>WOXC01010965.1:0-616544 GCA_011680675.1 Gymnobelideus leadbeateri | reverse complement strand
GACATTGACAGCACAGATCCTGACAGATGGTGTGAGTATGTCACATATCATGGGCTAATAAGGTGAGTACAGAAGTGGGAACCGTTTTCAATCTATTCCCACCATAACCTTTTGAGATGTAAATAAGCCGTCTAGTCTCCCCTAGAAATAAGGGCTTTGTTGAATCTCTTCATTTTTCTGACTTTAGAAAGCATCAATTTGGCAGGTGATACTAACATTTTTCATGCACTTCATGATTTATTTAAGGGCAATGAGGATGCCAAGAATGGGGATGACCTGCTGAGCTAAGTAGCATCGCCTTAGTGGGTTCTCCTCCTGGAGGAAGAGCTCACTGTAGTTGCAAGATCACAGAATCAGGAGATTTAGTGATTAAAGGAACCTCAGAAATTCTCTAGTCCAGTCTTTGTTTTGTTTATGATGAAATCAAGGCCCATGGAGGGGAAGTCACTTACCAAAGGTTACACAGGTACTAAATAGCAGATCTGTGATTCAAATCTAAGCCTTATAACTCAGAATTCACTTTTCTTTCCATCATATCATGCTTCTTTCTTCCTATAATAAGAAGACTTGTTTTGGGCTTAAGACCTGGATCTTCCCCTCTCCCTTCCAAACCTGGGAATCTTGATCTTGAGAAAATGATTGTTACTATTTTTATTTATTTATTTTTTTGCATTTTGTAGGAGGGAAGGTAGGGCAGTTGGGGTTAAATGACTTGCCCAAGGTGACATGGCTAGTTTTTTGTGTTAAGTGTCTGAGGCCAGATTTAAACTCCTGACTCCAGGGCTGGTGTTCTGTTCACTGCACCACCTAGCCTCCCCAAGTGATTGTCGCTATTAAGTCCATAGTTGCTTAGTATGAATAATAGGAAATCGGGGCAGCTAGGTGGCGCAGTGAATAGAGCGCCAGCCCTGGAGTCAGAAGGACCTGAGTTCGGAGCCGGCCTCAGACACTTAACCCACACAAACAAAAACCTAGCCGTGTAACCTTGGGCAAGTTACTTAACCCCAATTGCCCTAAAGGGGCGTTTAGGTGGCGTAGTGAGTAAGAGCGCTGGCCTTGGAGTTGGGATGACCTGAGATCAAATCCAGCCTCAGAAAATGAGCACCCACGCATAAATAATGACTAGCCATGTAACCTTGAGCAAGTTACTTAACCCCAATTGCTTAAAAAAAATAATAGGAAATCATATTAACTGATATCAAGAAGGGTGGAAGGAGCAAGTATTTATTAAATGACTACTATGTTATCCCATTTCTTCCCCACAACCCTGGGAGGAGGTGCTGTTATGATTCCCATTTTGTAGCTGAAGAAACTGAGGTAGATAGAGATTAAGTGATTTGCCCAGGATGATGCAGCTAGAAATTGAGACTGGATTTACACTCAAGTCATCCTGACTCCAGGCCCACCATTCTATTCATTATACCTTCTAGCTGGGGGCAGTACTAAATCATATCTTAATGTTCTTTCCATTTCCAAGATCTCTGATTTTGAAAAAATTGCTTGACTTGTAAGAGTGCCAGAACATTTGAGTATATGACATATCAGGGAATTCTTCTGCTTATAGGGACGTCTCATAATCCATCATCATTGGTCACAATCAGGCTTTCAACAGACTTTTAGAATTGTGTTCCCCGCCAATCCTAAACTCACTAACTCACTAATTCAGTTTCAGAGCCAACTGTGGAATTCATATCTGTAGTAAGGAAGAAGTAGTCCTCAAAGAGAAGTTGTCCAAAGTTATAAATGAGCAGGGTTTTTTTATTTGTATGAACTTTTGATGATAATGTAATTTAAATCTTCAAAACAAATCAGTCGGTCAATAGACATTTATTGAACACCTGCTATATTCCAGGCACTGTGCTAAGCCCTGGGGATGCAAAGAAAAAGAAAAGACAGTCTACTTTCAAGGATCTTGTACTCTAATGAGAGAGACTACATGAAAACAGTTGTGTGCAAACAAGATATATAGGATAAATTGAAGAAAATTAACAGAGGGAATTCATGCATTGAGGAGATCAAGAAAGGCTTCTTGCAAATGGCAGGATTTTAGTTGGGACTTGAAGGAAGCCAGGAAAGATGGAGATTGAGAAGAGTTAGGAGAGCATTCCATGCACAGGGGACAGTGAAAATACCCAGAGTCTGATGATGGAGTGTTGTGTTCAAGGAACAGAAGGAAGCCAGTGTTACTGGATTGCAGGATATATATTGGGGAAGTGGGGAAAGGGAGGTTTAAGGTGGAAGAAGATTGAAGAGGACCATCTAAAAACTCCAGAAAGGACTTTTGGTTTTTAAGAAAAGCAAGATGAAACATATATTCTGCCCTCACCTTTAGCCCAGTGGCTATCTGAAGCAAGAAGAGAACAAGTCTACCCCTCTTTCTCCATTAAGTGAAATTAATTATGATCCACCTACCTCATTATTAAGTAGAATGGGTGGGAAATGACTTGTTCCACTGACAAAAAACTATTATAGGACTCCCTGACAGTGCATGCCAACATGGAGTCTTTTATCACTATACATTTTTCCAACAGACTCTCTTTTTAAGTCATAGAGAGCTTTCACAACAAAAGTATACCTCCCCCAACCTAAAGGAAGTATTTGTCTTGATATCTTGCAATCACAATAATTACTGGCTCTGGGGATTTATTCATATGTTCTCTACTAATTCTAATCCTAATCCTAATCCAGATGATTCAATATATTGTTAGCTCACTTTATCTAATGGAGGCTTTGGTACCTTACCACATATTAGGTGGTCTGGACATGTGTCAAAGCCTTGTTATATTTATAATTGGTATTATTTTACTGAATGGAATAAATGTATTTACCAGGTAAGTCAACTCATTAGATTTTCATCCCAGTGTATAGTGCTGACAAAGTACAACTGCTAGCAATGAAATGAATGAACTCCCTCCCTCTATCTCTTACTTAGATTATCCAGTAGACTGGAGGCAGATTTCTTAAAACCTAAGATGATTTTCACTCTGTAATTCCTAGTATGCCAATAATGGAGAAACTACTTGTTTTGATTTTGTTGTATACTTGACTTAATTTTATTACAATATGAACTAATTGTACTACTAAGTAAGAAGTTATGTGGCTTTGGTTGCTATTAAGTTTTTTTGATTCAGGAAATATAATATTCTCATGGATCTTTTATAGATCTTATTTGAGCTTTTTTTTTCAATTAAATAAAATGCTTTATTTCTGCTTTAAAAAATGTGCCAAGTGAGTTGCCTAAGAATATCCTAATTATGTCACTTCATAAAAGGAGGATCTGAATAGCAGCTACTTAACCGTTAAGTACCAGTAGAGAAACAATTGAGTTATACTTAGGTTTTTGTCTCTTTAAATTTTGCTACATAAATGTATCTTTTAAAAAAAGATACAGGGTTTATTTAATAGCCCATATGTCTACTTTCTTCATTTGCTTAGGATTGTAAGAAAAGAAGTCCAGATATTTTTTTTTTTGGCTTCTTGTTATTTCTCAATGTATGACTTTGATGGTTTTGTCACCATTTTATAGTTTCAAGTTTTCAGCTCAGAACTGAAGAGGCTGATTATTTCCTCTTAGGTACTTTGCCTGTAAATAGCATATGCAAGGGGCGGCTAGGTGGCGGAGTAAGAGTGCCAGCCTCGGAGTTGGGATGACCTGAGATCGAATCCGGCCTCAGAAAATGAGCACCCACACACAAATAATGACTAGCCGTGTAACCTTGAGCAAGTTACTTAACCCCAATTGCTTAAATAAAAAAAAAAAAGATAACAAAAATAAATGTAAAAAAACAATAGCATATGCAAATATATCAGCTGAAGAGTGATCATGGCTTCATGAACTGAACAACTAGACTTTGGTGATGGATATATTCAATAGACAAAGATTGCCATAATTTCCCATTCAGTTATCTTCTTATTTATTAAACTCTTTATTAAGATATAATTCTTTCCTGATGTGCTTTGGTTTTTACTTATGAAGAGATTCATAAGATTTAGAGTTGGTGGGGCAGCTAGGTGGTGCAGTGAGTAAGAGCGCCGGCCTTGGAGCTGGGATGACCCGAGATCGAATCTGGCCTCAGAAAATGAGCACCCACACGTAAATAATGACTAGCTGTGTAACCCTGAGCAAATTACTTAACCGCAATTGCTTTAAACAAAAGCAAAAAAAAAGATTTAGAGTTGGAAAGAACTTAGAAAATTCACTCAGCTGAAGTACATTCTGCAAAAACCAGATATGATTCTGTGTCTACAGTGGCATTGGGTGGTAAAGGTTATTTAACACCCTTTTGGCCCAGTTCACTTCCTCTTATTAGCATCTGGACAGTTTTTAGATGTGATCACCCAAAAATATCATTCCCCTTCTGAAGATAATATTAAAGAGATTCTAATGATTGGAGCCTTTGAGGAACCAGAGCTATCTTTTAGATAGAACTATATATTCTGTAGTGCATAATACCACAGAGAAAAATTTTAATGAATCAGAACTAATTTCATGGTGAAAGAGTAGAAAGAAGAGAATCCACTGGTCAGTGAAAGATTTTGTTGATTTGATTTGTTTGGCTCTGATTTTAATCAATTTGGCTAAAGGCTTATTATTTTTATTAATTATTTAAAAGAACCAGCTTTCCATTTTATCACTTCTATAATCTTTTTTTTGGCTTCCAATTTATCTTTCTCTAATGTTCAAAATTTCCTTTTTTGTTCTTGTTTTGGGTTTATTAGATTTATAATTTTCTAAATTCATATTCAGCTCATTAATTCTCTCTATCTACTTTCTTAAAAGTATGTTTCTAGGAATATAATTTTTCTTCAGAGAGCTGTTTTAACTGCATTTCAGAAATGTTGGCAAGTTGTCTCATCATGTTTATCGTCTCTTACAAAATTATTAATTATTTCTTTAATTTCCTCATTGACCCATTTGTTATTTAGGATTTAATTATTGTCTTCATTTAGGTCTGTACATTTTATTTATGCTCCCTCAATCGATTCCTATTTTATTGTGTTATGATTTATAAAAGATATATTTATTGTTTCTGCCTTTTTATATTTATTTTCAATTTCTCTTTGCTCTAATACAAGATCAGTTTTTATAAAAGTACCATATGGCATTGAGAAATCTGTGTTTTTTTTAGTAGTCTCATTCAGAAAGTGCCATAATTTTTTAATTCTAATTTTTCCAATAATTTGTTCAATTAGGAGAATGGATTTGTAAAAGCATGATGTGAAAGTAAGATAGAGTTCCCCTGTGCAAATGGTGAGACTGAACCTCATGCTAAATCCATTCAGCAGCCAACATTTATGAAGTACTTACTCTGTGCTAGGTTCTAAGAGGCAGTCAGGGATAGTGCAGATTATCACCTCTCTCCATCTCCTATGCCACACTGCTTCTCTGCCTTGTATTATCCTAAATGTTCTTTAACAGTTATAATAATATCTAATTGAATCTAACTCCTCCTGAGTCTAAGGCTGGCCCTCTCACTACTATGACATGCTGCTTCTTTGGGCTCAATTTCTGCCCATGATAAATACTAGCTGTGTGATCATTTATTCTTTCAATGCAGCCATGTCAACTATCTAAGACTGCTGCTGGCTGCTGATCTGCATCAGTAGAGTTTGCCTCTCTATCCCCTCACTGATCAAATGGTACTTCCAAAAGAAAAAATCCAACCCTAATGATTAGAAACGGAAATAAATCTCTAAGAACCATATTTCTGTGCCCCCCAATATTCACTATATAATGGTAGATAAGAGCTTTGTGGGTCTTAAACTATTGGTATTAATATTAACATGAGGAACCTATTTCACAGTTTGACCAAGAATAAATGGGAGTTCTGGGCATGCAATAATGTACTAGTTACCTCTTAATTCACCTCACCTTGCTCATAATGGAGATAAGCATGCAAATTATTTGACTAATGTTTGCATCAGTACAGAACATAGTGAGACAATTACGTAAACATTTCTCTCTTATTTTTGGCATAATAGGAACTTTCTAACAATATCTCTATAAACATAGTCTAACATTCTTGGAAGTTTTCCATTTCATCTGTTTTATTTAACTTGCAATATGTTGATTTTGTTTTGTTTTGTTTTAAATATGGGTTTCGTTGTTGTTGTTTTCTAAGGTGGTAAAGCACGGGTTATTTCTTAGCAAGATCAAGACTAATGTTTGTTGGGAAAAAATCTGGGGGTTTTAAACTCAATATGACCCAACAATGTAATAAATGTTAAAAAAAATAATTCAGTCTTGGCTTTATTAAAACAGCCCTGGCTTCCAGGAATTAGAATGTACTGGAACTCTGTCCCACTTAGACTACATCTAGAATATTGAATTAAGTTCTGGGCATCATAGTTTAGAATAGGTGTTGGTAAAATGGAGAGCAACCAGAGAAGGACAGCTGGTATAGTGAAAGGCCTTGAGTTCATGCCATGTAAAAATTGGTTAAAACAAGTGGGGATTCTGCACCTTGAGAAGGGTTGGGATATTGGAGCATAATAGCTATCTTTAAGTTATCTGAAAGACTGTGACCAGGAATATGGATTAGAGTTGTGTTTGGTCCTGGAAGGGTAAAACTAGGAGCTATGAGTTGGAGATTACAAAGAAGTAAATGTAGGTTTGATGAAAGAAGAAACTTCTAAAAATTTACCACTCTCCCAAAGTGGAAAGTGCTGCCTTAGAGGGTAGTGGCTTTTCCCTTCTTGGAGGTCTCTCAGCAGAGCTTTGTTGAGTGGGTTCTTTTGTAAGGTATACGTTGGATGGTTGCTGAGATCTATTGTGATTCAGAAATTTAGTGATTCTGTGATTCTCTGCTAAATCAGTGATTCTCAGCTATGTATTTATTCTAACATGATGCAGGGTAGAGCTTTACAGTTAGAAGCATCAAAATAATCTTTTTTTACTCCCTCCCATTGTTAGTATTTTAGAGTAGGCCTTCTCCCTTCCAGGAGCCTCACCTTTGATTCTCCTCTACTTTCTACCTTATTTATCAAAATTTTGTAGTTTCCAGAGACATTTATTTTCTCTTCTCACCTTTCATTTTCTAAGGTGGTAAAGCACCAGTTGTTCATGTAACTATGTGTAACTATGTAAGGTAAAAATCTTTCTCTCCCTGATGGTGATAGTGTCCTGAGGAGTATATAGTGACTTCCTTCCCTTCCATATTTCTGGAAGTGGCCCTGGATAATTTAAATAATGCTGCCTCCTGTCCCAAAGGGAATGAATCATGGTGGGATGAAAGACAATGAAAGATCCTTCCTTGATCCTCTAGATTTGTGGAGAGTGGGAGAAGTGTACAGGCCTAGATATCAGCTGAAAGAAGATTCATATTATGTTGTCACCATGAGACAACATGGAACTGGGGGAAGAGACCCACTTTTAAAAGGCAAGGAAAGATGGTAGACCTTATACATGTCAGAGCAAAGGCCATAGGAACTGAAATATTAGAGAAGGATTGTAAAAAGCAGAGTAGTGTTTAGACTGGAATTCAGGCTAGTAGAGATTCTGGTGAAAGAGAAATGGTCTCTAGGGAACAGCCACCATCTGCTGGAGGCTAAGGAGAATAGCAGGAAGTGAGAGATGCAGGTTGGGGGTGGGGGTCGGTGGGCTGGACAGTCAAAATAGCCAGCCCTGGGGATAAAATTAGAGAGCCGCTAGATGGCAGTGAATAGAGTACTGGCCCTGGAATCAGGAGGACCTGAGTTCAAATCTTGCCTCAGACATTTAACACAAAAACTAGCCTGTGACCCTGGGCAAGTCACTTAACCCAGATTGCCCTCCAAAAAGAAAAAAAAAAATTTAAAAAAAGGAAAAAATTGCAGAGTGTCTGAGGGCAAGAGCTGTAAGAAAATAGTACTATGTATGTATCATGCCTGAGGACCTATAGAGGAGGTGGGGGAGTGGTAAATGGAGTCCTATCTGGAGCCATACTACAATGACCAAACTCTTCAAACCTATGGGGAGAGATGGTTGCTTACTGGTGGGTATGATTGTTTCTGATTGGCTCTAGTGTGAGTCCTGTTTCTTTCCCTTAACTTCAGCATAAACTTTTTGGGTTTTGTGGGTCTATGTGCTCATAGCGGGAGTTGATAGTTATTCCAGATTGTCTAAGAGGAAGCAGTGAGCCAGAAATATTCCACAAAATGAGCCTAGGCCTTTTGTGTAAGGGGAAAACTTTGATACAGTGGTTATATGCAGAAGTTCAAATTTTCCAAGATATACTGACTATACACATGGGTTATCCAAGGGACTTTTGACATATAAGGGTACATTCAATATGTGAAAAATGAAAATTGTATATTGCATATTTGACCTAAAGTTAATATATCAGCTAAACATTAATCCAATATTGAATTTACATTAATTTTGCTTATCTCTTTAGAATTTAGAGGGGTGGCTAGGTGGCGCAGTGAGTAGAGTGCTGGCCCTGGAGTCAGAAGGACCTGAGTTCAGATCCGGCCTCAGATACTTAACGCACACACAAACAAAAACCTAGCCGTGTGACCTTGGGCAAGTTACTTAATCCCAATTGCCCTCCAAAAAAAAAAAGAGAATTTAGAAGGGCTGGGAGGAAAGGGGAGGAGGATAACTCATCTGTCTTGAAAAAGATGCCTAGAAAAAAACAAATAAAATGAAGCTAAATACTGAATACTATATAATTATAATGACCAGATTTGGTCCCAAAGGAGAGAATATGTACTTCCTTCCTTTTTGTTGGTGAGGTAGGGTTCTATGAGTGTAGAATGTCATATATGTTATCATAGCCTATCAACTCAGGAAAACCTGAGTTCAAATCTAACCTCAGACACTTTCTAGTAGTGTGACCTTGGACAAGTCACTTAATCTCTGTTTGCCTGAATGTCTTCAACTATAAAGTAGGGATAATAATAGTACTACCTTCTCAGGTTGTTGTGAGTATCAAATGGGATAATACTTATAAAATGTCTAGCACATAGTAAATACTATATAAATGTTAGCTGTTGTTACTATGTGCATTCAAAATTTAGGTTGCTCTTACTGAACATTTTTTGTTGTTGTTGTTGTTAATCTTTATTCTAAAAGAAAGGCTATTTGATCTGGGAATAATTTGAAATTAATATGCTGTGTAACCCTGGGCAAGTCACTTAACCCTGTTTGTCTCAGTTCCTCATGTGTAAAATAAACTGGAGAAAGAAATGGCAAAACACTACAGTAATTTTGCCAAGAAAACCCTGAATGGTGTCACACATAACTGGGCACAACTGAAAGTGAACAATAATAACAATAAATAATGTTTTTCAAAAGGCATCATTTGGTCAGGAACTACATGGTGCATTTAAAAGACTGCCAAACTTTGAGACAGATGGTCTGGATTCAGATTCTGACTCTACTGCTCAGTGACATTGGGAAAGGCTTATGAAGAAAGCACTGGCCCTGGAGTCAGGAGGACCTGGGTTCAAATCCAGCCTCAGACACTTAACACAAAACTAGCCATGTGACCTTGGGCAAGTCACTTAACCCCAATTGCCCCTTCAAAAAGCAAAAAAAAAAAGGGGGGGAGGGTTAATCTTGCATAGGCATCAGTTTCCTTGTTTGTAAAGAGGGTGAGTTGGATGAGACCTCTGAATTTCCACCCAGCTCTAGTTCTATGACTTTTTTATTTTATTCACCTAGTAGGAAGAGATAGAAAGAGAAAAACATGCCCAACAATTGCTTTACCTACCTCCTATTGGATTAGGGATGGTCATATGGCCATATGGTCAGGAAGCATTAGAATTTTTTATGTGTCACAGTTTCTAGAGAGTTAATACTGCAGTTCTTCCTCTACTGAAAAATTCTTCAGAAGGACCAACTGTGCCCAGAGAGATCTCAGTGTCTTCAACTTCTTTCATTTTGCTGATAACCTAACAGTGTTGTGAGGCAGCTGAAACGTGATCATGGTAAAGGAACCTTAAATATTCTAGATAGTAGAATTTTTGCACCAAAGACAAAATGAAAAAGGGTATTTATTTCATGTATAGTTAAACCATCAGTCAATTAGAGCTCTATTGGCCAACACACTTCTAACTGGACATTTTAAAGACTTCACTTTTGGGGCGGTTAGGTGGCATAGTGAATAGAGCACCAGCCTTGGAGTCAGAAGTTCAAATTCCACCTTAGACACTTGACGCTTACTAGCTGTGTGACCTTGGACAAGTCACTTAACCCCAATTGCCTTGCCTTCCCTCCTCCCAAAAAAAACCAACTTCATTTTAAGAGAAAGACAGATTATAAGAGAAGCCACTGGTAGCATAGTGGGAAGACACACAACTTCTAATTTATGTAGTTGGGAGAGCAATACAGATTCAGCCCATTTTCAGTCCATTGTATGATATGCCTTTACTGTACTATACAAAGAAAACTGATATTCAGAGTCATGACACTGAGGCTTTGCCAGATACTATCATGTTCAGTAAACTCTATTTGGTAAAGCATGAGAATGGATTTACACATTCTAGAAAGACTTTCAACAAGAGGCAAGACAAAAAGGGAATTTTGGTTGACTGGCAGTTTGCCAGAATATTTTTAATTTTTTGCTTTTTGGAGGGCAATTGGGGTTAAGTGACTTGCCCAAGGTCACAAGCTAGTAAGTGTTAAATGTCTGAGGCCACATTTGAACTCAGGTCCTCCTGACTCCAGGCCTGGTACTCTTTTCACTGTACCACTTAGCTGCCCCTGTTTACCAGAATATTATAGAAGTCAAAGCATTCATTTCTCCCTGAGATTGCTAAGTAATCATAATCCTACCTCTGACCCTTTCTAACTATATGACCTTAACAAGTCATTTAATTTCCTTGGCCCTCAGTTTTCTTATCTATAAAATCAAAAGTTTGGTCTAGAAGACCTTGGAGATCCTTCTAGCTTAGATCTATGATCCCACTGAACCCTAAAATTAGTCAAAGGCATCATTCTATGTAAAAACCAAAGTGTTATCCAAAATTATATTGCCAAATCAATAACATAGACCTTGATGCCATATTCTTTCCTAAGGTGTGATTTCTGTTAATGCTTTTTTTTTTTTAACATAGGTCTGCTTTTTATTTTCCATGTTCAACCTGTTGAGAAACCCTATCACAATCTGAAGGGCAGAGGGTACAGTCTGCTGTAGTGCTGCTTCAGCACACTAAAACATGGATGATACACTGTTTTCCTACAGATTTTTTCTGGGACATAAAGAATACCAGTCCATGCACTTGGGACATAAAGAGAGTCCTTGAATGGCAACATTGTGTGATTGTGGGGATGATACACTTAAGAAACGCTACTGAGAGCAGTAATCAAAAGTTACCTGCCATCTAAATGGGTGCATGATCTAGGTGTAAAGGATGATACTGTAAGCAATTTGGGAAAGCAAGGAATAGTTTACCTGACAGATCTGTGGAGAGGGGAAGATTTTAGGACCAAACAAGAATTAGAGAGCATTATAAAATGCAAAATGGATAATTTTGATTACATTAAATTGAAAAGCTTCTGCACAAACAAAGCCATTGTAACCAAGATCAAGAGGGAGGTGGGAAATTGGGAAAGAATTTTTACAACTTGTGTCTCTGATAAAGGACTCATTTCTAAAATTTATAGAGAACTGAGCCAAATCTATATGAATACAAGTCATTCCCCAATTGAGAAATGGTCAAAGGATATGAATAGGAAGTTTTCAGAGAAAGAAATTAAAGATATCTATAAGCATATGAAGAAATGCTCTAAATCACTATTAATTAGAGAAATACAAATCAAAACAACTCTGAGATACCACATCTCTCCAGTCAGATTGGCTAAGATGACAAAACAAGAAAGTGACAAATGCTGGAGAGGATGTGGACAAATTGGAACACTAATACATTGCTGGTGGAGCTGTGAACTTATCCAACCATTCTGGAGAGCAATCTGGAATTATGCCCAAAGGATTATAAATAATTTCATACCCTTTGACCCAACAATACCACTTCTAGGGTTATATCCCAAAGAGATCATAGATGTGGGAGGAAGACCCATATGTACAAAAATATTTTTAGCAGCCCTTTTTGTGGTTGCAAAGAATTGGAAACTAAAGGGGTGCCCATCAATTGGGGAATGGCTAAACAAGTTGTGGTATATGAATGTAATGGAATTTTATTGTGCTATAAGAAACGAGGAGGTGACGGATTTCATAATTACCTGGAGAGACTTATACAAACTGATGCTGAGCGAGAAGAGTAGAATCAGAAGAAATTTGTATACAATCACAGACATACCATATCTGTGATGACCAACTATGACAGACTGGACTCTTTTCAGCAATGCAGTGATATAAGTTAATCCCGAATGACTCAAGAAAGTGAGAAATGCGCCATCCAGAGATATAACTATTAAGAACTGAGCCTGATCCCAAGAAGGAATGGGTGACAAGGGAGGAAGGAAATGGATCTGAAATTCGAGGTCGTAACATTAAATGTTTAAAATATATATATAAATACTATTATTAATACTCTTTTGCCTATAATTGGGAGATAAGATGTGCAGGCATTGGGACACAAAGATTCATCTTCCTCTAATGGAAAAGTCAATGGGGGTATGGGAGAAGGTATGGGAGAGAGCAGATTGGAGGAATCGATATCTTGTGAGACTGCTATTCTGGGAGGTTGGGTAGGGGAATAATGGGGGGAAAATGATTGTAACTCAAAATCTGGCGGAAATGAATGATGTAAAACAGAAGTTAATAAAGTATTTGTTTAAAGAAAAAAAAAAAAAGAAAAAAAAAAAAGAACTGAGCCTGAATCCTGATGGAAGCAAACTAAATGATCTTGTTCTTCTCATTGTTTGGTCTTATTTCTTCCTCACCATCTTTCATCCCACCTAGTACAATATGCCTTTGTAATTGGAATAATGTCTAATATGAATGCATTTGCAGACCCTATACTGTACTATATGCTGCCGTGAGGGGAGGGGGAAGGGAAGTAAAGGAAATTTGAAAATTAAAAAAAAAAAGTTACCTGCCAGTAGCCCTGCATAAAAGTCTGAGTAGCAAATACTGGTGGCTTTGGATTTTTTAAAAAATCCCCCAAAAGTAAGAATTTAAAAGCAGTGCCTTAAAACCTCCCACAATGCAGACACTGGGGTTTAAAGGCACAAAATGTGTCAGAATGGAAGGATCCAGGTGTATTCACTGTCCAGAGAGCAAGAGAAAACACAAATAACTCAGAAGCTGTGTAGGCTTTCTGCAAAAGGATGAACTCCACTCCTGGCACGAGATATGGCAATGCAGGACCCTATCAGATCACTCCTGATTTCCAAGGGGAATAATTTCTTCAGTGACAAAAAACTCAATTGTCTCTTCTTCCCAATCATCTACATTGCTATCTAGTTCATCAGTGTCTACACCTCCTCGTAATTCCAGATGCTCATTTTTCTGCTCCATATAAAGTTCTTGGGCCATTTTTCGATATTTCCTAAAATCTTCCATCATTGTACATCTCCTCTCTACCAATTCCTTTGAGGCTTTGGATTGGCTCAAACAATCCTTCTGTTCAAAAATCTTGGAGTATCTCTTTAGATCCTTTTTAATTTGCTTTATCTGATCCTGGCTGAGCAGAGTTGGGGGCCGAGGCTCTGTTAATGCTTACTACTCACAAAAGATTGTCCTCACTCTTAAAATGAAATTATAAGCAGCAAATCTAGACATAATTCTTTTTTGAGAAGAAGATTTGAGTTCTAATCAGGTCTCAGACTAGCTATGTAACCCTGGGCAAATCACTTCAATGATATTTGCCTCAGTTTCCTCAACTGCAAAACGGGACAATAATAACATCTACTTTAAAGAGTTGTTTTGAGGATCAAATGACATAATATTTGTAAAATGTATAATTCCTTCCCTTTTAATTTCCTTCCTAACTTCCTCTTCCCATTGCATAATGTTGCTTATGAAATTGAATGTTTCCAGTCTTTATCTACTCTTGTTCCTTTTTTGCTTCTTTCCTTGAAGTGGGAGTAGATGAAGGATGAGAGAGGGAGGAAGGGAAGAAATCCCTGGAAGAGATTTATGTGGCAGGGCAGAAAACCTGCAACCTTTAACTAGCAAAAAAAACAACCCCCCAAAACGGTGTTGCCTTGAAGGTGTATAAGAATACCACTGGGTTAACAGAGTCACGACTTCTGAGCTGTCAAGATACTTTTAAACCAAGGAGGAGTAGCAAGCTATTTTAGGTTTTGTGGGAGTGAGAAATCAGTCAGAAATTAGGAAGACATACTGTGCATAAATAACTATCATTCATTTGTTTACCAATAGAGATAGGCTGTCCTTGCAGAATTTGGTTTCCCACAGAGACATTATCCAGCAATAGCAACATTAGAGAATGGGGTACTTTCTAGCAACAGAACACATTGCTTCTTTGATAAGCATACAATGTACCTTTCACTGCATCCTTAGACCTTGACATTTGTCCTATTGTGGTAGGGCGGTGATTGAGTCTCCACGCTATCTTGGGGTAAACTTTGGGTTAACTTTCAGCTTCTCCTCGCTTCTGCTAACACACTTCACCTCCACATGCCTTTGTCTTACATGAATAGGTGACCTCATTTCAAAAGAGCCTCCCCATCTCTTTTATTGAATCAATGGATGATAATGACACTTTTGCTTTTCTATTATTTCCAGGATTCTTATCATGATCCATATTTGTACCATGTTGCCTTTGCAGATCCCCTCCCCCACTCTTTTCCATTGTGCTCAGGCACATTAGGTTGTGAATCCTATATTAGAGCTAGATTCAAAGCTAAAAAGGACATCTAGGATCCTCTAGTTCAATACCCTTATTTTATAGCGGACATTGAGACCCAGAAAGTTTTGGAGAGTTGTGTAAGGCCCCTAGTATTAAGTGCCTTAGGCTCTGCAGGAAAGAAAGAAGAAATGAAAAACAAACCCTATGAAACAGCTTAATGAAAACTTCTGGTAGTCCTGCAATGACCAATCATGATAACTTGTTGCAAATAATGTTCTCCTTGACACAGTTGGAATTTGTATGCAACTCTCCTGAATACGGAGTCTGTCTCTGTCCATACTTCCTCTTACTGACTCCCTTATTTTTATCAAGAAAACACACACACACACACACACACACACACACACACACACACACACAGCCATATAAGAACAGATACTTTTAAATGTCATTTTGTGAAAAGGTGATCCCTAGCACATACTTAGGACTTAAATGTAACAATCAAATTAAAGCTTAATCAAAGCCCCCATGCCAGTGGAACATTTATTTCCATAATAAGTATCTCAAGTATAATAGGCACAGTAGCAACTTGGATTACTGTAAGAGTAAAGGTGGGAGGGAGGGGAGAAAAAAACAAATCACATGACTTAGAAATGATGGCAACTGTTACTAGAGAGGCAATAAAGGGGAGAAAATAAAAGCAAGGGGAGGAAAAGATGATGGGAGAACTAAGAAGCAATGAAAGGGAAAAGGGTCTAAGTGCCCAGAGGAATTATCAGTGCCAAAATGTGAGTTGCCCAATTCAGATATGCTTTCTCTATTGGGTTCTTCTACAGGCTGGAATGGAGATTCAAAGAATCTTTGGGGATCTATCTGTTGTTCTTTTACTTTCATCCTTAAATATCCAAAGGATGTCCTGGCTTAATTAGCTCTCAGACAAAACTTTCCATAAAGTCATTTCTCTCTCAAATATTTCTTGCTATTATTCAAAGTTGTGCTGCTCATGGTCTTGGACCACTTTTTCCCCAAAAAGATCTTGCAAGCAAGTTTATGTTTAAATTGTTGCCCTCAGTTATCATATCTCCTCAACTGGCAAAATGTTTGTTCCTGAGGCAGTTTCTGGGCTCTTTTAACCTTCTCTTTTTGGTGATCTATTTATATTAAACTTTTTTCAGGAAATGACGATAATATTTATGATTATTTATTTTAAAATGTTCTTTTATCTATTTTCCATTTTTAGTATGAGTAGCTTATTTAAATAGTCCAAGTTGTAGTTGATTTAATTGCATGCCATATTTCCCTTGAAGTTTTATTATTTCTTTTGATTTAATGTTAAGTTTGATCTTTGTTCTTGCAAGTTGATGTCCTGTCTTTTTTTTTTTTTTGGAGGGCAACCGGGGGTTAAGTGACTTGCCCAAGGTCACATGGCTAGGTTTTCTGTTAAGTGTCTGAGGCTGAATTTGAATTCAGGTCCTCCTGACTCCAGGGTTGGTGCTTTATTCACTGCACTACCTAGCCGCCCCATGACTGTCTTTTAAGGCAAAACCAATTTTATTTTTTGTGCTTGCCACGTCTAGTACCTTTTTAGTTTTCTCCTTGAAAAAATTATTTTTGTCACATAGGCAATAGGCTTTGATAAGACTATTAGTCTTCTTTGGTCTCTTGTTTCTTGATTCCTAACCATATTTTCTAACATATTTTTATGTTCTCCCCTTTGTCTTCCTTTGCATTGAAGTTACTGGATATTAAAGTATATGACTATTTAATTTGGAGGGTCTAATTTGGTTCTTCATGGAATTTCTTTACTCTCTTGTCTTCTCCAAACAGATGTTGACTCATAAGCTATAGCTATCTTCAAGGTGTTTTGTTTGTTTGTTTGTTTAGGCTTATCTTAAACACTGAAATACAAGATGATCAGAGCTATGCACAAAATAACATAATAAATATTTAAATGATGATAATCTTGAAGGAGATCAAATTGATTGTTTCATATGCCATGAACCAAATTTATAACAAGGTCTTTGCTGTGTGACTTTGAACAAGTCACTTAATTTTTTGACCCTCAGTTTCCTTTTCCATAAAATGACAGAGTTGGACAAATGACCTCTGAGTCCCCATCCACTTCAAAATCTATGTGTTCATGTCTCTAAGTTTAGGGCTTAGAATTGCAGAATCAAAGATCTTAGAACTTGCCATGACCTTGAAATTGTGGGTTCTAGCCCACCTTAAAGTAGATAATTAATTAAACTATTAATCCCATTTTATGTATGAGGTAATTGAGTTCTAGAAAGTTTAAGTGACTAGATCTTGGTCAAGTATTAGTAAATGGTAAAGGGAAGATTCAATCTAGATCTTCTGCTTCTTAATAAGGAATATATATACAGTATGTAGATACATATATATGAGTGTATACATGTGTATATAGGCAATATATTTTCTTGCTTATAAATATAATTAATTATATACAATTATAATTATATCATGTACTATATATAAAATATACAATATATAATATGTATACATATATGTACAGAGTTGACTTTATTTTAATATGTAGATTTTTAAAGATATATGCAAATCAATGCTAAAAAAATTCATAGTAAAAATATTCAGGCTGTCTCTAACTTATAAATGAGTTGTGTTTCAAAAGTTCATTGTTAGGAATCTGGAAGGATTTTCCCAATGAAAAATTGTTATAAATTGTGTTTAGGTTTCTAGATTAGCCCAGAAAAGCCTATTTAATCCATAATGTAACTATAAGTACTAGGCTGAGTTCTGGGTCCTTGAGAACTCCTAGATAAAAAAAGTGAGAGGGAAGAGTAGGACAAGAGTTTCTTCCTAGGAAAATGACCCAAGAAGAGTCAATGAGTCATAGCCCTGGGGCAGGAACTAGATCCCTAGCTAAGTATGAGGGAAAATGTTTACTCTCTTTTGGTCTTACAGTGTGTCTGTCACCTTAGCTCAACTAATAACATGGAAACTAGTGGTAAACCAATCTGGGAGAGCAGACATGGACTGAGTAGTCATAGACTTGGAGGGCGAAGGAGAGGAGAAATGAAATGATGGCCTGGAAAGGGGACTGCAATCTATATGGCATGGATTAAAGAATTAAAGTTTACTAAGGGCCAAAGTGGCCAAAATATCTAGCTTACAGAATGAACATTAGGAGGTCAACCATAATAGAGGCAGACAAAGCAAAACAAGTGAATGCATGAATGAATAAACAGCTTCCTCCCATGGGCCAGAGTGTGTGGACTTTTAAAGTTTATGTGAGAGCAGTACCAAGACCTGAGGTGAGACCTGGCTTGCTGATACTAAAAAAAACAAAAACAAAGTGAAGTAATAGAATTCCAATAGCCATGCGATTATTTGTCTTTGGCATCCTCCCCTCTACCTTTGTGCATCATACTTCCACAAGCCAGTGCTCCTCTCCATAGGTTGCTAGCATCCTCATGATGCCCTAGCTAGCCATTGTGATACTACATATTTCTTTCCCACTCCAACCCTCAGAGTGCTTCTTTCCCTAAAATTATCTACTTCTCCTCCCCTAAATGAAACTCCCATTCCTTTGATGTAGCTGTTATAACTGTAAGTCAAGGAGGTAAATAGTGAATTAATTCATATGAATATGCAGATGACTTACAGAGGCATTTGCATTTTTAAAGGGATGTCTATTAACCCAAATGACTACTTAACTGTTGTAATTTAATTGGAGGGTAGGGTGAGCCTGGGTGGAGTACCACAATGAGAGGTTCCCAATCTTAGGAGGGCACTGTTCATACAAAGTATAATGAAAATTTGTATTATAACAAGAACCTTGTGATTTTGAAAGAATAAAGAACTCTGATTAACATAAGGACCAACAAGGATCCCACAGGCCTGATGATAAAGTACGCTCCTTACTGTCTGACCAAGGGGTGATGGACCAGATATGCATAAGGAGACGCACATTTTTGGACACAGTCCAAGTCGAAATTTGTTTTGCATGACTATGAATATTTGTTATAAGAGTTATTTTCCCTCTTTCTTTCCAGCAGGGAGGAGGGAGAAAAAAGGTTGATAATTGAAAAAAAGAAAATTATTTGCAAATAGAAAAGTGAAGTTAAGGAGTTCACGAAGTACAATGGAAGACATTTGGGGTCAGGGCCACTGTCTTAGAGATAGACCAGCTAGCTCAGCCTGGGATTCTACCACTAGGGTTGGCTCTCCTAAATTCTTTCTATTTTTAAAAATAGTTTCTTCCCTTCCTGAACTTCTGAGACCTCAAATTCTCTAAAAGGTTGAGGGTTTTGTTTTTCTACTTTAAAAAATAACAACACCAAAACCAGAACAGCAGTGGAGGGAGGAAGGGATGACGGATGGGGGACTAGGACAGGAGGAGCAGCAGCAGCAATCTCTTTAAATGGGTCATTTATGAATTGGAGGATAGCTTGTGGCTATCTTGGTTTTTAATCATAGTTCAGGCTCTTCCTTTCTGAGACCAGAGGGATTACTTCTACAAGGAGCTTTCATCACCAAAGAGAGCCTATATTCTCTTTAGCTTTCCTCTCTACCTCTCCCCTCCCCCTGCCTGCCCCTCTCCTTTCTGCCTCCTCCACTCACCCAGAATGCCTCACATTACTATAATAAGATGCACGATTGCTGTGCAGTTATTAATATCTGGTGAAGGAGCCTTGTTCCCTGCACTGGAGAGAGACTTTAAAATGCATTGCATTTGTGGAGACAGGGTAGAAAAAGCAGCAGGAAGAAGCAAAGCCTTAGAAAACACACAAACCATTGTCTAAAGAAAATGGTTATTTCTTTATGTCCATCCCCTGCTAGCTGAAGTAATTGAAGTGACACTATATTCACTGAAACCTCCAGAAAGGTCATGTATTGTTTAGATTCAATTGAGAAAACATACCCTGTGAGATCTAATTTAATATACCTCACTTGAACCTGATTAGACTAATACTGGATAAAGAGAAAATGCCTAATTCACAGGAAAGACTGTTGTAAGATGGATGCATTTTTACTCAAATATTTTGTTAATTCCCTCAGCATGTATGATTTGCATAAAATTTTTTAAAAGCCTGTTTTTTTTTTTTTAAAGCCAATGTATAGCTGAGAGAGAAAAGGTTTTACAAGGAAGCCATTTGGGTGTTCCTATTAAGTTGAAGCTGACTATTTTAAAAATAAAGTCATCTGGCAAACAGTTTTTTTTTTTTAAGTTAGTTCCATCCATATCTTTAGGAGAGGACACAGAAAAATCTTTCATTTACTGAGGTCAAGAAAGTCCAATTTTCAGACCATTAGAAAAAAATTTTTTTAGAAATACTGATATTTATCTTACAATAAAACACTACTATTCCTCACTTTCATTGAATTTTGAGACCTTAGAGACAATAGAGTCCAACCCTATCATTTTTTTTTTTTTTGCTTTTTGGAGGGCAATTGGGGTTAAGTAACTTGCCCAAGGTCACACGGCTAGGTTTTTGTTTGTGTGTATGTTAAGTTTCTGAGGCTGGATCCAAACTGAGGTCCTTCTGACTTCAGGGCCGACGCTCTACTCACTGCGCCACCTAGCCGCCCCCAACCCTATCATTTTATAGATAAATAAAATGATGCTATGATTAAATGATTTGCCCAGGGGCCTATAGGTAGTGATTAATGTAGTCTGGATTTGAACCTAGTTCTCCTCATTAGATACAGCATAGTATTGTGCATAGAGAGGTGACCTCAGAGCCAGGAGAATGGGTTTAAATCTTACTGCAAATGCTCATTGGCTTAGTGACCCAGAACAAGTAACTTAACCCTTCAGTGTCCCAAGCTCTTCTTTACGACTAGGTGGTACAAATGTATATTAGTAGAGGGAGTCCCCTTTTCTGGGAGTTCCCTATACTAATGAAATCACAGGTCCAATTGCTATCCTTTTCCCTTCTAATTACAGAACCAGGGCTCTTTGCACTCCACTGCACTGCTTTCAAAGGAACTGGGAAAGACTGCTATTTGGCTTGCTTCTATTCCATAGGACTACATTATTCACACTAGCCTTCTGTCTCTTCAACTATTGATCAATCAATAAACATTTATTAAGAACTGTGCTAAGTGCCAGGGATACAAAAAGAAGGAAAAGACCTTCCCTCAAGGAATTTACAGTCTAATGCCAACTTGCAAAAATATAGACAAAGCAAGTTATATACAGGATAAATAGGAAATAATTAATATAGGGAAGGGACTAGAATTAAGAGAGGTTAGGGAAGGTTTCCTGCAGAAAGTGGGATTTTAGTTGGGACTTACAGGAAGCCAGGGAGGTCAGTAGTCAAGGCAGAGAAGGGATAGCATGTCAAGATATAGGAGACAACCAGAGAAAATGCCTAAATCTGAGAGAGATAGAATGTCTTGTTCACAGGGCAGCCAGGAGGCCAGTGTCACTAGATTGAAGAGTTCCTGTAGGGAGTAAGGTGTAAGACTAGAAAGGTAGGAAGGGAGTAGGTTATGAAGGGCTTTGAATGCCAAATAGAACATTTTGTATTTTTCTCCCAGAGGCCATAGGAAGCCAAAGGAATTTATCAAATAGGGTAGTAACATGATTGGACCTACATTGTAGGAAAATTCCTTTAGTGACTGCATGGAAGAGGAACTGAATTTGCCACACTAACCAATGGAAATCATCCAGAAATCATTATAGTGCTGAACCCCTTTTTCTTTTTTCCTCTACCCTCCCTTGGTGATCTCATTCATTCTCCTCACTTAAATACCACTGATACACTGATGATTCCCAGACCTCCATCTATTACTTTGATGTCTTACTCTCTCTATTTCCTCATCTTTCACTGTCAGATCACATTATCAAAACTGAGCTCATTTTTCTTTCCAACCATTTCTCTTACCTGTCTCCCTCATCACTGCAGGTAGAATTTTCATAGACTTCTCAGCTGTGTGGCCATGGGGAAACTATTCAATTTCTCTAGGCCTCTGTCTCTTAATCTATGAAATGGAGATGTAATCTTTTGCAGCTCTTACTTTATAGGTATTGTAGATTTTGATTTATCATTACAAGGGACCATAAAGGTTATCTAGGCCAACCCTGTTATTTTATACATAGAGAAAATGAAGTCAAGGGAGGTAAAGTGATTTCCAGGCTGGAATTCTAGCCTAGATCCTTTGACTTTAAATCCATGCCTGTCACAGGTGCTAAAATTTTGAGCTAGCTGAGGGAAGTCTTTGTTTTTCCTAGTTCTCCAGGCTTTGAATTTCTTGTGTTTGGCAACTCTTTGCCTTTCATTGTTGGCTTTAGGGCCAGAGGAGACAAAATATCTAGTTAGAAGCAAAAAAATGCAAAGAGGATGGCAAACAGTGACAGAGAGAGTCACCTGAGAGAGTAGACAGCTTCAGAGATTGTAGTCCTATATGGTGGAGAAAAGTACCAGGTATGGACTAAAGAGAGCAGTTCTGGAACATCAGCTGAGCAGTCCACCCAGAAGAAAGCTGTGCCCAGCCATATGAGGACTCTTCAAAGAGAGAAAGGACTAGTGAAGCCAGTAGTTGTGAGTGACCTCTACCTGGCTATATGTGCATCCCCCTATTGTTTGAGCTCATTCTTACTGTATATTTGTGGAATAGTGCACCCCAGGCTTTGTTGGGGGATGTTTTGTACCAACTGTTCTTATACCATTTACTAAATGTGTTTGCTAAAAACTAATTAAGTCTACTGGCTGATTGCTAATGGGAAATATACTGGTGAGAACTCATGAACTATAGTAGTAAAAGTAGCCACATACAAGGTCCCTAGGGCCTGAGAGTAGTCACTAAAAGGGCAGACCCAACCTATGAGTGTAAATGCAAGTTGTTGGAGCAATCTAAAGGGGGGTGTTACACAGGGAGTAAGCAAAAGAGCTAGAATTCACTATTGATTAGAGAAATGCAAGTTAAAATAACCCTGAGGTACCACCTCATACTTATCAGATAGACTAACATGATAGAAAAGGTAAATGATAAATATTGGAGGGGATGTGGAAAAGCAAGGACACTAATACATTGTTGGTGGAGTTGAGAATTGGTCCAACCATTCTGGAGAGCAATTTGGAAATATACCTAAAGGGCTACAAAATTCCATTACTATGTCTGCATCCCAAAGATAAAAAGAAAAGTACCTATGTATATCAAAATATTTATAGCAGCTCTGTTTGTAGTGGCAAAGAATGAGGGAATACCTATCAATTGGGGAATGGTTAAACAAGTTGTGGTATTGATTGTGATGGAATACTATTGTGCTATGAGAAATGACAAGCAGGATGGTTTTAATAAAACCTGGGAAGACTTATATGACTGATGCATGGGTTTAGAACTCCAAGAGAATTCGTAGGGTTGGTTTCCATTTCCAAATCAAGAGTTCACTTCAGGTTGATGTAATTTCAAATGTAGAGTAGGGAAGAGGACGAGAGGGGAGGAGTCTGGTATGGTGTGTTCAGGTTTGTTTCTGGAGACCGTGTGGTTTGGTAGGGGAGAGGATGTTATTCACTGGTGGCCAAGATAGTGTATCTCCTAGAAATTTCAGTTATCTCTGTTTTCCTTCTCTCCCATTAATTAGTATAGTTAATTCGGAGCTGAAGGAAATCAAGATTTTCTTTATGCCCCTTCCAGCCCTTGGTGAGCAGCAATTTGCAAAATAGTTCTATGTGTAAAATATTCCACTTATTAGCATAACATTCTTAAATAACAAAAGCTGGAGAAATGAAAACTGTACCACATAAGAAAGCCCTCTTTACTTAAAAGGCTAATTTCTTTTACAGCTGAAGAAGTTGCCCTCTTAGTTATATATCAGACCACAGAATTTATTATACCAGTCACACATTCACTGGACATTTAGTATAAATTGGATCATTAAGAAATTCTGTGTTTTGTGTTCTATGTTCTGCTGTTCAGCTGGGGTCAAAGGAGCATCAAAGGTAAGCAAAGGTAAGCAAAGAAAACAGTGAACTTGAAGTAATTCACCTGACTCATTTTATTATGTGCTTTGTAATTTAATCCCCTAAAAACAGCCCAAGTGGGCTAAGAGCTCAACACCAGTCAGGAACTAAAAAAGAGACTTGATTAGAAGAGCTAATAATACCTTGCCTTTGCACAGCATTGTTAGCTTTTTCAAAGTACACTTACATCTCTTGTCTCACTGTGTTCTTAGAGCAAACATGCAAAGCAGGTAGAGTCTATCCTGAGAGCTAATCTCTAAGATAGGTAGAGTCTTCTTTGGAGAAGAGAAGCTATCAGGGTCTGACCATTCATTATCTTCAAATATTTGAAAGGTTGTCATTAAGAAGAGGGATGAGCCTCAGTGTTTGTGTTGCTGCTTAGGGCAGAACTGGTATCTATGGATGGAAGAATTTATTAGCAGAGTTGTCTGTCAAAGGAATGTGCTGCTTTGGGAGTTAGTGAGTTCTTCATCACTGGAAATCTTCAAGTTGGGTATCACCTGTTAGAGATGTTCTGGTAGAGTGGACATATACTATGTTTCAAAATTGAAATTTATGATCTATGAAGTCCTTTTTCAACTTTAAGATTCTATGATTCTAGGGCCAATCTAATTATCCTTGTTTGACAGATGAAAAAAAATGAAACTCAGCACTCTTAAATGACTTTTTAAAATGATCTTAGCTAGTTAATGTCAAATTCATTAGTTTGACTTTCTTTTTTTTTATTTGTTATTAAAACATTTGTTTACTAATCAGAGAAGTGTCATATTTAGATATTTAATGCAAAACATGCTCTAAAAAGATACATGAAATTTGACTTTTATAAATCCAGTAGTAAAAAAATTATAATGGATCTTAATGACTTATTTAAAACAGAAAGTTAATATGAGGATACTATAAGAAAGGATGAAGATCTGAAGCTTAGATTCTGATATCAAACCACTTATCTACATAATCCTAGATATTAATATGAACCACAGGGATTCATTAATTTCTATCACTTTTTTTTTCTAAGCAATTGGGGTTAAGTAACTTGCTCAAGGTTATACAGCCAGTCATTATTTGTGTGTGGGTGCTCATTTTCTGAGGCCGGATTCGATCTCGGGTCATCCCAACTCCGAGGCCGGCGCTCTTACTGCACCACCTAGCCACCCCTTTTAGGGCAATTGGGGTTAAGTAACTTGCCCAAGGTCACACGGCTAGGTTTTTTTTTTTTTGTGTGTGTGGGTTAAGTGTCTGAGGCCGGATCTGAACTCAGGTCCTTCTGACTCCAGGGCTGGCACTCTAACTCACTGCGCCACCTAGCCGCCCCAAATTTAGTTGATAATTTGAACTAGGATTTGGTTTTTTTTTTTTGGAGGGCAACTGGGGTTAAGTAACCTGCCCAAGGTCACATGGCTAGGTTTTTTTGTTTGTGTGTGCGTTAAGTGGCTGAGGCCGGATCTGAACCCAGGTCACTCTGACTCCAGGGCCAACGCTCCACTCACTGCGCCACCTAGCCGCCCAATTTATATCATTTTTATAAGCATGAAAAATGAAGTAATGTTCCACTTAGAACTATTCTATACATGTAGCTTAAGTTATCATAGACTAAAAAGAAATAAGTAGGAAGTAAACAAGTCTAAGGATATGATAAATTGTTAGATATTTAATGGCTGGTCATTCTACAAACTCTTGATTTCAGATCCTATGATCCACCTTGTTCTTTGAATTACTGTGGATCATTTTTCACCTGTCTGCAGAGATTTCTTCTCATTAGCAGCCTTCTGTTTTTGTTGCATGATTTCGGAATCCCTTCTCAGGCATCTCTTGCTTCTTGTGTCTGGATGTCAAATTTTCTATTCAATTCTGGTTTTTTCCTCAAGAATGCTTGAAAGTCCTCTATTCCACTGAATGACCATACTTTCCCCTGAAACAAAATACTCAGTTTTGCTGGGTAGGTGACCCTTGGGTTCATTCCCAGTTCTTTTTGCCCTCTGGAATATCATATTCCATGCCCTTCGATCCCTCAGTGTAGAAGCTGCCAGGTCCTGGGCTATTCTGATTGTGTTTCCACAATATTGAAATTGTTTCTTCCTGGCTGCTTGTATTTTCTCCTTGATCTGGGGATTCTGGAACCTGGCTATAATATTCCTGGGAGTTTTCTTTTTGGGATCTTTTTCAGGAGATGATTGGTGGATTCTTTCAACCTCTATTTTGCCCTCTGGATCTAAAACATCAGGGCAATTTTCCTTGAGAATTTCTTGAAGGGTGATTTCTAGATTCTTTCTTTGATCATGGCTTTCAGGTAGTCCAATAATTTTTAAATTGTCTCTCCTGGATCTATTTTCCATGTCAGTGGTTTTTCCCATGAGATATTTCACATTGCCTTCTAATCTTTTGTTTGTTTTGATCTGCTTAACAGCATCTTGATTTCTCATAAAGTCATTAGCTTCCATTTGCTCCAGTCTAACTCTGAAGGAATGAATCTCCTCAATGAACTTTTGAGATTCTTTTTCCATCTGGCAAACTCGACTTTTTAAGGCATTCTTCTCCTCATTGCCCTTTTGGGCCTCCTTTGCCATTTGAGTTAGTCTATTTTTTAAGGTGTTGTTTTCCTCAGTCAGGCTGTTGACCCTCATTTCATACTTTTCCTGCATCCTTCTCATTTCTCTTTCCAATTTTTCCTCCACTTCTCTTATTTGATTTTTAAAGTCCTTCTTGAGGTCCTCTAGGGCCTGCAACCCGCTCATGTTTTCCCCTGGGGCTTTTGGAGCAGGATTTCTGACCTCACAGTCCTTTTCCCGCTGTATGCCCCCAAAATAGGAGTCTAGGGTTGCATTTTTCTGTTTCCTTTGCCTTGGCATGTTGCCACTTAATTACTTGACTTTTGGGCTTGTTGCCACACTATGGCTTTAAGGCCAGATAGAGGAATTTTCGTCCTGAACTTGTGGGGGGCAACTTCTGTTTCTGGCAAGCTGTAAACCCACCCGCGACTTCCACCCTAGATCACAATCCAGATCCAGGGAGGTTAAAGCAAGAGTGATTACCCCCCCACCCCAAGACTGATCCCTGGATCTCCCTACAGTTTGCAGGCCGGGAGCTGGAGCTGCCTCTGAAAACTACAAAATGGCGTGTCTCCTCAGTGGCTTCTAGCCCCCAGGGGAGGGAGCCGACGCATTCCCCAAATACTGGTCCCAAAGTCCATATGACACTAACCTCTTACTTTGTCCTAGGCATGTCTATGTTGATACTTCTGGAGTCACCACAGCTGCTGGTGTTCTGGGGTCTCTCCAGCCAGCTGCTGGCCCTGCCGCCCTGTGGCTAAAACCTCGGCTCAAGGGGACCTGGGCTCCATTCGGCTCGGCTCCCCACTCTGCACGCTGTGAGCTGCTGGCTCCCAGAGTGCTGCGCTGGTCTTCCTGCAGGGCTGCTGGGCTGTCCTCAGCGGGAGGTTAGCTTCTCTGTGTCGTTCTGTGGGTGCTGGGCCTCCAGAAGTTGTTCAGAGTCCCCATTTACATAGTTTGGGGGGAATCTGGGGGCAGAGTGGCTTGGATGAGCTGTTTCTACTCCGCCATCTTGGCTCCGCCTCCCCCATTAGTTTGACTTTCAAGGTTATATATAATCTGAATTCAATATGCCTGATATTCCTTATTTTATACACAGCATGGTATAGTTGAAAGAACTTTTGATTTGCAGTTAGAAGATGTAACTTTGGCAGTCTGAAAAGCATAGATAAACTCAGCAGAAAGACTGGAATTTTGCTAATGTTATCCTAATTCTATTTTGCTTGTGAAAAACCTTTCAATTTGATGTGATCAAAATTATCCATTTTATCTTCTATGATAACTCTTATTTGGTTAAGAATTCTCCCCCTAGCCATAACTGTGAAAGTTATTTCTCACTCTACTCAACTTTTTATTAGATCATCTTTTTTATTTAGGTCATATATCCTTTGTAGTATGTGGTATAATATACTGGTGTAAATATAATTTCTGCCAGATTGCTTTTTAGTTTTAACTTGAAATTTTTGTCAAATAGGAAATTTTTGGCATCCTTGGGTTCATTTCAACACTATCCTACCATGTTCAATTGTTTCTGGGGATCAAAAGTTTTAAAAAATAGAGAGTAACAAGGTGTAAGGTGTGACCACCCCTGTGGGTCAGTAGGTCACAGGAGTTGAAGATGTTAAGGATTTAGAATTGAAGTCGTTGGGCTGGTAATCAACCTGAATATTAAAGTCATTGAAGATAATAGTAAAGGAAAGGGAGGAGAGGCCTTTGAGTCAGGTACTTACATAATTAAGAAAGGCAGGAAAATGTTAAAAGGATATTATGGGGTATGTAGAGGGGGCAGAGCCAAGACGATGGGGTAGAGGTAGGAACTCACCTTAACTCTCCCAAATTCCCCTCCAAACAACTTTAAAATAATATATGAAATAGAATTCTGGAGCAGCTGAGCCAACAAAAGATTGGGGTGAAACTATTTTTGAGCCCAAGACAACTTAAATAATTAGCAGGAAAGGTCTCTCCCATGATGGTGGTGGTCAAACCTGGAGAGCAGTTCAGGCCGATCTGTGGCAATGCCAATAATAGAACTTGGAGGTGACTGCATTAGAGGCAACAGAAATTTCAGGAGCTTTTAGGCCGAGACGGTAAGGGGGTCGGACAGTTTATCAGAAGGAGATTACAGGGAACTTTATCTGCAGAATGTGAAGAGGAATTAAGAGGATAAAAGAGGAGAGTATAAAAGCTTCCTTGAAGCTTAACATCAAAAAAATGAAGATCTTGGCAACTGGTGCCGTTACTTCTTAGCAAGTAAAGGGAGAAAAAATGGAAGCAGTATCAGATTTTATATTCTTTGGCTCAAAGACCACTGTCTGCAGCCATGAAAGTATAAGACTCTTGTTCCTTGGAAGGAAAACTATGGTAAATCTGGACAGCATACTAAAAAGCAGAGATATTACCTTGTTGGTCCATGTAGTCAAAGCTATGATTTATCCAATAGTAATATATGGTGGGAGAGTTAGATTATCAGAAAAGCTGAATGCTGCAGATTCGATGCTTTCAAATTGTGATTCTGGAGAAGACTTTTGAGAGTCCCATGGAGAGCAAGGAGATCAAATCAGTCAACACTTAAATAAATTAATTTAGGCTATTCACTAGAAAGTCAAACACTGATGAGAAGATGGGATTCCTTGGAAAAGACACTGGTGCTGGGAAAGACCAAAGAGAAAAGTAGAAGGAAACAACAGAGGATGAAATGGATAATATAATGGAAACAACAAACATGAACTTGGACAGACTTGGAGAGATAGTTGAGGATAGAAAGGCCTGATGTGTTATGTTCCATGGGGTCGACACAGCTCACCAACTGCACAACAAATAAGAAATGACAAGCAGGATGGTTTCAGAAAAACCCGGGAACACTGATGGGTGTTGATAGTTACAAGGGAGACATCAGTGCTAACTGGTGATTGGTATTAAAGAAAACACACCATAGTGTTGTTTCAAGCTAATAGCATTAGCAAAACATACTTTAACCACTCAGGAATACTCCTAGAACCCTGAAGGGAAGATGGAGCCAACTATAAGAGCTTTGTGGGGGACTGATTCATCAGTTAGAGAGAGAATCCCCAGAGTATATATTTAGTATAATATAGTATTGTTTTTATTTTAAAAAATAATGCTGCCTTTTGTTTTTATACCATTAAAAGGCAAAGTTATTAATTGTCACTACAATGAGCAATTTCCACCTTTTGTTTCCACTTTAATAAGGGTGAGATAATACTTCAGAGTTATTTTCATCTGCTATTTTCTTCTTAGTAGTTTTTAGAGCATTTCTCCTTATGACTTATTCTTGAAAAACCCAGAGTTAATGAAGTATAGGAGTGAGGATGAGTAGATTTTGACTTAGATGACCTGAGTTCAAATCCCCACTCTTCTACTTACTACCTGTCTTGCCCTGGGCAAGTTGCTTAACTCACCTCATTTCCCTCATTTATCAAGCAGAAGGTTGAACTAGATGATGTAGAAAGTCTCTTTCAGCTCTAAATCTGTGATCCAAGATGGCTGCTAGTGATGACTGTTTCACTTTCAGAGTACTCACAGATCACCTATAATAATCCATTCTAGAATATTTGTTAGGAAATTTTGGAAATGCTTTAATATTTTGTTTCTTTGAGATAACATACTTTCTAAAAAAGAGATCTTTAATGCCTTAATCCAGAGAAGTAACCAGTGGTGGAAATTGTAGGTGCCATGATAGGCAAAAATTTAAATATTTTGGGTAAGAGATAATTTTTTATTTTAATCAAAT
Organism: Gymnobelideus leadbeateri; assembly: GCA_011680675.1. Classification (NCBI taxonomy): domain Eukaryota; kingdom Metazoa; phylum Chordata; class Mammalia; order Diprotodontia; family Petauridae; genus Gymnobelideus; species Gymnobelideus leadbeateri. The sequence continues at coordinate 586,593 of WOXC01010965.1, read as the reverse complement.
TATACTGCTCAATAGCACCAGCATTGACATTGATGTAGCTGTGCTTGGGACCTTAAGGGAGCTGCATCAAATATTCTTGACAAGAGTGTCTGCAAATAGGAAGTGTATAGCTAGTCTAAACCAATATTTAATATATAATTAATTTCATAATTAACTGTCTTTTTCATTTAAAAAAATTAAATGTAACTAACTCAATCTTGAATTTTTGTGGGGGAAGGATCCTTTCATTCATTTGTGTTTTCTGAAGTTCTTTCACTTATTAGGCTGTTTTCCATGTTACATTTGAATCCAAGTTCAAGGTATAATGCAATATAATAATATCTGATTAAAACATCATGCTGCAAAGCTAATAACATAGAAAAATCCAAATTAAATTAGGTTCTAGTTAACACAAGAGGCCTCCCTCCCCCATGCTATACAGAAAAGCAGTAGGCAGATGAAATGTAGCACAGTGCTTTTGTTCCCAACTGTCTGTGCCTACCTCAAATTCCCAAGACACCTAATTATTACACTTCTCCCTGGTGGTTTGGACATAAATGGACTGTGTCTCCACACAAGCCTGTGAGTGTAACATTGCCATCTCAGAAAACATCCTCAAGTAACTGCTATTTAGGGATTTTCCCAGTGAGCTCAAAATGAAATTCTGTACAGTAGAGTGATAATTCAGTCTCCCTTGGATTTCATAAAACAGAACATAACATTTAAAACACAAACTACAGTACTTGTACCAGAATAGTACAATAGCCTTCAAATGGGAAGGAAATTTCAAGATATTTGAGACAGAGAATGTTGTACTATGGGAGAAGGGAGAGCTTGGTTCCCATCCCTATGACTTTAGATTAATGATATGTTCCCTTTCTGGATCATTTTCCTTAATTATGAAATCAGAGAGTTAGACTACTAGATGATCTGTAGGGTCTCTTCCAACTCTAAAATTCAATGCATTGGTCAATGCATTTTTTAACACTTATAAAGTGTTTTATAGATGTTTTATTGTTTCCAGTGAGATATAGATGAAAATTGTGGGAAACTATAAGCTCTAAAGAGTTAAAGATTCAGGTGATTCAGATTGCAATGTAGAGAAACATTGTAGGTGAGAACAGACTGCAGATGATTGCTGAAAAAGAACTGTGCTCCAAATAATATCAAAGAAATATGTGCTTAGAGGAGTGGTTAGGTCAGTCATAGAGTTGGAGGAGCAAGGACAGATAGATAGAATGCTTCATTGGTATCAGTGGAATGTCAAGAGATGGAGAGGAAGGACTTTGGTATAGTAGGTAGAACCCCTGTGGAAAATTTATGGAGGGCAGAGGTAACTATAATCTGCACTGTCAAAGAGAATTCCCAAATTGATTAGAACACAGATCCATCTAAATATCAATACTTTATTCATGTGTTATGTTATTCATACTAACCACAAAACAAAGTGATTCCATAGACTAAGAACGTACATTGTCTTGGTACCATCAATATCAAGGCAACTGCCGGATCATTGGGAGACTTGGGTAGGTCACTTAATATCTAATGGTCATGCATAGTGAGGAATATATAGATTTTCTGTGTTCTACCAGTGCTCAAGAAATATAAAACAACTGAAAGGAAGTCCTCCTTGTTGGATCCTCTGTATACAATCTTTGGGAAAACATTGACAGAATCACATAGGATGAGATGCTATGGCTATGTTGCATTCTGCGCAAATGTCTGTCATCAAAGTATAAGGAAGTTCTTCAGAGATGTTATACACCCAGATGTTTCAAAGCAGTGGTTCTCAAGGTGGGGTTGGAAGATCCCCGAGGGTTCTAGAGACCTTTTCAGGGGTGTGTGTGGGAGGTAAAAACTATTTTTATAATAATACTGATGCTTTACTTTCTAATATAGCAAGTATCAATAGTTATAACCTACATAAACAAAAAAGTCCTTGACAATTTTTTAAGAGTATAAAGTTGTCCTGAGACCAAAACGTTTGAGAACTCATGTTTTAGAACACCCTAAGACATGTGGTTTGGATCAATCTCTGAGGAAGTATGTTTCCCACACTTAAAGCATTCTTGAAAAATGTTATATCTCCAAATAAGCTCCTTACAAAAAGGTCATTACTTTGGAAATGTATGATCAGAAATGGTGATGAGCAACCAGCTCATATGAAGAATGAGGGACATGTATATTTTCTTTGTGCTCTGCTTGTACCCATGAAATATAAAATAACTTAGAGGGAGAGAGGCCCTACATGCCCTAGAATGCTCTAAAATGGTATTTTTCAAAATGTTCTGATCTTAGGACCCCTTTACACTTTTTGAAAATTGCTGAGGACTTTTCTTTAAATAGATTATAGCTATTGATATTTACTATATTAGAAGTCAAAGGATCTAAGTATTCCTATAAAAATAGTAGGATCCTTTGTAGATAATCTATGGAAAACATAGCCAGAATCACACAGGATGAGATGCTATGGTTATGTTGCATTCTGCACAACTGGAGGAAACACATCCATGAGACCTAGTCCATATTGACATATGGACATTAGATATTTCTAGGTGGGAATGATTTTTAGTCTTGTTTCTACTTTTAACTTTCATATAGACTAACAAACCACAGGTAGAACAGTAAGACTTACTCTGGCAAAAATGGAACAGAAAAATTGATAGTAAGCATATATAATAAGGATTAGGAAGCAGGGACTTAAGTCCTGCCTATCTCACAACCATTTTGTTCTTTCTCTCACTTCATTTGCTTAACCATCCTGGAGGATTTTGTAAGCAAGGGATATCACACTAAACCAGCCACTTAGAAATTTCCTACAGGGATTTTTTTTTTGAAGGAAATTTGAGGAAGTTAGGTGGTGTGGTAGAAAGAGTGCTAGACCTGGAGTCAGGAAGTTATAGTTTAGTTGTTTCAATTGTGTCCAACTCTTCGTAGCCCCATTTGGAGTTTTCTTGGCAGAGATACTGTAGTGGTTTGCCATTTCCTTCTCCAGCTCCTTTTACAGATGAGCAAACTGAGGCAAACAAGGTTAAGAGACTTGCCCAGGGTAACACAAGTAGTAAGTGTCTGAGGCCAGATTTGAACCCAGGAAGAGTCTTCCTGATTCCAAGCCCAGTACTCTATCCATTGCACCAGTTAGTCTGGGGGCAATTCTGCTGATTTCCAGTTAGTTTGTACTGGCTCACATCCCTTGGTTATGCACTAAAATGCAGTAGGTCTCCTTGCCAAGGAGTGATTTTCTAGTCACTATACCCCCACTAAATGGTAACAGAGAGTAGGAAATGGCCCTGAAGAGGCTAAAGAACTGGAACATAATAGATAATACAGAAAGAAGCTTGACAAGCAAAAATGACATGCTCAGTGTAGAGTGGGTATATGAGACTGGGAAGACTGCAGCTTTATGACATCACCAGAACAAAATGGCACTTCTGAAACAACACAGACATGAAATCTCATATTCTAACCATGGCTACACCCTGGCCGCATGTATTCCTAGGTGTGAGCCCTCCATGCATTTGTCCTGGCCACATGGTCACTTAATGTGTACTGCATAATATATTTCCTGGCTACATATTCCCTATGTACATGCCCACCATTTGTATTCCATGGTCACTGTCCCCTGTTCCTGTGTCACACCCCAATTGGTTGTACGGTAAATTGTGGGAAAGTATGCTCAATATGTTCATAAGGAAATCTTTCCTGATGGCTTTTTTTGCTGTTATTTATTAAAGGTCTCTTACATTGAACAGATATGTCCTCTGACTGAAAGTGAAAGTGACATCAGTGGAGGCTCATGAGCTTGATTTTGTGCAGGAGTTGCCCCACAGAGAGCCTTAAACCTGGAATAAATTTTCTGGGGATGCAGTTATGGGGTAGAGGGAAAGCCAAGGTGTTAAATTAGACTCCTAAAATTTTAGAACTGGAAGAGACTCAGAAATCACTTAGTTCAACTCCTATGAGAAGCATGAATCTTCTCTATAATACAATATATAATATTATATTATAATGTAAGTCATCTAATCTCTGCTAGATGTCCATTGTTTGACAGGTAACTCACTGTCTCTTGAAGCAACTCACTTGACTTTTGGACAGCTCTGATTATTAGGAAGTTTCCCTCTTATATTGAAGTTAAGTTATTCAGAAGTCCCTCCCCCTTCCCCCCTTACACTGAATTGAATTGAAATTTGTTTTCCTGTAATTTCTATCAGGCAGTGAGGTAGTGTAATAGATAGAACGCTGCTGGGTCTTATCTTCCTGACTTCAAATCTGACCTCAGACACTTACTTAATTCAAGTCACTTAATTCTGTTTGCCTCAGTTTCTTCAACTTTAAAATGAGCTGGAAAAGGAAATAGCAAAGAAAACCCTAAATGAGGTCACAAAGAGTCAGATATGAGTTAAAAACAACACAACAGCAATCTTTGTCCACTGATCTGAATTCTGCCTTCTGTGGTCAAGTAAAATAAGCATATATATACACATTACCCTTGAGTTAATGTAAGCTAAGATGACATGGAGGCAGCATGACATAGTAGATAATAAGTCTGGTAGGTAGGAAGACCCTGGGTCAGGTACTGTCTGTTACACTTATCGTTAGTCTGTCAATAAACATTTACTAAGCACCTACTATGTGCCAGTCACTATCCTAAGCATTGAGGCAAAAGACAGTCCCTTCCTTGGAGAAACTCACAGTCTAAGAGGGGAGACAACATGCAAACAAGATATATACAGGCTAAATTGGAGATAATAAATGGAATGAAGGGATTAGCATTAAGATGAAATATTACCTTGTGTGAAGGAAGGAAACAAACATTTGGTAAGCACCTACTATGTACCAAGCACTTTATAAATATTATTTCATTTCATCCTCACAACAACCCTGAGAGGTAGGTGCCATTATTATCCCCATTTTACAGTTGAGGGGATTGAGACAGAGGTTAGTGCCTTGCCCAGGGTCACACTGTTAGTAAAAAAAAATGTCTGAGGCAAGATTTGAACTCAGGACCCCCAGACTCCAAGTCCAACATGCTACTGTTTTACCTAGCAGTGCCCACTAACTCAAAGACAACTCTATGGAAATAGCTGGTGATCTATATGAGTAGAGGGAGCTCCTTATGCCAGCTAAATTCCAGTTCTGGACCCAAACAAAGATCCCATTAGCCTTTGTGGCTGCTGAATCCACAACACAACAGTTTTCCACTGTTGAGTCATTTTGAGCTTGCAAACCACCATCTCCTTTTCATACTTCTTTATTCTTATTTTTGTGCTTGATTTTTTAAAAATCCAAGTGCAAGAATTATCCCTATTACATTTCATCCTGTTAGATTCATCCTAAGGCTCCAGCCTATAACGATCTTTTTGCATCCCAATTTTATCATGTATTAGCTAAACCTTCTAGCTTTAGAGTTATTCTTGGATGTGATAAACCTATCCTCTGTCTTTGCTACTACATTTATCAAAAGGTTGACCAGAACATAGCCAAGGACAGAGCATAGTTGTATCTTCAATATTAGTCTTAGTTCAATCAGAAAATCTGTTTTGCACATTTTTTTCTTGCTATATGGTAACAATATATTATTTATTCATTAACATGTTTTAAAAATAATTCATTCATTATTATGCTTTTGCCACCACAAGAATTCCCTTAACAGTGGTGAGTTTTTGGTTGTGCCTTTGTATCTCATTAAGAATATACTTAGTAGCTTGTATTGTTTATCATAGAAACCCCTCCCTGTTGAGCCTAAAAAAGAGTCTTTGTTAAATACTCAGGACTTTCCCTCCCTTTTCCCTGCCCCCACTTTCTCAGCACAGGTTAGAGTTCAGAGACCTGAGAGATGACTTTGGTCCCAAGGGGTACCTGTGCAATGGCATAGTTCCCCAGGAACCTCTCTTCTTCAGAGATGGAAGCCTCTTGGCTGAAAGGCATGCCATTTGCCTTTGATACAAATGAATAAGTATTGGTGTAGGAAGAACAGAGAATTTTATGCTGTCTGAAGTAGTAATGGAGTTCTTGTACTCTTGAGTGCCTGACCCTAATTCTGAAGAGGCAGAGGTAGTCATGTGAAGCAGCTGTATATACTCTCAGCCATGTAGTTACAGGAGAGAGGGAGTCTCAGTGTTCAAGACAAAAGAAAACTAAAAGGTGAAGTTCTTGGACAGAGTTAGGATCACCAACATTCTCTCTCATTCAGCAAGGGAAAGCCAAAACAAACAAACAAAAGACAAAAAAGTCCCACTGGACTCTGCCTTTCGCAATAACTGTGAGTTATTTGAATTGTGTAGCTCCAGTGGGGAGGGGCTTGCTTCTCTAAGAACCACAATGACATTTTTCTTCTGAAAAGATCTCAAGGGTAGCACCAGAATGCTGGATGCTTCCGTACATCTCTAGTGTGAAAATGGTACTAACCAGAATGTTGGGGGGTAGTTGTCCTTTGCTAGAAACCTTAAATTCATTTTCTTTCTGTGGGGAGTCCAAACGACAGGGTGATGCTATGAGTCTAGGTGATGACCTGGGGCAAGGTTGGATGAACCAGAAAGAGAGGAGAATTCTGTTGATTGTTCATGGTCTAATGTGAATCCTTCCTGTTTTCCTCATTCTACCTGTGGGGTGAAATAAAAGTTGTCCTGTATCTTGTACTTGATATTCATTACAGCCTTCACTGGCCATATAGGGGCTGGGGGTCCTTTTACCCACATCTGTGGAGGCATGAACTATATATAGTTATTTATGAAGATTTTTCTGGAAGATGGGTTGGGGTAAAATGAGCTAAAGAGATATAACTTTAGGGTCAGGTGTAACATTGAATTAACATTGTGTAAACTAGAATTTGGGGGTACTGGACCATGGGTTACATATAAATTGGACTGGCCAAATTTAATTTTTTTTTTTTTTGCTTTTTTGAGGGCAATTGGGGTTAAGCAACTTGCCCAAGGTCACACGGCTAGGTTTTTGTTTGTGTGTTAAGTGTCTGAGGTCGGATCCGAACTCAGGTCCTTCTGACTCCAGGACCTACACTCTACTCACTGCGCCACCTAGCCGCCCCGCCAAATTTAATTTTAAATAATATCTGAAAAGAACAAATACACAGTAGAAGGAATATAATCACATGGCAATGTGATTCGAAAGTATTAAGTAATGAAAGGTGATATTTGAGGGAGGAGAGCTTAAAGAAAAGGTGAGATTACTTGAAACAGAAAGAAGTTTAGCATTCAGAAGATTCTGCCTCAGTGAATATTTTGTATTTTTCTGGTACCTACAACTCATGAGCCAGGTTCCTGGGACATAAAGGAGCCAGCATAGTTTCTGGATAAGCATGGCTACAGTCTTAGTCTATCAAATTGGATCATAATGGGCTCTCCAGAAAGTAGCTTCAGTTTACTTCCCGGGACTAATTGGAAAATTATTACCTATCAGAGGGGATGATGAAAATGGAAGATATAAGCACACTTATTTTATAACCAGTCTCTAAAAGGGTTTCTTGTGGGAAAAAGACAAAAACCTTTGTTGAGCACCCTCTCATGTCTATTTCTATTTCAATATTCCTGTAGCCATTAGACTTTGCCAGACTTTACCTTAATATGAGAAGAGGAAGGAAATAAGCATTTATTAAGCATCTACTTTGTTCCAGAAGAACTATAATTTTTTTTTTGCTTTTTTTGGAGGGGGAGGGCAGGGAAATTGGGGTTAAGTGACTTGCCCAAGGTCACACAGCTAGTAAATGTTAAGTGTCTGAAGCCTGGATTTGAACTCAGGTCCTCCTGACACCAGGGTTCTATTCATTGTGCCACCTAGCTGCCCCCACAAGAACTATATAAGAAAGCTCTTAATTAACATCACTGATAAGCATGATGAGGTGGTTACTGACCTAGTACCATACATCCTGGAGAGTAAAGCCGAGTGGGCCTTAGGAAGCAGTGCTAACAATGAGGCTACTGGAAGTGACAAAATTTCAACTGAACTATTTAAAATCCTAAAAGATAATTCTGTTAAAGTGCTGTACTCAACATGCCAGCGAATTTGGAGAACTCAACAGTGGCCACTGGATTAGAAAAGGTCACTTTACTTCCTTATCCTAAAGAAGGACAATGTCAAAGAATGTTTAAACTGTAGAACAACTGCACTCATTTCAAACTCCAGCAAGGTTACACTTAAAATTTTGCAAGCTAGGCTTCAGCAATATGTGAACCAAGAATTACCAGAAAAGCAGGTTGGTTTTCAAAAAGGCAGAGGAACAAGAGACCAAATTGCCAACATTCACTGGATTATAGAGAAAGCAAGGGAGTTCCAGAAAAACATCGACTTTTCCTTCATTGATTACACTAAAGCCTTTAACTGTGTGGATCTCAACAAATTGTGGTAAGTCCTCAAAGAGATGGGAGTACCAGATCATCTTAGTTGTCTCCTAAGGAACTTGTATGTGGGTCAAGAAGCAACAATTAGAACCAAACATGGAGCAACTGATGGGTTCAAGATTGGAAAAGGAGTATGAGAAGAATGTATATTGTTACCTTATTTATTTAAGTACTATGCAGAGTACATCATCCAAAATGCCAGAATTAAATGCTGGAATTAAGGTTGCCAGAAGAAATATCAATAATCTCAGATACGCAGATGATACCACTCTGATGGCAGAAAGTGAAGAAGAATTAAGAAGTCTTTTGGTGCGAGTGAAAGAAGATCATGTAAGAGCTTGCTTAAAGCTTAACATAAAAACAAACAAACCCCAAAACCTAAGATCATGGCATCTCGTCCCATTACTTCCTGGCAAACAAAAGGAGAAGAAATGGAAACAGAGTCAGATTTTATATTCTTTGGCTAAATATCAAAGCAGAAAGTGACTGCAGCCATTGAATTAAGACACTTGCTCCTTGGAAGGAAAGCTATGGCAAATCTGGATAGCAAAAAGTAGAAATATCACTTTGCTGACAAAGGTTCATATGGTCAAAGCTATGATTTTTCCAGTAGTGATATGTGGCTGGGAGAGTTGGAAAGCTGAGAACCACAAGAATCACTGCTTTTGAATTGTGTTGGAGAAGACTTTTGAGAGTTCTTTGAACAGCAAGAAGATAAAATCTATCAATACTTAGAGAAATTAACTCTGACTCGTCACAGGAAGCACACATATCAAACCTGAAGCTAAAATATGTTGGCCACATAATGAGAAGCCAGGACTCATTGGCAAATATTCTGATGCTGGGAAAGATTGAAGGCAGAAGGAGAAGGGAATGGCAGTTGATGAGCTGGATAGAGTGTAATGGAAGCAAGGAACACGAACTTGGACAGACTTTGAGAGGTAGCAGAGAACAGAGGGCCTGGCTTGTATGGTCCACCCGGTCTGGAAGAATCCCACACACTGAACAACAAATGTACCAGGGCTTTACAAGTATTATTTCATGTTATTGCACAATAAGCCGGAGAGGTAAGTGCTGTTATTATCCCTATTTTATAGTTGAGGGCACTGAAATAGCCAGAGGTTAACTGACTTGCTCAGGGTCACACAGCTAGTGTTTGAGGTCATATTTGAATAGGCTCTGCACTCTGGGTCACCCAGCTGCCTGGTCTGAGTTAGGAGATAAGAAAATGAAAGCTTACTAAGCTTACTAAGTGTCCAGTTCCGTGCTAGGTGCTGGGGATACGAGGCCAAACGTGAACTATTTTGTGCCCTCACAGAACTTCCGGTCCTAACACCATCAGAGACAAAACACAGATAATGCAACCTATCAAGCAAAAGGCTGGCACACTTGTCACCGGAAGTTGACTCAGCGCATGCTCAGCCCCATCTTCTTGTGGGCTCAAAACTGATAGGATCATTTTGGAGGGAAAGCACCAGATGTTGGTGGGTAGGCTGCATGCAGCAAGCGGTGCATCCCGGTGTGCTTCAGACAAAGGCAAGCTTCCAAGAGGCCGAGGTGAGGAGGGTGTGCCTATCGGGGAGGGGTTTAGGGGACCGCCCCCTCCCCCCCAGCCAAGTGCGAAGTCGAGGAACGATGCACATTTGGGTGTTCTGGACAACCTTCGGCCAGTTAGGCTGGACTGTCCAGGACACACTTGAGATAATGTGTAGGAAGACTGGAAAGGTAGGTATTAAAGGCTTTTAAATTTTCAAACAAAGATGGATATGCTTGATTCTAGAGGTACTAGTTAAGTCATACCAACAAGCATTTATTAAGCGCCTGCTGTGTGCCATGCTCTTGGGAGAAGAGATTTGTCTCATGATAAGGTCTGAGACTTAAGGGGAGACGAAGGAAACCGCAGCTTTTCAGGGCTAAAGGGCTGCGACTCAGAAGAGGGGCCCCTGCCTGTCCTTTGGAAAGGCAGTGCCCACCACCCCAAGCAAGAGTTGCTGGCTCTGGGCCGGGGGCAGCTACAGGGTAGAGGAAGGAACGCAGGACTGCGGGAGAGGTCCAAGCTTAGATTCCAAGACTCCCCCTGGATAGAGGGTGGAGGGTGGGGGGTGGGAATGGCCGGAGGCCGGGGATGGATGGGAAGGAAGAAGCCCAGGAGCTGAGTTTTTAGACGAAATGGAATTGACCTGGGTTTTCTCATCCCGTTTAGGCCTTGGGGAGGGGGCGGTCCTAATGGCCCCCGCCCCTCCTGGCTCTTTTGGGACAGTTTCTTGGGCTTTGTCTCGGAGGCCAGCCCTTCTCAGTGTGCTGTCTGTTTCTCCGCCAATCCGGAGCCCTGGGACCTGGGGGAGGGGACTGCCTCAACCTGTCCACAAGCCTTGCCCCTTTACACGCGCTTTCGGAACCCTGAGCTGAGTGACAGCCGCCGGCTCCAACCGGCTAGTGGCGCAGAAAGCCTCCAGCGAGGGCTGGGGCAAGGATCGGACTCGGAGGGCCAATCGCCCTGGGTCTGAGGGGTGGGGCCTGCTCGCCTTCCTTGGTCGCCATCTAGCGGCCTCCCGCTTTCCCTATCCACCAATGGTGGAAGAGGGGGCGGTGCCGGGCCAGCCGGAGAGCCAATGGTGGAGGCGAGGTGGGCAAGCCGGGGGCGGACTCCGAGGCCGCGGCGGGTACCCTGCCAGGACCGGAGTTGCTGTGAGCCGGTGGGGGCATTGGGAGGCGGAAAGCTGAGGCCGGGCCGGCGGGAGCAGTGGAGGAGCTGCACGAAAATGCACTCGGATGCTGCCGCTGTCAGTGAGTAACGGGCGGACAAGGGTGATAAGCTTCGCGGTCAGGGGGCGGACCCCCGCGCTCTCCGCTGGCCCGGGCTTTTCCCCTCCCAGACCGACGGAACCCCCAGCCCCACCACCTCCTTCGCTGCCGCCCGGCCCTCTCTCGGGGGACTGCCGGCCGTGACGCTGCGGGTAGTCCGGTGGAGGTGGGGAGGGCGCGCCCAGGCCGGCATCCCAGCGATGGGGGTGGGGGGCGGGGGCGCCGGCGGAGGGGGAGGGGCTGGCTTTCTTTGGGGAGTTGGGGGGGGCAGGTGCGGGGGTAAAGGGGACCCGACGGGGGATGACAGCGGGGCACTGACATCGGGAAGAAGGGATTGTGCTCCTGGAGAGGGTGAGTTGTGGGGAGTGGGTGCTGCAGGAAGAGGGACAGTAAGGGGGCTCAAGGATGGGGCTGGGAGTTGAGAACCTTAATGGGGGGGGGAGCATGTGGGTATTAAAGAGGAGGAGGATGAAGGGATTGAGAAGAATGGCATGCGGGCACCTGCATGGGAGGCGGGGTAGAGTGGGGGGGTAAACCATATTATGGGGGGCTAAAATATGCGGGTGGGGGTGCGGGGTGAAGGACAGATAAAATTGCTAGATGGTGGGGGTAATAGCATGAAGGTAACAGCAGAAGGGGTCTGGGTTGGGGGACCCTAGGAAGGGGAGGGGTTTTAAGTTTGTGTGCTGTGTGGTAAGATAATAAGAGGGGGGGAATGGGGCAAGACAGCTTGAGGAGTTTGGGGGGATAGCACGCGGGCAGCTGCGTGGGGAGGGTCGTGGGGGAGGGTCGAGGTTCGGGCAGAACAATATGAAGGGGAGGGTTTGGGGGAAAGCCTGGGGGGTGGGGAACAATGTGGGGATGGGGACTTGGGGACGTAAATGGGAAGGGTTGGAACTGTAGGAAGGGGCTGGACTGGCTGGGGGAAAGGCACGAGGGGGCGGGGTTCTCGGGAAGAACGGTATGATGGGGGATGGGGAAGCAGCCTGGGGAATGGGGGGCTGTGTGGGGATGGGAGATGGGGAGAGGCTGGACTGCTGTGGGGGCCAGGGGAGAGAGGAGGGTTGGGGAACTAGGTGGGGGGATGGGGAAGCTGGAGAGCTGGATGGGGGGGGTTGGTTTGGTGGGTGGTAGGAAGGTTACGTGGGGTTGAGGAAGAGTATGGGGATGGAGGTTGGGGTAACTGCGGGAGAGGGTCGTCGAGAATGACTTGGTGGGGGTGTTCCCCGTCTTGCATTACGGGATCGAACTTGGCCTCTCTGGCTCGGTTTTGGGGAGTGGGTGGGAGGGTTCCCTGCCCCCTCCCTCCAGCTCTTCGCGTTCTCTCCCCTCCCCCACGCCCCGGGGGCTGGGTGACCCCGGCTGCTGGCCCAGCCCGCGGCCGGGTTTCGGGTTTCTGGGTCGGGAACCCCCAGCCATGCCCCTGGGTAAGCTGAGGTGATGCCCCGAGAAGAGGTGGCGAGAGGACGGTACAGGGGTTGAGGAGGGATGGCCCCCGGTCGGGGGAGGGGTCCGGGTTGTCGGTGACCTAGGCTAGTGCGGGAGGCGAGGAAGGACGGGGCTTGCGAGGCGTGAACCCCTTGCGGAGCGGTGACGGGACCGGGGGTGGGGGCCGAATGGGCAGGCTGCTTTTGTGTAGGGGCAGGTTCTGGGTCCGGGGAGGGCTTCGGCTTGTGACGCATTTTCTCCTATTTAGTTGGGCTGGATTTCCCGTGAGCTGACCGGCCCCAGGCCCCATCGGAGCGCCGGAGCAGCCACGACCCTTCGGTGAAGGGCGGAGGAATTTTAGGGGGATACTTCAGGCTTTAGTTGAAGCTACGGGGTTTGAAGGGGAAGGTGGGTTTTGCAGGCATCATGGGACCTGTAGTTTTGGCTGTGCCAAAACACGGTTGGGTTGGATGCACGTGGGTAACTGTGGAGACGAGTCCCAGAATGCCTGGCGGCCCCTCGCGGGTCTGGGTGCCCCACGGCCGCGGGCTGCGCTGCCCCTCGGGGCATCCACCTGCTGTTTCGACTCCGAGACTCCCTGGCTCTACACTGGGCATGTTTTCTCCTCGGGTCTAGCATGTTCGCATTTGTTTCTTAAAGCCAATAACCACAAACATCTTTAAAATGTTAAAAGATACTTCGATTGCATTGTCGTGTACAGTAATTTGTAGAGCAGAACTCTTACTTTTAGGACCATCTATTGAAGATCAGGTTGAGGAAAAAACAGGCCACAAGAAAACAAAAACAAAATGAAGATAAGTTGTTATATTGTTAATTATTCAAGTATACTATGTGTGCTAGCTTGAGGCTGGATAAAAAAAGGCACTGTCTTTTGTTTTAAAAAAGTATCTTTTTTCTCAATTGTTAAGATATTTAGTAGGCTGAATGTTTCCTTTTCACCAATGGTAGGGAGACCCGCTCCTTTCACACCTTGAATTGATTAAGTAACTTCAATTGATTAGTTAACCTTAATAAGTTATGCTTCCAAAAAGGTAGTCTTAAGGTAATTTTTGAATTAAGTGATATGGATGACTTGGTTGATTTTACATTTTTTTTTGTTCCATTCATAAAACTAGCATAATATGAAATATGGAGATGACAGAAGAAAATTACTTTAATTGTTGTGTGGGAAGCAGATGGGATTACAGAGAGGAAATGGAAGACAAAGAATTGACAAAAATTCTAAATTGGTCATGGAGAGGTCTGTCTGTAAGGGCTTTAGCTATCTTTAGTCCATCCCCACTCATTTTACAGATTAGGAAACTGAGACCCAGAGAGGTTAAGTAATTGAAGTTCATTTGACAATTTAGGAGTGGAGCTGGGACTAGGAGCCAACTCTCTTGATTCCCAGGATGATTTTTATTTCAGTGCATTATTCGGGTTTCTGTTTATTATAGAGTGGTGTGTAAATACTACTTGGCAAATATTTGTTGATGAAATAAAATCTAAGTGCTGTAGGTGAAATTTACTAAGAAAAATAATGTAGAACCAATGGAGAGTTTTGAGTTGTGGGAGACTATATAGTAGAGCATAGGTGAAAGATTATTTTGATAGTGGCATTTGTTATAATATGATTATGAAACTGAAAGTAGAAAAAGATGAGAAAAACATAATAGTCGGTTTCAGCATAAAGACAAAAAGATGTGACAAATAAGGAATAGGAAACAGTTGGGTGTGGAGAGAAGAAACCTTGAATTTGTACACTGGTTTAAAAATTGGGCAGTGGGTAAGGTTTGGAGGGAAAGATTCAGGTGATCTGTTTTTGCCATGCTTTACCAGAGGTTGTGATTAATTATCAGGAAACTCTGTTTAAAATGAAAATATGTGATATGATATCAATGCATTTACTCTTGGAATGGGGGAGGGGGGTAAAAGCAAAAATAAAGGTTAGTTGCCTGGTGGAATTGGAGGATATAACAATAATTGCCTTATGAATTTATTTCCTAAAGGAAATATTAGATTACTGCTTCTTTCCCACTTTCTTTGTGTTTCTCTTCTCTAGCTTTCCCCAAAGGGAAGAGATGTGGTATTTGTGGTTATTTTAAAGTCAATCTGACATACTGAAGAGTCTCTAAATTTTAGCTTTCTGTCTTCATATATATCTTATAGCAGGCATCAGAATATTACTGATGTGTTACTGGTTTTTACATTTTTGTATATAATATGTAATCTTACAGCTTTTCTGGTAGCTTTGTTCTTTTTTCCCTCTTTATCTCTTGTTCTTAAAATCAAAGCATGTGAATATTTATATGCTAGGCCATGTGAGATTATTCTGGCTTCCTGTGAATTAGCTGCAAAACATTTTTTTATCCTTTTCCTCTCCCTCCACAACTCCAATAATTCTCTAAAGCAACAACTTAATATACATCAGTGGACAAGGGCATCGATAGTCTTAGTACTCTGTGTGGCCAGTATTCTTACTTAAAGTAGTAGTGAAAATAAAATGTTACATTTATTTTATATCTGGAATATTGCATAGAAAATTGTCTTTATCAAGTGAATATAGTTAACCCTTATAGGTTCTTCTGTGGCTAGGTGGCATAGTGGATTGAGGCCAAGGCTAGCATCAGGAAGACCAGAGTTCAAATTCAGCCTCAGACAGTTACTAGCTGTGTGACCGTGGGCAAGTCATTTAAATTCCTCAGTTGTAAAATGAGAATAATCGTACCTACCTCATAGAGTTGTTGTGAGGATCAAATGAGATAATATTTATAAAAAGTACTTGATACTGTACCTGGCACTTAGTAAATGCTATATAAAACGTTAGCTATTCTTTTCATTATCTTATATACTATAGAATGCAGTCCCTGTATTCTTTTTTTTTTTTTTTTTTGCTTTTTGGAGGGCAATTGGGGTTAAGTAACTTGCCCAAGGTCACACGGCCAGGTTTTTGTTTGTGTGTGCATTAAGTGTCTGAGGCCGGATCCCGAACTCAGGTCCTTCTGACTCCAGGGCCGACACTCTACTCACTGGGCCACTTAGCCGCCCCTACAGTCCCTGTATTCTTAATAATTGACCTTACAAGATTACAAAGTGGCACTGTTTCAATCCAGTATTTCCTGCACATTTGTAATTAGATACATTGTCAGGCAAAAAGGCCAAGGACACAGAAAATGTTTTCCCCTAAACTGAAAGTCAAATTTTTACAGTTGCTACAGGCAATGGACTATTAGCAATTCCTATCATTGCCTTGGACTCAGAATCAGGAAAAATTGAGTTTGAATCCTACCTGAGATACTTAATTAGCTGCTGTACCCTGGACAATTCACTTAACCTCTCTTTTCCTTATCTGTAAGATATTGGGATTAGATTTGATATCTTCTAAATCTCTTTTCAGTTTTAAATCAGTGATCCTATGGACTCCGCAAAAAGTAGAGCTGCTGTTCATATTGGTTGTACTATAGTTTTTTTAAACTGGATTTCCCATAGACAGATGTCTGGAATTCAGTATAAACATGACAGATTTCATTATTTTTCCTCTCCAAACCATCCCCTTTAATTTAACTACTTCTGTCAAGGGTACCACCATCTTTGTAATTAGCCATGTTCAAAAGTTCCATGTCATTTATTTTTGCTCACCTCATATATCCAATCAGTTGCCAAATCTAGGCATTTCTACCTCTCCAAGATTTCTTGTCCCCTTCTCCCATAGTCACTGACATAGCCACTCTAGTTCAGGCCCTTAACACTTATCACCTGGATGATTGCAGCAGCCTCTCCTTCTTTATTTCTTACCTCATTTTCCACACAGCTGCCAAAGTGATTTTCAATATTTTAGGAGTTTAGTCAGTATACTTCAATGGCTCCCAATTACTTCTAGGATCAGATATAAAGGTCTCCACAAGCTGACCCCAACCTACCTACCTATTCAGTCTTGTTATGCATTTCTTTCTATTATGCACACTGTAGTCCAGACTATCCTTGTTCTTTTTTTTTTTTTGGAGGGCAATTGGGGCTAAGTAACTTGCCCAAAGTCACATGGCTAGGTTTTTGTTTTTGTGTGCCTTAAGTGTCTGAGGCTGGATCCAAACTCAGGTCCTTCTGACTCCAGGACCAACGCTCTACTCACTGTGCCACCTAGCCGCCCCCCCCACCCCCCTTGTTCTTTATATGTGGCTCTGTATTACTAGTTTCTGTGTCTTTGTGGCCCCCCCCCCCCCCATGCCAGGAATGTAATATTATCTCTTCATTTCTACCTCTTAGATTTTTCTTAACTGTCATCTTTGGGAAATCTTTACTTATCCCTATAGCTACTAGTGCTTTTCTCCTTCCCCTCAAATTATCTTAATTGTTTTATTTATACCTGTACATGTTATCTCCATTGGCTAGATGGAAAACTCTGGAGGGCAAGGACTCCTTTTCTTTTCTTTTCCCTTCCTTGCCTTTTTTTCCCTTCTTTTCATCTCTAGGCCCCAACAGTACCTGGAGTATAGTTGGCATTGAATAAATGCTAGTTGATTGAGTCAGTCTTCTTGTGAGTATTTTAACTGTTCTTTTTACAGCTAGATGAAAAAAAAAATTTTTTTTCATCTCTTGTAGTATTTTGTCTATGTCATTGTAGCAATCTGTGTCGTGGTGTTTACCCTGTTCTGGGGCCTAATGAAATACTTGTTGAAAGAAACAAAAAGATTTTTCTTCTGAACTGAGCATCTTCAGATGTTTCTGTATATTTTCATCTATACCATTTTCCCATTTCTTTAAAATTATTTCCATTAAGTTAAATGTAAATCATACTTAGCTTGGAGTATTACAGACTTCCTCTTGGCAGTATTCCCCAGCTCTAGTCTTATCCTTCGTTCTTCTAGTGCTGTATCATTCTTCCTTACTTGTATTTCTGTTCACATTGCTCTTGTGCTCAAAATCCTGCAGTGGTTCTCCACTGACTACTAAATAAAATTCCACCTCTTTAGCCTTCATTCAAAACCGTCCACCATCTGCTGCCATCATCCCCTCTTTCCAGTTTTGTCTAATGTTTTACTCTTTTATGCTCTGTATACTAACTCCAGCCAAACTTTTTAATCTCCTATATTTTGCTCCCTTATACTGTGTTCATGGCTCCATGTTTACTTTCATTGTAGTATAATGGAAAAGAGCACTGAACTTTCCAGTCAGAAGATCTGGGCTAAAATCTTGGCTCTTCTCTTTGCTGTCTTGACCAATTGACCCTTGACCAAGTTAGTTAACATCTCTGTGCCTCAGTTCTCTAAAGAGCTCTTTCCAGCTCTAAATCCTATGATTTCTATGCCTGGAATCCAGTGCCCTTCTCCTTCTTGAGTCCTTTGTAGGAATCCTACTCATCCTTTAAGGGCAACTCAAATGTCACCCTCTCCATGAAATATTTCTTTGTTTCCCTTGTTAGAAATGATTTTTACTATTTTAGAAGTCACTTTATAGTCATCTTTTGGGCAGTTTGGGGGTATTTGTTTTATTTTGTATTGCAATTATTTATGCACGTCTTGTTTCTTTATTAGCTGTAAGATCCATAAGGGAAGGGGCCAGGTCTCACTGTTGGGAGGAATTTAAAGGTAATTTTAGTAAAATCTTGTTTCTTTAATAAAGGAGTTCTTAACTGGGGTTCCATGAATTTTTTTTATTGTTTTGAAAATTGTATTTAGACATAACTCATTTTTTGGTAATGTTATGTATTTAGAAACATTATTCTGAGAAGGGGGTCATAGGCTTTACAAAACTGCCAAAGAGTAGACCATGGCACAAAAGATTAAAAAACACTGTGTTAGCAACATATTGTTCTAGATTAAATGAATGAAAAATGCTATTTTTTTTCCTTTTGGAACCTTCTTTTTTGGGACTAACCTATATTAAATATTGTAATTTTTCTGGTTTCCTCTAGCAATCCCTTTTTCTGGGGCTAAAAATTAATCTCTTCACATGAACAACAAATTTAAGACACTGGAAATTTCCTTTAGAAGATAAAATTGGCAAGTTGGAAATGAACAGAAAATCAACATTATGATGAGATTTAGTCAGGAATTAATACTGATAACTTTTTTTTTTAAAGCAATTGGGGTTAAGTAACTTGCTCAAGGTTACACGGCTAGTCATTATTTATGTGTGGGTGCTCATTTTCTGAGACCGGATCTGATCTCAGGTCATCCCAACTCCGAGGCCAGCGCTCTTACTCACTGCGCCACCTAGCCGCACCTTTAGGGCAATTGGGGTTAAGTAACTTGCCCAAGGTCACCCGGCTAGGTTTTTGTTTGTGTGGATTAGTGTTGGAGGCTGGCTCCGAACTCAGGTCCTTCTGACTCCAGGGCCGGGGCTCTATTCACTGCGCC
Source organism: Gymnobelideus leadbeateri (assembly GCA_011680675.1). Classification (NCBI taxonomy): domain Eukaryota; kingdom Metazoa; phylum Chordata; class Mammalia; order Diprotodontia; family Petauridae; genus Gymnobelideus; species Gymnobelideus leadbeateri. The sequence goes on along the minus strand of WOXC01010965.1, from coordinate 567,671 downwards.
ACCTAGCCGCCCCATGATAACTTTTTTATAGGTAGTCAGCCTGATTAATGTTAAAATCTTTTTATAGCTTGTCCTTTGAGGTACTTTGTTGCTTATTTTGAAAGTGATGTTAAGGAAAGTACCACTTGATAATTATACTGTCTATGGAGAACAAAAGTGGGGGAAAGTATCTTAGAGATTTCAGTTTTTCAAATGTTTTTATTCCTCATTGTTCATTTTTCAAGCATACTAGGTAATTTACTTCAGGTTTGAACTGCTTAACTCCTCACAAAATTATTATGATTGATTTGTATTATTATTATTATTATTTTTTTTTTTTTGCTTTTTGGAGGGCAATTGGGGTTAAGTAACTTGCCCAAGGTCACACGGGTAGGTTTTTGTTTGTGTGTGCGTTAAGTGTCTGAGGCCGGATCCGAACTCAGGTCCTTCTGACTCCAGGGCCGACACTCTACTCACTGCACCACCTAGCCACCCCCGATTTGTATTATTTTTAGCTCAGAAAAATAATTTTAGTTTGACTTCCATGACATAAAAATCAAGAACAGCAGTTTAGTAATGGGAAAAGACTTTTTCCTCCTTTTCCCCCTCAATGCCATTGTTATCTCTGAAAGTTAATTTTCCAGTATGCCTTGAAAACGTTACTTACTGGCAAGCATTTATGATATTTGATAAGAAACAGTTCACTTGAAACTAAACATCCAAATCCTTTTGCGGAGGAGTGATGTTCTTTCTTGTTAGGGCTTTTCTCTTATTTTGTGTGGACTACAGAAGAAAATACTAGAATTCTTAGCTGGAGGTTACCACAGTGCATTGGTGAAGCTTTGTGCCCCAAAAGGATCACTTGCTTTAGTGGATTTAATTTATGAACTTTCCCTAGTTACCTTTTCTTAGTTGCTTGTTAAGAGTTTCTGTTAAAATTCTAACAAGTTTTAAGCTTTTTAAAGTTTTAAACTCTGTTAAAACACTTAAAAATTGAGAGTTAAAAACTTTAGTTCCAAATGAAACATTCCTTTTCATTGTAGAATTTTGAGTTTGTAGTGTAATTTCAAATCAAAATATTCTAGTAAAAATATTGAATGTGAAACATCGTTAATTTAAAAAATTAGTTGGGGATAATTATAGAATCTACCCTACAGGGCTGTGAAGATAAAATAATATGTAAAGTACGTTGCAAGCCTTAAAGCGCTGTATAAATGCTAGCTACTATTATCCTTTCATGTGAACATTATTATTATTAATTTTCTAGTTTAAGACTTAGCGCAAACTGATGAATAATTAACTTTATGCCGAGGAATTAATAGTCCTAGATTGAGGGTAAACTTTTACTTGACCTTCTTAATTTTTCTTAGTGCTATACAATCCAAAACAAAATTAGGACCATACTATCTATACTGTATTGCTGCTAGCAAAATTCCTGCAGTATAGAGTATGTTGAGCTAGTTGCTTTGTTTAAATTACCTAAATTAGCTCTTTCCAGAATTATGTGCATCTTCTTCCTTTACATGGCTTATCCTCTCCTCCTCCACCCACCCCCAATGCATGAATTACCTCTTCTTTCACTTCTATTTCAAGTGCCACTTCCTGTAGGTAGCCTTCCTAGACTTTGCCTCTACTAATTGTTAGTGTTCCTATATGATGCTGCTTTTATTTTTTGTCATTTTATCCCTGTCATTTAGCAAAACACCTTCACATGCTTAAGAAATGCTTCTTGCATTGACTTAGGTGACTTTCTAATTACTGTGGTCTAAAAGCATGCAGTTAAATGCTTGATCTTTGGTTTCTGATGTAATATACTTTTTATTTGAGTTTTAAAAGAAGGACCAAAGGGGTGGAGAAAAAAAGATTATAAGAGGAAAAATAAAAAGAACTGGGAAAGTTGAAGAGAAAGAAATAAAAAAAATCTTGATGGAATTTGTTGAAAGATAAAGAATATATGGAGAATAATGATAATAGTTGATATTTATGTAGGTCTTAAGTTTAACAAAGTACTTTGTTTACATTTGAATCACAGCAACTTAGTGAGGTGGATATTGGAGCTCTTGTCCCCAATTTATAGATGAGGAAACATCAGAGAGGTTAAATTACTTGTATCAGGAAAAGGGTGTGAGCTCCTATCCCTTTTGACTTTTTGACTGCAGTCAGGCATTCTTTTTTGTTCACTATGAAAAATGAAAAATGAAGGCTATTTATGCAAAGCCAAAAATGGTAGAGAATAACATCATTTGACTCATTTTCTTCTGATCCTGTGCCAGGTGAAAAAATATGTATGCACATATTATACACATGTATGTATGTGCTGTTATTCCACATCCCCTCCCTCTCCATGGCTCTGCTCAGGTGATAGCTCCTGGTTGTGAATAGTACCTGTAAGATTGGTTAACCTAGATTGTCTCATTGTTTCTCTGGATCTTCTTGAAAACCATGACCAAGTCAGAGAAGTTTTGAGATATTTCCAGGACTTTACCTTCCACCACTTGCCGCCCTCAATTTTTGATGCTATTTTGTCTCATTTAACCCCCATACCAAGTTGTTGGAAGTTATTCAGAATAGCAGTGGTTTTATTCTTTGTGTTTTTATCCCCAGCCCCTACCACAGTACCTGGTAGATACCTAGTTAATGCTCGTTGATTGATTGGATGATAATTTTCATCTGACCAATTGAAGAATCATAATAAAAGTATTCCTATATCCTTTTTCTTAAGCTAGAGATGGCCAGGTTGAGGTCATACAAACATTTAAATTTCATTTATATTAGAGGGAGGTATATACTCAGGATCACAAAAATACCCTTGGTCTTATATTTGTAGAGTACATCTATCATTTTTTGGAAAATATGCCGTGTCTTTGTTCTTTCTTTCCTTCTTTCCTTCTCTTCTTGGTGAAGTTGAACTGAGGTAACGTCTTTCTTTTTCTTGCTTTACTCCTTCCTTCCTTCCTTCCTTCCTTCCTTCCCTTCTACACAAACCGTGCTGAAAGTGATATGTATTTTTTTACTGATTGTTTATTGCCCTTAAGTAAGAATGTCATTTCTGCATAGTTGCATACATTTAGCAGAAAATAAGTCAGTCAGTAAATATTAATTAAGTGCCTACTATATTCCAGGCACTGTGCAATATGCCGCAGCACTAAGTGCTGTGGAATCAAAGAAGGCAAAAGGCAAATTCCTGCCCTCATGAAGCTCTCTAAATTGGAGAGAGACAATATACAAACCAACTATTCTATTCAGGATAAGTAGGAAATAATGATATCATGGTATTTGAATCCAGGTTTTCTTGGCTTCAAGTCTGATCCCATATCCATTATACCATGCTGCCTTTCACCTATATGCCATACTTGTGTTGATGAATCACTTTTATATCTGTATAATTAGTAGGGCAACATAACCACACAAAGTAGTGAGGTAATACATCAGAAAATAACCCTTTTATTCTGGATATCTGGCTTGTTTATAATGAAAGAGAGTGGAAACCTAGTACTCACTAATTGGTTAAAGGAGTTAAGTCAGTTGTTTTATGCTTTAAAATCTTTAGTTTTTACTTGCCAAGAGAATGAGGTGTATTTGGGGAAATCAAACTGAGTCCTATTTATTAATATTTCCTATATTTAAATTTGGTATATAATTTTATATTTTATCCAGTCTTTAAAATATTTTTGTTCTTTATGATAAAGAGCTTTCATCCGGTGTTCAGTTTAATTGTGAAACTTGTGGGGTGGATGCCAAAGGAACTTTTGGATATTAACAATCATGAACATTTCCCTATACAAAGAATGGGGAGAACTACTACATATGGAACCATGAATTTCTACTATATGCAGCTTTAAAATATTTTCAGACTTAACATAGTAGTCCAACACTGTTTGTCTTGTCTGTCCCCTTCTGAAATTTCTCTTCTCTTTTATTTTAAATGATTTGTTATTGTTTTTTTCCTTTGTTTCTTCATCTATAATTAGCACCACTCCTTTGCTTCCTCCCCTATCCTCCCTTGTAACAGATAAATTTAGTCCTGAGAGTCAAATCTACATTGACTGTCTCATTCTGTATCTCTAGTTCCTTCCCTGTCTTCCAAGAGGCAATTCTTCATCATTTTTGCGTTGTGATTGCTCATGCTGTTGATCATAGATCTTAAGGCCTTATTTTTCTTTACATTTTAATTCTTGTTTTTCTTTTTCTTTTTTGCTTTTTGGAGGGCAATTGGGGTTAAGTAACTTGCCCAAGGTCACACAGGTAGGTTCTTGTTTGTGTGTGTTAAGTGTCTGAGGTCGGATCCGAACTCAGGTCCTTCTGACTCCAGGGCCTACGCTCTACTCACTGCGTCACCTAGCTGCCCCAATTCTTGTTGTTCAAAAGAATAATTAAAAAAAAAACTAACATCTGTTCTTTCTCAATGAGGTAGTGGGTAGATTACTAGGCTTGAAGTCAGGAACACCTGAGTTCATTTGTAGTCTCTAATAGTCTTGTAGACACTAACTAGTTGTGTGACCCTGGGCAAGTAACTTAACCTCAGTCTCAGCCTCCTTAGCTGTTAAGATGGGGATAAGTAATAGCATCAACCCCACAGGGTTGTTGGGAGGATCAAATGAGATAATATTTGTAAAGTGACAGTGCCTAGTACATAGTAGGCACTTAATAAATACTTGTTTCCTTTCTTCCTTCTCTGCATCCCATTGGGGGAAAAAAAAAGAAAAAAATTTTTACCTTTTTTTTTTTGCCTTTTTTTTTTTTTTTTGGAGGGCAATTGGGGTTAAGTAACTTGCCCAAGGTCACACGGCTAGGTTTTTGTTTGTGTGTGCATTAAGTGTCTGAGGCTGGATCTGAACTCAGGCCCTTCTGACTCCAGGGCCGACACTCTACTCACTGCGCCACCTAGCCGCCCCCAAGAAAAAAATTTTTAACAGATTGGCAGAGTCAAGCAAAACAAATTCCCCCACTGTCCATAATAAAATTATATGGACTCATCACCTCTCTGTCAGGAGGCAAACGTCATGATTTGTTATTCCTCAGGAATTATGAATGGCCTTTGCTTTGATCTTCCATTGACCAGAATTACATGAAATAAGTTTTTTTACAGCTTTTGAAGCTGTAAAAACAGCTTTTCGTTGTCTGTTTTCATAATATTATTGTATAAATTGTTCACCTGGTTCTACAATTTTCACCCATCAGTTTCTACACATCCTTCCATTTAAAAAATAATATTGATGTTATTATATTGTTTTCTGGTTTTGCTCACTTTGTATCAGTTCATACAAGTCTTTTTCTCTTTTTCTTTGAAATGGTCTATATCCTTATTTCTCATAGCATGATAGTATTCCATTATATTCATATATTACAATTTGTTCGGCTGTTCATTCCCTGATTGATGGGCATCCCCTTAAGTTTGAGATTTTTTTCACCACAAAAAGTGTTGCTATCATTAATTTTGTACATGTAGGACATTTTCCTCTTTTGGGTGTAGATCTGGCAGTAGTATAGCTGGATTAAGGGCATATACACTGTTCAGTAATTTTTGTGTATAGTTTCAAATTGCTTTCTAAATGGTTGTACTTACAAGTCCACTAACATTTTATGCATGAATATGCCTGTTTTCCCATAGCTCCTTCAGCATTTGTCATTGTCTTTCTCTGGTTATTTTTCCCATTCTGTTGGTGGTACCTTAGAATTGCTTAAATTTGCATTTCTCTAGTTATTAGTAATTTGGAGAATTAAAAAAAATATGACTATTGATAGCCTGAGTTTTTTCCCTTGAGAATTATCTGTTCGTATCCTTAGACTATTTATCAATTAGGGAATGGCTTTTATTCTTGTAAATTTGAATTAGTTACATACATATCTTAGAAAGAAGACCTAGGGACTGCTAGGTAGTTCAGTGGATAGAGCACTGGCCCTGGAGTCAGGAGGGACCTGAGTTCAAATTTGTCCTCAAACACTTGATGCTTACTAGTTGTGTGACCCTGGGCGGGTCACATAACCCTGATTGCCTCACACCTCCCCACACATATGCCCCAGCAAAGGAATGAGACCTTAATCAGATAAACTTGGTATAAAGATTTTTTCACCAGTCATTTGTTACCCTTTTAATTTTAACTTTATTCAATTTGTTTTGCAAGACTTTTTAAATTTTATGTAATCAAAATTATACATTTTTATCTTCTGTGATCATCTTAATCCCCAGTTTTGCATGGGTGTTTCTTCTATCCATAGATCTGATTGGTAATTTTTCCCATGTTTCTCTAAGTTGTTTATGGTATTACCTATTATGTTTAATTTATGTATCCATTTTAAGTTTATGTTGTCATAAGGTTTGAGTTGTTGGTCTAAATCTTAATTTCTTTCATACTATTGTCCAATTATTTTTGTGTAGTTATCAAATAGTAAGTTGCTAGTAGCTGGGGTCTTGGTGTTTATTGAACACTAAGCTACTAGGTTCCTTTGCTTTTATTTTGTTGTATACTTATTCTTTTCCACTGATCATCCTCTTTGTTTTTTAACCAACTTATTTTGAGAATACTGTTTTGTAGTATAGTTTGATATATAGAATTGCTAGGGTCCCTTCATTCCCATTTTTTCTTTATTTCTTTTGAGAGTCTTAATTTTTTTTCTTCCATATGAATTTATTGTTTTTCTAGTTCTGTAACACAATTCTTTGGTTAATTGATTAAATTTGATTAAAATGACATTGAATAAATACATTAATTTATGGAATACAGTCATTTTTGTTGACTTCTCCTACCCATGAGCATTTAATATTTTTCCTATTATTTATGTCTGTCATCACTTCTATAAACAGCTTTTTGTAATTCTGTTTATATAATTTTTGGTTATATCTTGGAAGATAGATTGCCAGATAGTTTGTATATTCTGTAGTAATTTTAAATAGATTTTATCTTTCTCCTCATGCTGGATTTTATTGGTATTACATAGAAATGATTAGGATTTTTATGGATTTATTTCCTGCAAGTTTGAGAAAGTTCTTGTTTAATTTTGAGGTGATTCTTTTCAGTTCTTTAAGTACATACAGTCATGTCATTTGTAAAAAGTGCTAATTTTACTTCTTTACCTATGCTTATTTCTTCACTTTCTTTTTCTTGTCTAATTGCTTTAGTCAGCATTTCTAGTGCAATACTATACCCTACAGTAATGACAGTGGATTGTTTGAAGCCTGATTTTATCTGAAAGGATTTAAAATTATTCTTATGGGGGCAGAGTAGAAACAGGACTTCTGCACAGCTCTGATTCCCACCATTTCCAATTTATGTAAAAGGGGACTCTGAATAAACTTTGGAGCTACAGAACCCACAAAATGACACAGAGAAGCTAACCTCCTGCTGAGGACAGCCTGGCAGGCGAGGAGGGAGCAGCCAGAGCAGTGCTCTGGGAGCCGACCCCAGCCGACCCCAGGGCAGACTGACCAGTAGCTGGAGGGACTTCAGAACACCAACAGCTATGGCGTTTCCATAATTATAAACACATAGATGCCAAGGACAAAGTGAGAGGTCAGTGCAGTATGGACTTTGGGACCAGTATTTGGGAATGCGTGGCTTGCTGAGATGCCTCAGAGCGGCCAGTGCCATGTTGCAGCTTCAGCTCCTAGCCTGCAGACTGTGTATGTCTGTGTGTTTGTGTGGGGGTGGGCAGGCAATCAGTCTGGGGGGTAATTGCTCTTGCTTTAACCTGTTTGGATCTGGATTGCAGTCTGGGGTGGAGGTCCTGGGGTGTGTGACCAGCTTGCTAGAGTGTGTGAAGGCTTTAGAGAAGGCACCCAACTAATAACTCCAACAGCTGAGAAAACCCCAGCATTTGGGATGGAAGCTCCCCTGGCTGGTGGCAGAGTCCTCCTGTGGCAAAAAAGCCCAGGGGTCAAGTGACTGAGTAGAGACATGAGTAGGCAAAGGAAGCAAAATAAACAGAGTACCCCAACTTTATGCTCCTACTTTTGCGACGAAAAAGATCAAAGCATGGAACAGGAGGAAGACAGTGAAGTCAGAAATCCTGCACCAAAAGCTTCCAAGAAAAATACAAGCTAGTTACAGGCCATAGAGGACCTTAAGAAGCAGATAAAAGAAGTGGAAGAAAAATTGGGAAGAGAAATGAGAAGGATGCAGGAAAAGTACGAAATGAGGGTCAACAGCCTGACTGAAGAAAACAACACCTTAAAAAATAGACTAACTCAAATGGCAAAGGAGGCCCAAAAGGGCAATGAGGAGAAGAATGCCTTAAAAAGTCGAATTTGCCAGATGGAAAAAGAATCTCAAAAGTTCACTGAGGAGATTCATTCCTTCAGAGTTAGACTGGAGCAAATGGAAGCTAATGACTTTATGAGAAATCAAGATGCTGTTAAGCAGATCCAAACAAATGAAAGATTAGAAGGCAATGTGAAATATCTCATGGGAAAAACCACTGACCTGGAAAATAGATCCAGGAGAGACAATTTAAAAATTATTGTACTACCTGAAAGCCATGATCAAAGAAAGAACCTAGAAATCACCCTTCGAGAAATTCTCAAGGAAAACTGCCCTGATGTTTTAGATCCAGAGGGCAAAATAGAGGTTGAAAGAATCCACCGATCACCTCCTGAAAAAGATCCCAAAAAGAAAACTCCCAGGAATATTATAGCCAGGTTCCAGAATCCCCAGATCAAGGAGAAAATACTACAAGCAGCCAGGAAGAAACAATTTCAATATTGTGGAAACACAATCAGAATAGCCCAGGACCTGGCAGCTTCTACACTGAGGGATTGAAGGGCATGGAATATGATATTCCAGAGGGCAAAAGAACTGGGAATGAACCCAAGGGTCACCTACCCAGCAAAACTGAGTATTTTGTTTCAGGGGAAAATATGGTCATTCAGTGGAATAGAGGACTTTCAAGCATTCTTGAGGAAAAAACCAGAGTTGAATAGAAAATTTGACATCCAGACACAAGAAGCAAGAGATGCCTGAGAAGGTAATCAGGGAAAAGAAATCAAAAGGAACTTATCAAAGTTGAACTATTTACGTTTCTATATGGAAAAGCAATAACTGTGAGTGATGATATCTTTCTCACTATGAAAATAATGGAAGAAGGGTGTGTGGTCATATGAATACAGATGTGAATGTGTGTGTATATGCTTACAGTTATATATGGATAGAGGGCATAGGTTGAATTTGTTGGGAAGGGAGAATACTCAAGGGATGAAATTATGAGGTGAGAGAGGAAAGTGGCAAGAGGAGATGGGGAGAGACAGGGTAGGGTAAACTATCTCATGTAGAAGAAGCAAGGGGAAGTGGTTGCAAGGGAGGGGGAGAATAGGAAGGCAAAAAAGGCAAAACCACATTCTCATTGAATTTGGTTCAGGGAGAGAATGACATACATACTAAATGGGATATCTCAACCTGCAGCAGAATAGGGGGAAGGGGGATGAGAGGAGGGATGATAGATGGGAGGGCATCCTTGGGGGGAGGGGTGGTTGGAAGTACCCACTATAGAAGAGGGACAGGATCATGTAGGGAATGGACCAGGTGGGGGGTGGGATGAGTGGGAGGGAATTATAAGCAGCCTTGTACAATATATCTACTATGATAATGTTTTGCATAGCTAGACATGTACAACATATACTGAATTACTTATCTCCCCAGAGGGAATGGGTGACAAGGGAGGAAGGAAATGGATCTTAAATTCGAGGTCTTAACATTAAATGTTTCAAATATATATAAATACTATTATTAATACTCTTTTGCTTATAATTGGGAGATAAGATGTGCGGGCATTGGGACACAAAGATTCACCGTCCTCTAATGGAAAAGTCGAAGGGGGTATGGGAGAAGGTATGGGAGAGAGCAGATTGGAGGAAGCGATTTCTTGTGGGACTGCTATTCTGGGAGGTTGGGTAGGGGAATAACGGGGGGAAAATGATTGTAACTCAAAATCTGACGGAAATGAATGATGTAAAACAGAAGTTAATAAAGCATTTGTTTAAAAAAATGCTGTTAAACAGATCCAAATAAATGAAAGAATAGAAGGCAATGCGAAATATCTCATGGGAAAAACCACTGACCTGGAAAATAGATCCAGGAGGGTCAATTTAAAAATTATTGGACTACCTGCAAGCCATGATCAAAGAAAGAATCTAGAAATCATCCTTCAAGAAATTCTCAAGGAAAATTGCCCTGTTTTAGACCCAGAGGGCAAAATAGAGATCGAAAGAATCCACTGAATCACTTCCTGAAAAAGATCCCCAAAGGAAAACTCCTAAGAATATTATAGCCAAGTTCCAGAATTCCCAAATCAAGGAGAGAATGTTACAAGCAGCCAGGAAGAAACAATTTCAATATTGTGGAAACACAATCAGAATAGCCCAGGACCTGGCAGCTTCTACACTGAGGGATTGAAGGGCTTGGAATTTGATGTTCCAGAGGTCAAAGGAATTGGGATTAAAACCAAGAATCACCTACCCAGCAAAACTGAGTATCATGTTTCAGGGGAAAATATGGTCATTCAGTGGAATAGAGGACTTTCAAGCAGTCTTGATGAAAAAAAATAGACTTGAATAGAAAATTTGAAATTCAGATAAAAGAAGCAAGAGAAGCTTGAGAAGGTGAACAGGGAAAAGAAATCATAAGGAACTTATCAAAGTTGAACTATTTACATTCTTACATGGAAAAATGATGATTGTAACTGATGAAACTTTTCACAGTATGAAAATAGTTGAAGAAGGGTATATGGGCATATGAATACATATGTGAGTGTGTGTGTGTGTGTGTGTGTGTGTGTGTGTGTATATATATATATATATATATATATATATATATATATATATATATATGTTTCCAGGTTTACATAGATAGAGGGCACAGGTTGAATTTAATAGGAAGGGAGGATACTTAAAAGGTGAAATTAAGAGGTGAGAGAGGAGTATGAGAGGAGATGGGGAGAGACAGAATGGGGTAAACTATCTCATTATAGAAGAGGCAAGGGAAAATGGTTACAATGGAGGGGAAGAAAAGGAAGGCAAAAGGCAAAACCTTATTCTCATTGAATTTGGCTCAGGGAGAGAATGACATACATACTAAATAGGATATCTCACCCTATAAGAGAGTAGGGGGGAAGGGGATAGAATGGGGGATGATGGAAGGGAGGGCAGGAAGGAAGGGGGGGAGGGAAGTTGGAAGCACCTACTTTTGAAAAGGCACAGGATCAAAGTAGGGAATAGACCAAGTGGGAGGTAGGATAGGAAGGAGGGAAATATAGTCAGTCTTTTACAGTGTATCTACTATGGTAACGTTTTGCATAGCTACACATGTACAACATATACTGAGTTGCTTATCTTCCCAATAAGGGGGGGTGACAAGGGAGGAAGGGAATGAATCTGGAATTTGAAGTTTTAAAATCAAATGTTTAAAAATTTATAAATACTCTTATTAATACTGTTTTACATATAATTGGCAAATAAGATATATAGGCATTGGGACATAAATACACCATGCCCTACTGGAAAAGTCAAAGGGGGTATGGGAGAAGATATGGGAGAGAGCAGATTGGAGGAGGGGATATCCTGTGGGACTTCGATTCTGGGGTGGTGGGTAGGGGAAAAATGGGGAAAAAATTGTAACTCAAAATCTGGAGGAATTGAATGATGTAAACCAGAAGTTAATCAAGCGTTTGGAAAAAAAAATTATTCTTATTTCATTTAATGCTAGCTCTTGGTTTTAAATATGTACTTTTTGTCCTTTTAAGGAAATGTCCACTAATTCCTGTATTTTCTAATCTCTTTGACAGATAAGGGTTTTATATTTTGTCAAAAGCTTTTTCTTGCTCCATTGTTATCCGATTTTAGTTTTTGTTATTAACTAGGTTAATTATCTTTTTGGTTTTCCTAATGTTAAGCTAACCCTCCTTTCATATTATAAATCCATTCTGGTTGTAGTATATAATTTTTTTGATGTGTTGTTTTAGTTACTCTTTGCTAATATTTTATTTAAAATAATTTGCATCATTAGGGATATTGCTGTATAATTTTTTTTCAATTTTGACTCTAGATATCAAAATCATATTTGTCATGAAAGAGTGTGATGAGGTCCCTTTTTTGCTCCATAATACTGGAATTGTTCTTTGAACGTTTAATAAAATTCATTTATTTGGGAGTTTTTTAGGAGGAAGGGTTCACTTACAGATTTTTTAATAGTGACCATGTAAATTGTTCTGATTCTGCTTACTTCATTCTCTCTGATGTCATGCAAGTCCTCCTAGCTTTTTCTAAATCTGTCTCAGTTGTTATTCCTTGTAATGCAGTAATATTACGTTACATATTCATATACCATGATTTGTTTAGCTGTTTCTCAATTGATGGTTTTCTGCTTTGTTTACAGCTCTTTGTTACCATAGAAGTGCTGCCATAAATATTTTTGAACATGTGATTCTTTTCCCTCTTTGGAATATCACTGGGTGACAGAATACTCACAGTTTAACAGCTCTTTGGGTATAGTTCCAAATTGTTTTCCAGAATTGTTGGACTATTTCAAGGCTCCCAGCAACAATGCATCAGTGTGCCTGTCCTTCAAAGCCTTTTCAACAATTCTAATTTTCCTATTATTTTTTTTGCCCTTGCCAATTTAATGGGTATGAGATGGAACGTATTTTAATTTACATTCCTTATTATTATTGATATAGAGAATTTTTCCCATATTTGTTCATAGCTTTTGTTTTCTTCTTTTGAGAAGTCTTTGGTCACTTAATCTTTTGATGAATGATGCTTGTTTTATGTATTTGCATCAGTAATCCATATAGCTTAGATATACTTTCATCAGAAAAATTTAACACAAAAATTTTCCACCAGTGAACTGCTTCTCTTCTAATCCTAAATGCAATGGTTTTGTTTATGCAAAAAAAAAATCAATTTTGTAATCAAAATAGTCTACTTTATCTTCTGTGAGGCCCTCTGTTCCTTGCTTTGTCAAAAACTGTTAACATAGTTGTGAAAGGTATTCTGCTCTGTTCCTATATTTATTTATTATATTACCTTTAAGTCATATCCATTTGGAGTTTATTGTGGTACATGATGTGAGATTTTGGGCTAAACCCAATTTCTGCTGAATTGCTTTCCAGTTTTCTTAGCAATTTTTGTTAAAAAATAAATCCAACCTAAGCCCCAGTCTTTGGAATCCCTCAGTTTATCAGTATTCTGTTACTGCTGGGTCTTTTGTACCTAAGCTTTTCCACTGGTTACTTCTATTTTTTTTTAACCAGTACCAAATAATTTTTCTTTTTAGATCATTTAATTAATTAACTATTAAAGCAATTGGGGTTGAGTAACTTGCTCAAGGTTACACAGCTAGTCATTATTTATGTGTGGGTGCTCGTTTTTTGAGGCTGGATTCGATCTTGGGTCACCCCAACTCCGAGGCCAGCACTCTTACTCACTGCACCACCTAGCCGCCCTAGTACCAAATAATTTTAATGATTACTAATCTGTAGTATAATTTGAGATCAGGTTCTGCTGTATGGTCTTTTTTTCCCCTCTGGTAATAATGTTCATAATTGCTTTCAAAAGTTTTGTGCCAGTTAGATTTAGGATGTTTTAATATAAATAGCACTTGACAGGAATGAATTCTGGATTCTTATCCTAAAATTTGGTGCAAATTAGTTTTGTGAGTGAAAAACTTAGACAAGTGGCCTTTCTTGTTCTCAGGAGACTTCAATGTTGAACTTTAACTAGCTATGGTCCCTTCTAGCACCAAAATTCTATAATAATCAAATTCACAAAATTTTACTCTTTTGTTTATATAGCCATCTTAGAGGTTGTGAATGTAAACAAGGTGTGATGTCTCAGTGATGGTGTCATTTTGTAAAGCAACGAAATTCATTGACTACAGGAAGAGAAAAATGCAGTTTCTATCTTTTGTACAGTGTGTGAAAGTTTTCTTCATATAAAAATTTCAGAACTGGGGCGGCTAGGTGGCGCAGTGAGTAGAGCGCTGGCCCTGGAGTCAGAAGGACCTGAGTTTGGATCCAGCCTCAGACACTTAATGCACACACAAACAAAAAAAACCTAGCCGTGTGACCTTGGGCAAGTTACTTAACCCCAATTGCCCTCCAAAAAAAAAAGCAAAAAAAAAATTTCAGAACTGATGTTTTTTCTTGTTTATTTGCTAGGTTGATTTTTCATTAAACTTTAAATGTGAAGTCTTAGTGAATCTAATATGTCCATTGAAATCGTTAACACTTATGAGGTTTTCCTGTGTTACATAGGTAACAGTCATTTCCCTCTAAACAAGTTGGATTTGTACCCTTTTATAGACTCTATAATCAAGAGTTCCTGGTTTGATGACACCTCAGACATCAGTTGTATGCTCCTAGGAATAGTCTCATTTTCAGTTTGTGTTTCATTGTCTGTGAAATAAGAGTAATAATGCATATATTATGCCATAGGGTTACTGAGAGAATCCAGTAAGAGGATTTATCTAAACCTTTTTGAAACCTTGAAAATGGTACATTAATTTTACTTATTTTTAATTCAGTAAACATTTATTAAGCATCTACAGTGTGTAAGGCATGTAGCTCATCTTCATGAGTTCAAATCTAGCCTCACATTTACTAGCTATGTGATCCTGGGCAAGTCACTTAACCTTGTTTGCCTTAGTGCCCTCCTCTGTGAAATGAGCTGGAGAAGGACATGGCAAGCCACTCCAGTATCTTTGCCAAGAAAACCTCAAATGGAATCATGAAGAGTCAGACACAAGAGTCACTTAAAAATGACTGAACAACAAATGTTTAAGGCATGGGAATAAAAAGGCAAAACCCCAACAATCTCTGCCCTAAAGGGTTTGCATTCTAGAGTTGGTGCTGCCACAACAGAGAAAGCACTGGGCCTAGAGTCAGGAAAACCTGAATTCAGATACAGCCTTACATTCTAGATGTGTGATCCTTGGCAAGTCACTTAACCCCTGAACATCTCAGTGTCCTCAGCTGTAAAATGGGGATAATCATAGTACCTCTCAGGGTTGTTGTTGAGAGATAATATTTGTAAAGCACTTAGCACAGTTCCTAGCTCAGAGTAGGCACTATAGGAATATTTATTCCTTTCCTTTCCTTCTGTCAAATGTATATGCATACATATATATGTAACTTTAAAAATACAAATGGTTACAATTTTCCTCATGACAAAGGGGTGGTAAAGTGGGCAGGGATGCACAATTAGAAAATTAGTGGGAACTCGGTAAAATATTTGCTGATTTATTGAATTATCTTTTGTTTACCCTTTACACAAATAATTTATTTGATAATCAAAGGTTTTTCTTTTCTTACCAGCCATTTATGATTATTTATGAGTGAAATAGAATTTCCATTTCAGAAATTCACATTTTGGATTAAGAAGCTAAATTTATGCTCATGGGAATATCTAATTAGATAACATCAGTTATTCAAATTAGCATTTAGATTCTAAATATAAATAGAATTCATTGATTTGGTTTTTCCTGCTATCATAGGCATTAACATTATTTGATCTTTACTTCAACATCTTCACCTTCACAAAATCTGTCTCAGATTTCAGGTCCTACTATTTGTCATGAGTGGTGAGCAAGATTTCAATTGAAAAATTTGGCATTATCACTATGAATTTATTTTTAATTTCATTTTTATTTGCTGTCAAGTCAAAAATTGACAGACAATCTGGTTACTCTTGAAATTGTGTAGTACACACTAAAATCTTTGCTTTAATCCTTTATTTTCTTTTTCCACAATGGGCACCTGTACCCAGGTACACACTCCCTCTCTAAATTAGAACCACTCCCTGTAGTTTGAAGAATTTGAAAGTAAGAATGAACCTCCTTCAGTTTGTCCTAGTCATTTATTCCTACATTTGTCAGAAAATGCCTCTCTGTGCCTGTGTCCACATGAGGGAAGGGAAGAATGAACCCATGCGTGAGACTTCTGTGTCCAAAGGAAGCTTATTAAAGATACCCTTTAAAACTGCCTGTAGGTGATAGCTTGGGGCACTACTGGCTTCTAGGTCAGTTTCCAAATTCCACAGTTTTGGCACTTCCCCACATGACTTTTTATCTTTCCTTTTGTAGAGAACAAAATGTCTACCTCTGGCATGTTAAAGAGGTTACCTCTTTTGGGGGCAGTTCTAGGCTGGTGATCAGTGGAACAAGGTTTTTGTTAATCTACTACTCCCTCTGCTTCCAGAGCTGGGCTTTGGGATCTTTGAATTTAGTAACTGGTTGAACGGAAATAAGAGTATTTGAATGAAATATTCCCTGACTTACTGAAGGTTATTAAAGGGGATCTGGGACAGTCTTAACCTATGGTACTTAGGTACTATGGAACTGTTAGGGTCCAGATGGACATTTATCTAATAAAGTTATTATTGGGCAAAGAGAGAGAGACCTTTTCTGGCTGGTCTTTGGGGATGAATGCAAAAAGTAATAGTTAACACTTAACGAGATATATGCTAATTATCTGGCAAGTGCCAGGAATATAGCCTTGGGTTATTCTTTAGATTGAGAAATCTATAACCTTACTGTTTTTTTCTTTGGGATTCAACATTAACTCAGAATAGGGAGAAGGAATAAAGTTCTTATACACAAAGATCATAGTGAGTAGATTAAATCTGTTTTTTTTTTTTTTTTGCTTTTTGGAGGGCAGTTGGGGTTAAGTGACTTGCCCAAGGTCACACCACTAGTTTTTGTGTTAAGTGTCTGAGGCCAGATTTGAACTCAGGTCCTCCTGACTCCAGGGCTGGTGCTCTATTCACTGCGCCACCTAGCTGCTCTGATTAAATCTTTACTTTATAGGATGGTCCAAAAGTCATCCTGTAGTGTTAGACTTTTGGACTATCCTGTATATCTCTGTACAGATCTTTATATGCATATGTATTCTATCCCCAGCATTCTTAATTCATTTACATTTCTCAAACTTAGAAAGGATACTACTAACAAAAAAAAAAAGATACTACTTGAAGTTGCAAATTTCTGTGAAGCAAAATAATGGCCTTATTTACAAAATAAGAAACTGTGGAGTCTATCTCATGGAAAGTCTTTATCATGGAAAACCTTGGAGAAGTTAATTTTTTTACCCTGCCACAGTCTAATCCCTTTCCCTCTTCCCACTGAAATTTGGGCTGAGATGGTGGTTCAGAAAGAGGTATGAGATCTTGGATGGGAAAAGAAATGAAAGAATGACCACAATAGCACATGGATTTTCTAGCCTAAGAGTCTGTAAAATTGAATTCTGTATATTGTACCTAATCTTCATATGGATCCCCATTTAAAAATTCAAGCTGTATTCTGGCAAGGTGTTAGGGTTCCCTGGTGCCTTACTTTCCCATGTCTAGACTTCCATCATGAAAGGTGTTGTGACCCTTTCAGATACTTGGTGTTTAGACCTTTCTATTTTAGTTTAATCCATTTACATAATAGGTTATTCTAAACAGTCATTTCTTTGCATATAGCATTTTTTGAATTTTGTTTTTCTTTTGGATTTGAAGCTTGGAATACTTGAATTAAAATATGGTTTTGTAAGTGTCAGGTGAGCTAATATTGTAGTCTGAGATCTGGTCTTTCTTGGGACAGGTTCTCTTTTTTCTGGACTTACCATCTTTTGCCTGGGACCCCTTATGTTTTCCAAAATCCTTCAGAAAACTTCCAAAATTTACTTCTTCTATGCAGCCTTCCTTGATTAGGCCTCTCTGCTTGTGGCATTAAAGGTGGGAAGCAAATCAGACACATTGGAGTGAGACTATATCCCTCCCTATAAAGCACCCATTCTTCCTTCATCATTCCTGATGGGAAGAATGGTGTGAGTATGATATAACACGGTCCCGTAGTTCTGGGAGCAGTCTTTTTCAGGGCCATTATGTACTTTCACCTTCTGCCCTGAAACTCAAGTTCCCCTATGGATTCTCTGGTTCCTTTCTTTCCTTATGCTCTTGGCTACTTCCAACTATGCCACATATCCTTACCTTTTGAGTTAAATTTGCCAAATAAAGGCCTCTTGCTTAAGAACTTAATAAATTCTGGTTGATTGATTATATCATCAGCCTGTCTAATTTTATTGGGCAGCTAGGTGGCACAATAGATAAAGTACCAAGACTAGAGTCAGGAAAACCTGAGTTCAAATGTGGTTTCAGATATACGTTAGCTCTGTAACCCTGGACGAGTTATGGCTATTTGCCTCAGTTTCCTCATCTGTAAAATGAGCTGGAGAAGGAAATGGCAAACTATTCCAGTATTTTTGCCCCCCCAAAAAGAAAAAAAAACCCAGGGGAAGCTAGGTGGCACAGTGAATAGAGCACCAGCCCTGGAGTCAGGGGACCTGAGTTCAAATCCAGCCTCATTTAGCACTTACTAGCTGTGTGACCTTGGGCAAATCACTTAACCCCAATTGCCCTGCCGTCCCCCTTCCAAAAAGGCAAAAAAAACCCAAAACCCAAAGGGGGTCCTGAAGAATTGGACACAGCTGAATGGCTTGACTTTATTGCCCATGCATGCTCTAAACTAAGATTTCTCATGGTTTTTGTGAATAGTGAAAGCTTTCCACAAGGGGGTGGCAGGGAAGAAAATTTTAAAATGTTTTCCTTAAAGCAAAAGGATAAATTTCAGAATTGTGTTATAAACCATAACTTTTTTCAGTATAGTCATTTGTTGCTAAAAGAAGACAGTTGAGTTAAGCAAAGGAATAGCTTAGAAGCAGGAAATCATACAAGTCTCATAGTAGTTTGTATAAGGCATCATTGTTAATGAAGGTAGTAAAGCATAGCATGGATTGTCTCAACTTATTAGTGGAAAAATTTGTTCAGTAGAAAAACTACAATTGTCAGTGAACTCGTATGGAAAAATCCCGGGACAAAAAGAGGATTTTGAAATTTATATTTCCAAAGTTGTGAGTTACCCTGAGCATATGGATTTTTTCTCTTTCCTATGCCTCCTTACATGTTTCTGTAAATGTCTCCCTACTCTTTCTGGATGGATATCTATAAGAAAGTACATTAATAAGAAAGTATAGTGTCTATATTGATATGTGAATTGTGATCTATTTATTATTCCTGTATTTGCTTTAATTTTGAATACTTGTGATGCTATTATTATTTATTTTGCCTTATTGAAAAATAAATGGATACATGTAAAAAAATGTTTTCCTTTTCATCCTACTTTGTAGGTTAATAGTTGTAGCCAGAACTATAGAAAGATCTAATCCTATACAGATATCTCTGAATTATTGTTTTTGTAAGTCTACAACCTAGCATAGTGCCTGCCATATAGCAGGTACTTAAAAAATGCTTATTATTTGATTGATTGGAACCAGTGTGTCTGCTGTATTGAAAACTCGTTTGAATTGGACTTGTGCAACAAATAAAATTCTCCAGTGTGGTAGGGAGCTTCTGCTTTTATAGTACACAGTGTTTTTGATAGATGAGTATCATTTGGAGAGGGAGTTCTTTACCTGAGACCTGTGAACTTAAAAAAATACATCTGGAAAATTATTTCAATATATAATTGGTTTCTTTTGTAGTCCTATGTATTCTATGTACGTATAAACATTATTCTGAGCAGGGGTCTGTAGGCTTTACTAGCCTGCCAAAAGGTACTGCGACACATAAAAAACCCATCTGATTTAAAGTATTGCAATTCAGGCATGCCTTTTCAAGGACTTTTCTTGGAGAGAAGGACATAGGCTTTATTATGGAGGAGAATTTGTGTAGTCAATATTTATATATAGGCTCAAAACATTCTAGGAAGGGACTTCAGAGATATTTGCCTTCCTCCCCCTTCATTTTTATAGATGAGGAGACTAAGGCCTAAAGAAATTAAATCACTTGTCTGAGGTTACATAGGTAGTAAGTTGCACATCCTGAATTTAAATACAGATCTAGCATAGTTCTTTATGAATGTTAAAATTTTAGTTGTCCCTTTCCTTTCTGATAAACTACATTAAGCACTGTGGTTTTGAATGATATTTTTACATATAGGAATTCTATAATGTTTTAGGACTTTAGGCTCACACTACAAATTATTAAGGTTGCTGGCATAGTAAGGCTTTATGAATTTTTTGGTTAGAAATACATTCTGGGGGCAGCTAGGTGGCTCAGTGAATAGAGTGCCAGCCCTGGAGTCAGAAGGACCAGAGTTCGGAGCCGGCCTCTGACACTTAATCCACACAAACAAAAACCTAGCCGTGTAACCTTGGGCAAGTTACTTAACCCCAGTTGCCCTAAAGGGGTGGCTAGGTGGCGCAGTGAGTAAGCACACCGGCCTCGGAGTTGGGATTACCCAAGATCAGATCCGGCCTCAGAAAATGAGCACCCACGCGTAAACAATGACTAGCCATGTAATCTTGAGCAAGTTACTTAACCCCAGTTGCTTTGAAAAAAAAAAAAAGATACATTCTGGTGCATAGCAACCGCTTGTATATGGTTGTTTAAAAAACAGCCACCATTACTACAAGTTAATACATTTAAGAAAACCATAATTATTACATTTTCAACTGTCTTCCTGTTTGGTGAGTGAGTACTTAATATGCTAATGGTTGTTGAGGAGAGAAAAAGGAAAGTGTGTGCTTTGCTGTCCAGGACCTATATTTTGAATTTATGGGGCTTGTTTTTCCTAAACTTAATGGTATTTTCTTTTGTTTTGGTTGCATGACTGGCATGATTTTGCCATTCAAATATATTTTTATTTTAAACTTAATAGGATTCATATAGAAACTACATTGGCTTTAATATAAGGTCTTAGAATTTAGGTATTAACATTAAGTTGAGAATTATTTGATTTCTAAAAAGTAGGATGGTTATATATTTTCATAATTTCATAATTTAGTATTTAGCTAGCATCAGAATTTTTATTTAGCTTGACATCTGAAGTTACACAGCCTTATTTTGGGGCATGGGAAATAAATGAAACTGATTTCTGTTTCTTTTAAAGACTTTCAGTTGAATTCTCATCTCTCAACACTGGCAAATATTCACAAGATTTATCACACCCTTAATAAGCTGGTAAGTAAATATAATGAAAATAAAAATCACTATTTATACAAGAGCTTTTGGGGGGGATTATGAAAGTCAGTATATATTTAGATGTTTGTGAAAATGTTGAATTACAAAACTTGATGTGTGACTTATTGATAATAGCAAAACTATTTCTTGCAGAATTTAACAGAAGACGTTGGGCAAGACGATCATCAGACAGGTATATATAAAAACTCAATTTTGGGGTCAAGACTTGTGATTTCATTGGTGTAGGGAGCTCCGGGAGAGGAACTTCCTCTGCCAATGCAGATCAGCACCTTCTGCAGATAATACTCTGAGAATTGTCTGGGGGCCCCCCAAGAAGTTCCATGACTTACTTGCCCAAGGTCAGATGGCCTGGATGTATCAGAGGAAGGACTTGAACCCAGGTCTTCCTGACTTTGAGACTGGCTTCTTTATTCATTTACCCACTACATCATGCTATGTATAATCATATTTTTTAATATTTAAGCTTCCTTCTGGAAAATTATAATAAAGGTGTGAGAAAAAGCATATATGTTTTATATTATGTGTAGTGGTAAACACTGTTTTCAATCTATTAAAATTTTCATGTCTCAGTAACTGAAGAGAATTTTTAGTGTGTCACAGCTGCTTCCCAACAGGAAGTCTATTCTGTTGCCCTAGTTCATGACTAAGGAAGTGCTACTCAGCAGTATTAATGTATTAAGTAGAACTGGGTATTTTTATGGTGGTTTAAAGCTAAATTTCCTTTATTAAAATATTTTGTGAATATTATATTTACATAAAACTAATTTTAAAGTAAAAAGTTTATATTTTGAAGATTGAATTTAAATAGTTGCAGTGATTGAAATGATCATTTTCCGTGTATTTAAATGCCTCCATTTTGCCATGAGTTGGAAATAGGCAAGATAAAGGATTCTTGATTCTGTATGCATAATATTAATTTCAAAATGTGTAGAATCCTCCACTAAAAAAATAAAACTGATCATAATATTCCTCAAATGCCAGTTTTCATTGAAGATTTTCAGTTTATAATTCTGTACCATGTTTGGAATTTACTGATCACTTGTTAACTATGAATTTGTTCCTGAAATAGTAGAATAAAAATAATTTTCTCTGAATTTATTAATAGTAAAGATGGAAAGGAATGCAAAAAAAGAAATGTGGGAACTAGAGGCAGTAGCAGCTAATGTTGGACTATTGTATTTAGTGACTAAAGACCCATAGTTTTATGGCACCTTACTGGGATGTTTTACAAGGCAAATGATTAGCCATAAAAACATTAAAAATTTTCATTTTAGTCCTACATTCTTCTTTAAAATCTTTTTTTTTTTTAAAAAGCAATTGGGGTTAAGTAACTTGCTCAAGGTTACACGGCCAGTCATTATTTATGTGTGGGTGCTCATTTTCTGAGGCGGGAACTGATCCCGGCTCATCCTGACTCTGGGCCGGGGCTCTTACACACTGCGCCACCTAGCCACCCCTAAAATCTTTTAAAATTATGCTGACTGAGTTGGTACTTCTTTTTGGTTAAGATTGTAGAACCATTGAGGCTTCACCAGTAGATCATAAAAAAAATCTGTAGGTTGAAGTGATCTGCCTTTTTGGAAGTTCTTAGCTATAAAAAGTTTTAACTAGAGAATCTCTTTTTCATTGTATTAACTCTGAAATATCAAGTAAAATATTAAAAAGAAAAATGAAGTTTAGGCATAGTACAAAGACTACTGCACCTGGTTAGGATTTTTAACAAGACAAACAACTGCTCTGTTATTTATGTGGTGAATGTAAGTCAGTGAAGACTTTTCAATCTGAAGAGAAATATATAAGGAGATTCTAGGCATATTCCAGTTGTTCCTTGACAGTTATTGACCAGATATATTTAGCTTCATTCTTTTCTTCCATTTTATCTGGCAAGAGGATATTAACTAATCCTTTTATATTTAGATGCCAGTTTTATATTTAAAGTATCAATACCACTTTTTGGGTGAATATTCTAATTGAAGGGTGACAGTTTCCTTAAAGCAACATTCTGATGCTTCCTTTTTCTTGTCCAGATGACAGTAATAATAGCTCACATTTATGGTGATTTACGATTTACGAAGTGTTTTTTTCTATGAGCTGTGTGACAAAGGCTCAGGTCAGGACCCGTTGGTACACATAGAGCACTTTATTTTAGGTTGACCCCATTTGGGAGCAAAGAGATGAAGGCATCACATGGGTGTTCATTTTAAGGTCATCTGAAAAACACCACTATCCGAGGTCACAGAAGCCAGAGTTGACAGTGAGACAGAAATCTGTTGCTTCAAAAGGGTGGGTGTGGGGAGGGGGTGGAGGAGCCAGGATTATATGGGATTGGATTTTGATGGTATGAGCAGTGCCAGTAGGGAACCATTTGGGTGAAAAAGAGACAGGGTTAGGAAGATAATCTGATTGACCCTTGGCATATGGGAAAACAATGAGAATTCAAATAAGAGGTAAAGTAAGCAGAAGATTCAGGCTTCAGGGAAAACAAGTGTAGCTGTATTTAGTTTTTAAATGGCTCCCTGGAGTTTTGGATCTAAGTAGCCTCCATCTAGATTCTTTCTCCTTTCTTCCACAGCTGTTAGGACTGTGACTAGTTAGTTAATTAGACTCTGGATATATCTCCTGTCTTTTCTGCTACTGCATTTGCTAGCCCTAGTGCATTCTGAACTATCTTGGTAGTCTGGCTGTATCATTGAAATAGCTGACTTCTGTGACCCCCAGAGATGATCCATGATTAGTGGGGATCTGTTAGAACTTGTTTTCTTGATTTCATTAATTTATTAATGAGATTGCTTATCTCACCCCTTACTGCTTCCTCACTTTTTTTTTTTTTTTGGTTCCTTAAGTTTTGTTGTTTTTGAGGAGCCTTCTGATGAACCTCTCTCCCAGAAATAGTAATTCATGGAGGAGGCAGTCTGGTATGGTAGATGCTACTATTTTCTGTGTCACAGGACTCAGTTTTACTCCATGATTGCCTGTTCTCCAATTGCCTTTCCTGAGGCCAGGATATTTTACCTTTTGGTCCCTGTTCCCAGTCCATCCTGGATACTAGACAACTTTCAATGCTCATGCACCCACTGTGGGATGCTTAGAGACATTTGGAGAAGGGTGTCTTCTGAGGTGAAATCCACTGAGTTTCCCTCCTTTATCATACTCCTTGGCATCCTTTAATTATTCTTTTTCCTAGAAGAGATTCTTGTCACATCATTTTCTGACCACGACAGCCGTTGGCTTTTACTCCCATAATGTTTCTGGCAAGTTAAGATGGTTTCTGTTTTCCTTTTGAATCAGAGATAGGCAGGAGTGCTTCAAATATTCCACCCCCTAACTCTCTTCTATTGTAACCTGAGAACAACTTTCACTTACTGTGTCAGATGCTATGCCTGGAAATGTAAATAACTTCTTTGTTCTCTTTGAGGCTAAAACGTTATCATATCTGTTTTTAAGTAACAGACTCATCATGCTCTAAAACATAAGGGAATGGATTCTTCTGCTTAGTCTTTTCTTGTTAGTGCTACTTATTAATTTTTCTGTTTTTCTACCCTTGAAGTATTTTATTTTCTTTTTCTCTTTTTTTGGTTTTCAGTGAATTTTTATTGATGTCTTTTTTTTTAAGTCTCCAAAACTTCCCCCTATAACATTTCTCCTCCCAGACAGGCATTCAATATAAGAAATAATATTCTTTAAAAAAAAGAGAAAAATAATGAGCAAAACTGATTAGCACATTACAAAAGTTTGAAAATCTGTGTGATGTACTTTTCATCTTTGCAGATGGGTGGGGTGTTAATGGCTTCTCAGTCTCTTCTCTGGAACCATGCTTGTTCTTTGTAGTTTTGTAACTTTCACTTTGATTCTTTTTGTTTGCATTATGATGGTCATGTATATTGTCTTCTTGACCTTACTTCATGCTGCACCAGTTCCTGTCAATCTTTCTTTGCTTCTCTGTATTCTTCTTTTTCACCATTTCTTATGGCACAGTTGTATTCTATTTCATTCATATATCATAATTTTGTTAGGTATTCTTTGATTGGTGGGCATCTACTTTGTTTCCAATTCTTTGCTATCACAAAAGTAATGTAAATATTTTGATATATTTGAGGACTTTCTTCTTAGCAGTACCCTCTTTAGGAAATGAGTGTGGTAGTGGAATCTCAGGTTAAAAGATACTGACATTTTAGTCACTTATTTGCATAATTCCAAATTGCTTTACAAAATGGTTATACTGATCATAATTATAATATTTATTATATGACACCAACAATTCACTAGTGTACCTATCTTCCTAGAACCTCTCCAGCATTGACTATTCTTGTCTTTTGTCATCTTCGCTTATTTACAGTGTGAAGTAACATCTCAGGATTGTTTTAACATGCATTTCTCTTAGTATTCTTGATTTGGAGCATTTTGTTGTTAATACTTTGTTCATTTTCTTTGACTCCTCTATTGGGGAATAATTCTTTTGTTACATATATCTGTAAATTGTTTATATATTTTGGATACCAACTCCTTATCTGAGAAATTTCCCTTCCTATACTAGGTGTTAATTTTGTTGTTCTGTAGCTTTTCAGTTTCATATCATCAAAGTTATCTGTTTTATCTTTTACAATTGCCTGTATTCCTTGTTTGGTTAAGAATACATCTCCTACCCATCCATGGGGTCATGAAGAATAAGACAGGATTGAATGAATGAACAATAACCTGCACATAACTGTGGAAAGTATATGATCTTTTTGTTTTCTAAATTTTTAATGATATGATCTTTAATATTAAGGTTATTCGAAGTGTTTTCATAACAATACTGACTCATGTACTTTTTGTTGAAAATCCATCTTTTTGCTTTGATGATTTTGATCAGCTTTGTTAGATAATGCTGTTCTTGACAACATCCCAATTTCTTTTGCTTTTTGTAATATTATATTCCAACTTCTTTGATTCTTTGTAGATGAGTAATAGTCCTGGGCTGTTCACTTTGATTTTCCTTGATTTTTGGTCTTTCAAAGTTCTTTGCTTGATTGTAACATTTGTTTGACATTGAAATGATGAAATTTAACTGAAACTTGTGGTTTCTTTGTGATGGCAATCTATGGACTTTATCTACCAGTATTTTACCCTTTGTGTTCTGTATATCTGGGCAGTTTTCTTGAATTTCCTTATGTTAATTTGTCTTTGAGATAATGGGAACTTTTACCCAACCTTTTGCTATATTCAGGCTTTTAATCTTTTCTTTCTAGGAGACCAATTAGCCTTAAAATTATTTCTGTGACAATTGCTTTGGCTTGTAAAGAACTCATGTGTTCTTCCAATGTTGTTTTTGTTTGTTTGTTTTAAATTCTGCTTTGCTAAATTTTCTTCTACCATAACAGCCATTATTTTTCAGTTACTTTGCCATGTGTTCCAAGTTGTCTATGCTCTTACTGGTTTTTATTAATTTTTCTTTGAGAACTCACTTGCTGTAATTTCAGCTCCAGTTTCCATCATTTATCTTCATTTTTTCCCTCATTTTTCTCCTGAAACATTCCAGAATTTCTTACTGCTGTTCCATTATTTCTGGGATCCCTTAGAATTTGCCTTGTTTACAATCCTTCCTTCTAGAGCTTGGTAAATCTTTGAAATGCAGACCAGAAAATGAGAAATCTTGAAAGGTAAATACATTGGCACAATAAAAGGATCTAAATGATAATTAAATACTTACATTCTAATAACAGGAGAAAGGAAAATAGCAGTCAAGAACCTCATTTTATCTCCAAACTTCACAGAAAGATTAAAGAAAGACAAATATAGGACCTAGGAGTAGTTTTCTTCTATCTTGTTGGCTTTAAGACGGAAAAGAAAGGGAAGGGGAGGAAAGCCATAGCTAGAAAGAAATGAGAAATAAGGAGGAGGGAGCATA
The DNA here is from genome assembly GCA_011680675.1 of Gymnobelideus leadbeateri. Classification (NCBI taxonomy): domain Eukaryota; kingdom Metazoa; phylum Chordata; class Mammalia; order Diprotodontia; family Petauridae; genus Gymnobelideus; species Gymnobelideus leadbeateri. The sequence goes on along the minus strand of WOXC01010965.1, from coordinate 540,798 downwards.
ATGTTTTTCATAATTGTGATGCTTCAGAATAAGAATATACAAACCATGGGCCAGAGCTAATTTGTGATCGATTGCTAGAGGCTTTTCTAGTAAGATAATGGTTAAAGTGTGTGTGTGTGTGTTTGTGTATACATATACATATGTTATCTCACTATTTTTATATAGTTCTTGAAATACTAGCTACCATAATAATAAGAGATAAAGGAATTAAGGGAATGAATGCAGGTAAAAGAGAAACAAAATGATTACTTTTTCTAGTAGGATATGGAAATATACCCACAATATTGTCAGCATTTTTGTATATTCACAAGGAAACTTAGAAATGGAAAAAGAAACTCTGTTGAAGATAACTACAGAATATATAAAATATTCAGGATTCTATTTACCAAGACATATTTGGGTAATTTATTTTTTAAAAAAGTACAGAATAGTCTTTACAAAAATAAAGGAAGATTTAAATAAAATGAGATGTTTGTATTTATTAGTTTAGCATAGTGCTCGGCATATAGTAGGTTCTTAATGCTTATTCTATTTCAAATAATTAGAAAGATTAATTGGTCATGGTAGGACTATTATAATAAAAACGGCAATGTTACTCTACATAAATTAATTTACATATTTATTGTGGTATTAGTCAAAATATAGAATGAAGCTAAATAGTAATAGTTCATTTGAAGGACTAAAAAGTCAAGAATCTCTAGGGAAATAATAAAAAATGTGGTAAGGAAACAGGCCTGGTAGTTCTAGATCTCAAACATTACAAAGCAGTAATCATAAAAGCTATTTGAAATTGGATTAAAAAATAGGAAAGTAGATTGGAACAGTTTAGGTAAATAATCCACAAAGAAACAGAGAATATTAGCATACCATTTGATCAGTACAAGGACTCCAATTAATAGGGTAAGGTTTTCCTTTTCTACAAAACCTTCTGTTTTTGTAAAACTGGAAAGCAGCCTAGTAGAAATTAAGTTTAGAATCAACATCTTACTGCACATATCGCAGTAAGTTCCAAGTGCATGCTTGAATTGAATGTAAAAGGTCACATCATAAACAAGTTAGGAGAGAAGAGAAGAAAATATCTTTCATAGCTGTAGGTGTGTAACAATTTTTGATCAAATAAGTGATAGACATAATCTTAAAGGGCAAAAGGTACAATTTTGATTGCATTAAATTGAAAAGTTTTTCCACTAATTGTTTTTATTGATGGATAAAATGAGTTCAGTTAGAATAAGAAGGGAAACAATTAACTGGAAAAATCATTATAGTAATTTTCTCAAATAAAGGTCGCATAGCTAAGATATTAAAGGATTGGTACAAATGTATAAGAATAAGCCCTTTCTCCCCCTTGGTAAATGATCAAAAGGTATATATGGTCAGTTTTCAGAAGAAGAAATGCAAGCCAGCAACAACAATAATGGATAGGCTTTAGGTTGGTGTTGAATAAAAATCTCTGACATTCATGATATATGGGGAATTGATAAAAAATATATAAGAATAAGAACTCCCTTTCACTATAAATGATAAAAAGATAAAAAGAAGCAGTTTTCAAAAGAAGAACTGTGTGTTATCAATGGCTGTAGTGTAGACCTGAATTCAAGACTTCCTTTAGTTTAGATTTGATGTTGGAATGAAATGAGACACTCATGGATCATTCAGTGGTTTACAAAAGGAAGTTCAAAGCTACTACAGCACTTAGATTGGTTAGGCTTGCCCTCTTTTACCTCCATGTGGATATGTGTCTGATTATGTGGTGGTATGATATCTACCAAATCTGAAGGGCCCCACTTCCACACAGCTGGGTCTTTTTATGCCCTAGCACCTAAGGAAGCCACGTCATTACAGCCAGAGGAAACTGGGTTGATGGAGCATTTGTCCCAGGGGGTCAGTCAGGTTGGTCTTCCTGGGAAAAATGAGCCTAATTCATATGGCAGAGGGGAGGGTATCTTTGTAAATAGTGGGCTTGTCACAACAACTATATAAACTCAAATCACTAATAATAGAAATGACAATTTACAGCACTCTGAGATTTTACCTCATACCCTTCAGATTGGCAAAGGTGAGAGTAAAGGAAAATGGGAATTATTGAAGGGCTTATCGGAGGAAAAGCATAACATTAATGTGTGGTTCATGAAGTTTTATCCACAATTCTGCAAAACAGTTTGGTACTATATCTCCAAAGTCACTAAACTGTGTGCATCCTTTGACCCAGGAGTACTAATTCTAGCTGTATATCCTAAAGAGGTCAAAGACAGAGAAAAGGGACTTATAGGTACAAAAATATTTATGAAAATACTTTTTGTGGTAACAGAGAATTTAAAACAAATTGGATGCCCACCGGGAATGGTTAAACAAATTTTGGTAAATGGAATATTACTGTGCCACAAAGAATGATAAAAGGGATGAACTTAATGAAAGCTGGAAAGACTTTTATGAATTGATGCAGAATGAAGTGAGCAGGACCAGGGGTTTATACAGTGATTACAGTAATATAAAGGAAAAGAACTTTGGAAGACTTCAGAACTGTGAGTACTACAATGATCAATCATGACCTCAGAAGAATGATGAACTATGTCTTGGCAGAGAAGTGATGGACTAGAACTGCAGAATGATACGTATATTTTCAGATACAACTAGTATGTGAATTTGTTTGATTGCCTATATTTATTTTTCACAAGGTCCTGTTTGGAAGTGGGTGTGAATTAGGGGTGAGGTTGGCAAGTAATGATAGGCCAGAAAAAGGAAAGAACAAAAAAGTGCCCGTGAAATATTTTTTAAAATGCATAGAACCGGTAGAAAGACATTCAGAAGGTTACACAAAAATAGTGTAGTTTTCTTATTGTCATGTTAAATTGAACATACTTAAAACACTAAATAAAAGTTCATAGTTTCATATATAGTTCTCTTTTTTCTTTGTATATTGAAATGTTCATGTTTGTTGATGTTAAGGTGATAAAAGAAGAAAATTAATTTTAAAAAAGCATTGAAGTCCACAAAACAGGAAGAAACATGCTTGCCAAAGTATTTGCTGCTGTCATGAGGAATGATAGACACTGAGTCCAAATGCAAGAGGTATTATATATAAATGGTGAGGTGTCTTCCTGGTACTCATGTTTGCAGATGCCAATTTACATCAAACTCCAGAATTCTGCAGAGCTTTCTCAGTGGGACAGAAACATTGTTTTAAACAGACCAGAAGGGGAACCTGTATTGCATTGAATTGTGATTGTGTTGGCGGTGGCACTAGTGGTAAGGGGGCACTAAAGGAGATGACCACTCTACTGCTTGGAGATAAAATTGTTTGTTGGTTGAATTACATTATACACACAGGAATAACCAAGTGAATGAGCAATGCCTATTGTCTAGACCAGTGGCATCAAACTCAAGTAGAAGGATTCCTGTGGCCTGCCAAGATGACTTGGAAAACCATATGTGAATGCTGTCTGTGTTCTCTTGTGTTTTTGTTTTGTTAAATATTTGCTGGTTACATTTTAATCTGGTTTGGGCCAGGTAGCATGTTTGACACTTCTGGTCTAACCTATGACATGTAGTTGGACAGGCAGTCCCATCAAAATTTTGTTAAATGTTAAATAGATTTTAAATATGCACTGCAGATAGATAGCAAACTGGGGCTCAGAGTTGTACAAGAAGTACAGAGTGTTCTTAATTATGTTTGGGGAAGGGAAAGGAATAAGTATTTGTACAGAGCCTACTACATGCCAGGCACTGCCAAGTGCTATTCAGATATCTCATTTTGATCCTCACACAGCATTTTGGGTTATGTGTTGTTACTATCCCCATTTTACAGTTGAGGAGACCGAGACTGGCAAGTGTTAAGTGACTTGCCTAGGATCATTCACATAGTACAATAAAGTGGGATTTGAACGCAAATCTTCCTAATTCCAGACCCAGCGTTCTAGCCACTAGATCACCTACCTGTCCCTTTCTTTGGGATGGAACATAGTGCTTTCAGTGATCACAAATTAATTGTTTCTTGACACATATTTTTGATATCAATATTTTTCCCTTAGTGCTTTATAACAGGAACTATAACTCCACAGTATCTACAGAATTAAAATCTGAGGGACACAAAGGGCTTTGGAGAGAATCGTGGTGGGCATAAAATAGGCTGTCTATTATTACCCATGATGACTTGTGCAAGTGGTATTAAAATTATCGTTTAGGAAATGGGCATGCACCAGGCTTGTAGCAGCAGGAGGGGATATACATACAAAGCCTGAGTACTCCCTTGGAATAGTAAAAATCCTAGAAGTAAAGGGCATTGGGTAGATCTTTTATCAAAGACTAATGGGAGGATATGAACAAGAATCAACAAGAATGAGAAGTTATGGATGGTTTGGGATCTGTACTCTTGGAAGGATATATGCTTTGAGATAACCTCATGATGTTTCATCCCATCTCAAGAATCACTAAGTGTCAAGAATTGTTTACCAAAAGGTTCCATTGTTATTAATAAACTGGATTGTTCTGATCCTTCATAGTTGTTTATGTGTTGTCTCTCCCATTAGAATGTAAGCTCCTTGAGAACAGGGATTGTCTTTTAATTTTCTTTGTATCCCCAGTGCTTAGCAGAGGGTCATATGTACTTACATTTTTATTGACTGACAGCCACCAAAACTGAGTATAATGTTTTTTTGTTTTTGCTTTTTGGGGGCAATTGGGGTTAAGTAACTTGCCCAAGGTCACATGGCTAGGTTTTTCTTTGTGTGTGCGTTAAGTGTCTGAGGCCAGATCCAAACTCAGGTCCTTCTGACTCCAGGGCCGACGCTCTACTCACTGTGCTACCTAGCCGCCCCTGAGTATAATGTTACAGGGGAAAAAAAAATAGATGAACTTTAATAAGAGAACTACCAAAGCATTCCTGATTAAAAAAAAAAAAAGACTAGAGTTGTCTAGAAAATTTGAAGTTCAAACACGGGACTTAATAGAAATGTAAAAAGATAAACATGAATAAACAATGAAAAGGGACTTAAGGAAGGGTAAATGGCCTACATTAAACTATGGGGAGATAATACATTTCCTCTCTAACCCTTATCATAGGGGTCATAGAGGGAGTCCAGTTAGATAAGACCAGGGAGTGGTTTTGTTATGTCTTGAAGATCTTAAGAGAAGACTGGAAAGATGAGAATAAAATAGGGGAGAAGTGAAAGGGAGATTAAGGAAAGTTACGTCATAATTAGGATGTACAAATAGACATCTGCACCAATGAGGAGACAGGGAGAGCGATTGACATATGAACCTCCTCTGATCCATCTGTAGGAGGGGAAAATATATAATTGGGCACAGAAATACATTTCATTCAACAGGAAAATAGCAGAGAAAGGGGAATTAGAAAAGGGACAGATTGAGCAAGGGATTAGTCCTGCAAAATAAACTCTTAATCTAGGATGTGAAATAATAGCAACTCTTTTTTTGAAATGGCAAAGAATGGGAACCTACAGCAGGGAGAAGAGGTGCCCATCAATTGGGAAGTGGCTGAACAAGTTAGTATTCATAAGTGGAATACTATTGTGCTGTAAGAAATTATGAAAGGGGATGGTTTCAGAGAAACATGGGAAGATTTGTAGGAACTAAGGCTGAATGAAGTGAGCGGAACCAAGAGAATAATTTATAGCATGATAACAAGATTATAAAGGCAAAAAACCAAACAAATCCTGAAAAGAATAAGAATTGTGTCAACAGTGAATAGCTATGGAGGACTAATGCTGAAACATCCTACCCACTTTCTGATAGAGAGGTTAAATTTAATGAAGAAAAAAAAATTTTTTAGACATGCCCAATGTGGAAATTTGTTGCTAGACTATGCTTGTTTGTAAGAGGGATTTTGTTTTTTTTTGTTCTTTTGGGGGTTGTGGAGTTGGGGTGAGAAAGCCCATTTTTGCTGATTGAAAAAATATATAACTTAAAAAACAAATAATTAGACCAAGGTTTTGGATGCTCTTTTCCAATTGAATGCCACATAAAGATTAAAAACTAGATGGATGTCTAGAGACCTTTTGCCTGATCCTCAGGGAGCATGAATTGACTTTTGAGTTTCTAGAGTGTGTGTTAGAAGATCTGTTGAAAAATATCGGAATATCCAATTGATTATAAGGTTGGAAAGAAGTTAGTTTATATTCATAGTATTTGATTCTTTTTATATGTGGATCAGTCAGTACAATCTGGAGTTCATTTGCTCTGTGGTCACTTCCAAAAGAAAAGGACCCTGAACTGATAATTACTTTTCAGTAGAGCAAAAGGAGTTTTTGTCACTTTATTGAGGGTTACATAAATATCATAGCATTAAAGAGGGACTCTGTTAATTAAAGAATGTTTTTTTCCCCACTTTTTTTTTTGAGGGGGAGAGGCAGGGCAATTGGGGTTAAGTGACTTGCCCAAGGTCATACCGGCTAGTAAGTGTTAAGTGTCTGAGGCTGGATTTGAACTCAGGTCCTCCTGATTCCAGGGCATGTGCTCTATTGACACTGTGTCACCTAACTGCCCCAAGAATGGCTTTCAAACGACCAGTTCTATATCCCAGTGAATTGTCTTTGTTTGACTTTTTATTTAAAATATCTTAAAATTTATCCCTTTTGTTTTTTTACATTATATTTATTTTCCAATAGATCCCTTTCTTTGCTCCCTTTTAGCTATTCACCCCCCTCAATAAGTCTTCTCTTATAACAGTGCCTTTTACTGAAAAAGAAAATAATATCTATCAAGACTTGGAGTTGGGGGAGTTCCTTTGCTTAGTAGGTGAGGTGTGAGGGTTTTAAAAATATATTTTTTTTATGTGGAGGAGGAAAATAAAATTTTCTTTTTCTACATGCAAATAGCTAAGAATTAAGGAGTACCTCTAAAATTTTCAGCATATTCAATTTACCTTTTTTCTTACTGTTTCATCATATAAAATGTTCTAATTTTGATCATTATGGCATTTTATTTTTAAGTTAATCTCACCTATTTCTGATTAAGATTTACTACTAAGATAAATAGATTTCTTTATGTCAAAAAGCAAAGATAAATATGATTGTAGATTCTGAGTTGAAGACATTTATTAACATTTCATTGATTGTTAATTTATTAACAATGGCATTGCACTTGACCTTTGTATCCAACCCAGTAATTTCTTTAATCAGACAGACATACTTGGATGGATTCTCAGCTCATCTCCCCTATAATGGGGCAACTAATCAATGAATCACCAAGCATACCTATCATATAGCAGACCTTGTGCTGTTTTGGGCAGGGGAAATAAAAATTTTTTACATAGGAATAGCAAGTTAATAAGGAATGCCTTTTGTCTAGACTATGCCACAGTTGGAAAAAATTCCCTCTGAAGGGTATAGAATGTCACCTCTTCATACGTCCATGCACTTCTTGTTAAGGTGTTCCTGTAAATCTTTCAGAGGGGCTCTTCCCACAGTGTGCTTGGTGTCTTCTTCTAGGTCCTTGACTTTGTATAGATACTAATAGAACAAATAGGCTTATCTGCTATAGAATCATAGGAAGTAATCTTAGAGGTCTTATAATCCACTTCCCCCTTCATTTTGCAGATGAGAAAATTGAGGCCCAGAAGAGTAAAAATAATTCTCAGGTTATTGGAACTCAGGTCATCTGAACCAATATACATTCCATTGTTCAACAGTATCCTAAAACATTACTGCATTTCTCCCCCTGAATTTTACCAAAAAAAAAAAAAAGCTTTTTCATGTACATGACATTACAGAAAGGACTGTATATAAAACAGTGAGTCTCCATCTCATAATACTTTTTACAAAAGTATATAATTAACCCCATACATTATTTTTAAAAACCTGATCTGCTTGTCTGTGCTTCCTTGTGTTCTCTAAATTTGCATTTTAAAAAATGTATGTGTTCAATTCTCCTTTGATCACTGTGATCCTTGAATCTTTTTTTTCTTAATGTAATATAAAGTCTCTTCTAGTAATTGTTTTAGTTGCATCCGGTGTTTTAATTTTATATCTCAATATTTCCTTTATTGTATCTATGATTTATTTTTTGACTTAACTCATTCAGGAGGACTTTTTACTCTCTTAAGTCAGTGTTTTCATATTTCCTTTATTACATTGCTTTATTGCATTGTAATTTATGAAGGTTGTATTCAATATTTCTTTCTACATTTGTTTTTTGTGCCCTAGTACACAACTTTTTAAAGGTGCCAGTTGACACAAGAGAATAGGCATATTCTTTAAGATCAGCCAAAGGTCTTTCAAGTTTTTTCTAACAATCTCTTCAGATCCTTAATTTCTTTCTTATTTATCTTCTTGATTTGTGTAGGTCTGAAAGAGATATGTTGAAATCTCCTTAATCTGTCTTATTGTTTAAAATCTTATCCTAGTTTTTTCCTGTAAGTACTTAGATACTGTCAGTTGGCATGCACATACATAATTACTTATTTTTAGTCTTATTGATGCCTTTTCTTTTTTAATACTTCAGTTTTTTCCTGATATTCATCTCCTTTTTGAGCCTTCTCATAATAAAGAAGAGCAGTTAAGCAAAACTGACCAACAAAGCTCACAAATGTGCAGCCTTCCACATCTGAATTATTTCTAGGTTCTAATTAGAGGGGTATACTATATCACCTGATGCTTTGTTTTAGATTTCACCTGAAGCAGAATAAATTCCAGTATGACTTCCCATTTTAGCTATGTATGAATCTTTGTTTTAAAAGGAATGTTTGTTCATATAGTAAACTACTGGGTTTTGTTATCCAAGTGTTTCTACCACCTTTTCTCTTTTATGGTAGAATTTTTCACTTCCATGATTAGAATTAAATTTTTCCTTCTGGCAAATTTTCAGTGTTTAAGTGTTTCAGTTTCCATTAAGATAGGAGATAGAGCCTGAAGTGGTGACTTCATTGGCATAGAGAACTCTGGAGTGAGGGCTTCCCCACCCCATTTAAGTTGGCTTTTTCATTGGGTCTCTTTGTCATAGAGAGCTACCCAGAACACTGAAAGGGTAAGTGAATTGCCCAGGGTTGTATGACCCATAAGTCTCAGAGGTGGGACTTGAACCCAGGGTTTTGTCTAAGACTTTATATTCTTTGCTATCCTACTTACAGACCACATTTTATAATTTTTTTTTCTTTTCACAAAAGAATAAATCTACTACATAACTGTAGTTTCTGTTGCTTGGAATAGCTAAATCCCAGTCTCCTCAGTTTCCCTGTGTCTCAAAGCTGAGCTTTAAATTTCTGAGTTCCTATAGAATTATGCTCAGTTGGTAGGATAAATTAATTTAGACTGCAAACTGTTTTCCTTTATTCTTTGGTATATCATATTCAAGCATTTTCTTTCATTTGTGGTTGATATTAAATTATTCTAGATGAATTTGACTGGAGTTTCTTGTTATGAGATATTTTTCTTCTTGGACACTTGAAATAGTTTGTCTTTGACCTGGGAGCTCTGGAGCATGGTTACCACACTTCCAATTTTGGTTTTATATTTCCCATGCTATAAAAGCATAATGGAAGTGAAGGAAAACTGGTCTTGGAGTCAAGAGGATCTAGTTCAAGATCTGCCTCTGGCACCCAGTAAAGTCACAGTCTTTTAATGCTCTAAATTATACACTCTAAGACTATAAGTTGCCAATAGTTTTCTGATCTTCATCAGTGAAGGGAATTTTCTCATTGAGAATTCCCTACTCACTAATGTAATTATAAATCCAAACATACCTAACTTGAAAAATAAAAACCTAGGGTCTAACCCAGTTCTTTGTACATAGTAGACATTTCATATATTTATGGAATCAAATTGAATTTGATTTTTAAAAGGTTATTTCATGTATCATTAAATGACAGCATGAGGAATTTCTATTTTAAGACCTTCATAATTTGTGTACAGCATAGCTTTCCTGATTTATTTAATGTTATTTCCATTCACATACTCTTGTTTTCTAGTAAACTGACCTACTGACTAGTCTTGAAAATTGACATTTCATCCCTCGCCATAATTTTATACAAGTTGTTTTGACTTCCCTATCACTTGCAAAATCTTAACATTTCTATCTTTATAACATCTCTTGTATACACCCTCTTCTCTCTTCTGACCACCACCACCATCTTGGTACAGGTCCTCATCACCACATGGCTAGACTATTGAAGTTGCCTGCCTGCCTTCAGTCTCTCCCTATTCTAATTCACCCTCCACTAAGCTGTCAAATTGATTTTCCTAAAGCACAGGTTGGACCATGCCACCTCTTTATTCAGTCAACTCCAGTTGGCTCCCCATTACCTCCAGGATCAAGTATAAATCTTCTGTTTGACTTTTAAAGTCCTCCATAACCTGGTCCCTTCCCCCCTTCCACAGACTCTGCAACCCAGTGACACTGGCCTCCTTGCTGTTGCTTCCACTGGACACTTCATCTACTGACTTTGGGCATTTTCATTGGCTGTCCCCATTCCCGGGCTTCTTCCTTCCAGCTTCTCTCCGAGTTTCAGCTCAAGTCCCACCTTCTGCAAAAAGCCTTTCCTGATCTTCCTTACTGCTAATGCCTTCCCTCTGTATCTCATGCTTGTCTTTAGTTGTTTTCATGTTGTTAGACTGTGAGCTCTTGTAGAGCAGGGACTGTTTATTTTTTACCTTTGTCACCCTAGTGCTTAGCACAGTGCCTGGCACATGGTAGGGGCTTAGTAAATGCCTGTTGCCTAAGAAGCCAAATTCTCTGGAAGTGAGCTTGCTGTTTCATGCAGCTACATCTGTTTTATACTTTTTGTCTATGTTCCTAATTCCTTTTTCAGGAAGTCTTCGATCTTGCAGTTCATCAGACTGCGTTAGCAAAGTGATGCCACCAAGGAAAAAGAGAAGACCCGCTCCTGGAGATGATTTATCTGCGAAGAAAAGTAGACATGATAGGTATGTTACAGAGACATGATTTAAGATAAGTGAAGTGATCATTTAAAGTTACGGGCTGAAAACTTGTCAAATATATCTTAAATGTTGGCAATTTAAATTGTGGTATATGGGAAACTTAAATAGTGCTATTGTTCAATCACATTACACACTGAAGTCAGTAGTTCTTATTTTTATCAAGTTAATACATAAAAACACATGTGGCAATTTTGAGCCTTTAAACAATATGTTTTTATTTTGAGTCTTTGATTTACCAGGAAGGTAGATTTAAAATCTGTTTCTCTATTTTTAAAACTCTTTGGTTTGTATATTACTAAAGCATAGGGACTGTTGCTTTTTTTAAAGTGGTCTTCACTAATGGTATGAAATTGCATATAATTCAGTTATTGTTTTTCACAAAGTTATATTGACCATGTTATTGAAAAGAAATTTTTGAGCTGAAATGATGAATGACCATATAAGAATATCGGCAATATTAAAGTTTGTTCTGTATATGGGTTAGTAATATGAAAAACAAAACCTGTTTAAATCATTTCTGTTTGGAATTGATTTTTGCATTGTTAAATTTAGTAACTCTAAATATGTTAAAATCTAGTTTTTTCTCCTGGCTTTTTTTTTAGCCATTGAACATACCTGTTCAGACTTGTCTGATTTCCCCTCTCTATAGGCTGCTGTGTCAGCAAAAAGACATTTTGGAGATGAGAAACTCATTTTGTTTATCAAGATTATCTTTAATAGGGGCGGCTAGGTGGCGCAGTGAGTAAGAGTGCTGGCCTCGGAGTTGGGATGACCCGAGATCAAATCCGGCCTCAGAAAATGAGCACCCACACATAAATAATGACTAGCCATGTAACCTTGAGCAAGTTACTTAACCCCAATTGCTTAAAAAAAAAAAAAGATTATCTTCAATAAGTGAAGAATGTTAAAATACATATATAGAGACCAAAAATGTAGAATTTAATCATCAATAAAGTAGTTTTTAGGCACTAGCTAGCTAGGTGGCACAGTGAATAGAGCATTCGCCCTGGAATCAGGAGGACCTGAGTTCAAATCTGATGTCAGACACTTAACACTACCTGTGTGACCTTGGGCAAGACACTTAACCCTAATTCTCCTGCCTTCCCCACTCCAAAAAGACCAAAAAAAAATAAAGTAGTTTTTAGACCAGTTACCAGCTATCTTGAAAAATGAACTTCTTGATGTTTCAGTGATGGTAGTGGTTCTGCTGGTTTACTCATTTAAATAACATCTTATAAATATAAAGTATTTTCTAGTTTTTTAGAGAACAGTCTAATAAATTTAATATCATGCCAAGTTATAGATGAGGCATCTGACATGTAATTTTAATAAGTTTACAAAATGAATGATCAGAGTAGGCTTGGAATTCTTTATTTGTCTGAATTGACATTTGCCAGGTTCATTCAACTTTACTACCTTTTTATATAAAGTCTTTGAGTGGTTGGAATATTTCAATGTAGTATATAAGCCTTATTTCTTTATTTCTGCACTAACTGTTCTATAAACTTTGTTCCAAATACCTGCCTTTATGCCTAGGATGTGTGTCTATCTATATGGGCACTTAACTATTTCTAGGGTATTAACCTCCTCTGTCTTCAGTTTGGTATGGATAGACTGCATTTAGAGTCAGAGGACCTGAATTCAAATCCCATATCTTTCACCAATTTAATGAGTTTGACAAGTTGGGTTCATTCCTTCTACCTAACTGACTTAGGACTTAGCACAATGACTGGCATGTCAGCAGAGCAGCATGCCTTCTTACTCTGCATTGGTCAGCTATGATGTGAAAAGGGACCCCAATGGCCTTGCTCTTGGTACCACTTATTCCTGTGTAGGAGTCTAGCCAATATGGGAAAGTGGAGATCTTTGCTAATAATCAAAGAAACAGGACCACCCCATGCTATGTCACCTTCACCAACACAGAACATTTAACTGGTGATACTATAAAGATCAAGTTGCAGTGAACTCCACCCAAACAGTCTTTGATGCCAAATGTCTAATTGGTCACAGATTTGATAACGAAGTATTGGCCTTTCACAGTAGTGATTTATGTAGGCAGTCCTATGGTCCAAGTGGAGCAGAAAGAGGACACCAAGAAGTTTCTGTGCAGAAGAAATATATTCTATGATCAAGATGAAAGAAATTTTGGAAGATGGTCACAAATATTGTCATCACAGTACCAGCTTACTTCAGTGATTCCCAACAGTAGGCCACCAAAGATTCTGGAACCATTTGTTGGTCTCAACATGCTCTGAGTCATCAACGACCAAACTGTTGCTTCTGTTGCTTATGACCTGGACAAAAAGGTTGGTGCCCAAGAGAAGTATGTTAATCTTTGACTTTTGAAGTGTCACTTAAGCTTTCCCATTCTTACCACTGAAGATGGCATCTTTGAAGTCAAGTCTATCTGGGGATACTCACTTGGATGAGAAAGACTTTGACAACCACATGATCAGTCGTTTCATTGCTGGGTTCCAGTGGAAGCACAAGAAGGACACCAGTGAAAAAAAGAGGGGACTGTCTGCCATCTGTGCACGGCTTATGAACATTCAGAGTATATTCTCTCAGTGCCCAGGTCAATATTGAGATTGACTTCCTCTTTACCTGTATTACTCATGCTAGTTTTGAAGATTTGAATACTGCTGACCTCTTCTATGGCATACTGGACCATGTATTAAAGGCCCTAAAGGTATGTGAAGCTAAATAAATCACAAATTTGTGACATTTTCTTGATGTGTGGTTCTACTAGTATCCCCCAAATCTAGAAACTTCTTCAGGGCTTCTTCAATGCAAGTAGCTCAACAAGAGCATCTGTTCTGATGAGGCTATTGCGTCTGATGCAACTGACTGGACTGTCATCTTGTCTGAAGGTAAATCTGGGGATGTACAGGACTTGTTACTGTGGGATATCACTCTTTTTTTTCCCTTGGTATTGAAACTTCTGGTGGAGTTATGCAGTTCTGATCAAATGCATTGAACATCAAATTGATGATCATCAAATGGAGGTCTTTACTACCCCCTCAGACAACCAGCTTGGTGTGCTTATTTAGGTTTATGAAGATGAGAGTGATGACAAAGGTAACAACCTGCTTGGCAAGTTTAAGCTCACCGTTAACTCCCCTTGGCTCCCCAAAGGTGTTCCTCAAATTGAAGTAATCTTTGACATTGATGCAAATGGCATCCTCAGTGTTTTTGCTGTGGATAAGAGCAGAAGCAAGGAGAATAAGATGGCCATCACCAATGACAAAGGTTGTCTGAGCAAAGAAGATATTGAGCATATGATCTGGAAGGCTGAGATGAGGAGCAGAGAAACAAGGTGTCTTTCACAAACTCTTAAGTCTTACTCTTTCAACATGGAAACAACAGTAGAGGATAAATTCCAAGACAATATTGGTGATGAAGACAAACAGAAGATCTTTGATAGATGTAACAAAACAGCCAGCTGACTGAATAAGAACAAGGTTGCTGACAGGGAAGAATTTGAGCATCAGTGGAAAGAATTGAAAAAAATCTGCAGCCCCATCATTATTAAACCATACCAGAATACAAAGGTCATGCCAGGAGGCATGCCTGTTGGATTCCCTGGGGATGGAGCATCCCCATCCAGAGGTGCTCCTTTTGGATCCACTATTGAAGAGGTCAGCTAAACACACTAGAAAAAGAACATTCCATGCATCTTTCCAAAAATTGAAGAATTCAAGTTTATAGCCAAGGCAATCATAGTTTAAAAGTAATATATGTTATGGTTTCAGTTACTTTTAGTTCTATGCTTATGCTACATACAGTGTATCACTTTGTGTTCCTTGCCCACCATTTCTGTTCATTAAAGTTTTCTAGGTAAGTGCTTAGCCACATGAATTTTGATATTTTAAGAAAATAAAAAATAAAAAAGTATAACCTTCCAGCTAATGTTTGAAGAAACTGCCTTTCTTTCCCTATCTTTTTTTAACTTCAGATTGTCCAGTCTCTCCCTTCCTTTTCCCCCTCCTCCATCCACTGAGAAAGCAAGACAAACAAAACCCATTACAAATATATATAGTCATATGAAACAAAGCCTCATTATCTATGTCAAAAAGAAGATCAAAAGAAAAGAAAATATACTTCAACCTAAATTGGGTCCATTAGTTCTATATTTGCTGGTGGAGAGCGTATTGCATTATGAATCCTTTGGAATTTTGGTTGGTCATAGTGATAATCAGAGTCTTTCAAAGTTGATTATCTTTACAGTGTTGTTATTGTATAAATTGTTTTCTCTCATGTTTTTTCTCTTCTCCTTGAAGAGCCTTACAGCCTTTTTTTTTTTTATCATGAGATAGAATTTCCAAAGTTCTATGTTAATGGGACCAACTGTATGTAGATTTCTTTGGCCTATTTTTCCTCCTTTATGATACTGTTTACTTACATTAGAAGAATGACAGGGAACAAAGATTTTCTTTCCTGAAAAAAGGACCCTACTATTCCTTCTCTGTCTCCTTTGGTAGATCTTTATCCAAATTATATTCACTAAACACTAATTAATTGTAGGTGGAGCTGTGAGCTGATCCAACCATTCTGGAGAGCAATTTGGAACTATGCCCAAAGAGTTATAAAAATGTGCATGCCCTTTGACCCAGCAGTACCACTTCTAGGGCTATATCCCAAAGAGATCATAAAAATGGGAAAAAGACCCACATATACAAAAATATTTATAGCAGCTCTTTTTGTGGTGACCAAGAATTGGAAATTGAGGGGATGCCCATCAGCTGGGGAATGACTGAACAAGTTGTAGTATATGGATGAATATTATGGTACTATAAGAAATGATGAATAGATGGATGTCAGAAAAGCCTGGAAAGACACATATGAACTGATGCTGAGTGAGAGGAGCAGAACCAGGAAAACATTGTACGCAGTAACAGCTACAGTGTGCAAGGACTGATTTTGATAGACTTAGCCCTTCTCAGCAATGCAAGGACTAAAACAATTCCAAGGGACTCATGATAGAAAATGCCAGTCATATCCAGAGATAGAACTATGGAGTTTGTTTGTTTTTTTTCTTTTTCATGGTTTTTCCCATTCATTATAATTTTTCTGTGCAACATGACTAATGTGAATATGGTTTAATAGGAATGTATGTATAGAGCCCATATCAGATTGTAAGCCATTTTTGGGGAGAGGGAGGGGAGAGGAAGAGAGAGGGAGAAAATTTAAAACTTATGGAAGTGAATCTTGAAGACTAAAAGTAAATAATTTAATTAAAAAAACTACTATGAAATATATTTATTTAAAAAAAGACATATATGACCTGATGCTGAGTGAAGTGAGCAGAATCAGGAGAACACTGTACCACAGTAACAGCCACAGTGTGTGATGACTTGATTTTGATAGACTTAGCCCTTCTCAGCAATGCAAGGACCTAAAACAATTCCAAAGGACTCATAATGGAAAATGTCATCCACATCCAGAGAAGAACTATGGAGTTGGAATGTAGAGTGAAGCAGACACTTTTGTTTTGTTTTGTTCTTCTTTCTTATGGTTTCTCCCATTCATTATAATTCTTCTATACAATATGGCTAATGTGAAAATAGGAATGTTTGGGGGGTGGAGCCAAGATGGTAGAGTAGAAACAGGACTTCCACGGGGCTCCCACTTCCACCTCTTCCAATACATGTAAAAAATGACTAAACAAATTTTAGAGCTACAAAACCCACAAAGTGACAGAGAAACTAACCTCCCGCTGAAGACAGCCCAACATGCTGGCAGGAAAGTCTAGTGCAGCATGCTGGGAGTTGAGCCCAGCTCTGTGTGAGTCCTAGGTTTTAGCCTGAGTGCAGCCTGACCAGCTGTGGCTAGAGGGACATCGGGAGAGTGGACTGCCAGCAGCTGTGACGGTTTCCAGAATTATCAACCGATAAATGACAAAGACAAAGTGAGAGGTCAGTGGATTTTGGGAACAGGGAGTCCGGGAGTGTGGTCTGGCCTCTGCTCCTGGGGTGAGAAGTGGCTGAGGCAGGGCAACCACAGACGCATGGCTGCTTCAGGGCTCCTGGTATGTAGATTGTAGGGGTACCAAGTGACCAGTCTGAGGGGTAATAGCTCTTGTTTTAACCTGCTTGGATCTCAATCCCTGTCCTGGGTGGAGGTCCTGGGGATACGTTTTCAGTGTGCCAGAGCCAGTGGAAGCTTCTGAGAGGGCACCCGACCAATAGCTCTAGCAGCTGAGAAGACCCCAGCGATTTAGGACAAAGCTCTCCTCTCGGGAAGCAGAGTTCTATTTTAGCAAAAAGCCCAAGAGTCAGGTGGTTGAGTGGCAACATGATCAAGCCGGGGTGGTGGGGCAAGCACAGTGGTCCAACTTTGGATTCCTTTTTTGGGGACGAAAAGCATCAAGGCATGGAACAGGAGGAAGACAACAAAGTCAGAACTCCTGTACCAAAAGCTTCCAAGAAAAATATGAATTGGTTACAGGCATAAAGGAGCTGAATAAGGATTTTGAAAACCAAATAAGAGAAGTGGAGGAAAAACTGGGAAGAGAAATGAGAATGATGCAAGAAAATCATGAAAAGAGAGTCAACAACCTGGCTGAAGAAAATAACACCTTAAAAAATAGATTAACTCAGGCAGCTAGGTGGTGCAGTGAGTAGAGCATAGGCCCTGGAGTCAGAAGGACCTGAGTTTGGATCCGGCCTCAGACACTTAACGCACACACAAACAAAAAAACCTAGCCCTGTGACTTTGGGCAAGTTACTTAACCCCAATTGCCCTCCAACCCCCCCCCCCCAAATAGATTAACTCAAATGGAAAGAGAGGCTCAAAAAGCCAATGAGGAGAAGAATGCCTTAAAAAGCTGAATTTGCCAGATGGACAAAGAATCTCAAAAGCTCACTGAAGAGAATCATTCCTTCAGAATTAGATTGGAGCAAAAGGAAGCCAGTGACTTTATGAGAAATCAAGATACTATTAAACAGATCCAAACAAATGAAAAAAAATAGAAGTCAATGTAAAATATCTCATTGGAAAAAACCACCAACCTGGAAAATAATTCAAGAAGAGATAATTTAAAAATTACTGGACTACCTGAAAGCCATGATCAAAAAAAGAACCTAGAAATCATCCTTCAAGAAATTCTCGGGAGGCTAGGTGGCACAGTGAATAGAGCACCAGCCCAAGAGCAGGAGGATCTGAGTTCAAATCCAGCCTCAGACACTTAACACTTAACTAGCTGTGTGACTTTGGGCAAGTCACTTAATCCCAGTTGCCCTCCAAAAAGCAAGACAAACCAAAAAACAACAATAAAAAAGAAAGTCTCAAGGAAAATTGCCCTGTTTTAGAACCAGAGGACAAAATAGAGGTTGAAAGAATCTACCGATCACCTCTTGGAAAAGATCCCAAAAAGAAAACTCCTAGGAATATTATAGCCAGGTTCCAGAGTTCCCAGATCAAGGAGAAAATATTACAAGCAGCCAGGAAGAAACAATTTGAATGTTGTGGAAATACAATCAGAATAACACAGGATCTGGCAGCTTCTACACTGAGGGATTGAAGGGTGTGGAATATGATATTCCTGAGGTCAAAAGAGCTGGGATTAAAACCAAGAACACCTACCCAGCAAAACTGAGAATCATGTTTCAGGGGAAAATATGGTCATTCAATGGAATGGAAGACTTTCAAGCATTCATGATGAAAAAACCAGAGTTGAATAGAAAATTTGACATTCATATATAAGAAGCAAGAGAAGCATGAGAAGGTAAACAGGGAAAAGAAATCATAAGGAATTTATCAAAGTTGAGCTATTTACATTCCTACATGGAAAAATCATAATTGTAACTTAAGAAACTTTTCTCAGTATGAGAACAGTTGAAGGGAATATAAATGTGTATGTATATATAATATATATGTATACATACATATATATCTATATAGGAGGGTATATGGGCTTATAAATACATATGTGAGCATGTGTATATATGTGTACAGGTATACATAGACAGAGGGCACAGGACCAGTTGAATAGTAAGGGATGATATTTAAAAGGGGAAATTGAGAGGTGAGAGAGGAATATAATGAGAGGAGATGGGGAGAGACAGAATGGGGTAAATTATCTCACATAGAAGGGGTAAGGAAAATCTGTTACAGTGGAGGGGAAGAACAGGAAGGCAAAAGGGAATGAGTCAACCTTACTCTCATTGAATTTGGCTTAGGGAGGGAATGATATACACACTAAATAGGGTATACACCCTACAGGAGAGTAGGGGCCAAGGGGATGAGAAGGGGGGATAATGGAGGGGAGGGCAGGGTTGGGGGAGGGAAGTTGGAAGCACACACTTTTGAAAAGGGACAGGGTCAAAGTAGAGAATAGAACAAGTGGGGAGTGGGATAGGATGGAGGGAAATATAGCCAGTCTTTCACAATATATCTACTATGGAAATGTTTTGCAGAGCTATACATGTACAACCTATATTGAATTGCTTATCTTCCCAGTAAGGGTGGGTGATGAGGGAGGAAGGGAAAGAATCTGGAATTCAGAGTTTTAAAATCAAATGTTTAAATATATATATTTTGTTTTTCATGTAACTGGGAAATAAGATATACAGGCACTGGGGCATAGAGATCCATCTTGTCCTGCTAGAAAGTTGGAGGGGGTATGGGCGAGATTGGGGGAGGGGGTATTCAGTGGGATCGTTGTTTTGGGGTGGTGGGTAGGGGAAAGATGGGGAGAAAATTTGTAACTCCAAATCTTGTGGAAATGAATGATGTAAACTAAAAATAAAATTTAATTCATAAAAAATTTTAAAAAAGGAAAAGACAATAGGAATGTTTAATAGCAATATATAGGTTAGAGCCTATATCAGATTGCATACCGTCTTGGGGAGGGAGTAGAGGAGAGAGAGGGAGAAAATTTAAAACTTATGAAAGTGAATGTTGAAAACTAAAAATATATATGTATATATATAAAATTATATCCACTAAAAGTAGGGATCCCCCAAGACTCATCCTGGGCCCTCTTTTCTCCATATAATATTGATCATCACATCAACTCCCATGTGTACAATGATCATTTCTGTGTAATTGATTGTCAGATCTACTTGTATAGCCCTAGCCTTACTCCCAACCTCCATTCTTACGTCTGTGATTACATTTAGACATCTTGCCCTGAACTCATTATCATTTCTCCCAAATCTTTCCTTCTTTCTAACTTCCTGTTTATTGTTGAGAGTACCACCATCCTCCTAGTCACCTGTGCTTACGACCTAGGTGTCATCTTCAAATTCTCATTTTCTCACCGCCATATCCAATCAGTAGACAAGTCCTATCATTTCCATGTTCATAACATCTCTTGTATACACCCCCTCCTTTCTTTTGCCATCATTGCCATCTTGGTACAGGTCCTCATCACCACATGACTAGACTTATTGAAGTTGCCTTCCAGTCTCGAGTCTCTCCCTATTCTAATTCACTCTCCACTCAGCTGTTAAGTTGATCTTCCTGAAGCACAGGTTGGATCATGCCACCTCCTTGTTCAGTCAACTTCAGTTGACTTCTCATAACCTCCAAGATCAAATAAAATCTTCTGTTTGACTTTTAAAGTCCTCTATAACCTGGTCCCTTCCTCCCTTTCTTTTCTTCCTATACCTTTCTCCCCTCCATAGACTCTGCAACCCAGTGACACTGGCCTCCTTGCTGTTGCTTGCACTGGACACTTCATCTACTGACTTTGGGCATTTTCATTGGCTGTCCCCATTCCTGGACCTCTCCCTCCTCATCTCTGCTTTCTTTCCAGCTTCCCACCAAGTTTTAGCTCAAGTCCTACCTTCTGCAAAAAGCCTTTCCTGATCTTCCTTACTGCTAGTGCCTTCCTTCTGAGATGACTCCCAGTTTATCCTCTGTATTTCATGCTTGTCTTTAGTTGTTTTCATGTTGTTAGACTGTGAGCTTTTATAGAACAGGGACTGTTTGTTTTTTACCTTTGTCATGCCAGTGCTTAGCACAGTGCCTGGAATACAGTAGGTGGTTCACAAATACTAATTTACCAGCTACTATAAGGTCCCTACAGGTGTGGCTAGTACCTTGTCTCTTGTCTAAGACTTCTTTTTTCCTTGTCTCTTTTTTTTTTAAGGTCAAAGACCTTTTGATACCACATGTTTACTATGACACATTGTATTGAGTTGCTGGATATGTAGTCAGGAATTTCTCAGTTCAAATCCTGCCTCAGTCACTTGCTTTCTGTGTGACACTGTACAAGTCACTGGGTTCTTCAAGCCTCACTGTAAAAATAATAATAATAATACTATCACCTACTTCACTAGGTTGTTGTGAAGCTCAAATGAGATTGTATATGTTAAGTGCTTTGCAAACCATAAAGTGTTATATAAATATTAGTTTTTATTGTTTTAGTCATTTCTGCATCCAACTTTAATGGAGAATTTGAAAAAATATCTAGAGTCAACACTATCAGTATATTTCTCAGTTTGTTTCTTAACCAGACTAATAGATATTTACCATAAAAAGTCTTAATCTAATTCTGGGGCTAGTTGATGTGATGGTTATCTACTAATAGTTGGTATGAATGGTAAGGCATCCCACAGTCTTCTTTAAAAGGTTATGAGTAAATGGTTAACTTGGATAAAGCCACCACTTTATTATGACCTCTCCAAGGATCTACAGTTTCTTAGTTTCAATAACCTTTTTTTTTTATTTCTAGCATGTATAGAAAATATGATTCAACTAGAATAAAGACTGAGGAAGAAACATTTTCAAATAAGAGATGCTTAGAGTGGTTCTATGAATATGCAGGTAGGTGATCCTTTTTGACTCATTGAAATCCGGTCACTTTCTGTGTCTTAAAAATTTTTTATTATCATAAGTGGTTGCAATTTTTTTTTTGTGTTTTAAGGCACATTTTGAACAGATTAGTAAATGTCCTATTTATAGCTGCCAGCCAAGCCCAAGAATTTAAGTATTAGGAGGGAAGTGAAAGGATAAAATATATTAGGGAGAAGTACTTTTTTAGGCCACTAGGAATTCTACTTTTGAATGGAGATATCAAAGATTATTTGACTTAAGTTATATAAATTTAAATATTGTAGCTTTGAACCATAAGAAGTATCATGATACTATTTTTTTTCTGTTTTGTTTTGTTTTTTGGGGGGGAGGGGCAATTGGGATTAAGTGACTTGCCCAAGGTCACACAGCTAGTTTTTTGTGTGTGTTAAGTGTCTTAGGCCAGATTTGAACTCAGGTCCTTCTGACTCCAGGGCCGGTGCTCTATTCACTGTGCCACCTAGCTGCCCCAACTCTTTATTTTTTTATAAAAAAGAAAGTTGTATATTTTGAAATATCACTGAAAGAAGTTTATTTGTTTCAAATTGTTTTAATATGTATTTTTGAACTTTATACTTGTAGAAGAGTATCTGTAAAATATGTCTAGTTAGTCAGTATATTTGCACATTGTAACAAAAGTTTGTTGTTTTTGCCCAAATTTTAGCATGAAATACTATACTAAACCAAAGTATTTGTGAAACTCTTATCCCTTTTTACTTTTTAGTAGCCAAAAACATTTTACTTTATTTTATTAGGCTCATATTAAATTATGAAGCTAACTGGGTAAAATTTAATTCTCTTGCTTCTTGTTGGTTTTAATAGTAAAAAGTAAATTACAATAAATATTAAGTTACTCTTGGTAGTGCCATCTGACCTGCTGATATAACCCAAGGACCCTTGCTTATGTCCTTTCATCTTGTAGCTGAACTTTCTTCTTCTATATTTTTTCCCCACTTAGAGAGGGAGCTTCCTGAGAACAAGTTCTGTTTTACTTTTTCTTTTTGTATCACCAAGGCTGAGCACAGTGCTTAGCACATAGCAAGCACTTAATACTTTAAATCTCACTCATATACTTTATTTTCTTTTTCTCTTTTGGGAATTTGGTTCTTTGCAGTCATATCTGGGAGACAGAGGAATCAAAAAATAACTTAGATCCTTCTCTTAAACTGTAGCTTTCTATAGGGGGTTTGTTGAGTAATCAGATTCCACCTAATATTTCTTATTAAAACCTTACTGAATTTAAAGCCTTTAAACCCTCTTTAGTTGTTGTTATTTTGAAATTGACTGCTTTCTCATCCAACTCTTTGAGCTATTTGTTTTAACTGCTGTTTGTTGTGGGTTTGGGGGAAGAATTTTTAGTGAAATATTTTCAGTCTTTTGTTTATTGCTAAAAAGTGGAGAAAGTGTGTGAATTTTTCTCCTCCAAGATGAGTTCTCTTATTTGTTGAAGAAGCATTCATTGTATAATGGATAGAATACTAGACTGGGAGTTAGAAAGAACTGGGGTTCATATCCCATCTGCTATTATCTACGTATTATCTGTATGACCATAGGATAGTCATTCAACTTCTCAGCCCAAGTTTTCCTCATATGTAAAAATGGAAGTATTGATACTTGCAGTATCAATAAGATACTTCATAAGATTGCTTTAAGCCTCAACTAAGATAAGATATGTAAAATGCTCTGCAAACTTTAAAGCATTATAGAAATGATAATCTCCATTGGTCCCAGACTTTGATTTAGTCATGGTGTCCTAGGATCATAGATTTAAAGTTGGAAGTGAATTTAGAGGTCATCTAGTTTAGCCCTTTAATTTTACAGATGAAGAAAGTGAAACCTAGAGTTAAGTAATTTAAACCCGAGATCAGACCTGAAATTTGAACACAAGCCCTCTGAATCTAAATTTTACATTACATTAGCAGTGCCTATGGTTTGTTGATTCTGAAATCATCAAGAAATTGGCATTTAGGATTTTAATTTTTTACCAGTAATTAGTTGGTGCTGCCTAGTTTAGAATAATCTAATCGAATTGACTGCTAAATTTGTTTACTTTTGGTAGAAATAATTTTGTAGCTTCTGCAGTTTGACATTTTATAAGCTAACTATTTGTGATAAGTGAATTAATCAGTTATTCTATAAGGATAAAATCTACTAACCTGAAAATTCCTCCCTTGATAATTCTTTCCTTTTGGGGTAATAGTATGTATTGTATATTTCTTTCACTTTTTAATTTATTTTTATTTTCTTATATTTCTTTCACTTTTGCTAGGAATTTAGTAGGACAGGTAAAAGAGGAAGATAATGCTAACTTCATATTTATTATGTCTGCTATAGGCAGGCAAAAAAGACATCCTTTCCTTTCTTATGTTATTACCTAGCTTTTGAACAGGTGGTTTTTAGCCAGTTGAAAGGATAGAAAATTCTTGCTTAGTATTATGTACAAGCAAAAGTTAGTTCAGCTAATATGTTTACATGATCTGTTTTGCAAATGTGTTCACAAATATGTTTTAGAGAATTGGAATAAATAGAACTAAATTTATATCCTTATGTATAAAATGAAGGAATTGGAATAGATGATTTCTAAGGTGCTTCTAGCTTTCCTGTGATAGTTATTTAGTGGCCCTTCATTTATTTAAAGTACTTAGCCCCTTCAGAACATGGCCTAAGGAGTCAGGTAGGTGGTACAGTGGATAGAGTACCATCATTGGAGTCAGGAGGACCTGAGTTCAAATCTGGCCTCCAGCATTTGACACTTACTAGTTATGTGACCATAGGCAAATCACTTAACTCTGATTGCCTCACCAAAAAAAAAAAAAATCCAAAAAAGAACTTGGCCAAGAATAAGAAATTAGATGGAAAATGGCCTTTGAGCAGCTAAAATAGAAGATGCTTATTGGACTCTGATATTCTGTTAACAAGCATTTTAAAGTGCCTCTTGTGTTGAGTGCATGACAGACATTGCTCTAGGTGATAAATAAGACAGTTCTTGCCATGAAAGACCATATAGTCTAGTATGGGAAAATAAAGTATAGACACAGGTAACTATAATACAAAACAGAATATTATTAGTTGAGAATTTGAAAGTAGGCAGCATGAGGGTTGAGTGGAGGTAGAGGTGGTATCTAGTTGGAGCTTATTGGAGATGGCTTTTGGGCCTTGTAGGGATATAGAATTTTGAGATGGACTTGTAGCATAATGTAATTAATTTCACAGAAACTTATGTACTTAATATTAATAGGAAAGCTCATTAATCCTTCATTCAGATATAGTTCTAAAATGCTGTTATATGGTAATTGTGCCAGACCATAATATAGAAGCAGTGCATTAGAAGAGAAGGGGAGCTGTTAGTTGTCACACTGACATTGAATGGAAAGTGATGCTTAATAGCAAGGGAATGGACATAAAAAATATAGAAAGCAGATACAATAACTAAAAAAGCTTACCTGTTAGGGAGCCATTTAGGATGGGACAAATACCTTTACCCAGTTTACTAGACACTTTGATATTTTCATTGTTTTGCAATTGAGTAACAGAGTTTTTCTACTGAGACAGTATGCTATATTGAAAAGAGCCATAGACTTCAAAAATACTTCTCTGGTTGCATAATTTACTCTCTCAGCCTCAGTTTTCTTATCTTTGAGATGGGAATGATAGTTATACTATATATATATATATATATACCTTGAATGATTTTTGTGGGGAAAAAAACACTGTAAACTTAAAGTATTATAAAAATCTGAGGAGGTAATTTCTGTTTCTCTGTATTGAAAAGATAAGGTTAAATTTTTTCTAGTTCTATATAAAAAGAAAATTTTGCCCCATTCACAAAAATTTTAAGTGATTTTGTTATCCTACACTTTAGGACCTAAAGAAATAAGCTTCAGCTGTGTGGAAAATTTGCATGCAGAATACTTTTATTTTCTTAATATTTTCAAAATTTTTGACAATACTTTGACAAAACTAGCAATACTAATAATAATAGCATTTCTATATTGCTTTAAAAAGGTTTACAAAGTACTTTACATATGTTTAATTCTACAAATGCACATAGATGCCAGCAATTGAAGGAAAAATAGATCATGGTTTTGGATAGCAAATGAAAATTCTAAAGAAAATCACTTAATAGAATTTTAGTAGTATACTTTACATTTCTTAAATATAGACAAAATCAGTGTAATGAACAAGTTTTTGTGTGACTATAGCTTTACTCTAGTCTAGACATGAATTACATTGGGGTGCTTGTAGTTACTTTTGGTTATTTTAAAGTATTGCCTTGTCACTTGCCCATTTATAGTTGGATTATTTTAAGATTACCTAATCTCACCATGGCTCAGAAATCTTAAAGATTGATCTCCAAGAGATAAATAATATCTTTCCCAAGGTGAATGCAGCCAGTTGATGGCAGAGCTAGAGTTATGTGTCACAATTCCTAACTCCTAGGCCAGTACTTCTTACATTTGACCATATTACACTTCCTTCTTCTCTCTTTGGTGCATTACTTTTGGCTAGCAGAAAAAAAAAAAGTTATATTAAGTAGGAAGTGGGAAGAAAATTGTTTTTATAATCACATGTTCTTTAATAGCTAAACTCCTTTCTATCAATGGTTAGATCTTATTAATCTCATGATTACTGAAGTCACATTTATTAAGCCAATCAATAAAAGGTAATGGATCTAAAAGATTTTAATTTTAGCCCTTCATGGACATGTAATTCTTTTGATGGTTAGAAAAGAATATTTGAAAACAAGCCTTTTTGTTCTCCATGTAATCGTATTTGCTGGCTGTGCCATGGAACCCTTAAAAATGCTGCTATATATAAAATTAATGCAAAAAGAAAGAAAATTTAGAGCTTCAGGTTTTTAAATAGCCTTAAAATTAAGTACTGTTAATTATAGATAGAATTTAGGCAGCCTCAGCTTTACATGTGCCTTATGTTCATTATTTGAAGAATATTTAGGAAGAAACCTGGGCCTTTAAGATAGTATAGTATAAATTCTAGAATATTTCTCTCTGTTTATACTGTGAAAATTGATTCATTACTACTGCTAAAAACAATTTATATTTTAAGAAATGTGAATTTTCTTGTACAATAAGCATCTTTGTAATATGAGACTTTAAAGAAATCAGCAAGTACACATGGTTGATTTTAATTTAAAGGTTAATGTAAAAATTCCTTTTTATTACAGGGACCGATGATGTTGTAGGTCCTGAAGGCATGGAGAAATTTTGTGAAGACATTGGAGTAGAACCAGAAAATGTAAGTAGAAGCTTTTTCAGATATTTATGAAAGCTTTAATAGTAAGCAATCTGATTTCTGTCATTCAACTTGTGTGAGAACTCTTGGAATCTACAATTGAGAGACTCCTAGAAAATCTGGAGGGGCATAGAGTAGGAAAGGCTTTTTATTCATGCTTTAAATGTTCTTGTTATTTTAGGGATTCTTAGTCTATTTTATTTGTGATTAATTTTAAAACTGATAACCCTTGAAGCTTTGGACATTGGCTGAAACTTTGGACATTGGCCTTTCAAATAGAAATAGTTATAGCATCCTTGTTTGATTTCACATGACATTGTTTTGTATTCTTTTTCTTTTTGCCTTTTGGAGGGCAATTGGGGTTAAGTAACTTGCCCAAGGTTACACGGCTAGGTTTTTTTGTTTGTATGTGCGTTAAGTGTCTGAGGTCAGATCCAAACTCAGGTCCTTCTGACTCCAGGGCTGACGCTCTACTCACTGCGCCACCTAGCCACCCCTTGTATGTACTTTTTTCCCCTTGAATTCCAGAAAAGGACTTCTCTCTTATAAACTCTCTTCTGTCTTAATTCAGTTTTAACATAGTAGGAACTCCTTTGTAGGCATACACAGGATACATATATAGGTTGTAAGGCTTGGTGGTTTTTTAATCTTTTGCTTGGTGAATCTAAATGAGCCACAGTGGAATTCTGTTTTGCCCATAGTATTGGAAAAACACCCTGCTTGTCTTGCATTTTGACCTGGAAAATGAGATATTAACTGTTAACCTAGTACAAACTTTTCATTTTTAAAAAAATTATATACATATATATATATATATAATATATATATATATTTTTTAAACATTTAATTTTAAAACTTTGAATTCCAGATTCTTTCCCTTCCACCCTCATCACCCACCCTTACTGGGAAGATAGGCAATTCAATATAGGTTGTACATGTGTAGCTATGCAAAACATTTCCATGGTAGATATATTGTGAAAGACTGACTATATTTCCCTCCATCATATCCTGCCCTCTACTTTGACCCTGTCCCTTTTCAAAAGTGTGTGCTTCTAACTTCCCTCTCCCCCACAATGATCTCTCCTCCATCATCCCCCTTCTAATCCTCTTTTCCCTATTCTCCTGTAGGGTGAGATACCCTATTTAGTGTGCTTGTCTTTCCCTCCCTAAGCCCAATTCAGTGAGAATAAGGTTGCCTAATTCCCTTTTGCCTCCCTGTTCTTCCCCTCCATTGTAACAATTTTTCCTTAGCTCTTTTATATGAGATAATTTACCCTATTCTGTCTCTCCCCATCTCCTCTCATTATATTCTTCTCTCACCTCTCAATTTCCCCTTTTAAATATCATCCCTTCCTATTCAATTGGTCCTGTGCCTTCTGTCTATGTATACCTGTACACATATATACACATACTCACATATGTAATCATACACCCATATATATACATATATATCTCCTCCTATATAGATATATATGTATATATACATATAGATATACATTTATGTTCCCTTCAACTATTCTCATACTGAGAAAAGTTTCATAAGTTACAATTATCGTTTTTCCATGTAGGAATGTAAATAGTTCAACTTTGATAAGTTCCTTATGATTTCTTTTCCCTGTTTACCTTCTCATGCTTCTCTTGCTTCTTGTATCTGAATGTCAGATTTTCTATTCAACTCTGGTTTTTTCATCAAGAATGCTTGAAAATCCTCTGTTTCATTGAATAACCATATTTTCCCCTGAAACATGATTCTCAGTTTTGCTGGGTAGGTGATTCTTGGTTTTAATCCCAGCTCTTTTGACCTCGAGAATATCATATTCCAAGCCCTTCGATCCCTCAGTGTAGAAGTTGCCAGATCCTGTGTTATCCTGATTGTGTTTCCACAATATTCAAATTGTTTCTTCCTGGCTGCTTGTAATATTCTCTCCTTGGTCTGGGAATTCCAGAACCTGGCTATAACATTCCTAGGAGTTTTCTTTTTGGGATCTTTTTCAGGAGGTGATCGGTGTATTCTTTCTACCTCCTAGGACTCACACAGGGCTGGGCTCGGCTCCCAGCATGCTGTGTTGGACCCTGCCTGCTTGCCTGCTGGGCTGCCTTCAATGGGAGATTTGTTTCTCTGTGTCATATTGTGGGTTCTGTAGCCCTAAATTTTCTTTAGAGTCATATTTTATAGGTATTTGAGGTGGTTATGAGGGGAGCACAGGGAGTATTCCTGCTTCTATGTCTCCATCTTGGCTCCGCCCTCCATACTTTTCATTTTATAGGTGAGGAAACTGAGGCCTGGAGAGGTGATGATTTGAATTAGAAAATCACATAAGTACTTAAATAGCAGAAGTAGATTTTTAACCCAGGTCTTCTGACTCCATATCCAGTGCTCCTTCTGTTATTATCCTTGCTATATTTATCTTGTTCTTGAGCTTTAAATCTATTGTACTCTTTCTCACTTAGCAGTAACCAAAAATTAATAGCATTAGTTAAATTTCTTGAAGATAATTTATTATGACCAAATTTTTCAAGTTTTAGCTTGGTTTCTATCTAATACCACTTGTTTTGTGGTCTGTATGATATTCAAGTTAAAACAGATTTTAAAAGTATCATTCACTGACTCCTATTTAATATCTTATTGAATATTTCATTCTATAGCTTATGGTACTGGATGTGGCAACTAGATTAGGTGTTTAAAAATGATAATAAGAGTAAGTTAACTTCTGTGCTCTGTACACTCCTGTTTAATTTTGGGACTGGTTTTTCAACAATATAAGAATTAGTCTAGGACTTTTTTGATAACCATCTTCAAAACTTTGAAAAAGATAGTTTCAAGAACACCACCATATGTCCATTTAAATTTAATCCAAAAGTCTGTTTCTTCTTGATGTAAAATTCAGAAGACCTTAAGGATTTAGGCATCTCAGTAGGAGATAATTTCATATTCATTGCTATTTTATTTTCAACAGCAACTTTTGGAGGAGAAGTTGGAACATT
This sequence comes from Gymnobelideus leadbeateri, assembly GCA_011680675.1. Taxonomy (NCBI): domain Eukaryota; kingdom Metazoa; phylum Chordata; class Mammalia; order Diprotodontia; family Petauridae; genus Gymnobelideus; species Gymnobelideus leadbeateri. Next base: position 510,871 of record WOXC01010965.1, on the reverse strand, counting down.
TTTTCTTGATCTAAATATTTTACCTTATGTTCAAATGAAAGTACTATTAAACAATGCAAAAACCCCCAAACAAAACCAAACCCTGCAAACCACCCCCCCACCCCAAGCTCAATCATTTATCAGTCACTTGTATTCAAGACACTTTGGGGGGCTAGGATTTGAAGGCAGGTCTTAAGACAACAAATATGATTCTCCTTCCTTTCTATCATGTTGCTTTTCTGAACACCTAGATTACTTCTCTTTTGTGTTACTTCAATTTCTTACCTGTAAATCAAGGGGAGTGGATTAAATGATCCCAAGTACATTCTATCTGAATCTTTTTCTCTGTGATAGAAAAAAAAATAGATGTGTGTGTGTGTGTGTGTGCATATGTGTTTTGTTTTTTGTATTTGTATCTCTTTAATACTTTTTAGGGTGGAAATGCCGGCCCACTTTTCAGTTTCCTACCCTCTTAGCATCTTCTCAGTTCTTGGTTTCAGGTCCTTTCTATTTTGGAAAATATGACAGCCAGATTTCCTCAAGCCTTGTGAATTCTGGTACTTAGAAAATTAGGTACAAATTTAGTTAAATTAAGGGTAACTGTATTATTTAGCCCCCCAAATTATTCTTGAAATCAGGGGTTACTGTGTCTACTTAAGCTCTTCAATTCTAAACTTTTATTTTGCCAATAATATTCTGTTCTTCCAGCAGCAACTACATTTTATTAATGCCTTTTGTTTTTACAGTATAGCCATTATTCCTTTCCCTTTCAAATCCTCCCTTATGGGAAAGAAAAAGAATTAAACAAAAACATCTAACACAGAAATCTTGTTTGGCAGTGTATATAGTACTATAGTGTACAAATATGTACTGTCATAGTTCCAGAATTTTTAAGAGTTGAGGTCCCTTCCAGCCTTTCTTTTAAGATCTCTTTGAGGATGGAGAGGGAACCCACCAACACCTCTTTCAACTTTCCCATTCCACTTTTGAATAGCTCTAACTGTTAGGGGGTTGTTTTTGACATTAAGCCTAAATTGGCATCTTTGTAACTTGTTCTTGGTTCTGCCCTTTGAGGCTAAGTAGAACAAATCCAGTACTTGCTCCATGTGGCAGTTCTTTAAATATTTGACATTCATTTATTATGTGTTCTCTGAGTCTTATTTTCTTTTGTCTTTTTTTTTGCATTTATTTAGCATTTAATTTTTCCCCAGTTACATGTAAAAGCAATTTTTAAAATTTGTCTTTAAAACTTTGAGCTCCAAATTATCTCCCTTCCTCCCTTTCCATCCCCCCCTCATTGAGAAGGCAAGCAGTTCTGTATGGGTTATATATGTGTAGTCATGTTGTGAAAGAAAACAGACAAAAAAAACCTCAATAAAAATAAAGTGGAAAAAAAAAACCAAAAGTTGCTTCAATCTGTATTCAGACATCATCAGTTCTTCCTCCGGGGATGGATAGCTTTTTTCATCATAAGTCCTTCAGAGTTGTCATGGATCATTGTATTGCAGAAAATAGCTAAGTCATTCACAACTGATCATCCTACAGTGTTGCTATTATTTCATTTCGCATTAACCCATGTAAGTCTTTCTAGGTTTTTCTGAGAGCATTCTGCTCATAATTTCTTATAGTACAATAGTATTTCATCACAATTTCATACCATAACTTATTCAGCCATTCCACAATTGATGTGCATCCCCTCAATTTCTAATTCTTTGCCCCCAGAAAAGAGCTATTATAAATATTTTTGTACATATAGGTCTTTTTCCTTTTTGTTTTTTTATCTCTTTTGGGACACAGATCTAGTAGGGGTATAGCTCTGTCAAAGGGAATGCATGGTTTTATAGCCCTTTGGGCATAGATCCAGATTGATTGATAGAATGACTTAATTCACAACTCCAACAGTAGTACATTAATGTCTCATTTTTCCCACATCCCCTCCAACATTTGTCATTTACCTTTTTTGTCCTGTTATCTAATCTAATAGGTATGAGGTAGTACCTCAGAATTTTTTTAACTTGTATTTCTCCAATCAATAGTGATTTAGAATATTTTTTCATATGACTATATATAGTTTTAATTATTTCATCTGAAAACCAATTGTATCTTTGGATCATTTATCAATTGGGGAATGGCTCTTATTTTTGTAAACTTGACACAGTTCTCTATATGTTAGAGAAACTTGCTTTAATTTTTTTTTACAGTTACTGTTGCTAACTGTATTTTTCTCCATCCTATTCCTCTTACCCCCGTATATTCTGTTTTCTCTTTCCTTTTATCCTGTCCCTCCTCAAAAGTGTTTTGCTTGGGGTGGCTAAGTGGCTCAGTGAATAGAGCACTGGCCCTGGAGTCAGGAGGACCTGAGTTCAAGTCCGGCCTCAGACACTTATCACAAAAACTAGCCATGTGACCTTGGGCAAGTCACTTAACCCCAATTGCCCTACCTTTCCCCCCTCCAAAACAAAAGGAAAAAAAAGCTAATGTAATTAAGGGGGCGGCTAGGTGGCACAGTGAGTAGAGCGCCGGCCCTGGAGTCAGAAGGACCTGAGTTCACATCCGGCCTCAGACACTTAGTGCACACACAAACAGAAACCTAGCTGTGTGACCTTGGGCAAGTTACTTAACCCCAATTGCCCTCCAAAAAGCAAAAAAAAAAAAGTGTTTTGCTTCTGATTACCCCTTCCCCCATTCTGCCCCTCTTTCTATTCTTCCCCTTCTGTTTTCTGGTAGGGTAAGCTACATTTCTATATGCCTTTGCTTATGTATCTTATTTCCTTGTTACATGTAAAAACATTTTTTAACATTTGTTTTTTAAAACTTTTGAGTTCTAAATTTTATCACCCTTCCTCCTTCCCTGCCTACCCTCATTGAGAAGGCAAGCAGAACCATGTAAGTTATACATGTGTAGTCATGTAAAACACTTCCATAATAGTCATGTTGTTAAAAGACTATATTTTCTTCCATCCTGCCCTGCCCCCCCACTTATTCTATTCTTTCCTTCTCCCTGGTCCTCCTCAAAAGTGTTTGCTTCTGATTACCCCCTCCTTTTATCCTTTACTCCCCTACTTTACTGTAGGCTAAGATAGATTACCATACCCAATTGAGTGTGTAATGAATGGTATTCCCTTCTTGAGCCAATTCTGATGAGAGTAAGGATTCATTCATTCCCTTTCACCTCCCTCTCCTACTCCACTTTTTTTTTCAAATGCATTATTAACTTCTGATTTACATCATTCATTACCATCAGGTTTTGAGTTACAATTTTTTCCCCTACCCATGAACCCAGAATAACAGTCCCACTGGATATCCCCTCATCCAATCTGCTTTCTCCCATCTCTTCTCCCATAACCCTCCTCCTTCATTTTTAAAACATTTTCTTGCCTCTTTTATGTGAGATAGTTTACCCCCATTCTACCTCTCCCTTTCTCCTTCTCCAGTACATTCCTCTCTCACCTCTTAATTTTATTTTTAGATTCATATTCAACTCACTCTGTGCACTTGATACATATATATATTCCCTCCAACCACCATAATAATGAGAAATGTCTCATGAGTTATACAAATATCATCTTTCTATGCAGGAATGTAAACAGTTCAACTTTAATACGTCCGTTATGATTTATTTTTCCTGTTTACTTTTTCATGCTTCTTTTGAGTCTTGTATTTGAAGGTCGGATTGTCTATTTAGCTCTGGTCATTTCTCAAGAATACATTAAATTCCTCTGTGTCATTGAATGTCAATTTTCCCCCCTCATTGATTACACTCAGTTTTGCTGGGTAGATGTTTTTTTGTTTTAACCTTAGCTCCTTAGACCTCTGGAATATCATATTCCAAGACCTCTGTTCCCTTAAGGTAAAAGCAGCTGAATCTTGTGTTATTCTGATTGTGTTTCCACAATACTTAAATTGTTTATTTCTGGCTGCTTGCAATATTTTCTCCTTGACCTGGGAACTCTGGAATTTGCCTACAATATTCCTAGGAGTTTTTTTTTTTTTTTTGGTGGGGGGGCGCCTCTTTTAGGAGGTGATAAGTGGATTCTTTCCATTTCCATTTTCCCCTCTGATTCTAGAATATCAAGGGAGTTTTCCTGGATAATTTCTTGAAAGATGATGTCTAGGCTCTTTTTTTGATCATGGCTTTCGAGTAGTCCAATAACTTTTAAATTATCTCTCCTGGATCTGTTTTCCAGGACAGTTATTTTTCCATTGATATCTTGCATTTCCTTCTATTTTTTCTTTCTTTTTGTTTTGTTCTGTCTTTTTGTGGGTTCTGATGCTCTAGAATTTGTTTAGATTCAATTTTAAAGGTGTTTGGGAGAGAGCTTTGGCAAGTCCCTGCCTTCATTCCACCATCTTGACTCTTATTTTCTCTAGAGTAAACATCTTCAGTTCTTTCAGTTGATTTTCTTTTTTTTTTTTTTTAAAGCAATCGGGGTTAAGTAACTTGCTCAAGGTTACATGGCTAGTCATTATTTTTGTGTGGGTGCTCATTTTCTGAGGCCGGTTTCGATCCCGGGTCATCCCAACTCCGAGGCCAGTGCTCTTACTCACTGCGCCACCTAGCCGCCCCTCTTTCAGTTGATTTTCATAGGACTCAAGGCCATCACTGAGTTGGGCTATAACCTTTCTAATTCTGGAACCTATCTTCCCCTTTTTGTAGCTCAAGATCACATCACCTTTTTTGGACACCACATAACACTGTGACTCATTGTATTTGCATACCATTAATATTCCCAGCTTTTTTCAGAACAGCTGCTTTCTAATCATGCTTCCTCCATCTTAACACTTTTGAAGTTTATTTTTTGTACCAAGAACAAGACTTTACATTTATTCCTAGTGAATTTTTATTTTTAGATTCAGCACAATATGTTAGATTATTAAGTATTTTGACTGCCTTTTAATGTGTCAGCTGTCTCTCTCAACTTTGTGTTATCTGAAAGATCAACTATTGAAGGAGAGTGAGGAGTAAGAAAGTAATTTGAGAAAATGTGATGGTTTATTTATGTGTATTTACAAATAAGTCTAACCCATTTTAGAAATTATTTATCTGCTTCTCTATCTTCTATCTTATTCCCCTGCCGGTGGAATTTTTCTCCCACCATTGTTGTTTTGGTTTCATTCAGTATTGTCTTCTCTTTATTTCAAGAACCTCACAATCCTGATACAGACTATTCACTCACCACCAGAGTTTGCACAGGCAATTTTTCGCCATACCATTTTCCCCCATACCTGTGCACTGAAAATCATGCTTCAGTGATGCTTTAAGTTTAGATATCCTGTTGTCCACACTTATTTCTATTGCCTAAACTCACACTGAACTTTCTATCACTTCAGGGTTACTATTATCAGTTATGTTATGGGGGTAATTAAGCTTTTTTGTTGGTTGTCTTAGAACCCAGCCATTATTTTTTTTTAACTATTGCAAATATTTTAATAAGTGTTCTCTGCAAGGCATTTAAAACACCAGTTTGTGAGGATAAACTCCATTGGAGAGAGAGAAGACAGAACGCAGGTAGCCACAGAGCTGAGGAATTTTCTTGATTTGGGGTAGGATCTGAGAGTCTACTGTTTTCTGATCAACCTTGCACTGCTCTGTAATCTCGTATTTCTCTTTTTCTGTGTCAAAAAATCTGTCCTTCTTGGTGTCTAGGTTTACGGAGCCTCTTCTTCTTGAAGTAAGCATCAGTAAGATGATTTGGAATTTTCACACCTGAAAGGTTAACTCGGGTAGAAGTGGCAATGACAAATTTCTGATGGGTCCTTCTCAGAGGAACACGGTTGATGGTCAGAGGTCCAGTCACCAGTAGCAAGCCACTAGCCAGTTGCTTTAGGAAAACCACACGCTTGCCTCTGTGGCGGCCAGTGAGCATGATCAGAACCGTACCGGGCTTGATGCTAGCTCGAAGTCTCCTCACATGCTGGCTAAAGGGCTTTTTGCCATGACTTAGCAGCTTTCTAGGCACATTCTCAGTAGGGTAATACCTAGGCATTTTGCGAATCTTTACCACTCGAGTTCCTCCATTCTTATCACCACCAACAGGCTTTGAGATAGTAGCAGGCACTTTGTCTTTCTTCTTCCTTTCAATCCGGGTTTTGGGGGCAGCATATTTCCGCTTGTACATGGCTCTCCGGGAATACATGGCAGACCTGGAGTATCTACCGATCCCTCGGGCCAGGACGGAGTTCCGACTGCAATGCTTTCGAGACTTTTTGGCCTTTTTAGCTACATCTTCCTTTTTTTTCTCTTTTTTTTCCTTTTTGACCTTCTTTTCCTTGGGTGGCTTTTGGTCTGCCATCTTGAGAGACGGGAAAGAGAGCCCCAGCCATTATTTTTAATGCTGTCTTCAAGGCAAAATATACTGAGTTCTAGATAGCCAACTTACAAATGAACTATGGAATATAACCTGTTCATAAATTGGGAATTATCTGTATTCTTTCCTAGATGCCCAAAACACAACTTTTGAAATGCTTGTGTTTAATGTGGCTGGTAATGCTTCTGTGGATAGTAAGGACAGGTTTATTTAGTTATTTTAGACCAAAAACAAAAAATAGTATTTCCATATGTATACAGAAGAATGAAACTGTGAATCTCCATTTTGTACTGCTTTTAAAAATGTATATTGTAAAATTCCACACATTACTTTCCAAACTGTACTCTTGTCTGAACTTTTTGAATTTACTTCACTTTTCTGTGCACTAAAAAGTTCTTTTCAGTATCTCTCTTTTTTTAAGCATTGATATAGCTGACTCCGTTCCCAGTTAAAAACTGAAAGAAAACAAAAACGACCTTGTAGTAAACAGACGTAGTCAAGTAAAATGAATCCACACAGTTACCACGTCCAAAAATATATGGCTCCCTCTGCACCTTGAGTCCAGGGAATAACCTGACTCTTCATAGTGTTCTGGAGATGTGGTTAGTATTGATTAGTTAGTTATTATATTATATCATATCATATCATATTATATTAGTTATTAGTTATAGCATTGATATTAAATTTTTCAGAGTTGTTTTTCTTTATAGTTTTATTGTACTTATTAGAAATTGTTCTGGTTCTCTTCATTTCATACTGCATCAGTTCATAGAAGATCCTTTGCAATCATCTCTTGCCATTTTTTATATTACAATAATATACCAAAATTTATTCAGCCAATCCCCAATTGATGGATACTTCCTTAGATTCTAGGGGTTTTTTGTTTTTGTTTCCCCAGTGTCCCCTTCAGAATCAAGAAGTTTATTTTGCATGGAACTATTTCCTCCCTGGTATTATCCTCCCTTTTAGTTTACTTTGTTGAGTTGGATATATTTTCTGTGTTTTCGTGTGTGGTTTTCAATATTCCTTTGTCTTTTTGGAATAAGAATGAGTCTCATCTCGTTCCAGTTTCCCTTCCTCCATATTTTTATATTATTCCTCTCACTCCTTGAGTCACTAGCGTATTTCTTTTATTCTACCTTTGCTTTCCTCAGAAGAGAAGCAATCTAATCCCAAGACCTCAGTTTTTCTTATCTAACCCCCTCAATTCTTTGAAGACATATTTCTGAAGAGATACCTCTTTGTTATCTTCTTGGCATTACAACATGGTGCAGGACCTTCCAGTCACTCATATCAGTTTACTTACTTGTCAGTTCACTTTTTTGAATTCCAAAGTTCATACTGAGCTCTGATCTTATCAGATAAACTTGAAAGTCTTCTTCCATTGAAGGTCCACTTTTTTCCTTCTTGGTTTGTGTTCACATTTGCAGGATAAATTATTCTTGGTTCTAAACTTTTTTTCTCTTGTCTTTTGAAATATTGTTTTCCAAGATTTTTTTTCTTTTTAGAAGTTTCCAGATTTTCCCTGAGCTGTATGTTTTGATACTTGAATATTTCTTTCTGGATGCCCACAGTGTTTTTTTATTTAATATGGGAACTCTGGATTTTAATTATGATGTTCTGGGACTTTTCCTTCTGGTTTTTCCTTCAGAAAGTTATTTTGGTCTTCAGTTTTATTTTATGATGATAGCTTAAATATTGGTCAAGCTTTTTTTATTATGATTTTCAGGGAGTCCAGTGATGCTTAACTTATCTAACCCCCTTGACCTGTTTTCTAGGTCAGTAATTTTTGTATTAAATAATGGTTTGGTTTTTTTAAATTTTCAATCATTTGATTTTGTTGTAATATTTCTTGTTGCCTCATGGAATCATTGATTTCTGTTTCTCCTATTCTAGTTTTTAGGGAATCAGTTATTAGGTAATGTTTACCTCTTTCTCTTCTTTCATTAATTCTCTTTCCATTTCTTTCGTCAAGAGATTTTATTTTGTTTCTTAAATCTCTTGCTCCATTTCTTCTAGATATTCATTTGTAGTCCTTGTGGAATATTAGTTTATTTTTCTTTTAAATGGAAAGTTATTAGAGAGTTACTTTTCCCTTCTTTTGGGTAATCTTTTAAAGTACAGTAATTTTTTACATTAGTCTGTGTCTCTTTGGTTTGTTCATATCCCTAGCTTTAGTTCTTGAATTGGGGCATTGTCCAAAGGGCAGTCTCTGCCCATTGATGTACTTTGAAGGAAGATGCTCATTTCTGATTGGGCTTACCCTGGGTCAACTGGGTTTTGCATTAGCTTCCTCCTGGGGTTAGGCCCTCCTGAATCTGTAAGATCTAGGTATCTTCAGGGCCCCTTTTGAAGTCCCACAATAGGATGCTACAGACCTTGGAACTCTAGATTGTAATGGTTGAAGACATACTATATTCCTGCTGGGAACTGGTTACTTTCATTCACTGGAACTCCCAAGGTCCCCATGGTAGATTTTTTATAATTACTATTAGTTTTCTTAGGGGGTTCTCTCTTCTTGCTGCCTCTGGATAGAGAATTCTTTAGACTACATTTGTCTCTGGACCATCACCGGTTGTACTGGGAGGCTATGAACTTCTTTGCGGGTCCTGGCTTTCCTGGTGGCCCCCTTTCATACTGCTTTTTGGCTCTAGATTGACTTTTTGTGTAGTTCTGGGTAGAAAAAGTCTCATCGAATTTCTTGATTGTTATTTGGCTTAGCATGAATTTCAGGTTTTTGTTGGAATTGATGTGTAGAGCTGGGCAAGTCTGCCTCCATTCAGGTAGCCATCTTAGCCAGAAGTCTAAGACTTTTTCATTAAAAGTTGCTCTGTTCGTTTTTCAGTGGTCCCATAAATGGAAGGATTTGGCAAGATAATACTTTAGAAGCTAAATTCCAAAAATTTATTTCCTTATAACTTTTGTTCTTTTTTTAAATAGGTGGTCATGCTCGTACTAGCTTGGAAATTGGATGCACAGAACATGGGTTATTTTACATTACAGGAATGGTTAAAAGGAATGACATCTCTGCAGTAAGTATTTTTATTGTTATTTTAGGGAACAACAATTACCTAAATTTAGTATGTATGTGCACACTCTCGTGTATATAAATTTTGTTTCTGCTTTTAGTAAAGTTACTAAGTTACGTTTCAGATAATATACCTTAACACATCTAACATTCTGAATGTTGAATATGAGCAGTGCAGTGAACAATTAGGAATTCTTACAAAACTACAATTTTTAGTACAAACAATTGTACTTTTGAATGGAAAGTTATTAGGGAGTTGCTTTTCCCTTCTTTTGGGTACTCTTTTAAAGTACAGTAATTTTTTACATTAGTCGGCATCTCTTTGGTTTGTTCATATAATGTTCATAAATTGTTAGTGCAAACAATACCTAAATATGAATCCCTTCTTTAACAAGTCACTGTATGGTATCCATTTGAAAACCCACAATAATGGAGAGAACCTATTACCTCTCAAGGCAGCCCATTGTAATTTTGAACCACTTAATTAGGAAGTTTCTCCTTACGTGGAACCAAAATCTGACCCTGCAACTTTCATGGCTTTCTCCTAGTTTTGCTCACTGAGACCAATCAAAACTGTTTACATGACATTCTAGAAGACATAAAAAGACTTAAAGTGGCTTTTATGCATTCCTTGCTCCCCTTTTTCTGGGCAAAACATCATCTGATGCTTCAATTTATCCTTCCCTGAAAGTTTTTAGTGCTCTCACCAGCCTGGTTGGCTTCTTGAATGTATTCATTCCAGTTTGTTTATATTCTTCCTAAAATATGGTACCTTTAGCCAAACCCAATTGTCCCAGAGGTGGTGTGACTGTAACTGTTAACCTTTCCTAATTCTAGAAACTATGACTCTTTTCATTCAGTCTATGAGCATGTTATGTTAACATTTTTTACTTCTATCACACTTCAGACTTATGTTGAACTTGAAATTCACTGAAACTTACTTTTGAATAGTATTAGGTCTTAGTGATTCAGTAGTGTACTTATTATTTAATCCCTAACAACTTAGAATGATTTCTGTTTCTCTTTACTTTAATTATGGATTTTACATGCACATATATATGTATGTATATATGTATACGTATATGTGTATGTATATGTATATGTGTGCATATACACATATTTTTATTTTAAAAATGAGATTAATAATGGTTTGTTTTTTACTGTATTTAGATTTTTGAAATTTAATCATTTAACATCCAATGTTAATAGTTCAATTCATTAAGCACAATACTGTGTAGGTAACACTGGGATAGGCATTGACCATAGGCAGAAATGAAACAGCCCCTGCTCTCAAGAAAAATTCATAACAATTAAAGAGTAAACAAAAGAAATTATTAGAAACCTTTTTTGGCCACAGAACTTATAACATAAAGGAAATAGATAAATACTTTAAAAATATATTAACAAAAGAAAAATAACTGTTTCAATAACCTTATATCAGAAAAAAGAAAATGAACAAACTATAAATGACCCCTCAAAAGGAAAAAACTAAACAAACTCCAGTTCTAGGATGGATTTAGAAACATTTAGAGGTATCAAAAACATTCATAGAATATTACATTCTAATTGCAATAATAGGAAAATAAGTCACCTTTCCAGTCTCTTTCTATGATACAAATATGATCTTATATCTAAACTAGGTATAGACAAAATAGAGAAATGAATCTATAGACCAGTACCCCAATTAACATTTATGTAAGAATTTTAAATAAAATGTTAGCGAGTATACTATGTACAGGTTGAGTTTGTAGCAAAAGTGTATGGTTGATTCAACATAAGGAAAATTATAATTACACTATGTTAACCATGTAATAAAAACCACACGATTACATCAGTAGATACTGAAAAGACTTTTGACAAAATCCCAAATCCATTTCAGTTAAAACCCTGTAAGTATAAGAATAAATAGACTTTATCTTGATAATATACTAAGTAATAACTACCTAAAATCAAGGGTATTATATGTAATGGAGAATAGTTGAAACTGTTTCTAATTCAATCAAAGGTAAAGCAAGGATGCCTATTACTACCACTCCTATTAACATAGTTCTAGAAATGCTCTCTATAGCAATAAAAATGAAAGAGAATTCTTGGGAATATTTGTAGCAAAGAAGAAACAAAATTATGCCTTTTTGTAAATTATATGATGATTTGTTATGAAACCTCTCTAAAATCAATTAAAAATTAATCAAAACAATAAATTCAACAAACTTATAGGATATAAAATATATTCATATAAAGCCATAAGCATTTCTGTATATTATCCACAGAATTCAGCAGGAAGAGAATTTCCATTCAAAATAGCTACAGAAAGAATAAAATATTTGACAGATTATCAACCAAAATACATATGCAATGTGATAGAACCAATGTTTCCTGATGCAACTTCCTTCAGCCCCAATTTCTTCTTCCCTCATGGGGCCTCATTGCTCCAGCTTTCCTGATGGCAGCTTTCTTATGAAAAGGATATTACAAAGTCCCATCCATCTACAGTCTGGGCCTCTCAGACTTAGTGGGTATCTAAGACCTTAAGAGTTGTCCTGATGAACAGACTTCAGAAAAATCTGGAAAGACTTATATGAACTTTCGCTGAGTGAAGTAAGCAGAACCAGGAGAACACTGTACACAGTAACAGCCACATTGTGCAATGACTATCTTTAATAGACGTATCTCCTCTTGGCAATGCAAGGATCTAAAGACAACTCCAAAAGACTTATGATGGAAAATGCTATCCACATCCAGAGAGAGAACTATGGAGTATGAATGCAGATTGAAGCGTATTATTTACTTTTTTTTTTCCTTTCTCGTGATTTCTCCCTTTCGTTCTAATTCTTCTTTACAACATGACTAATATGAAAATATGTTTAATAACAATGTATATGTAGAGCTTTTATCAGATTCCATGCTGCCTCGAGGAAGAGGGAGGGGAGGGAGGCAGAGAAAAATTTAAACTCAGAAGCTTATGGAAGTGAATGTTGAAAACTTAGATTAAATAAATTAATTTTTAAAAAAATAACAAAAAAAGAGTTGCCCTATCCTGATGACAATGACCAGACGTGTTTCCAGATAGAAATAAGAAGGACTGTGTCTGGAGGGTGTAAGTGCCACTATATCCTTGTTGTATATTCTTACTGTGTTAGGGCAAAATAAACTAATATTAAATATTTAATGATGAAGGAATTGGGGCTGAAGGAAGTTGAATCAGCAAACATTGGTTCTATTACATTGCATATGTATGTTGGTAGATAATCTCCCAAATATTTTATACTTTCTGTAGCTATTTTGAATGGAAATTCTCTTTTTAGCTCTTCCTGCTGAATTTTGTGGGTAATATATAGAAATGCTGGTGGCTTTATGTGAATGTATTTTATATCCTATAAGTTTGTTGAATTTATTGTTTTGATTAATTTTTTTAAATTGATTTTAGAGAGGTTTCATAACAAATCATCATATAATTTACAAAAAGGCATAATTTTGTTTCTTTGCTATTTTTTTTTGTGAGTTCCTCATCCATCATTTTATCCAAGCATCAAATCTGAACCAAAAAGGTATTTGTATTAGAACTGTGCCTTCAGCATATGGGAATTATATAGATCTAAATGTTAAAAACCACAGAAATAAAGACAGACTTAAATAATTGGAGAAAGGATTATTTAATAATTGGATGAGCTTTGTCAAGCTAATGAAAATGACAAAACCAAGGGGTAGAGTCAAGATGGTGGAGTAGAAACAGCACTTCGGTGCAGCTATGGCTTCTACCACTTCCAATCCATGTAAAGGGGACTCTGAACAAAGTCTGGAGCTACAAAACCCACAGAATGACACAGAGAAGCTAACCTCCCGGTGAGGACAGCCCGGCAGTTCTGCAGGGAGTGGCCAGCACAGCGCTCTGGGAGCCAAGCCCAGGCCTAAGTGACTCAGAGGTTTTAACCCCAGGGTGGCCAGACCAACAACTAGCTGGAGGGCCTCCAGAACACCAGCAGCTGTGGTGTTTCCAGAATTATCAACACATAGATGCCAAGGACAAAGTGAGAGGTCAGTGCAATATGGGCTTTGGGACCAGTATTTGGGATCGCATCAGTTTCTTCCCATGGGGGTGAGAAGCCACTGAGGAGCCGGGTGCAGCCTGCCATGTTGCAGCTTCATCTCCTGGCCTACGGATGGTAGGGGGACTGGCAACCAGTCTGGGAGTGGTAATTGCTCTTTCTTTAACCTTCTTGGATCTGGATTGCTGTCTGGAGTGGAGGTCTTGGGGTGTGTGACCAGCTTGCCAGAGCGTGTGGAGGCCTCAGAGAGGGCACCCAACTAATACGTCCAGCAACTGAGAAAACCCCAGCATTTGGAACTGAAGCTCCCCGGCTGGTGGCAGAGTCCAACTGTGGCAACAAGCCCAAAAGTCAAGTAATTGAGTGGCAATATGCCTAGGAAAAGGAAACAAAATAAACAGAAAAACTCAACATTGGACTCCTATTTTGTGGGCAAAGAGGATTGAAGCATGGAACAGGAGGAGGATTGGGAGGTCAGAACTCCTACACCAAAAGTCCCAAATGAAAATACGAGCTGGTTACAGGCCATAGAGGACCTTAAGACGCAGATAAGAGAAGTGGAGGAAAAATTGGGAAGAGAAATGAGAATGATGCAAGAAAAGTATGAAATGAGAGTCAACAACCTGACTGAGGAAAATAACACCTTAAAAATAGACTAACTCAAATGGCAAAAGAAGCTCAAAAAGGCAATGAGGAGAAGAATGCCTTAAAAAGCCAGATTTGCCAGATGGAAAAAGAATCTCAAAAGCTCACTGAGGAAAATCATTCCTTCAGAATTAGATTGGAGCAAATGGAAGCTAGTGACTTTATGAGAAATCAAGATGCTGTTAAACAGATCCAAACAAGTGAAAGAATAGAAGGCAGTGTGAAATATCTCAGGGGAAAAATCACTGACCTGGAAAATAGATCCAGGAGAGATAATTTAAAAATTATTGGACTACCTGAAAGCCATGATCAAAGAAAGAACCTAGAAATCATCCTCCAAGAAATTCTCAAGGAAAATTGCCCCGATGTTTTAGAACCAGAAGGCAAAATAGAGGTTGAAAGAATCCACCGATCACCTCCTCAAAAAGATCCCAAAAAGAAAACTCCTAGGAATATTATAGCCAGGTTCTGGAATTTCCTGATGAAGGAGAGAATATTACAAGTAGCCAGAAAGAAACAATTTGAATATTGTGGAAATACAATCAGGATAACACAGGATCTGGCAGCTTCTACACTAAGGGATCAAAGGGCCTGGAATATGATATTCTGCAGGTCAAAGGGCTTGGAATTAAAACCAAATATCACCTACCCAGCAAAACTGAGTATCTTTTTTCAGGGGAAATATGGTCATTCTGTGGAATAGAGGACTTTCCAGCATTCTTGAAGAAAAAACCAGAGTTGAATAGAAAATTTCATATTTAGGTACAATAAGCAAGAGATGCTTGAGAAGGTAAACAGGGAAAACAAATCATAAGGAACTTATCAAAGTTGAACTATTTACATTCCTACGTGGAAAAATGATAATTGTAACTGATGAAACTTTTCTCAGTATGAAAATAGTTGAAGAAGGGTATATGGGCATATGAATACATATGTGAATGTGTGTATATATGTTTACAGGTATACATAGAGGGCACAGGACCATTTTAATAGGAAGGGATGATACTTAGAAGGTGAAATTAAGAGGTGAGAGAGGAATATAATGAGAGGATATGGGGAGAGACAGAATGGGGCAAACTATCTCATATAGAAGAGGCAAGGGAAAATGGTTACAAGGGAGGGGAAGAACAGGAAGGCAAAAAGGCAAAACCTTATTCTCACTGAATTTGGCTCAGGGAGAGAATGACATACATATTAAATAGGATATATCACCCTATAGGAGAGTAGTGGGGGGAAGGGGATGAGAAGGGGTATGATGGAAGGAAGAGGGGGATGGAAATTGGAAGCACCCACTTTTGAAAAGGGACAGGATCGAAGTAGGGAATAGACCAAGTGGGAGGTGGGATAGGAGGGAGGAAAATATAGTCAGTCTTTTACAATCTATCTACTATGGTAATATTTTGCATAGCTACACATATACAACATATACTGGATTGCTTATCTTCCCAGTAAGGGTGGGTGAGAAGGGAGGAAGGGAATGAATTTGGAATTCAAAGTTTTAAAATAAAATGTTTAAAAATATATAAATACTCTTATTAATACTGTTTTACATATAATTGGGAAATAAGATATACAGGCATTGGGACACAGAGATTCACCTTGCCCTACTGGAAAAGTTAAAGGGGGTAAGGGAGAAGCTATGGGAGAGAGCAGATGGGATGAGGGGATATCCTGTGGGACTGCTATTTTGGGGTGGTGGGTAGGGGAAAAATGGGGAAAAATTGTAACTCAAAATCTGGCAGAAATGAAAGATGTAAACCAGAAGTTAATAAAGCATTTGAAAAAAAATGACAGAACCACTGAAATTAATTTGGTCTTATAATTCTCTACTAGTGAATTACCAAAGTATCATTTTGTAGAGCTAGAAAAAATAATAAGGAAATTCATATGGAAGAACAAAGGGTCAAAATCTTAAAGGGGATATAATGTCACTACAAATGGGGAAAGTAAGACTAGCTATACGAAATCTCAAGTTATACTGCAAATCAGTAATTATCAGGATGATTTGAGAGTGGTTAAATATTTAAGGTTGGTCAGTGGAATGTTTAAATACCCAGTATAAAAAACTCTCATTATTATTGGTGTAAGGACTCATTATTTGACAAAAACTTAAAAAAAAAACCTAGAAATCAGTCTGGCAGATATTAATTGTAGACCATCTCATACTGTATCCCAAGTTAAAGTTCAGATGGACATATAGCTTAGACATAAAAGGTAACATCACATGTAAGTTAGTAGAAGAAGAAAGAAATTACCTTTCGGATCTCTGGATAAGGATGGAGGGGGTGAGAGGTGAGTTCATGACTAAATGAGTGATGGAGTCTCACAGGAAAGAAAAGTCTCCTTTGATTATATATAGTTAGTAAGTTTTTCACAAAACTAATGGAGTTAAAATTAGAAGGGAACCAAGAGACTGGGTGAAAAATCTTCTCATATACAGGATAGATAAGGAACTGACTTAAATGTGTAAGTCTAAGGAGCTATTCCCCAATAGATAAATGGTCAGTGAATATGAACAGGTATTTTTCAAAGGAAGAAATCCAAGCTTCCAATCATTTATGAAAAAATAACTCCAAACTGCTAAAAATGAGAGAAACACAAATTTAAAGTAGTTCTAAGATTCTACCTAACATCAGATAGGCAAAAATGAAAAACATTGGAGGGACTGAGGGGAAAATGGGCATTCTATTGCACTTTTGTGTATCTGTGAATTGATTCAGCCATTCTGGAAAGTAATTTGGAACGGTGCCCCAGAAGTTAAGAAACTATGAATTGTGCAAAATCTTGTTGCCAACTTGTGTTTGTCATCTTTGTTGCTCTTTTCTTCTCTGAGATTTATGACTTGCTCTTTGAACAAAGTAGGGGAAAGTTTTGTTACAGACCTGCTTTTCCCCAAAGCTATCAAGCCAGGATACTGAATAAAAGTCAAACCATCTTTTTTCTAACAAAAACATCTTCTATTTTTCAAAATACTAAGTATGTTTTGAACTTAGGACTATTTCATCCACACAAGGCAAAAATGTGACATAAGCAGTGTCTACAGTCTAACTTAACCTTCTGTGAAGTTTGGAATCAGTGAAAGGCCTGCACTTGAGGACCTAGAGGACCACATGTGGTCTCAAGGCCATAGGTTCCCCACTCCCAGTCTGTTACTTTGCAAATTTATGTTTTTTTTTCCCAGAATTTTATTTTAGACTCAAATACCAGAACACAGATACAGAATAGAGAAACAAAAGTATCATGAACTTAAATACTGGAACTTAAATACAAAGTTAGAAAGAAAAAAGCATGTTGTGTGTATATCAGAACATAAGACAGGATTCAAAATACGTAACTAAATTTTTATTTCAAGAAAGTCTATATGATAAATAATGCTTCTTGTGTTGAGAATTATCCATTTTTTCTTTGCTTCCTTGTGAGTTTTCTTTTGTTCTCTGCTGTGTATTTTTTTACTTTGTTCTTTTTTCCTTTCGCCCCCCGAAGGCCAAAACAAAGTTTAGATATGTTTCTCTATAGCTATAGTTTCTTTATACACACACACACACACACACACACACACACACACATATGTGTATATATGTGTGTGTGTGTATATGCATATTACATAGATACATATATATATGTAGATATATACTTTCCCAAACCTATTCTACTCTCGATCTTTTTTTATCTATGTGCATATCTCTTGTTTCCTATCCCTCCTGCCTCCTCTACTTTTTTTTTATAGTTTTTTTTTTTTAACAAATGCTTTATTAACTTCTGGTTTACATCAGTCATTTTCACCAGATTTTCAGTTACAATTTTTTCCCTACCCACCACCCCAGAATGGCAGTCCCACTAGATATCTCCTCATCCAATCTGCTCTCTCCTATATCTTCTCCCATACCCCCTTCGACTTTGCCATTAGGGCAAGGTGAATCTCTGTGCCCCAATGCCTGCACATCTTATCTCCCAACTACATGCAAAATAGTATTAATAATTGTATTTATATACATTTGAAACATTTAATTCCAAAACTTCTAATTTCAGATCCATTCCCTTCCTTCCTTGTCACCCATTCCCTCTGGGAAGATAAGCAATTCAGTATATGTTGTACATGTATAGCTATGCAAAACATTACCATAGTAGATATATTGTAAAAGACTGCTTATATTTCCCTCCCACCCATCCCACCCCCGACCTGGTCCATTCCCTACTTTGATCCTGTCCCTCTTCAAAAGTGGGTACTTCCAACCTCTCCTCCCCCTAGAATGCCCTCCCCTCCATCATCCTCCCTCTCATCCTCCTTCCCCCTACTCTCCTGCAGGGTGAGATATCCCATTTAGTATGTATGTCATTCTCTCCCTGAGCCAAATTCAATGAGAATAAGGTTTTGCCTTTTTGCCTTCCTGTTCTTCCCCTCCCCTGCAACTACTTTCTCTTGCCTCTTCTACATGAGATAGTTTACCCTACCCTGTCTCTCCCTATCTCCTCTTGTCACTTTCCTCTCTCATCTCTTAACTTCATCCCTTTAAGTATCATCCCTTCCCACCAAATTCAACCTGTGCCCTCTATCCATGTATACCTGTAAACATATATACATACATTCACATATGTATTCATATGTCCATATACCCTTCTTCAATTATCTTTATAACAAGAAAAGTTTCATCAGACATAGTTATTGTTTTTCCATGTAGGAATGTAAATAGTTCAACTTTGATAAGTTCCTTTTGATTTCTTTTCCCTGATTACCTTCTCAAGCATCTCTTGCTTCTTGTGTCTGAATGTCAAATTTTCTATTCAACTCTGGTTTTTTCCTCAAGAATGCTTGAAGGTCCTCTATAGCACTGAATGACTATATTTTCCCCTGAAAGAAGATACTCGGTTTTGCTGGATAGGTGATTCTTGGTTTTAATCCCAGCTCTTTTGCCCTCTGGAATATCATATTCCATGCCCTTTGATCCCTCAGTGTAGAAGCTGCCAGGTTATGTGCTATTCTGATTGTGTTTCCACAGTATTGAAATTGTTTCTTCCTGGCTGCTTGTAGTATTTTCTCCTTGATCTGGGAGTTCTTGAACCTGGCTATAATATTCCTAGGAGTTTTCTTTTGGGGATCATTTTCAGGAGGTGATCAGTGGATTCTTTCAACCTCTATTTCCCCCACTGGGTCTAAAACATCAGGGCAATTTTCCTTGAGGATTTCTTGAAGGATGATTTCTAGGTTTTTTTCTTTGATCATGGCTTTCAGGTAGTACAATAATTTTTAAATTATCTCTCCTGGATCTATTTTCCAGGTCAGTGGTTTTACCCATGAGATATTTCACATTGCCTTCTATTCTTTCGTTTGTTTGGATCTGTTTAACAGCATCTTGATTTCTCCTAAAGTCACTAGCTTCCATTTGCTCCAATCTAATTCTGAAGGAATGATTTTCCTCAGTGAGCTTTTCAGATTCTTTTTCCATCTGGCAAATTAGGCTTTTTAAGGCATTCTTCTCCTCATTGCCTTTCTGAGCCTCTTTTGCCATTTGAGTTAGTCTATTTTTTAAGGTGTTATTTTCCTCAGTCAGGCTGTTGACTGTCATTTCATACTTTTCTTTCATCTTTCTCATTTCTCTTCCCAATTTTTCCCCACTTCTCTTATCTGCTTCTTAAGGTCCTCTATGGCCTGTAGCCAGCTTGTATTTTCTTTTGGGACTTTTGGTGTAGGAGTTCTGACCTCACAGTCCTCCTCCTGTTCCATGCTTTGATCCTCTTTGCCCCCAAAATAGGAGTCTAAAGTTGCATTTTTCTGTTTATTTTGTTTCCTTTGCCTAGCCATATTGCCACTTACTTACTTGATTTTTGGGCTTATTGCCACAGTAGTACTCTGCCACCAGACAGGAGAGCTTCCATCCCAAATGTGGGGGTCTTCACAACTTCCAGAGGTTGGGTGGCCTCTGTAAAGCCTCCACCCTCTCTGGTAAATTGGATTCCCACCTCAGAGCTCCTCCCAAGACCACAATCCAGATCCAAGCAGGTTAAAGCAAGAGTGATTAACCCCCAGACTGATTGCTGGATCTCTCTACAGTTCACAGACCAGGAGCTAAAGCTGCCACTGACGCTGCAAAATGGCCTCTGTGTCTCATTTCCTCAGAAGCTTTTCGCCCCCAGGGGAGGAAGCTGACACGTTCCCTAAATATTGGTCCCAAAGTCCACTAGCCTCTCACTTTGTCCTAGGCATATCTGTGCTGATAATTCTGGAATCACCACAGCTGCTGGAGTTCTGGGGTCCCTCCAGCCAGCTGCTTGCCGGGCCGCCCTGGGGATAAAACCGCGGCTCATGAGGTCCTGGGCTTGGCGCTGGCCGCTCTCAGGGTGCTGTGCTGGCCAGTCCCTGCAGGGCTGCTGGGCTGTCCTCAGCAGGAGGTTAGCTTCTCTGTGTTGTTCTGTGGGTGCTGGAGCTCCAGAAGTTGTTCAGATTCCCCTTTTACATTGTTTGGAAGTGATGTGGAGCAGAGCACCTTGGAAGTGTTGTTTCTACTCCACCATCTTGGCTCCGTCCCCTCCTCTACTTTACTTCTAGCCACTACTTTGCCCTCCTATGACTTGCCTATCCCCGTCCTCCCATTCCCATTAAGCTAAACACCCTTTGACACCCCTGTTTTACCTATTCCCTCATCTTTCCCTCTAAAGATCCCTCCCTTTTCTTCTCCCCCCTCCCTATGACTCTACTTTTTTATTTCTTCTGAATTTAGAAGACTTTTATACTCATAAATATATATGTATTGTTCCTTCTTAAACCCATTCCTGATTAAAGTAGGTTACCAGAATTACCAGCCCTCCTCCCCATCTAACTCCTATGTATCAGTTTTTCCTCTTGTACCTCATTTTTATAAAACAATTACTCTTTTAAGCTGTTCCTAAATGGTTGTACTTTTAAAATTCATATGATACTCAGGTTTACTCCAGTCTTTTTAAGAGGTACCGATAAGAATCTTAGGCATGCATTTTACACATATAAAAAGTAAACAGTCTGTCGTTATATATCCCTTATAATAAGTATTTGTTATGTGCCTTGTATTTCTCTTGGTTCTTGTATGTCAAATCTTCTGTTAAGTTCAGGATTTTTTTAAAAACAAAGTCTTGAAAGTCTGAGAGTTTATGAAATGTCCATTTTTTTCATTCAGGATAATACTTTGCAGGATATGATATTTTTAGCCAGAGCCCCAATTTTTTGCTCTTTGATATGTTGTGTTCTAAAACCTGCAATCATTTCATAGCTCCGCTGCTAGGTCTTATGTAATTCTAATTGTGGCACCATCATATTTAAATTATTTTAATCTTGATACTTTTAGTATTTTTCCTTGAGTTGAGGGTTTCAGAATTTGACTATGATGTTCCTATGAGTTTTCTTCAATTGCTTTTAAATGGTGATTGATGGATTTTTTTCTATTTCTACTTTCCCCCTTGTTCTAATGCTTCAGGACAATTTTCTTTAATTATTTCTTGTATTATTATGTCAAGATTCTTTTTTTGATAATAACTTTCAGTTAGTCCAGTTATTTTTATATTTCTCTTCTTGATCTGTTTTCCAAATCTGTTGTTTTTCTTATGTTTCACTTTCTCTTCTATTTTTTCATTATTCATATTTTGTTTAATCATTTCTTGATGTCTTATAATTTCATAGGCTTCACCTTGCCCAGTTCTAATTTTCAAGCCATCATTTTCTTCCTTAATATTCTGGATCTCCTTTTTTAATTTGTTGACTTTCCTTTCATACCTTTCTTGTTTTCCTTGGATTATTCTTTTTTGTTTGTTTTCCCTTCAGCTCTGTCATTTGATTTTCAAAGTCTTTTTTTAAGATCTTCTATAAATTCTTTTTGGGCAGGTGTCCATTTTACACTCTTTGGGGGCTTCTTTACTTTAATATCCTCCTCTGAAGATGAACCCTGGTCATATCTATTCCCATAATAGCTTTCTATGGTTGGATTCTTTCTCCTTCACCTGTGTATTTTTTGTGGTAATAGCTTAATTTTTTAAATCGCCTCTAGCCCTGTGGAATGGGGGATGGTGCCTCTTTCCCCAGATCTTTAGTCCACCCCTCTAGTCTGAAACTAAAGCCAAACCTCCAACCTCCTGTAAGTGCCCACAGCCAAGGACTGCTTCTGCACTCACTGGGCATGTGCTGGTTCCTTCATGCCCTTTGGCTTTTCACAGCACAGCTGGGTGGCATTCCTTGTTGGCAGAGGTCCCTTTAATCTTCCTAGGAGTTTCAACTTCCCTCACTAGCTGGGGCTGAGGCAGCCTCTCAAACCAACTAACCCCAGGACTTGCTGCTTGCTGTTAAAACAGAACCTAGCTTGGAGGTGTTTACTCTTCACTGGGACCAAACCCCAACCTGAGATTTTTCTTCCTATTTTCTCAAAGTGTCCCAGAAGGACCCAGGTTATGCCCCTATTCTTATTTATCTCCACCCACACTTTGTTCACTCTGAGTTGCTATTTTAACTCTTGTGGGGGAAAATCTTGAGGGCTTGGAATTTTCTGACCTACTCAGCCATCTTCCCAGAATCCTCTCCCATATATACAAGACATGTATGTGAATTTTTTGGGGAGAAAGGGGTGGTTAGTAGGTGGAGAGTAGCCATAATGGCAAAATTAGCACAAAAACAGTTGAGTGAAAGAAGCAAAAGGGAATTTCTTAAGTATCTTTTTAAAAAATTATTACAGTTACCAGTATAGCATCTGATTGTGAACACTTGGGAATGCAGAAAGTCTTATTTATTGAGCCAAAACTGAAAACAAGCAGACCACTACCTGGAAGCTGTTCATGAGGAAAGGTAATAGCAACCAATCCTGTCAGAACTGGGGTAGCTCCTGTTTTTGCTTCTCTGGGGTTTCTAAATTAAAATTTGCCCTGAGCTACAGGATGAAGGATGGAAAGAATCTGATCCCATGAATCATGGGATAAAATTAAAGTAGTTAAGAATTTTGAACAGTTAAGATGTGCCCCAGTTTTCATAACTTGAATAAAGTTATATGTTTGACCCTTTAACTCTCAAGTTTTATCCTACTAAGAAGGTAGAACCTTTTTGTCTAGTGCCTATTGCTTCTTATTTCTGGGAAATTTTGCACTGCTGAAACCAAATAACAGCTTTTGGACTGCTTAGGTAATGATGACCAGAATAAGTGTAATCCCATTTCATTAAGATAATCCTGGAAAATTTAAAATAATAAAGAGCAAAATGCATTGCTCTGGGACACAAGATATCTTGTTTAATCATTTTTAGTCATGTTTGTCTCTTCAAGATCCCATTTGGGGTTTTCTTGGCAAAGATACTGGAGTGGTTTGCCATTTCCTTCTCAAGCTCATTTTTACAGATAAAAAGACTTAGGCAAACAGGGTTAAGTGATTTGCCCAGGGTCACACAGCTAGTAAGTGTCTGAGGCCAGATTTGAACTCAAGTATTCCTGACTCCAGACCCAGTGCTCTATCCACTGTGATAGTCATCTAGCATTTTTTTTTCCTTTTTGGAGGGCAATTGGGCTTAAGTGACTTGCCGAAGGTCACATGGCTAGTTTTGTGTTAAATGTCTGAGGCCGGATTTGAACTCAGGTCCTCCTGACTCTAGGGCTCACCGTGCCACGTAGCCACCCTTGCACTTAATTTTTTAAGTAAATTTCCTTGTTGGAAAACAAACACTTCTTCAAAAGCTAAGCAAATAATATTTCTCCAAATTTATAGTATTCTAATCCCCCCCAAACAAACAAACAAACAAACAAAAATAACAAGCCTAAGACCCCAACAAAAGAAAAGCAGCAATAATTCTTAAAAATCTGAAGGAAAATTCCTGAAATAATTCTCTAATTTTTCCATCTGTTTGTTAAAGTGAGATTTTTTTTCTTTCACTTTTAAGTCCTGATACAGTTCTTTTGTCTAAGAAATTAAAACTAACTATCTTTTTCTCCTCCAGCTGGGAAATATTTTCTCTACTTTTTCTGCGTAGCTTAGGGCACTGTATCAACAATGCAGATAGAATTTTCAGTTTATTAAAAGGTGTGGATCTCATTCATTGAATAGAAAAATTGAAGCCCAGAGCAGTTGTTATACTATAGGGCCAGTTGGTTCATACCAGCTTGTGTAATAGAGTTGTACCAACTTGATACTCTGTATTCTCTAAAATCATGCTATTTGTTTTTTTAAATTGTTTTTGGTGCTTTCTGACCATTTTCTAAAAGCACTTAGTGTATTGATAGTACAATATAAATTTTTAATACCATAGTTTGAAATTTTTTAAGAGAAATTTTTAAAAGTTAATTTTTTTTAATATTGTAAGATTGAAAGGAAATTCAGATCACTTCTGTAACAGAAGTCCTTTTCTTTTAATACGCAAAAGTTACTTTCTCTTCTTTGGAAACAGATTAATATATCAATAAGTAGATTAACAGATATCCCTGCTTACTTAGATATGCTGCAATTTACAATTTATTACCAAGCAAGCCACTTTTTAATGTTCAGGAAGATATGAAAGTGACTAGCATCACTGACTTTTGAATTTATTGTTCTTGAATATATGTTGTAATACAGGAATTAGAAAGGAATCCATAGTTATTTTTGTGTGCTTCAGAATAAAATTCAGATTAAATATTCACAATAATTTTTTGAGTTGTAGATTGTTGTCATCTTGTTAGGCCATGGAATAATTAGCTAATACATATAAAAGAATAGTTTCCTACATAAACAAACTGCACAATAATGTCCTCTGTTATGAGCTATACTTTGCAAATGCTGTTTAGATAGTATATGTGTATGTAGTATGTCTATTTGCACACTGTTTATATATGTATTATGCATGTATATGGTATACATGTATGTATATGGTATGTATATGCACATGCATATATATGTACACATCTCTGTACATATTCACATTCTTATATAGATTATTGTTGCACAATGACATTGTTATTGTGTTATTGTTTCAGACTTTGTGACCCATTTGGGGTTTTCTTAATATTGAATATTCTAATTTCTTAATATTCAGTATTCAAAAATATTGAAATGGTTTGCCATTTCCTTCTCTAGCTCATTTTACAGATGAGGAAACTGAGGGAAACAGGGTTAAGTGACTCAGGATCACATAGCTAGTAAGTATTGGAGGCTCGATTAGGACTTGGTCTTCTTGACTCCAGGCCTGGTGTTCTATCCAATGCATCACCATATTGCCTTATGTGTAGACACACACACACACACACACACACACACACACACACACACACACACACACACACATTATGCAAATAGAAGGCATTTAGGTGTCATGATGAAAACTGTCCAGCATGCTGTAGTCTTTATTTTGAAGTTTAAAATGGAGACTTAAGACTCGGCTATAAAGGGCTAGTGATTGTAAAAGTAATGTTGATTTGTAAAATATTGTGCCTTGTTCTAAGAACACCAGTTTTGTTTTATTGTTTGAAACAAGCTATCTATTTACTTTATGTTTACCCTTCAGCATTTTTCCTTTACTTGTAGTATATGTAATTACAAAGGGTTTTTTTGTGTGGCAAATCATAAACCTGCATTTTATTTGTAGCTCCTTTCATTTTCTCTGTTTAGATGTGATTCAACAGAGAAATTAAGAAGTTCTTTGGATTACTTGAGATCATTGTTAAATGAACCTGCGAATTTCAAGCTTATTTACAGATATGCATTTGATTTTGCCCGGGTGAGTATTCTGATATCCAAGCTATATGCTTTTGCTTTTTATTTTAAGTCTTTCCTGAGAGTTCATTTTTATATGCCACATAGCAAAGAGGCTGGTTTAAATTATTCCATGATTCTAGTTAATATTTCACTTAATGTGTATATTCTTTTAAAGCTAACCCCTTGTCTCTGTAAAAATTAGATATGATAGCAAACCATCTATAATAAAAACCTAACAGTTCATTTTGTTTGAATAAAGTGAGTTTAAAAATGGAAAGACAAGTTATTTTCTAGTGTTTGTGTTCACTGAAGTTGGTATAGGTATTGACTGATTTATATTTGTGTCTCCTTCAGCATCAGCTATATTAACTATTCAGCAGAATGAGTATTTGTTAGGTGATGATGAATAGTGTTTTATATTGTGTAAAACAACAAAAACATCTGTAAATTCAGTTAAATGAAACAAATATTTTCTAATTTAGTTTTGACTTTGATGTTAAGACTAGATCATCATGTGGAAATGATTGCAATATTAAATTAAGTTGAATCTCAGTTGGCATTATATAAAGATGGCAGCTTACATTCAATCTGTTATCTAGGCCCAGTCTAGCTAAATTTGCAGAAGCTAATTACTTGTAATGTTGGCCACCATGTGATCTTTTTTGAGGGGAATGGGGTCAGAGAAACTTGAAACTATTAAGTCATGGAAGGAGTTGTATTCTGCGCTGTTAGGACAAGTTCCCACATAGAGAGTGTCATGGATCTTTGAAGTATTGAAATATTTCTTTAAAATATGTAATCCTATTTATTGTACATTTATTGAGTCAAATTCAACCCACATGAGAAAGGTATTCCTGACTTGATAATGTCAGTTTTTAGTTAAGTTGTTGTAAGAAAGTGAATTCTGAAACTGGATGAGATTAAGTATATATTATCATACATAAGTTTATGTATGATAAAAATATATATTGAATATTTGAAGACAGTCATATCCATATGGCTAGGATCTCTTTTTTTTTTTTTAGGATATTTCTAAAGTGATAGATTTGTTTCTCTGCAATGATCTTGAAATGTTTGTTTTTATTTTTCTCAATTACATGTAAACAAAAGAATTTTAAACATTTTAAAAAATTTACTATTTTTCATCAGTTACTTGTAAAAACAATTTTTAATATTTATTTGAAATTTTTTTTGAGTTTCAAATTCTCTCCCTTCCCCCCCATTGAGAAGGCAAACAATTTGATATAGGTCATACTTCTGTGGTCGTGTAAAACATTTTTTTTAAGTTATATTATGAAAGAAAGCATAGACAAAAAGAATCCAAGAAAAAGAAAGTAAATAAAGGATGCTTCAGTATGCCATTCAGACTCTATTGATTCTTTCTCTGGAGATGATGGATAGCATTTTTCATCCTAACTCCTTCAGAATTGTCTTGGATCATTGTATTGCTGAAAATAGCCAAGACATTCACAGTTGATTATAATAGAATACTGCTGTTAATATATGCAATGCTCTCTTGGTTCTTCTCATTTAACTTTGCATCAGTTCCTTGTAAGTCTTTCCAGGTTTTCTGAGGGCATCTTACTTATCATTTCTTATATCACAATAGTATTCCATCCCAATCGTATGTAACAGCTTGTTCAGCCATTCCCCAATTGATGGATATCCCCTCAATTTCCAGTTCTTTGCCACCACCAAAAGAATTGCTATAAATATTTTTGTACATACATATAAGTCCTTTTCTTCTTTTTTTTGTCTCTTTGGGATACAGACCTAGTAGTGATATTCCTTGTTTAAAGGTTATGTATGGTTTTATAGCCCTTTGGGCATAGTTTGAAATTGCTCTACAGAATGGTTGAATCAGTGTACAATTATACCAACAGTGCATCAGTTTTCCCACATCCCCTCCAACATTTGTCATTTTCTCTTTCTGTCATATTAGCCAATCTAATAGGTTTGGGCTAGTAGCTCAGAGTTGTTTTAATTTTCATTTCTCTAATCAGTAGTGATTTATAGCATTTTTCATATGACTATAGATAGCTTTGATTACATTTTCTAAAATCTGCCTGTTTATATCCTTTGACTATTTATCATTTGAGGAGTGCCTCTTATTTCTATAAATTTGATGTTCTTTTTTTTTTGGAGGAGGGAAAGGCATGGCAATTGGGGTTAAGTTACTTGCCCAAGGTCACACAGCTAGCAAGTATGTCAATTATCTGAGGCCAGATTTGAACTCGGGTCCTCCTGACTCCAGGGGCAGTCCTCTATTCACTGTGCCACGTAGCCGCCCCCATATGATAGATTTCTATACCCAACTGAGTGTATGTTATTCCCTCTCTGAACTAATTCTTTTTTTTTTTTTTTTTTTTTTGCTTTTTGAAGGGCAATTGGGGTTAAGTAACTTGCCCAAGGTCACATGGCTAGGTTTTTGTTTTTGTGTGTGCATTGTGTCTCAGGCCAGATCCGAACTCAGGTCCTTTTGACTCCAGGGCTGACGCTCTACTCACTGCGCCACCTAGCCGCCCCTCTCTGAACTAATTCTAATGAGAATAAGGTTCACATACTCCTCTTCCCATTTTCCCCTCCACTGTGAAAATTCTTTTGTGCCTCTCTTATGTCAGATAATTTACCCTTCTGCCCCTCCCTTTCCCTTTCTCCCAGTGCATTCCTCTTTCTCACCCCTTAATTTTTTTTTACATAATTATCCCATTATGTTGAATTCACACCTATGCCCTCTGTGTGTAGTATATATATATGTGTCTGTGTGTGTGTGTGTGTGTGTATGTGTATGCTCCTCCTAACAGCCATAATGAGGAAGTTTTTAGTAGTTAAAAGTATCATCTAATAATGTAGGAATGTAAACAGTTTAACCTTACTGAATCCCTTATGATTTCTCTTTCCTTTTTACCTTTTGAAACTTCTCTTAGTTCTTGTATTTAAAAGACAGATTTTCCGTTCAGCTGTGGTCATTTCATCTGAAAATCTTGAAAGTCCTCTTTTTCATTGAATATCTATCTTTCCCCCTGAAAGATTATTCTCAGTTTTGCTGAGTAGGTAATTCTTGGGTGAATGCCTAGCTCTTTTGCTCTCTCAAATATCATATTCCAAGCCCTCCCACAGTTAATGTAGAAACTGCTAAATTTCATATTATCCTTACTGTGGCTCCATGATATTTTAATTTTTCTTTTTAGCTGCTTGGGATATTTTCTCCTTGACCTGAGAACTCTTGCATTTGGCTATAAGTCTCCTGAGTTTTCTTCTCATTCACCAGCTTTTTCAGGAGTTGATCAGGGGATTCTTCCAATTTCTGTTTTATCTTCTGGTTCTAGAATATCAGGGCAGTTTTCCTTGATAATTTCTTGAAAGATGATGTCTAGGCTCTTTTGAAAAAAATTATAACTTTCAGGTAGTCTAATAATTTTTAAATGATCTCACCTGGATCTGTTTTTCCCAGGTCAGTTGTTTTTCCAGTGAGATACTTCACATTTTCTTCTATTTTTTCATTTTTAAATTTTCTTTGATTATTTCTTGATGTCTCATCAAGTCATTAGCTTCCACTTGCATAATTCGAATTTTTAGGGAATTATTTTCTTCATCAAGCTTTTGTATTTCCTTTTCCATTTGCCCAATTCTACTTTTAAAGCCATTTTTTCCTTTGGTGAATTTCGTACCTGTTTTTACCTGTTTTTTCCATTTGAGTAATTCTGTTTTTTAAGGAGTTTTTTTTTTTGTTGTTTTTTTACAAATGTTTAATTAACTTCTGGCTTACATCACTCATTTCTGCCAGATTTTGAGTTACAATATTTTTCCCCTACCCACCACCCCAGAATAGCAGTCCCACAAGACATCCCCTCGTCTGATCTACTCTCTCCCATATCTTCTCCTGTACCTCCTTCGACTTTACCATCAGAGCAAGGTGAATCTCTGTGCCCCAATGCCTGCATATCTTATCTCCCAACTACATGCAAAATAGTATTAATAATAGTATTTATATACATTTGAAACATTTAATTCCAAAACTTCTAATTTCAGATCCATTCCCTTCCTCCCTTGTCAGCCACTCCCTCTGGGAAGATAAGCAATTCAGTATGTGTTGTACATGTATAGCTATGCAAAACATTACCATAGTAGGTATATTGTAAAAGACTGCTTATATTTCCCTCCCACCTGTCTCACCTCCCACCTGGTCCATTCCCTACTTTGATCCTGTCCCTCTTTGATAGTGGGTACTTCTAACCTCCCCTCTCCCCAGAATGCCCTCCCCTTCATCATCCCCCCTCTCATCCCCCTTTCCTCTACTCAGGAGAGTGAGTGAGGGTAAGATATTCCATTTAGTATGTATGTGATTCTCTCCTTGAGCCAACTTCAATGAGAATATGGTTTTGCCTTTTTGCCTTCCTGTTATTCCCCTCCCCTGCAACTACTTCCCCTTGCCTCTTCTACATGAGATAGTTTATCCTACCCTGTCTCTCCCCATCTCCTCTTGCCACTTTCCTCTCTCACCTCATAATTTCATCCCTTAAGTATTCTCCCTTCCCAACAAATTCAACCTATGCCTTCTATCCATATATAACTGTAACCATATACACACACATTCACATATGTATTTATATGACCACACACCCTTCTTCCATTATTTTCATAGTGAGAAAGATATCATCAGTCCCATTTATTGCTTTTCCATATAGGAATGTAAATAGTTCAACTTTGATAAGTTCCTTTTGATTTCTTTTCCCTGATTACCTTCTCAGGCATCTCTTCCTTCTTGTGTCTGGGTGTCAAATTTTCTATTCAATTCTGGTTTTTTCCTCAAGAATGCTTGAAGGTCCTCTATTCCACTGAATGACCATATTTTCCCCTGAAACAAAATACTCAGTTTTGCTGGGTAGGTGACCCTTGGGTTCATTCCCAGTTCTTTTGCCCTCTGGAATATCATATTCCATGCCCTTCGATCCTCAGTGTAGAAGCTGCCAGGTCCTGGGCTATTCTGATTGTGTTTCCACAATATTGAAATTGTTTCTTCCTGGCTGCTTGTAGTATTTTCTCCTTGATCTGGGGATTCTGGAACCTGGCTATAATATTTCTGGGAGTTTTCTTTTTGGGATCTTTTTCAGGAGGTGATCAGTGGATTCTTTCAGCCTCTATTTTGCCCTCTGGGTCTAAAACATCAGGGCAATTTTCCTTGAGAATTTCTTGAAGGGTGATTTCTAAGTTCTTTCTTTGATCATGGCTTTCAGGTAGTCCAATAATTTTTAAATTATCTCTCCTGGATCTATTTTCCAGGTCAGTGATTTTTCCCGTGAGATATTTCACATTGCCTTCTATTCTTTCATTTGTTTGGATCTGTTTAACAGCATCTTGAATTGTCATAAAGTCACTAGCTTCCATTTGCTCCAGTCTAATTCTGAAGGAATGATTCTCCTCAGTGAGGTTTTGAGATTCTTTTTCCATCTGGCAAATTCGACTTTTTAAGGCATTCTTCTCCTCATTGCCCTTTTGGGCCTCCTTTGCCATTTGAGTTAGTCTATTTTTTAAGGTGTTATTTTCCTCAGTCAGGCTGTTGACTCTCATTTCATACTTTTCCTCATCCTCATTTCTCTTCCCAATTTTTCCTCCACTTCTCTTATTTGGTTTTTAAAATCCTTCTTAAGGTCCTCTATAGCCTGTAACCCGCTCATATTTTCATTTGGGGCTTTTGGTGCAGGAATTCTGACCTCACAGAGCTCCTTCTGTTCCATGCTTCGATCCTCTTTGCCCCCAAAATAGGAGTCTAATGTTGCATTTTTCTGTTTATTTTGTTTCATTTGCTTAGGCATGTTGCCACTTAATTACTTGATTTTTGAGCTTGTTGCCACAGTAGGACTCTGCTACCAGACAGGAGAGCTTCCATCCCAAACGTTGGGGTCTTCACACCTTCTGGAGTTGGGTGGCCTCTGTAAAGCCTCCACAAGCTCTGGCAAGTTGGATACCCACCCCAGACCTCCCCCTCAGACCACAATCCAGATCCAAGCAGGTTAAAGCAAGAGTGATTAACCCCCAGACTGATTGCTGGATCTCCCTAAGTCAGCAGACCAGGAGCTGAAGTTGCCACTGAAGCTGCAAAATGGCTTCTCAGCAGCTTCTTGCCCCCAGGGGAAGAAGCCGACGCATTTCCCAAATACTGGTCCCACAGTCCATAGGGCACAAACCTCTCACTTTGCCCTAGGCATATCTGTGTTGATAATTCTGGAATTGTCACAGCTGCTGGTGTTCTGGGGTCCCTCCAGCCAGCTGCTGGCCTGGCTCCCCTGGGGCTAAAACCGCAGCTCAGGTGGGCCTGGGCTTGGCTCCCAGAGTTTTGCCCTCAGCTCCCAGAGCGTTGCACTATGTTGCGCTGGCTGCTCCCTGAAGGGCTGCTGGGCTGTCCTCAGCGGGAGGTTAGCTTCTCTGTGTAGTTCTGTGGGTGGTGGAGCTCCAGAAGTTGTTCAGAGTCCACCTTTTACATGGTTTGGAAGTGGTGTGGGGGAGAGAGCCTTGGAAGTGCTGTTTCTACTCTGCCATCTTGGCTCCTCCCCCAGGAGTTTTCTTTAGTGAATTTTTGTATTTCTTTTACTATTTAGCCAGTTCTGCTTTTTAAGGCATCCTTCTCTTCATTGGATTTTTATGTTTCCTTTATCCTTTGTTCTATTCTGTTTTTTGAGGTGTTGGTAATTTTATGTGCCTCCTTTACCAAGCTATTGACCCTTTTCTTTTTTTATATATTTTCTTTCTTTTTTCTAAGTTTTCAACATTCGCTTTCATAAGATTTTGAGTTCCAAGTTTTTTTTTTTCTCCCTCCCTCTCTTTCCCCCTCCCTGATTTTGGGTTCCAAATTTTTTTCTTTCCCTCCTTCTCTTTCCCTCTCCTCAAGATGGCAAGCAATCTGATATAGGCTATATATGTACAATCATATTAAACATTTTTCCTAATTAGTGTTGATTTGTTTTTCATGATTTCTTGCATCACTCCCATTTCTTTTCCCAATTTTTCCTCTACCTCTCTTACTTGATTTTTAAAATCCTTTTTGAGCTTTTCCATACCCTGAGACCAATTCATATTTTTCTTTAAAACTTTGGATTTAGGAATTTTGACTTTATTGTCTTCTTCTTAGTGTTTTTCTATCTTCCCTGTCACCATAGTAACTTTCTATAGTCAGGATCTTCTTGTTCATTTTGGACATTTTCCAGACTCTTTCTTAAGTTTTAACTCTGTGCTAAAGTGGGTCTCTGCTTCCAGAGTGGAGGGAGCACTGTCCCAAGTTTCAGGTATTTTATGCAACTGTTTTTAAAGATAAGTCTGATAAAATCTGTAATTTTTCAGTTCTTCCAAGGTGATTTGATCTAGCGAGAAGTGTGTTTACTACTCTCTGATATAGGATTCTGGTCTTTGAGGCACCTCAAGCACTCTTTTCTGCCCTGGATTTGTTACTAGGGTCCCCAGACTCCATCCCTGTCCCTTCCCCCATTCCTGTAACTGCACGCTTTGGTGAACTAGTGCTTCTCCTCTCCCTTTGAGTGAGACCCAAGGCTGCAACTCAGATCCAGGTGTAAACAATGCAACAGATTGCCAGCAGACACACTTTTGTAATTTCCTTCTGACCAGTTGTCTGACCCCCTTACTGTAATGCCTGGGAGGTATGGAAACCTCCACTCCTGCCACTGATTCCATTGCCCACAAGACCCACTGCTGGTTTGCTGGAATATGGCCTGTGACTCGAGCTCCACTGTGCTGTACTCTCACCCTGTTGCAACAAACCTTTCTTGGTGACCTTGTAAGTTCTCTTTGGATGGAAAATCATTTCACCCCATCTTTTTCTGGATTCTACCATTCCAAAATTTGTTGGGGAGCCAAGATGGCAGAGTAGAAACAACATGTCCAAGGCACTCTCCCCCCAGATCACCTCCAAACTATGTAAAAGGGGACTCTGAACAACTTCTGGAGCCCCAGCACCCACAGAACTACACAGAGAAGCTAACCTCCCCCTGAGGACAGCCCAGCAGCCCTGCAGGAAGGACCAGTGTAGAGCTCTGGGAGCCGGCAGCACAGAACACAGAGAGCCGAGCCCAGGTCTGCCTAAGCTGCAGTTTTAGCCCAGGGCAGCCAGGCCAGCAGCTGGCTGGAGGGACCCCAGAACACCAGCAGCTGTGGTGATTCCAGAATTATCAACACAGACATGCCTAGGATAAAGTGAGAGGTTAACCCTATGGACTTTGGGACCAGTATTTGGGGAATGCGTCGGCTTCCTCCCCTGGGGGCTAGAAGCTGCTGAGGAGACATGCCATTTTGTAGTTTTCAGTGGCAGCTCCAGCTTCTCCAGCGATCAGTCTTGTTGGGCAATCGCTCTTGCTTTAACCTCCCTGGATCTGGATTGTGGTCTGGGGTGGAGGTCATGGGGTGGGTATCCAGCTTGCCAGAAACGGAAGTTGTCACCCCACACGTTCGG
Source organism: Gymnobelideus leadbeateri (assembly GCA_011680675.1). NCBI lineage: Eukaryota > Metazoa > Chordata > Mammalia > Diprotodontia > Petauridae > Gymnobelideus > Gymnobelideus leadbeateri. The sequence continues at coordinate 476,740 of WOXC01010965.1, read as the reverse complement.
TTCAGAAGCTCCCCTGTCTCACCTCCCTCTTTGTTGAGATGTCCAGCAACTTTATAGATTAACCATGTAGTTATGCAAAATATTTGTACACACAATGCTCTTTTAAAGCTGAAAACATGGATCAGGTAATATTGCTTACCCTTTTTACTCTGCTGCTAATTTATTAATCTTTTTTTGTTCACATTAAGTATTTTAGACCTTCAGCAAAGATAAATTTGCAGGTGATACATCTGTTTATAACATTCAGAGTTTGTGGTGTATGGTTCTCATGAAGTTTTGATTTTGTACTGAATAAAATCAGTAAAGTCATGGCTTGGAAAACACAAATATGGACAGTAACAATAAACTGGAATTATAGGTAGTATGTTGTTAGCCTTTCATAGAATTTCAAAGTTAGAAGGACACTCAGAGGCAATATAGTTCAGTCCAACATCATATCCCACAAATAGTAATTTAGCTTCCACTTAAAGATTTCAAGTAAATTTTGTCCCCTTATTGCCTTCTGAGGCAGCCTATTTCACTTTGGGATAGCTCTAATTTTTCCTTACAGTAAACCTTAATTTGCATCTTTGTAACTTAAACCTATTGCTGCTAATTTTATCTGAGGCAAAGTGGAATTAATCTCACCTGTCTTCCCTTCAGATAGTTGAAGATAGTGATCACTTCCTGCTAATTCTTCTGCTAGGTCCTTTGACCTGTTTATCCTTGTATGACATGAACTTGAAGCTTCACCATTTTGACTGCCCTTCTCTGGAGCTCTTCATCTTGTTAGTCTCCTTACAAAAACATGTTTAATGTTTATATTCATGTTCATCCTTCCATTACATTGATGTGCCACAATTTGTTTAAACATTCTCCATTTGATGATCCCTACTTTGTTCTATTTTTTTGTCACCACAGTTTATGCTACTGTGAATATTTTGGCAATATATTGGACCTTTCTTATTATCTTTTATCTCCTTGGAGTATATGCCTGTGATTATGATTCTGGGTTTTAATCAGTTTTTTGACTAAATAATTTCAAATTTATTTCCAGAAGGGTTGAGCCAATTGACCTCTCCATCTAGAGCAGGCAGCTTCTCCAGCATTATTTCCATCTTGTCTGGCTTGCTAGGTGAGAAGTACAACCTCACTAAGAATTGTTTGATTTGCATTTCTCTTATTAGTGATTTGGAACAATTTTTTATATTGTTGTTAATAGCTTATAGCTCTTCTTACAGGTCTTCTTTTGAGGACCATTTGTTCATATATTTTGACCACTTAGTGGTATAAATATATAATCTAGGGTTCATATCATACTACTAACTTTCATCTGTTTCACTATCATCAGTCCTAAAATGGAGTAGTATTTTCCCCAAGGTTCCCATCATTTGTACCTCAATATCCAATTCTTCCTTATTGGTTCTTCTACCTTTTGAAGTATTAAACTTTCATTAATGCAAGTCAGCAAATTATTAGATCTTTCTGCTCTTGTAAGAATGAGAGCTCCAAAAAGGTGTCTGAATAATTAAAGCACCCCTTTACTACTGTATCATGCTTCTATGTCATGCTTGTGATCTCGTATACACTCCCTCTCTTTCTTTGTCACTGCCATCACACTGGTACAAGCTCTCATTACTTCACACCTTGAATATTGTAATAGCCTGTTGGTTGGTTTCCCTTGTCTACATCCCCACCTCCACCCCACCCCAATTCAATAAACTGCAGTGGTTCCCTATAACCTCAAGGAACAAATATAAAATTTGATCTATTTGGTAGTTAAAGCCCTTCCTACCATTCCAGTGTACTTAACAATCTTTGGGGCTGAGTTTGTTCTCTATCATTTTGCAGCATTTAATTTTGATTGTTTTGTGGTGGCTGTTGTAGTTGTAGTCATTGTGTATATTATTTTCTTGGCTCTGCTCACTCAGTATTAGATCATGTAAGTCTATAATTGCTTCTCTGATCATATTCATCATTCCTTATAGCATAATAATTATTCATATTCCACAGTTTTAGTTACTCCCCAGTCACTGTGCATCTTCTTTGTTGCCAGTTCTTTGCTACCACAGAAAATCCTGGTATAAACATTTTGGTATATATGGAACCTTTCTTTTTCTCATTTACTTCATGGTGGGGAGGTGGGATTGGTGGGGGTGCTCTATGTATCACTGGAATCTCTGACATAAGGCATGGAAATTTTCTAGCGTGGTTGTGTGAATCCCCAGCTCTATCAACAATGCATTAGTGTACCTGTCTCTATAGCCCCTCCAACACTGATTATTCTGGTCTCTTGTTGTCTTCGCCAATTTTCAGATTGTGAGGTAAAAACCTTAGGATTGTTTCAAAGTGCATTTCTCTTATTAATGATATAGAACTTTCTTTCATATGACTGTTAATAGTTTTAAAATCTTTGAGAATTTTTTTTGTTTATATCCTTTAACTATTGGAGAGTGCTCCCCCTTTAACCTAATCTGTATCTTCACATGCACATACCTTGATATGCAATGAACTCTCCACCCCCAACATACACACACCCTTTTGAGACATCTGAAGTTTTATCTCTCTTTGCTTGTAATTTGTCTCATGAATTTCTGGGTGTCCCAACTGCTATTCTACCTGAATTGTAGCTATTCCCTGTGGTATCTAGATTAGTATATATGCATAGGCAGTTTTAGCCTTTCTTCCTCCTTTTCAGTTAAAGCTTTTAAAATTAGTTTTGCAAGACTTTAGGCAAGTACATTCTTTCATATAAGTCATTATTAGGTGTATTACATCTTAACTAGGAGTCTTTAATTCTGCGTGCGCGCACACACACGTGCGTGCGTGCGTGTGTGTGTGTGTGTGTGTGTGTGTGTGTGTGTGGTGGTCTTGTATTTCGAATTCACATAGATTGGGGGAGGGGTTCAGACTCTTGATTTAATTGGTGAAACAGAGGTAGGGAACCTGTGACCTCAAGACCACATGTGACCCTCTGGGTCCTCGAGGAAGTGTGGCCCTTTGACTGAATCCAAACTTCATAGAATAATTTCCTTAATAAGAGGATTTGTTCTGTAAGACTTAGACGCAGTCAAAAATGCCACACTTGAGGACCTAGAAGTCCACGTGTGATCTTGAGGTTGCAGGTTCCCCACCCCTGGAAGGTATATAAGAATATATATATATATATTTATATAAGAAAAAGTTGACTTTGCCCTCAATGTTTTTTAGTTCAAGGTTTGCTTCTGGTGCATACTCGCAGTGGGACCTTGAGCAAGTCACTTTAAACTCCCATTGACTCATGGGGAACTCTCTTAGAAAATGTTATAGTATAGTTGTTGATTGGCATTACTAGAATGAGTTTCCTTACAAGGAATTATCTACATTTAAGAAATTAGGGGCTAGATAGCTTAGTAGAATTCAATATTATCTCTCATGGAATATTTCCTTCTCACATTCTCTCTGATAATTTCTTTTATCAGTAAATATGCTTTAAAATGCATGAAGTGTTCTGTACTGCTCCACTTACATTGTGTTCTGTTTTGAGAAAAGAGAGCTCCCCAAATTACTGGTATATTTGGATAATATATTTCCTTTTTTTCTCCTTTAGTTGGATAGGGATTGGGGAACAGGTAGGTGAAGGTAAACGGAAGGAATATTATAGTGAACATTTGATTTCTGGTCTCTGATCCTAATTTTAGTAATTTTTATCTTTGAGATTCTCATTCCTACTTATTTTTTTTAAGATTTATTTTTTATTATTTATTTATTTTTTTTGCTTTTTGGAGGGTAATTGGAGTTAAGTAACTTGCCCAAGGTCACACGGCTAGGTTTTTGTTTGAGTGTATTAAGTGTCTGAGGCCGGATCCAAACTCAGGTCCTTCTGATTCCAGGGCCAGTGCTCTACTCATTGTGCCACCTAGCCGCCCCTCATCCCTACTTATTATACATCATGAATACACTCAACAGTGAAGTTGTTTGGGCTGTAGAACTTTTTATATTTGTTTCCTTCCTTTAGCAGTACCTCAGATTTTTTGAAGTTAATAGCACCAAAGACCGCTTTGAGAAAGATTGCTGTGTGTTTACACAGAAAAAACAGAAATTATTTGCTAATTGAACAAAAGGTCTTGACTTTTGGAAGTTCCTTTCTGGTTTCAGGCTTGGGGTTTAATTGCTTTTGAGCCATAGGAAGAAGGACCAGGTAACTGCTGCAACCCTAGCTTCCTACTGATACCATTCCACCAGTTTGAAGTTGTGTTGGAAGACCAACAATCTTGAGAGCTTAACCAGGGGAGGAGGTGGGGGAGAAGGGATATTAGAGAGCTGAGAGAAAGGTAGAGGAGTTAAGTGTTAACTAAATTCTATTCTCTCACTCCAGTTTAAACTGCTTGTTTTGATTTGAATTTAATCTTTGTTTTCTGGTTTAGTTAAAATTTTTTGTTGGTAGGTTTCAGGAATTTTGTGTTGGGAAAACCTTTTTTATTATTTTCTCAAATGAGGTGAGATATTGTTCTCAATGTAGGAATCCAAGATAGTGAAATGGAATGAGCACTGCTTTGAGAGATTAGGCTCTGGATTCTAATTTTTGCTTTGCAGTTAACCAGCTTCATAGCCTTTGGCAGATTGATCATTTAATATTTGTGAGCATCTCTCTTGGCTCCATCTGAAATGAAGGAATTAAAGCTCCTTTGTTATGGTCTCCCACAGATTATTCCTTGAGGGCAAGTTATTAAATTGTTGAAATTGATTAAAAATCTACAGTTATTTTTCCACCAGTGCTCTTTTTTAGGAAATAACTCCTAGTATACAAAAAGTTCAGAGTGATCATCCTTAAACCATATTTTGTGCAATCAAAGAAATCTTGTAGAAATCTGCCAGAGTTTTTCTAAAGGAAACATCAGAATACAAGCTTAATTGTCTTGCAGGAATTTCATGCTATTTACGAGGTCTTTAAATTTCATTATAGTATGATATAAACTCATCTTCCTAATGGAGTAATATTTAAAAAATTTTTTGTGTGATCTTAAAAATAATTGCCACAAAAAACCCCACAAAAGTTATAGATGTCCATTTGTTATATTTTGTTGCTTACTACTAGTTTTAATTTTGTATAAAACAAATCCATAAGTTAGATGATTTGTTGAGCTCTTCGGGGGCTTTTCATTCCACTATTATAATATTTTACTTGGACAAATTAGGTTAAGGAGAACTTTATATTCTGTAATTTTTCTGTTGTATGCCTTTATTTTAAATAATATTGACTATTCTTAGTTCTTTGTGACATTTTGATTTCTATTGCCAAGCATTAAACAGCTTTGCTCTGCATAACTTTGTTAAAAAACATTTATATTTAGGTTCATGATTCAGTTTGTGATGTCCAAAATCTGAGGCTAAAAACTCACCTTTTCTTTCATGGGCACTCTCTTCTTTCAGTATTCATTTCTCCTCCTCCTTACTAGTATTATGAATTGTTGTGTTTTATATGTGTGTGTACATATGCATGTATACCCACATGTATGTGTGTATGTGTCTGTGTATACACACACACACACACACACACACACACACACACAGGCCGTGGGGAAGTGAAAAGTGTAACCTCCCCTTAAAAAAGTGTAGTTGCCATATGTAGCTTATGTCTGGATACCTGGTTATTAAAAAGACAGATTTTTAGCAAATCCATTAACTTAGGGTCAGGTGTCTTCATCAGGTATAGGTATTTGTTTGTTTTAACTAAAAGTCTCAATTCATTGTCAGTGCCTGTCAATAAGAGAAAATGTGAGCTTTGTATCTTATAATTCTTATTAGCAGGAGGAGTCAGATTCATAGGGTCTTAGTTAAGTAGGTAATAATTTTGCTTTGCAACAGAACTACTGCAAACAGATTCAGCTAATAAATGTGCTAATTGTACATTAACAGGGATGAAAAGTAGTTCCAATTGTTTTTTAGTTTAAAGTAAGTATTGTTGCATGTGCACTATTTTATTTATAATTTCTCAGAGTATTCAGTGAATTCCTTTGGTTTTTCACTTCTTATAAAGAGATATGGTCACATCTTAAAATATTTTATTTTTGTATGTTTTAAATAGGCAACAAAGTATCCCTAGTAGCTACTCTTTCTGGTGTGTAGGCTCCATTTAGTTCTGTTACTATTTTTTAAAAATGAAATTAGTAAGTTAGACTGACTCAGATCCAGACTTATTTGGGGGCTTATTTGGTTTATCGAAGTATGTGGATTTTTTTTTGGAGGGTGGGCACTATTTCCCTTCTTTAATAGTTAAAAGCCATTGGGGAAGCTCTAAAGGCTTCTAGGTTGCCAGATCATCATTCCATGACTCTGGATTCCTTCTGCTTGGATTCCTTACACTAATTATGCCTGTATCTTAACTTTATTTGTTTCTACTGCCTTGAAGTACTATAAAAATAGTATTATGTAGTGTTGCCAGTCTTACTTAATTTGCTTCAAGAAATATTTCTGAATATCAGGAGTGTTCTCTTTGAACTGGTTCAGTTGATATAGACTAATCATGTTGATGATATCTTGGGGAGATTTGCTGTACATAGCAGTCCTTGCAACTGGAAATCCATTCTCTGATACAATGCTACTATGATGTTGTCAGAGCTGTTTATTAGAGGATTTGGATTCTGGTTTGGGATTTATTGGATAAATTGCTTTCAGTCTCTAGTGTATCAGGTGGTCATCAATTGTATGTTTAGCTTTTATAATCTTAATCCCCTCCAAGTCCCACTAACATATGACGACAATAATCAGTGAGATGCCACTGTTTAGATCTTGAGTGCATCCATAATGTCTTTCTCTTGTTTGCTAGGCAGAAGATGGTGTTAGTGATTACGAGCTGATGTCTGGCACGCTTGCAGAGCAGGAGTAAGTGATTGCTGTTCAGCTTTCCAATCCTGTGAGTCCGATGACTTTTCTTCATGTTTTGGCATGACTGCCAAATACATGCATTGAAATCTCTCATCAGTTTGTCAGATGATAGTATTGCTGCAAATAGTCTGTCAAGGTTCTTGTATAATCTTTCTTTTGTCACCTTAGTATTTTATCCATCATGGTGGGGACATATAGAATGAAGACAATGGAAGAGATTTCTGTTTTAGTGATAGTAGCTTTGTGTAAAGGCAGAATTGAAAGTTTGAGATAAGTTAACAATTGCAAATCTCTCATTTTCTATTAAATGTTCTTTTGGGAATGGTGCTTTACTCGGTGCCATAGTATTGACTGCCTGTTTTTCTGGCTTATGTTTAGTCCTTTCTGGACAGCTGACGGTCTTGTTGTTGCATAGTTTCTGGTATTCTACAGCATGATTATTTTAGGGTGGAACATAGCATTCTACTTGTCTGGAGAGTACAAGGCAGCTAAAAACCTACCCTATTTGGCAAATTAACCAGTTTTGGTTAGGATGAGGCAGTCATTAGAGCATTATTCTAGACTCTCCCTTCTGTTGTGTGAATAATTCCGTCTTAATTGAGATAGCTCAGGTATACAGTGGGCAGTCAGACATTGACTAACATCTCAGGTTACCTGTTTGCATAGAAAGTTTTTGGTTTGAGTCAGCCTTACTATCATGGTAGTTAGGTTGAGTTTCCACGATTAGAGATGAGTGCATATAAACCTCTTGCCTGATCTGTTTGTACATAATACCATTCACTGTGAGAAAAATGACAGTGAATAATCCAAAGAGTAAAACTGTTGTAAGTTCTTCTTAGTAGCAGGCTGTTGTGCTTTCATCTCTTTCATTTGAAATTGGTTGAGTGAGGTTCACGTATTTCTGCATTTTTAGGCTCATTACTACTAAATGCAACACCATATTTAGGGTTTGTTTTGTTTTGTTTGCACGTGGAAGAACACTTGAGTTATTACTTGAAATCATCACATTATCTTATCAAAGTGTGCTAAGGTAGAATACATTAAAATTTGAGAAAATTTATTGTAAATTGTTCTAGATGCAGCATCCTATATTTCATATTCCAGAAAGTGCTACCCTTTTAGCTAGACCCAAGGTCAGTAAATTTCCAGTTTGTGCAGAGAGCTCAGTGTTTTCTTACATTGGCTATCCATCTAAACAATATTTAATAATGATTAATACTCTTTGGTGGATACTGACTTCGGCCAAATATTTTAAGTCTTGATCATTCAGTTCTTTTCCTAAGGTATTCTTTAGTTTTGGTTCTAAAAAAGGTGACTTTTGAGGGGGAACAGTGAAAGAAAAATTAATCATTTGCCAAAAGTATAACAGAAAAGAACCAAATCTGTCTTTTTATATCTAAGTTTATGTGCTGTCTTCAATGAAATGTAGCCACTGTATCTAACATGAAGTATTATGTTTCCCATGGTCATCACTTACAGAGGTGCATGTGGCTGCATATAAGCTAAAAAAATGTCTTTGAAGAGGAGGTATACATAAAGATTCTACTTTTCCAGAGAATGGATATATTCATTTCTCTTGTTTGTAGGCTGATTTGTTTGAAGAGAATCTCCAGAGACATAAAATTATTATGCTAGTGTGGGTTTGGTCCTATTTAATTTCAATATATGTGACATAATAGAATATAGTATAGAAGGAAGATAGCTAATGAAGTTGTGAAATTTGACTTCATGGAAACTCATTCCTAAAAATGACGGATGTCTATTGCTAGCTTTGGAGCATTTAAATCTATTTATAAATATGAAAAATTTTGTTTTCTATTTTTGTAAATAAAGCAAGTGTCAGATCAGAGTTAATCACTTTGTGATGATTCTGGGTTTATTTTCATGAAATAGCAATGTTTACTAGTGTGGATTTAATTGATTTTTTTTTTTTAGTTTGAGCATTAAAAAGATATATTTTTTTTCCTTGTGAAATTGCAACTTTTCCATATTACTTTTTCCCACTCCCTCTCTTGACCTTTATTATCTTCTCCAGGTTTTTGTGATATTTGTGATAAGTGCACAGTTCTCTTTTTTTGTTTGTTTGTTTTTTTTTTTAGTTAAGTAAAAGTATTGGTGATTAGAATTAAAATTTCTTCAACTCTCATTCATGTTTTTATCTATTAAACAGGAAAAGGACCAGCGAAGCCTAGACATCAATACTGCCAAATGCATGTTGGGACTATTGTTAGGAAAAACCTGGCCCCTTTTTCCAGTATTCCACCAATTCCTAGAGGTACAGAGTAATGCTATTAAATGAAATGTTTATTTGCCTGTTTAAAAAAAATCAATTGTGTATTTTATTTGTTAAATTTTACATAGTTATATTGTTATTTTATTTTAAAGTTAATGTTTATGATATAATTGGTATCAATTATTTGGGCCTCATATCTTTCATACCTAAAATTTTAAAAATTTCATAGCAATAATACATTATAAATACACTGAAATAATTTTAAATATAAATAATTTTCCCTGGCTTATCTCCTCATTTCAGAAATTTTGCTTTTATTTAGATTTTGTTTTGAGCACAGTAAAAATTCAACATTTACCTTTTTACAGCCTTGATTGAATATCTATTTCATTAAGCAGTGACTTTTTGTTTGTTTTAGATCAATCTATTTGCTTGCCAAAATTCTTAAGACATTAGGATTTTATGATTTACTAGGGAGTCAGCTTGGAATGGTAGATAGAGCTAATAGCCTAAGGTCAAGCCCTGCATCTGATATATGTTGGCTGTGTAGCCCTCAGGAAAGTCTTTAGTGTCCCCAGAAACTCCCTGAGACCAAGTTCCACTCTACTTGCTGATGATCTGAGTTGCTGGAGTTGGTTTCCTCACAAGCAGTTCCTACAGCGGAAGTGGCTGCTGCCCACAAAACTGGACTGCCATAATACAAATAAAAATATAGTATCACATAGATAATGTTAATGTGTGGTTTTCCAAGTCAGTATGAGCCAGCAAGTATCCATTTCTGTTTGAGTTTGACACTGCCTACAGCACTGAAATCATACCTCTAGACAAAAAAAGAGGCAATTACTGTCATCATTGAATACATTGAGACCTGTGATATTTGGCCAATTTAGCTATTAAGTAAACATCTTCTTCAGTTTGAAAACATCTAGCATTTTAAAATCTCCTTTAATAAGAAAATGGTGTTTGATTATAATTTCTGACCCATTAACGATAGAAGTATCTTTAGCTGAAAAGTAATAGTAATAGCCAAAATGAAATCCCAGTGGCTTCTTACCAGAATTCAGTTTTATTTTGTATCAAATATGATATTTCCCTTTTTCCCTCTTCCCTTTTTTCCATTTCCTTTGCACTTATTCATTTGAAAAAATGTTTTTATGAGAAGTCTTTTGGGGAAGAATTTTCTTTCCATAAACACAGACCACTTTCCTGCATATTTTAAATAATAAATTTTACAATAATTTTATATATATAATAAGTAATTAAGATGTAACATATCAAACAGTAAGCTGCCATTTCTAGTTTTTTTAATTGCTTGCTGATTTTGTTTTATGAACCCTTTTAAACATATTAGAACTTATTTTATAAGGACCTAGAAAAATTGCTGACATTTCTTTTATGATTGTTATTACTGACTTAGTTTTTTTGCACAAAAGGTACTAGAATTCTTTTAGAAATGTGAAAAATTTAGTTCTTTAAAAATTCTCCTGTTTTAGCATTCAGAATGCTTTGTAAGCCTTAAAGCACTATATACACATGAATGTTTATTACAAAATAGTTTGTACTAATTCTTGTTGAAAAGTAATGACAACAAAATGAAGCCTTAAAGTTGTATGCTTAAGTTCATGCTATCATTGTAAAATATTCCTCGATAAACACAACAGAATAATTGTCCAATGGCTCCTGAAGACTCCTAAAGACCTGAGTTCAAGTCCTGCTTCTGGCTCCTGTACTGACTTTGTGACCTCGGGCATGTCACTTAATTTCCTTAGAATAAAAATAGAATAAAAAATTACAATTCTGGACACCCATGTCTTCCACCCATAAGTCTAGCTCTCCACATAGAAAAAACTCCTCTAGATCTGCCATCATGCTCCAGGAACCTCATCAAACCTGCAAAATGACTTTCAGCCCTGGACCTCATCCCTCATCAGTTAGTATCCCCTGGCCCCTCTGATTGGAAAGGAGGAAGTAAGAGAGCTTCTTCCAGAAGCTCCACTTAATAGGCAAGGCACCAAAGCCTTCCCAGCCTTCCTCCTCTTCATTTTCTACACACTGCCCTCTTCTAGCCTTCCCTGTCATACCACTCCCTGTACCTGGCTACCTTTTGTCCCTCCTTTTTTAGATTCCTTTTGTCCATTATCTTCCCCTGTTAGATTGTAAGCTCCTTGAAGGCAGGAACTGTCTTCCCCCCCACCCCTCTTCCTTCTTCCTTTCTTTTCCCAGCACTTAGCACAGTACCTGGCACATAATAGGTGTTTATTGACTGACTGTCTGATGTGAGTATGTACCCATTGAGCTGGTTAATCAGTGCAGTGTCTTGGAGAAATGTTAAAGATGAAGATTGATGTTAGATCCAGAATTGAGTAGGAGGAAGAATTGGATTGCATTTTCAGTATCTCCAAGTAAAAGCAAAAACTCATCCTTTTAACACTTATAGTCTCCTGGATATGCTGTAACTAACTGCAAATTACAAAATACCAGGAATCCAAATTGAAGATCCCTCAGAGGCCAGTGGAGGCTGCCCATGATCAGCACCACAAGTGGCATACATGATAACATCAGAGACATGTATTTCCTGGTCATGTAGACAGGCTCCCGAGGAAGGCCCTTAGCATGCTGGGCAAGCCACTTGGGAAAGATTTCAGGGAGGTCAGAGACAAGAGGCTCACCATATAAGAAGACATGGGGAGGGAGTACTCTACTTTGGAGGGAGAACCCCTATCACCAAACTTAGAGATTCTTTGAAGTATTGATTATGCTTATAGAACCTGGATGATTAACTTCCAAACCAATCACTAAAGAAGCCATTAGCTTAGCATGTTGTTTGTTAATATAACTTTACTGATGTAATTTTACCTTAGTCTTCCTAGCTTTGGAACCCAGGTAAAGCTTTCTGACTCCCATTTTCTTTTAAAATACTAGCTAGCGCCCCCCCCCCCACCCCAGAACCGTTATTATGCTAAATTGGCCATCCTAAAGAATGTTAACCAACAGTTCATTATCCTGTAAAGGAAATTATTGCCACTATGAAAATGATTGAATCAGTTGCCAGTGGGGAGAGTGTTAGGATTAGATGTTGAAGAGGCTCTTAAACCTAGGAGCTTTTAACAAAGACTTGGCTAAGCACAAACTTTGTAGTGTTCATGAGCATGCCTAAATGTTTTTTTTTTTTAATTGGGTCTTACCTTTTGAAGTTACCTTGAACAGAATAAGTGAACATTGTTGTTTTATCTTCTTGCTTTGAATTTATGTTGTTGTTGGGGGCAGGGTAGACAGGTAGAAAGTTAGTGCAGATTAGCTTTTATTGTTTTGTTTTTGTCTTAAAATAGCACAATGGCAGCAATCATCCTTATGTTGTTAGATACAGAATTTTTCAGTATGTCATAAAGATGAATCAGGTCATATACTACCCATTGTATATTATTTATACATTTTGGTAGCTTATGTCTCCCTGATTTTAGTGGCTAGATTTTATTTATATACACACACACACACACACACACACACACACACATGCCAGTTATTGGCTTCATGGCTTGTTTCAGTAGAATATTTAGGCATTGTGATCCTGTGTGGAAAGTAAATCTAGAATATGAGCCTTTCCTATAGTTTAGATGACACACAAAGTATGCTAGTACATTGTGCTCTTCAAAGTTATGTTTAGTTGTTCTATTTTGATTCCTGTGTACCTATTTTTACTTTCTTTTTTAAGGGCAAGGACTTTTATCTCCTACCTTTGTATCCCCTGTTGTATTTAATAGGTAATGAGAATACAATATACCTATGTTATAGTAAACTTGATTCAACTTGTCTTAAAATAGAAAACTTGGTGAAAAACCATGCTACTATACATATTTTTTTATATATATTTGAAACATTTAATGTTAAGACCTCGAATTTCAGATCCATTTCCTTCCTCCCTTGTCACCCATTCCCTCTGGGGAGATAAGTAATTCAGTATATGTTGTACATGTCTAGCTATGCCATGCTATACATATTTAAGAGGTAACAACTTTCCTGTATGAATCTCTGATACCTGAAGGCTAAAGAATATGGGTTTTTCAGATCCTCATATCATGACTGTTAGAAAAGTCTTGCACTTTTTTTCCTTTGGAGTTTCTATAGTATTTTTGTCATGAAAACATCCATTAGATTCTTAAATATCACTTTTTTCTGTTACATAATCCTGTTTACTTGGTACTAGCATATCTATAATTTGAATCCTTGGTTTTTAATGTATTTATATCATAACATTCTATAATGTATAGATAGTTCTTCCACGTTTCACTTATTTTTTTCTTCTTAACAGCAATCAAAATATAAAGTTATAAACAAAGATCAGTGGTGCAATGTGCTAGAGTTTAGCAGAACAATTAATCTTGACCTTAGCAACTATGATGAAGATGGAGCATGTGAGTACTGGCGGGGTGTTTTGACGTTTTTCCCACCATCCTCTTGAAAGAATTTATGCAGAACATACTTTCTCTCTCTTCACAGGGCCAGTTTTGTTGGATGAATTTGTGGAGTGGTATAAAGAGAAACAGATGACCTAGGAATTTAACTATGCACAGCAGCTCAGAGTCCCTGTTAGCACAGTTCTGTCAACCATTAGCCATAAATTGCTGTTTGTATCCAAGCGCATGCTGCTTTTCTCGCACAGTGTCCCTTCTGCAGGGAAGTTGTGGTGTTTGCTATTTAACAAGCCAATGATGCTTGCTCTGTAGCATTGTCCTCTTCGAAGGCTGCTTTGCTTTTTGTATTTACACTACAGATTGGTGAATTTGCCAACGTCTTCACTGTGATTATGTGTATATTGCTGTTTAAATTTTGTATATGTGTATAAAAAAAAGCTTCACCTAGAGATTATTTCTGCAGAAATGTATTGTAAAAATAATTTTGTGGCACATTTTCGTCACTTTTTTCAACTGAATCTTTTATTTCTTTATTTGGTCTCAAATGTAGCATTTCAGAAAACAAGACTCAAGAGCTCTTTGAACATTGTTGCCATGAGCAGCCATTGCCAGTATAACATTTCTGTTTTAAGAGGTCAATTTTTTGCTATGGGAATGAGTATCATTTCTTCCTTCAGCAGTACATGCCAAATGTTAGTTTTAGTTAAAACTTTTGGCCCTTAAAAATGGTTAAAATTGGAATTATTTGAATACATAGTTGTAAAATGTCACAGATAATTTCACCTTGGTACATAGAATATTGGGTTTTTTTTTTAAACATAAACATATTTAAATTTTTTATGTTTAAAAGAACCCAGTAGTATTCTGGATAGTGATATAAATCAGCAAATTAAAAATATACCTTTACAAAAATGGGATTTAAGCTCCTTTAAATTGCCTTTGGCATGCTGTCTTTAGTCTTCCTCAATACTCTCTTTTCCTTTGGCTTACAAAGAATGTTCAGGCTTCTATTGTTTCCTAAGCTACTAAAACTAAAATTTATGTTCTCCCTTCATCCAAAATGAATGGTTTTGTTGGCAATCACAATTTATCAACTCTAGCCAACTGTGGGTCATGGTTTGAATTTTTAGTTAGGCTTTCATAGTGTCTAATTTTCAGTTTCTTATGTAATTAAAGAAGTATATTGAATAGTGAGGATTTGTTTTTCCTTTTCTTTCCTGCTGGGTTTTTTCCTGGCAAAATGTTCATTGCAGGCAATGGATATTAAACCACCAGCATTGAGTTCAATACACACTATCTTTTCAGTAGGGACCACTTTTTTTTGGCAACTGAGTAATTTGTACAAGAAAGTTTTAGCCATTATTTGCCCAAATGAGGAAAACTAGAGTGAATGGAATGGTACCTTAACATTTTCATTTTATGTCTTGTTTTCTCTGCCTTACCCCTTCTTAGGAATGTATTGTCAATACCAACACTTATTTCTTCAGTATATCTGGTGCTAAATAATGCAGTCCCTAAGGTTTTATGAAAATAGAAAATTTTATGGTAGTTTGACAAGTAAAAATCTGTTGGTACATTTGAACAAATGAAATGAATGCAGCTATTATGTAGTAACAGCAGAATCCAAGACCAAGCAAGTAATTGGAAGCAGTTTGAACGTGGTTGAAATCTGCTAGTGGCTCTTCGCCACCCCCTCCCCATTCCCCTTAGATTAAATGTGAATTTTTCAACCTGTAAGAAATGAGAAAAAGCACACAGGCATGTTCTTCCGCACTACTGTGTCACAGTTTCTCTGCTAACAGTGTCCAGGATTTGGGATCTTACTTAGTTTCTTTGCCCTGTTGTAATTAAACCACCAAAGACAAATTATATATGTATATACAATGTGTTTGCAGATACAAAATCACGTTATAGTTAAAATGCAACTACTACCTTTCCCCACCAAATAGAAATGTTTAGTTTGTTGTGAAATAAACACATAGAGGAGTTTTAAAAGCTATCTAATGACTAAGCATACCTGATTGTTACTTGTTTGTATGCTCACATTTGGACATTTCTGAATTAGTGCCAGTTTGCACAAGATAATAACTGTGAGTGGATTATAAAATGTTTATGGCAAGCAACCAATATTAAATCCAATATTTTGAAAGGATTTTAGTATAAATGTACATATTTCAGTAGTAATAGTCAGAGGGAAAATATAGGGAGATACAGAGTGCTGTTTTTTTTTTTAATCCTATTTACAAACAAACCACATTTTAGAAGCAATGTCTCATAAATTTGATCAGTTGTGTTTTTTTTCTTTTAAAAAAGTAACGGTAACATACACAAAAACCCTGGGTTTGTTTTATTGTATTTTTGTGTCAGATTAAGAATCTGGAGAATTTTTAAAAATACTAAATGGTATAATTCTCTCAGAAATATAAAAATTGTTGCAAAAGGAAGATTGCATTAGGTAAATAATTAGAATCTTACCAATGGTGGGTAGAACCTGAGAAAGCTATTAATTATGTATAATTTTTTAAAAACACGAATCTCAAGGGGCAGCCAAAATCTACATGCTTAGAAAACCTGAATGGGTTTCATTTTGCAAATTTTAAACATTTAAAAAATATAAACCTTTGAGATTATTTAATTGTGGAGATTCCTTATCTCCTCCCCGACCCCCTTCTATTTTAATGTAGTTCAGCATAGAGAGGTATTGAGGGATGGGGTGCTTAGACTTTTTTTAAAGTCTCTGCCTACTTATCTCTAGACTAGGTTGATATTGACTCATAGGTATCATCAGATGGTTATTTAGTGGCATATGTAAAAAGATTAGTATGTTTTTCCTCTTCCATTTCCAACAAGATCCTCAACCCTTTCCTCCTCATGATATTTGAACACTATCATGCAAGTGCTCACAGTGGAATGGAATGTAAAGTTTAGATTTACATTGCCACAATGGTTGGTCAGTGGTTTCATTATTTGATTCTTTTAAAAAACACCTGCTGAAATGTTGTGTATCTTTTTGAAGCATGAGCTACTAGTTAAACAGGTTTTGGTCTTTTTTTTTTGTAAAGCTGAGTAGAAAAACCTTTACACTTTTGTCCAATTTAACAGATTTTTTTGACCTCCAGTTTCTATTTTAACAGTACTTTTGAGGTTTCTACAGAAAGCTTTAAAAATTAGTTTGTCCCCCTAATTTTAATTCTTACAACTGCTAAAATACCTCTGTAAGCCTTATCCTTTCACATGTTGTATGATAAATGTATAGAATTCATCCACCAACAGAACTGTTGGTTGTCTGTAAATGAGACCAAAACGTGGGTTGATTTTTGTCACAAAATAATTTCTACTGGAGGTTACTGCTTGTTACATGGACAACAGTTAACCTATAACTGTGAATGCTTTTATGTCTTCAGTATTTGCATTACATACATGAGGTGTGCAAGTCTTGTGATTCACCGCTTAACTGAAATACTGTCACGCCACCTAACAGGAACAGGACTTCAGCAGGTTGGTTTTAGGTTTTAATGGAGTTGATGTAAAATGGTATTCCCACAAATAAAAAGAATTTGTGTTTGGTTTCAGAAACTGTGTCATTTTTTTCTGTGTTTTTCCTTAAAAAGTAATCTGAAGATAATCTGTTAAAAGTGATTTTAATCACAATTGTCTAAAACGTTTAATAGATCAGTACATTTATCCTGGCAAAGATTTTCTCCAATGTGATAGTAGAGAGAATATTTGGTTTGGTTTCTATAGACGTGGATTTAAAGTTACTTGTAAGTTATTACAAGTTATTTAACTTATATAAAATAAGGAAGTTACACTGGACAAACTCTCAGGTCCCTTCTAACTCCAGAGTGCAAAGGCACAGAGAGGAGTTGGTGAGGAACAGCAAGTAGAGGAAAAGATGGAGAAAAGGAACAAGCCGGTTATTAAGTGCCTGCTGTGGGCCAGGCATTGTGCCAAGCCCTCTATGGATATCTTACTTGATTTTCACAACAACCCTAGGGAGTAGGTGCTATTATGGTTCCCATTTTACAACTGAGGAAATGGGCTGGAATTGAGCCCATGTCTTCTTAATTCTAGGCTCAATGCTCTATCCATTGCACCACTTAGCTTTCTACTGGCTTACTAGGCTAAAATGACTTGAATGACAGTATGAAGGGGTGTAAAGGAAAAGTAGGAAGGAACCAGGTTATAAAGAACTTTAAATGCCAAATAGGGAAGTTTATATTTGATCCTACAGATATTAAGAAGTCACTCAAATTTGTTGAGTAGGAGTAACATGTTCTTTGGGAAAGTCACTCTGTCAGCTGTGTCGGTGATGGGTGGGAACAGGGAAAAATGTGGCATAGAAGCCAATTAGGAGGTCATTGCATTTATCTATGTGAGAGGCGATGGCCTGAAATAAGGGGGCAGCCATGTGAGTGGAGTGAAGGGGACCAATTTAAAATATTGTAGAGATAGATATGAAAATATTTGGTCATTGGGGGTACAGGATAAGAGAAATTAATGATAACACTAAGGCTGTGAACCTGAATGACAGAAAGAATGGTGGTAACATGTATTGTCATTGGGAAATCTGAAAGATGAGTTTTGTTTTAAAGTTACTGCATTTGACATACCTAGAAGATACCCAGTTTGAAGTATCTAATGAGTAGTTCATGATGAAAGTACTGGAGCTCAGAAGACAGAATAGGGCTTCTTATATAGCCCCCGGAGTCATTTGCATAAAAATAAGAGAAGATATGAGGACTGATGAAGTTACCAAGTAAAAATGTAGAGAGGAAGAAGAGAGGCAGGACAAAGCCTTGAGGGGCATCCACAGCTGGACATGGCATGGACTGTGCCCTGGCAAAGGAGATTGACAAGGAGCAGTGCCAGCTAGGAGTACAGCCAGGAGAGTGTTCCAGAGTGGGGAGAGAGTGAGTAGTAGAGAGGTTAAGAAAGATGAGAAATGGGGGCAGCTAGGTGGTGAAGTGAATAGAACACTGGCCCTGGAGTTCAAATCTGGCCTCAGACACTTAACACTGGCCATGTGACCTTGGGCAAGTCACTTAACCCCAATTGCCCTGCCTTCCCCCCTCCAAAAGAAGGGGAAAAAAAAGATGAGAAATGAGAAAAACTGATTAGATTTGGTAAACAGTAAGAGATCATTGGTCACTTTGGAGTTTCATTTCATGGTAAAGAATGGAAGCCAAATTTCAGCAGTTTTGGAAGAGAATGAGCAAAGGAAGTAGAGACAAAAGTAAATGGATTTTTTCCAAGGAGTTTGGTTGAGAAAGAAGAGCCATAGGTCACAATAGCTGGTGGAGGTGCTAGGATCTAATCAAGGGTTTCTTGAAGGATAGGGGAGACTTAGGTGTGTTTATAAGCAGAATAGGGATCACCAAGAGATTTAGTATTAGGTGAGGAGGGCTGAAGGATGAGAGTGGGGCAGCCTCCTGGAGAAGAGGAAAAGGGATGTAGATTGGCCTTATTGAGAAGGGCTACCTCTTCAATAGAGATGGGTGGGTGAAGTCAAGGAGTTGTGAGAAAGGGGGAGCTTAGAGTAAGTGTCCTAGGTTTTCTCTGTGAAGGATGAGGTGAGGTCCTCAGCTATGTGGATGGGGCGAGGCAGTGCTTCGGGAAGCTTGAGAATGTCTGGAACATCTACCGTGACTGATGAGTGGAATAGAGAATATTAGAAAAAAAATTGAGTCCGAGGTGGTTGGTGGCACAGTGGATAGTACTGGATTTGGAATCAGGAAGACCTGTGTATGAATCCTACATGAAACACCTCTTGCTGTGTGATCAAGTCACTTAACCTCTGTCTCAGATGAAATGACATCAGAAGTGCTCTGAAAACCTTAAAATGCTATATATAATTATTATTACTACAGGGAGTAAAAGTATCCCCTTGCTTCAATGAGGACCCATTTGAGATTGGGTAAGAAATGTGTAGTGAACACAGTTAGCACAGTTTTGTGACTCTTCAGCTCCACTCAGCAGTGACTAAGAAATGAGGTCGATTGCAGGACTAATCCAGGTTGTGGTTGGCAAGGTCTGAGCAGCAAGAGGGTAAGGGAATCAGTAGAATTGGAATGGTTCACTAAGGGATTGGGAGAATGGTAACTTGAGCATGTCACACTGGTCCTAGGCCCCAAGCTACTCCAGCCTCAGACTAACAGAGTTTTAGAGAACATCATGGTGACTGTCTTGTCATCCCTGAGGAAAGGCAGTGGGGTAGTCATGACCAATGTTGTCAAACTCAAATAGAAATGGGGCCACTAAATGATATGTGGCTGCATATTGGCTTAGAAAACCACATATTAGTACTAACATTTGCATTTTTATTTTGTTAAATATTTCTCAATCATATTTCAATCTGGTTTGCCACACAGGAGTGTTGTGGTCAGCATGTTTAACACCTCAGGTTTGGAGAACTGAAATGAGGGTATTCTCTCAGTTGCCTGAAGAGGACTAAGGAGACAGGACCCAGTATAGTTGTGCCACAGCAAGCAAGGGTCTGGACTTAAGCCATACCATACCTACACATTGGAGGCTGGGGCCTTACCAGTCAAACAGGTTTTCATTGGCTCAGAGTAATGCTATGTACTCTATGTATCCAAAATATTATTCTTAGTAGGGGTTATAGATTTTACTAGAATGCCAGAGGGATCCATGGCTTCTAGAAGGTAAAGAACCCCTGCTTTAGAATCTCCTATCTAATCTTGCCTTTGTATGAACTGTTTGAAATCTGAAGTGAATTTATCAGACTATGCCATTTTCCCCTCATCTCTCATAAACTTCAAGATGATATAGTCACTTATCAAAGTTCCATCATTTCTACTCTGATCAGCTCCTCCTTATTGGTCTATATCAGTTTCATAGCAGTTTCTATTGTTGCTTCCTGAAGAATAAAATTACCCTCAAGGCAAATTTTAAAAAAATCAGCAAAATCACTAATGCAGAAATTTGTTTTGCATGACTGTACATATTTGTAATGAGTCTTGTTTTTTTTTGCCTTAATGGGTGAGGGAGGTAGTGTGAGAAAGATTAAGAACAAAAAAAAAAATCAAAAGGTCTCTGCTGGGGAAGCTAGCTGGCACAGTGAATAGAGCACTGGCCCTGGAATTAGGAGGACCTGAGTTCAAATCTGGCCTCAGACACTGTGGCAGCAAGCACCCCAACATCCCCAGGGTGACTGCCAACACAGGTTCTTAGATCTGCTTTTCAAAAGGAAAGCTACTCAAAATGGGTTAACAAGCTTACTTTAATCAAACAAACATACATTACCTAGTTCAGGGGAAAAAAGGTCAGCACCCCAAACTTCAGAGTTACAGAACTTACAGATCAAACAGACAGGCTTCCAAACTGTCCAACCATTATATCAATACCAAATCACAGTTACCAGAGAGGGAAGCATCAACATCTGGGTTTTCAAAGCCGGGGGGCTCTCAACAACGGCTTCCCAGAGTCTCATCTGGTCAAATCACACAACACTTCTCAAAGTGAGCCCCAAAGCAAAGCCTCGCCTCAGGGTTTATATAGCCTTCTCCTGGCTCAGAGAATGTAACAACCTTCTGGACCCACTGCCCAATCACAAAGTATCAAGGTATGGGCTTTCCTGAAAAACAAGCCTCCCACCACAG
The DNA here is from genome assembly GCA_011680675.1 of Gymnobelideus leadbeateri. Taxonomy (NCBI): domain Eukaryota; kingdom Metazoa; phylum Chordata; class Mammalia; order Diprotodontia; family Petauridae; genus Gymnobelideus; species Gymnobelideus leadbeateri. Next base: position 455,627 of record WOXC01010965.1, on the reverse strand, counting down.
GCTCCAGGTGCACTTAAGCTAGGGGCAGGGAAGATCTTTAAATCTGCATTTCCATTACAGACACTTAACACAAAAACTAGCTGTGTGACCTTGGGTGAGTCACTTAACCCCAATTGCCCTCCAGAAAGCAAAAAAAAAAGGTCTCTGCTTTAAAATAATAATGATGATGATGATGATGATGATGATAAGTAGCTTCTCATCTATTTGAAGTCTGGAAAATTAGAGTTCCCCCTCACAATTATACTTAGTCTTAGCATTAGGCTTGTGATTTACCCTACTGATCTCCCACTGGTACAGGCAATATTCTCACTCTTCCCTGATTAACTTTCTATTATACTCCCCACAGTGACTATTTCAAATGTAATCTCAGGATGCCTACCCTAACTCCTTCCCCTCCTCCTAAGCAGAAGGCCTTGTCTCCTATTTTCCTGAGGTAACAGAAACTATTGTGATCTCTATTCTAAACCCCCAAATCCCTCTGTATCATCCTCAGTACATTCCTTCTTTGCTCTATACTTTAATGAAGGGGCGGTATTTCTTATCAAGGACAGCCCCTTTATTTGTTCCCCTTAATCTTATCCCCTACTGTCATCTTCAGAAGCTTGTCCCTTTAACTATTATTTCCTCCTCTTTTGCCCTCCCTTCTCCCACTTCTGGACCCTGTCCTTATTATCTACTGCCTGTCTCTACTGCTAAAAGCATATTCAGATCAACCTTATCCTTTAAAAAAAAAAAAAGCCTTTCCTTGACTTTATTACCTTACATTATTATTTTATGTGTCTCAACCCTTTCATGGACAAACTTAAAAAAAAAAAAAGCTTTTTTTTTTTTCAAGCCCTTGCAGTCTAGTCTGGCTTCCAACCCTAATACTTCATTACAGTTATCAGCAATCTTTTACTTACTAAATCCACTGGTCTTTTCTCAGAACTCAGTCGTCTTGACTTCTTCCCTATAATATATGACCCTACTGATTATCCTCTTTTGGATAATTTCTCCTCCCTGGGTTTTGATGTTACTTCACTTTCTATGGTGTTTGTTGTTCATCTTTCATTCTTGAAGAGGGCAATGACATCAAGGAAGGTGATGTCTTGACTTGCAAGTAAATTGGATTTTAGTCAGGCAAAGCTGTGCAAAGTCATCAGACTCCTCTAGAGTCAATTGGAATCTGCTGGCAACACACAGGTCAGGATGACTTAGCTTATTAAGCTAAGATCTTTCCCACGTCTGTTTGTCTGAGTATACACCCATTCAGTAATTCAAGGCTAGGTAAGAATTGAGGCAAAAGATAGCCTTCACAAAAGCATCAATCTGGGAGGGAAAGACCCTCAGAGTTTCTGGCCAGAACCATACAAACAGTGAGGAAGTGAGGCTTGGCCTGGGACCTATTATTGGCCAATCTGAAAACTAAAGTGGTTTGGGTTTAAAGGCATAGATTCCATTTGAATCCCAATGGGCTTTATCAAAGCCTTGTTTTTTGGAGCTATATTTCAGGAACTCGAAAAAAAGACAAAAGAGTCAATTATCCCAGTTTAAAAAAACAAATCAATGATAGAATAAATAAGCAGGGAAATCTAGCTCTTCAACTCCCAAGATCCCTTGTGAAGTGTAAGTGATAAAAATTTATATTCTTTGGGACAGAGTGTCCACATGTAAAGGTGTGACCCCCCCAAATGGAGAGAGAAGAACTTATATATGTTGCCTTTTACCAAAATGCAATTTCCCTACTTGTCTCTCTTAATTAGGTCTATTTTTGCCTTTGCTTTGTCTGAGATCATGATTACTACCCCAGCCTTTTTTTTTTTTTACCTCAGCTGGAGTAGAATATATTCTTTTCCAGCCTCTTACTTTTATTCTGTGTATGCCCTGTTTTAATTGTATTTATTATAAACAACATATTGCTGGATTCTGGTTTTAATTCCATTCTGCTGTCCATTTCCACTTTATGGGTGAGTTAATCCCACTCAGATCCACAGTTGTGATTACTAACATTTCTCTCCATCTTATTTTTTCCAGTTTATCCATTTCTTTCTCTTTTTACCCTTTACCACCTCAAAAGTCACTTTTGCTTCTAACTAGTACCCCTCCCCTTAATCAACCCTCCCTTCTCTCACTTTCCTTCTTTGTTTTAAACTCTTTCCTTCCCACTTCGATTTTGGATAAGATAGATTTCTATACCCACTGAGTGTATATGTTATTTCCTCTTTGAACCAATTCTGATGAGAGTGAGGTTCAAGCATTGCCTGTCACCCTCATACCCTATTTATGTGGATAATTTTCCCCATTCTTCTCCTTTTCCCTTTCTCCCAGTGTATCCCTCCTTCTTGCCCCTTAATTTTTTTTTTAGAGCAACTGATCATAGTTAACTCTGTGCCCTCTGTCTGTGTATATGCTTTCTAATTGCCCTAAGTTCTTAGGAGTTACCAGTATCATCTTCCCGTAAAGGAAGGTAAATAGTTTAACCATTTTAAATTCCTATGATTTCTCTTTCATGTTTACTTTTTATGTTCTCCTTGAGTCTTGTATTTGAATGTCAAATTTTCCATTCAGCTCTGGTCTTTTCATCAAGAATGCTTGAAAGTTCTCTATTTCATTAAATATCCATTTTCCCCCTGAAGAATTATACTCAGTTTTGCTGGGTTAAGTTATTCTTGGTTGTAATCCTAGCTCTTTTGCCTTCTTCCAATACCATCTTCCAAGTCTTCCAATCCTTTGATGTAGAAGCTGCTAAGTCTTGTGTCATCCTATGTGGCTACATGATATTTGTCTTTTTTTTCTGGCTGCTTACAATATTTTCTTCTTGACTTGGGGGCTCTTGAATTTGGCTATAATATTCCTGGGAGTTTTCATTTTGGGATCTCTTTCAGGAGGTGATCAGCAGATTCTTTAAATTTCAATTTTGCCCTCTGGTTCTAGAATATTAGGGCAATTTTCCTTGGTAGTTTCTTGAAAGATGATATCTAGGCTTTTTTTTTATCATGACTTTCAGGTAATCCAATAATTCTTAAATTATCTTCCCTGGATCTGTTTTCCAGGTCAGTTGTTATTCCAGTGAGATAGTTCACATTTTCTTCTATTTTTTCATTCTTTTAATTTTAATGTCTTGTGGAGTCATTGGCTTCCACTTGCCCAGTACTACTTTTTAAGGCATTCTTTCAGTGAATTTTTGTACCTGTTTTTTCCATTTGACCAATTCTTTATTAAGGAGTTCTTCTCTTCATTGGATTTTTGTGTCTCTTTTACCTAGTTTGGCCTCTTCTGTTTTTTAAGATGTTATTTTCTTAAGTATTTTTTTTGTGCCTCTACCAAACTGTTGACTTTTTTTTTTAAAGCAATTGGGGTTAAGTAACCTGCACTTACACTGCTAGGTTTTTGTTTGTGTAGATTAAGTGTCGGAGGCCGGCTCTGAACTCAGGTCCTTCTGACTCCAGGGCCAGCACTCTATTCACTGCGCCACCTGTTGACTTTTTTGTATTACTCTCATATTCTTTTCCCAGTTTTTCCTCTACCTCTTTTACTTGATTTTTAAAATCCTTTTTGAGCTTCTTTAGGAATTCTTTTTGGGGGCTTTAAACCAATTCATATTATTCCCCCCTCTCCCCGAGGGTTTAGGTGTATATAGCAGTTCAGACTTTATTGTCTTTTGAGTTTGTGTTTTGATCTTCCTTATCACCATTGTAACTTTCTATGGTCCAGATCTTTTTTTTGTTTACTCATTTTCCCAGACTGTTTCTTGATTTTAACTATGTTAAAGTTGGGGCTATCCTCTTCCAGGGTAGAGGGGCCATGGTCCCAAGCTTCAGGATTTTGTACAGCTAAATTTTCAGGGGGTAGCTAGGTGGTGCAGTTAATAGAACACCTATGCTGGAGTCAGGAGGACCTGAGTTTGGATCTGACCTCAGACACTTAACACACACACAAACAAAAAACCTAGCCATGTGACCTTGGGCAAGTTACTTAACCCCAGTTGCCCTCCAAAAAGCAACAACAACAACAACAAAAAAAAGAATCACTTTCTTCCATGACCTTTTGTACCTCTTTTTCCATTTGGCCAATTCTGCTTTTAAGGAGTTCTTTTCTTCAGTAAATTTTTGTACCTCTTTTTTTTTTTTCATTTGGTCATTTCTTTTTAAAGATGTTATTGTCATTCCTTCCTTCTTTTCCAATTACATATAAAGATGGTTTTCAACATTCATTTTTTTAAGATTTTGTGTTCCACATTTTTCTCCCTCTCTTCCTCTCCTCTGTACCCAAAATGACAAGCAATATGATACAGGTACATATACAATCACCTTTGAGGTTATATAGCCCTCATTTTGGACGTTCGGTTATCTAGAGGTTCAGATAGTTGAAGTGATCTGCCGAACATTGACATTTGTGAAGGTAACTGACCCAAATTGGGAGATGATGAGATTCACCAAGAAAAAGTATAGAAAGAGAAGGGTCACAGTGAATGTTGGAGAAGATGTAGGAAAACTAGGATACAGATGCATTTTTGGTGGAGTTGTGAACAGAATCAGTTAGGGCCCGCCTTATGGGGCAGATGTCAAACTCACCTCTCCAGCCGCCTCTGCGGCACTCCTATCGCCTTCCTCAATTCCTGTCTCCCCTACGACCCAGCTTGCCTCCACAAGCCCTTCTCCAGCTGCCCCTGCAGTCTGGTCACTCTGGTCGCCCTTATGACCCAGGCTGTTACTACAACCCTCTCTCCAGCTGCCTCTACAGCTCTAGTCACTCTGGTCGCCCCTACGACCCAGGTTTGCCCCCACGAACCCCTCGGGGGAGCCTGCTCCTCCCAAACAGACAAAGGAGTCCTGAAACCAGTCTTGCCGTTTAATCTCTTGCTCGTTTACAATCACCTCATCTCTTTCTCCTCCTGCTTTCACCTTGCCTCCCTCCTTTTAGCTCCTTTCCCTTCCCCTAACTCTCTTCTCCCACATGCCTCAGCAGTAACAAGCTTCTCATAACAGGGGAGTGCTCCCCGTTAGCGGTGCATACTCAATACCCCAAAATCACAGGGGAGAATACACACCCAGGTGCCTCTTGGACCCTGCTTGAGTTGCTCTGTCCTTTGCCTGAGATTTCCATGGGTTCTCAGAGTTCCGGTAGAGTCTTAAAGGGCCCCAACAAGAATCCAACCATTCTGTAGAGCAATCTTGAACTATGCACAAAGGGCTCTAAAATCATATATACCCTTTGGTCAAGTAAGACCACTACTAGGTCTGCATCTTAAAGAGATAGAAAACAAAGAATATTTCTAGCAATTCTTTTAGCAGACAAAGAATTGGAAATTGAGGGAAAGTGCATCAATCGGGAAATGGCTGAACAGGCTGTGTAATGGAAATACTACTGTGGAATGGAATGGAATGGAAATACTACTGTGCTCTAAGAAATGATGATCAGGAAGAAAAACTTGGAAAGACTTAGATGAAAAGATGCTGAGTGAAGTGAGCAGAACCAGAACATTGCACACAGTAACAACAACATTATGTGATGATCAACTATGATAAACTTAGCTCTTCTCAGCAATACAATCATTCAAGACAATTCCAAAAGACTCATGATGGAAAATGCTATCCACATCCAGAGGAAGAACTAGAGTATACTATATATTACATCCAAATCTAAATCCAAGGCCCTATGATCCTCTCTACTTAGCCCAGCCCCACCCCTGAGCTTCAGTTGTGTATCACCAACTACCTGGTAAACTTTACCTGGACATTCTATAAGCATCTGAACTGCAGCATCTTTGAAACAGAACTCATCAGGGCAGCTAGGTGGCTCAGTGAGTAGAACACTGGCCCTGGAGTCAGGAGGACCCGAGTCCAAATCCGGCCTCAGACACTTAACACAAAAACTAGCTGTGTAATTTTGGGCAAGTCACAATCCCAATTGCCCTCCAAAAAGAATAATAAAAAAAAAGAAATAGAATTCATGGTGTCCTGCTTCAGATCCACCCCATCTTAAACCTCCCTCTTTGTCTTGAGGGCTTCGCCATCCTTCTAATCACATGTTTGCACAATGGCAGAGCTATCAGATTCTTTCCTCTCCCTCACCACTCTCTCCTCTTCCTTTTCCCCCTACCCAGTTTCCAGTCAGCTGCTAAATAAGGCTTATTTGCTGTACCATGGCTAGTAACTTTCCCTGTCTCACCTGGACTACTCAAAGTCTCCTTATTGGTCTTTCTGCTTTGAGCCCGTCCTCTCACCAGTCTGTTTCCTATACAACTGCCAAAAGAATCTTCCTAAACCACAGATCTAACCTTATTATTCTTTTGCTCAGGAATCATTGGTGGCTCTTTCTTACCTCTAGCTTGAAATGTAGACTTTCGCTTGTGACTTTTAAGGCCCTTCACAACTTGAATCAAACCTTTCCTTTCAGACATTTCACATCATTCCACTTCTCCTGACCATTTTAGCCTATTCTTTACTATTCTCTGACCTTGACATTCTCTCCCCTGCCTTCATCTCTTCCCCCAGGATGTCCCTTATGCCTGGAATGCACTTCCTTTTCACACTGCTTCTGAAACACACACACACACACACACACACACACACACACACACACACAATTTTAATAGAGAAAGTGAGAGAATATGAACCATAAGCATCTGCCTTTTCCTCATTGAAAGGGAAGGGGTGAGGTATGGATATAGAAATTGGGGAATACCTCGTGAGGTACTTTCAGTCTGAGGCTGGAAAGAAGATATTTAATGGAGAGTAGAAAGCACATTGACTATCAGGAATTTTATAACTCAGGACAAACAAATTAAAGGACAGTCATAAATCATAAAATGGCTTCTATAATGAGAATAAGGTCCTTGAAAAGTAATAAAAATATAACTTTTCAAATATAAACTTTTAATGACAGCAGTAACAATTATGTACTCTACTATTCTGCAAACAGGACAGAATCAATATTTCAGTGTGATTTTGCATATTTAACTTATTAAAAATTATATCCCTGATTTTTGGATTTTTGATCCTTGACTTTTTTCTATTTATGTGAACTAAATTGTTGAAATATAGTGAAGTAAAGAAATTGTGCATTGACGTAAGCTTAAAAAGCCAAGAGACAGGGCAGCTAGGTGGCACAGTGAATAGAGCACTGGCCCTGCAGCTAGGAGGGCTTGAGTTCAAATGCAGCCTCAGACACTTGATACTGACTAGGTATATGACCATGGGCAAATCACTTAATTCCAATTGCCCTGCCTTCCCCCTTCCAAAAAGAGAAAAAAAAAAGCCAAGAGTATATTTTAATTGGACAAATCCCAGATTTTCCTAATATAGAAGTATCAGTCATTAGAAAATTATATGTTGAGATCTAGTGGTTTTTAATGAACTACTGAAAACCATGAAATATATTATCTGATTAACAGAAAATCTGATATTCACCTATACAACTCAATTGTCTCTTGAACAATGATAATGAAATACACAGACAAATCAGTAGCAATTGAAATAAAACACCCCAGGAAAGTAATAGGAAAAAATGAGAAATAGGGGGAAACTGACATCACATTAAGAAAGACAATTAATGTGTAGCTTGCAGATATATTGTGGGTATTGAAAGGGAAAAAAATATATGATGCCTACTATTTTTTTACATTAGTCATTTCCTGATAGACCCATCATACATCATAGTAACCTCCCTTGTAATAAAAAAAAAAAAAATTAAGCCAAACCAACCCAAATCAGTGACGATATAGTGCCATTGTTATAAACTTTTAAGAGAACTGTTGAAAACAGTATTATGGGAAACAGCAAAAGGTAAGGAGATGAATATATATTTTACTAAAAAGGAATGGGAAAAGATTGTTGTGTAAGCCCATTTTATCTAACATAGGAGCTTTGTTTTGGAATGGCCACTCTTGGTGCACACTAAGGTTGGGTGTGTTTTTATTTAAAAAAAAATATTTTTTGTCAAATTAAAATTTTTATTTTCTCTCCCTCCTCCCTTCCCCACCTATTGGAAATCTCTTAACAAGTATATATACTAAAGCAGAACAAATCCCTGCAGTGACCATGTCCAAAAATATCTCTTGAATCCAATACCTCTCTGTTGGGAAGAAGAGCAGCATGCTCCATCATTGGTCCTCTGGAATTATATTGACTCATTGCATTGACCTGAATTCCTAAGTTTTTCAAAGTTGTTTATATTTCCAATGCTATTATTTGTTCTTGTTGCTGTATAAATTATTCTTCCATTTCTGCTCACTTCTTTCTTCATATGTTCCTAAGTCTTCTACTAAACATGTTTTCTCCATAGTTCTGATGGTTTCTGGTACAGAAGACCTGAACATAGAATTTGGAACCTTTGTTTGGTGATAGGAATCAAATAGTAGAGAAAACCAGCAATTTGGGGTCCTTTGAGAAAAGAACAGCCTAGATAGAGATTTTTCTTACTTTTGGGAGGAAAAAACTCAACTCTGAGAGAAAATGCCATTGTTTTTAGTGTAGCAGGATGGACAAGTGTGAATAGTGTCAAAGAGAAGATAAACCTATCTCCAGAAACACAAGCCAGCTAGTCCAAAGTCCACATCCTATCTCAAACATTCATTTAATGGATTTGATTCCCATAATTTCATATTCTCTGTGTTTAAATTACTATTTCAGCTTTTCTTAGAAATTGTGAACTTTCTCATCCTTTATAAGTCTAGAGTATACATCAAACTAGAATAACAATTGAAAGCTGAAGCTGGAGATTCATTATTGGTACAAGTAAGCAGAATTAAAAAAAAAAACCCTCTCTTTTTACACCAAACCTCCTGTTCTTTGAAGGTCATATTTTTTAAAGTTCTTTATTTTTGTCCCGTTTAATTGTGCCCCTTTGCAGATACCATCTGAAAAATATGGGATCATGAAATCCTGGCAGTGAAGAAAGGAAGTTCTGGAGGATTTTTTTTTTTTACTCTTGTCTTAGAATTGTCTGAACTTCAGTATCTGAAATTGCAAAACCAATGTTCTCTAGAGTTTTTAATCCTTAAACTTGGGCCCATAAAAGAGTTGCAGCTGTACTCATTACAAGTGAATTAACAGACCCTCACAAGATTACAGCCTATTTCAACTATAGAACAGGTGGGGAGAATATAAACCAGAGCATATTTTCTTTCTTTACTGGGGTTCTCAGTCTGTACTGCTTATTTCTGTATCATTCATCATTATTCGTGTTTCATCTTGAGGGTGAACAGGAATTGAAATTGCAGCACTGATTTTATCACAGAAGCTGCCTTTGGCTATTGAATAAAACACCATGTTAATTAGTGTACCTTTTTTGTATGAGTCAGATTGCTTAGAAATCCTCAGACTTTCTTGTCACCACCAAAGCCTGGAACCTCTAGTCTTTATACTCAGTGTAGTAATTTGTCTATAGATTTTTATTAACTAACCTTTCTGTCACTGTATGCTATAGCGCATGGGCCTTTTACCCTATTATTTAACAGTATTCACTGGTTCCCCATTAGGTCACCATTTTGCTTGGTTCTAGAGTAACAAAGTGTAATGGGGACCAAACTCTTAATAAGATATGATCCCTGCCCTCAAGGATCTCAGACTATCATCCATTTAGAGCTAGCAGGAATATCAGAGGCCATCAAGTCCATTGCCTTCATTTACAGATGAAGAGACTAAGGCAGAAATGTTAAATGAGTTGCCCAGGGTCACCATTAGTAATTTGTTTAAGGCAGGATTTGAACTTAAGGCTTCCTGACTCTGAGTCCAATGTCCTATCTCTGTACCATGTGACCTCTAACAATGTGCACACCTAATTAAATTATGGAAGTATGCAGCTGAGCTATAAACCTAGTTGTATGGATGGTAGCTCAGATAAAAGATTACTTTTCATGTAGATAGGAAAGTCTTCATGGAAAAGCTGAACTGGAATGAAACTTAGCAAGAGAAATAGAGAGGGGGGAAGAATTTCCTCCATAGGACAAAAGAGGAATCTTTTAAGCAGATTTTGCCATTAAAAACAACAACAACAATAAAACCCTAACAAACAAGGATTTATTAAGTACCCACTATGGGCCAGGTACTGTCCACAGCAAGCACTTTAGAAACATCTCATTTGATCTTCACAACTACCCCGGAGAGGTAGGTGCTCCTTTATTACCTCTGATTTACATCTGAAGAAACTGAGGCCTTGGGCATTGAAGTGACTTGGCCAATGTTACATGGTAAGTGTGTAAGGCTAGATTTAATCTGTCTTCCAGACTGCTGCCTACTACACTGTCTAGCTGGGAGTGTTGGGGGAGGGAGGGAGGGAGGGAGGGAGACAGAGAATGAGAGACAGAGAGAGAGACAGGAGGAGACAGAGAGAGAAAGAGGGGAGGAGAGAGAGGAGGAGGAGACAGGAAGGGAGGGAGAGGGAGAGGGAGGGAGGGAGAGAGAGAGAGAGAGAGAGAGAGAGAGAGAGAGAGAGAGAGAGAGAGAGAGAGAGAGAGAGAGAGAGAGAGAATTTGCTGGATGGAATTTAAAGATGAAAGGATTAGCTTTAGCGAGAACACCTCTTCCTCTGAAACTGCAAGGATAGTTTTAGACAGCTATGTTGAGACAAGGAAGCTCATTTGAGACAATAGTGAATTGACAAGTCATCTTCAGTGTGTGAGGACAGTAAAAGGGTTTCTTAACATTTATTTTGTATTGTGGGCCTCCTTGGCAGGATATTGAAGCTTATGGATCCCTTTTCAGAATCATACATTAAAATAAAATAGGATGACAAAGGAAATAAATTATATTGAGATATAAATATTTTTTAAAAAAATTTTAATGTACCCCAGGTGAAGAGCTCCTGGTTTAGGGGCTTAAAGCAAAGGGAATAAGTAGTGTATGGACTATGTTAGTGATCAACATACCCATTCTGCTTTACTTACAAGGTTTATTGTGAGCAGTGCTTCAAGAACTTGAAATCCTTAACACTCACATGGATTTGTGATTTTCTTACTGTTTGTACTCTTCTCTCCCTCTCTCCCTTCCTTTTCTTCCCTCCTTCCTTCCTTCCCTCCTTCTTTCCTTTCCTCCTTTCTTCCTTTCCTCCTTCCTTCCCTCCTTCCTTTCCTCCTTCCTTCTTTTCTTCCCTCCCTCTTCTCCCTCTGTCCACTGAGAGAGTCATACCCTTACCTGTGGATGCTCTTCCCAAAGGAATATAAATTTTGATCACTTAAACCTGGCAAAATATCTTGGGGTTTATGGCTTAGATTTCTTTTTTTAAGGACCATGCCTTAAACCCAAATTACTTTGGTCTCTTTGGCCAACAGTGTTGTTGTTTGTCCCTCATTCTTGAAGAGGACCCTGACATCAGGGAGGTGATACCATGACATACAAGTAAATTGGATTTAAGTGAGGGAGAGCTGTGCAAAGTCTCTAGCCTTACTTTCTATTCTGGGGCCATCTGGGTCCAGGTCGGCAAGATATAGATCAGGATGACTAGAGATGGCCCAGGATGAGGTGGGAAGCCTTGACCTTTTTAAGCTAAAGTCTTTAGCAAGTCTCAGTTTGAGTGAGGTAACTCCCATTCAGTGATTAAGTCTAGGTAGGAAATGAGGAAGAAAATGGGCCTCTTTACCTAGTCCAAAAAAAAAGCATGGCCAAAACAGAAACGATTGGTATTTACCTTCACTCAAGGCCCAAACAATGACCAAGTGGGTCTTGGTCTGGGACCTACCATTGGCCAGTCAATGAGAGCCAGAGTGATTTGGGTTTGGCGTATGGTCCTTAAGAAAAAAAGGTTTCAGATCAAAATTTACATTTACATTCTTTTGGGCAGAGTACCCAAAGTTAAGGGTATGATACCTATGTGATCAGAGGGGAGGGAAAGAAAGGAAAGGAAGAAAGAGAAAGATAAATAGAAAAGAAAGGAAGGCAGGGAAAGAGGGAAGAATGGAGGGAAAGAGAGGAAGGGAGGGAGAGAGAAAAAGAAAGAAAAATCTGTGTTGCCCACCTGGCTAGTTCCAATTGAGTTTCCAATAGGACAGCTATTTCTATACACAGAGGTTGTTGTTTGTCCTTTGTTTTCAAAGAGGACCATGCCATCAAGGAGGTGATACCATGACATGTGAGTGAACTGGATTTAAGTGAGGAAGGGCTGTGCAATGTCACCAGCAGTGGGAGACTGTGACCTTTTTAAGCTAAGATCTTTATCAGATCTCAGTCTGATTGAAGCTAGGTAAGCAATGAAGCAGAGAATGGCCTATTTACCTAGTCAAAAAAAAAAACATGGCCAAAACAAAAACAATTGTTATTTACATTCACCCTGGGCCCAAACAAGGACCAAGTGGCCTTGGCCTGTGAGTTATTCTTGGATTGACCAATAGGTCCCAGCCTGGAAAAGACCTTAGTTAAAAAAGGCCAAGGTCTCCCACTGTATCCAGGGCTGCCTCCAGTCATCCTGATGAGCTGGACCCAGAGTGCTCCAGAGGAGTTTGTGAGGCTGGTGACTTTGCACAGCCCTCCCTTACTTAAATCCAATTCACTTGCAGGTCATGGCATCACCTCCATGATGTCATGGTCCTCTTTGAGAATGAAGGACAAACAACAACAACAACTCTTCCCTCTACAGATTGTCCATGCCTTCTCATCCTGTGCCACTCCTGTCCCTGTTTTCCCAGGAGTTCTCTACCAAAAGGCCCACCCAATATGTTGATTGCTTCCCTCTCTTTCTCTTGACACCATGAGGATACTTCTGTTGTTCAGTCATGTCCAACTCTTCATGACCCAATTTGGGATTTTCTTGGCAAGGATATTGGAGTGGTTTGCCATTTCCTTCTCTAGCCCATTTTGTAGATGAAGAAACAAAGAAGATTAAGTGACTTGCCTAGGGTCACACAGCTAGTGTCTGAGGCCAGATTTGAACTCAGAAAGATGAGTCTTCCTGACTCCAGGCCCAGCACTCTATCCACTGCGCCTCCTAGCTGCTGCTGAGGCTGCTAGTCCTATCTAATTGTTACCTCTCAGGCCTTTTTTCATCCATTTCTTGGTTAAGTTTATCCCACATCTTGTTTCTTAATTCTTTGCCTATGAATGCTTATGGTCACCATGCCCTCTGCATTAAACCTTGGGAATGATCCTCAATCAATTTCAATTCTTGAGAGTCCTTAGTATACCCTGACTCAAAGCCATCCAACACTGCAAGAAAAGGTCCAAAGGTGGGTTTTTTATTAGGTTATCTCCACCTACAAAAGTACTTACTAGACTGACCAACGTAATAAGTTCAGAGTGAATTTAACAACAAAGAATTGACCTGTAAAGACTAATATCAGAAGTAGGATGCTTAAGTAAAGAGCAAATTAATTTCTACTCTTTCTGATGAAGTAGATTTCCATTATTACAGTCATTTCCATGATTGCAATTGTCTTAGGACCTTTTTTCCCTAGATTTTATTTATGCAAGTGGAAACTTTCTTATATTCTAACTGCCAAGAAGATGAACACTCTCTAAGAACAATAACTAAGAGATAAAACTATTGGCTTATTAGTATTACTAGGAACCTTCCTGAATACTAGTGGTCTAGTTCAACTGAAGAAGAGTTTTTGAGTTCAGCCTATAGGCCATGCTAGGATAATAGTGGAGATTATGGGTCATATAGCATATATGACTTTTATAGACTATAAACAGGAGATCCCTGTGCTTTTTGAGTCTGCCAATCAGAGTCTGTGTCATCGTGAGCACTTCATTTCAGTGCTCTGGGCCCCTGGGACTATAGACTTATCTCTAAAATCCCTTTCTGGGCAGAAATTATTTAATTCTCAAGAGAACACTGCACACAGTAATAACAACATTGTGTGATGATCAACTATGGTTGTCTTAGCTCTTCTCAGCAATCCAAAAGACATATGATGGAAAATACTATCCACCTCCAGAGAAAGAGCTATGGAGTCTGAATGCAGATCAAAGCCATACTATTTTTACTTGTTTTGTTGTTCTTTCTTTCTCGTGGTTTTCCCCTTTTGTTCTGGTTCTTTTTCCACAACATGACTGATGTAGGAAAATGATTAATATGATTGTACATATATAACCTATGTCAGATTGCTTGCTGTTTAGGGGAGGGAGAAAAATTTGGAACTCAAAGTCTTATAAAAGTGAGTGTTGAAAAACTATCTTTACATGTAATAGAAAAAAATACCTTCAATTGAGGAAAATTTTTATTTTTCTCCTTAAAAAAATTCTGTGGTTATGATAAACTCAACCAACTATTGGTTAGAAAATATTTACTTTAATCTCATGATAACTCCAAATACCAATCCAGTCTATCTATCTTCTCTCTCCCTCTCTCTTTTTCTCTCTCCCTCCCTCACTCCCTCTTTCCTTCTCTTTCTCTCAACTCTACCTTCACCCCAATGAGCCTAAGTGCTCTGTGCAAAAGCTCGTGCGCGCGCGCACACACACACACACACACACACACACACACACACACACACACACACACACAGAGGATAGTATTTTAACAATAATTGCTACTAGCTCCAGGGAGTACTGTGTACTGTGCTACAGTGGCCTGACCCCAAGGGCTATCTGATCAATTAGAATGTAGGAAGATGGATATCCTCCTACCCTCTCAGTGAGAACCAATAATGGGTTATGTTTCCCATACTACCATCCCTATCCTTATGCCCCAGCATTGCTCCACTCTGCCCTCTACCTCCCCATGATGCAAGCCCCCAACTTTCCTCCTTCTTAGATCCATAGCCTCTCAGAGCAGTTATAACCTAGCTTCGCCCTAGGCAGTCACAGCAGCAGCTGCACAGATACCCCTGGAAACGTCCCATCATTCCTTCTAGGCACCAGTTTCACAATCTTACTGTCATCTTCTACTCTTCACTCTTCTTTATCCCACATGTTCAGTCGCTTGCTAAATCTTGTTATTCCTACCTCCATGTCTATCATAACTGTTTCCTTTTTACTCACCCTCTAGTTGGGACCCACTCTAGTTGGGACCTTCATTACCTCTCTCCTGGACTAATGCAACTGCTTCCCAGTTAGTCTCTCTGACTCAAGTCTCTTCTGGTAACCAATTTAATTTCCATGTAGTTGCCAAAGTGATTTCCCTAAAGTATATAAGTCTGACCATTTTACTCCCCTATTAAATAAACTTCAATATAGAAGCACATGATATAATTTGTAAAAAGCAATTATACACAGACTAGTGCTTGTTCAAAAATGTTTTGCTGATAGAGATGCATGATCAAAAAAGTGTAGAGATTCAAGAGCATCCCAGTGCCTGAACAATAATGCCTTCCCTACAAGGCTCTTGTAGTACCTTTACCACCAGAGGGTTAACTTGCCTCTTTTTGAGGCTGTCCATTTCACCTTAATTTTTTTTATATTGAACTGAAATTCAATTATCCTGTCATTTCCTTTATGTTACTCATAATTCTGCCCTCTGAGGTCATGCAAAATCAGTCTAATTCATCTTCCAAAATCATATTGTATAGATATTTTATATAAATCTATAAATTAACATATTGTCTCCCCTGATAGAAGTCATCTGAGGGCAGGGGCTGTTTCATTTAGGTCTTTGTAACCCAGTGCTTACCACATAGTAAGAGTTCAATAAATGTTTGTTGTTTAATTAATTCAGCAGTTCCCATTTAATAGTTTCCACACCGTTTAGTGGATTATAGCAATGGTCCAAGGGATTTGTGCTGAAAAAAAAGTTTGAGACTGTAAGCAGTAAATAACTGTTCAGTTATTTTACAAATATTTTTTGATTCTGCAACAAATGTATGTATGTTTGAAATATCATAGGTTGTTTCAATAATGACTTATGCCAACAATGGTTTTGGTGTTTGTGTGGTAATGACAAACTCTGATCACTTTTAAGTGCAACATATTCTTGAAGTTTCTTATTATCAAATTGTTTCCAAACTAACACAGGAGTTTGACATTGTAGCACAAACTAATTCCCAGAAGATGGTCAGATGAATGCTCAATCACTGGTTTTTGTTCCATACAGTGAACCAGAGTAACTCCACCATTACCTTGTAATCATTCCTTATCAGCTATGTAATCATGTGATGAAGATGTTTGAAGATTTGCTTTCTTGAACTGCAAATGTCAGGCTATTTGAAAGTTTTGATTGCTGGGCATATGCATCACAAGGTATCTTGAAACCATCATGGACCATCACAAATACTCTGCAGAAACAAACCTCATATTATCTTTTATTGCAGTATTAAAGCTGTTTTCCAATTTAAATTAATCCTTCTCTTATGTTATTATTCTTTTTTCTGGTGGATTTTTAGATAAACTAGTTGGTAACATGGGTTAGCTGTTCAATAGTTTCTATAAGACTGTAGCCAGTCCAGTAGCGGTAGACAATAAGAAAATCACATACATTTGAAGACATTTCTTTTCTTACACGTTATTTTATATATAAACATTGTTAAAAAAAATAAAGCAACATATGCAATTGATTTTTAAGTAAATTTACCACTTAATATTGTGTCATTAACCAACAGAGAAATAAATATTTTATATCATTTACTAGCTATTTATTTTTATCAGTTGGTTAGGTGATTAAAAATAAAGAATTAATTTCCATCTCTCAGCAATTGAGCTTATAAAATTCTCCTGCCATTTTCTGTTTTTTATTCTTTTTTTAAAATTAAATTATTTATTTTTAGTTTCCAACATTCGCTTCCATAAGTTTTAAATTTTCTCCCCCTTCTCCTGCCATTTTTCACCACATATTTGTGTGAATGAGCATTTTTACTAAATTCTCATTTTTAACCAAAATACAGAAATAAACTCAAGAAAACAGACTCAGGATTTTATATATCTGAGTTTGAGCCATATGTTGTAAATCTTCGTTCAGATTAAAAAAAAATCAAACATTGAAATTAAGCTTATATATGATTATTGTCTTCCAAGATGTAACTTACTTAATTTGAACTTGTATTTATAGTCAACAAAAGTTGTAAAAGAAAGAAATAATAAACACAAGGTCTTCCTGGATTACTTCTTTTCAATTATTTACAGAATGTTCTATATAAAACACTATAATTTTAAAAATAATTTTATATTTAGTTTTTATTTATAGGTAGAATAAATTTATGTGTTTTAAAATTATGATAATACAATATCATTTAAATTTAGAGCTTTAGGGGGGCAAAAGTTATTATTGTAGTTATTGTAAACATTTGTGAATAAATCTCAAAAATGGTGTATAATATATTAAACTATCTGGGGAATTCACAATACACACTTTTTTGTTATTTTTGAAAGTTAGAGGGGGGAAAACTTTGGGAACCACTATATTAATTGAGTGAATCAGTCTTCCCCTCTCCCTAATTTTCAGCCTCTCTTTTTATTCATTGGCTTTTTCTGTATCACTTTCATACATGTCCAGATCTCCTTGTTCTGAAAAAACCAATAGTGTCTAGCACAAAGTATGTGCTTAATAAATTTTGGTTAATTCATTAGTTCCACAAGACAGCCTTTCAGACTTGTGACCAGCTATCATGTGCTCTTTACTACCTTCCACCCCAACAACATTGTATGATGATCAACTATGATTGTCTTTTGCTCTTATTAGCAATACAAAGATCCAAGACAATTCCAAAAGACATGGGATGGAAAATACTATCCACCTCCAGAGAAAGAACTACAGAGTCTGAATGCTGATTGAAGCACACTATTTTCACTTGTTTTGTTATTTTTTCTTTCTCGTGGTTTTCCCCTTTTATTCTGGTTCTTCTTTCACATGACTAATGTGGGAATATGATTAATATGATTGTACATATATAACCTATATCAGATAGCTTTTACATCTTTACCTCTGCCTCATGGAGTCCCTCTTTCCTTTCAGATGCAACTCAAGCATCAGTTTGAGGGTTTTCTTGGTTCGTTTCTTCCCCCCAACTTCTTTTTTTTTTTTAAAGCAAATGCTTTATTAACTTCTGTTTTACATCATTCATTTCCGCCAGATTTTGAGTTACAAACATTTTCCCCCCATTATTCCCCTACCCAACCTCCCAGAATAGTAGTCCCACAAGATATCACTTCCTCCAATCTGCTCTCTCCCATACCTTCTCCCATACCCCCATCGACTTTTCCATTAGAGGAAGGTGAATCTTTGTGTCCCAATGCCTGCACATCTTATCTCCCTATTACAAGCGAAAGAGTATTACTAATAATATTTATATATATTTGAAACATTTAATGTTACGACCTCAAATTTCAGATCCATTTCCTTCCTCCCTTGTCACCCATTCCTTCTTGGGAGATAAGCAATTCAGTATATGTTGTACATGTCTAGCTATGCAAAACATTATCATAGTAGATATATTGTACAAGGCTGCTTATAATTCCCTCCCACTCATCCCACCCCCACCTGGTCCATTCCCTACATGATCCTGTCCCTCTTCTATAGTGGGTACTTCCAACCTCCCCTCCCCCCAAGGATGCCCTCCCATCCATCATCCCTCCTCTCATCCCCCTTCCCCCTATCCTGCTGCAGGTTGAGATATCCCATTTAGTATGTATGTCATTTTCTCCCTGAACCAAATTCAATGGGAATGTGGTTTTGTCTTTTTAGCCTTCCTTATTCTCCCCCTCCTTTGCAACCACTTCCCCTTGCTTCTTCTACATGGGATAGTTTACCCTACCCTGTCTCTCCCCATCTCCTCTTGCCACTTTCCTCTCTCACCTCATAATTTCATCCCTTGAGTATTCTCCCTTCCCAACAAATTCAACCTATGCCCTCTATCCATATATAACTGTAACCATATACACACACATTCACATATGTATTCATATGACCACACCCCCTTCTACCATTATTTTCATAGTGAGAAAGATATCATCAGTCACAGTTATTGCTTTTCCATATAGGAATGTAAATAGTTCAACTTTGATAAGTTCCTTTTGATTTCTTTTCCCTGATTACCTTCTCAGGCATCTCTTCCTTCTTGTGTCTGGATGTCAAATTTTCTATTCAATTCTGGTTTTTTCCTCAAGAATGCTTGAAAGTCCTCTATTCCACTGAATGACCATATTTTCCCCTGAAACAAAATACTCAGTTTTGCTGGGTAGGTGACCCTTGGGTTCATTCCCAGTTCTTTTGCCCTCTGGAATATCATATTCCATGCCCTTCGATCCCTCAGTGTAGAAGCTGCCAGGTCCTGGGCTATTCTGATTGTGTTTCCACAATATTGAAATTGTTTCTTCCTGGCTGCTTGTAGTATTTTCTCCTTGATCTGGGGATTCTGGAACCTGGCTATAATATTCCTGGGAGTTTTCTTTTTGGGATCTTTTTCAGGAGGTGATTGGTGGATTCTTTCAACCTCTATTTTGCCCTCTGGATCTAAAACATCAGGGCAGTTTTCCTTGAGAATTTCTTGAAGGGTGATTTCTAGGTTCTTTCTTTGATCATGGCTTTCAGGTAGTCCAATAATTTTTAAATTGTCTCTCCTGGATCTATTTTCCAGGTCAGTGGTTTTTCCCATGAGATATTTCACATTGCCTTCTAATCTTTCGTTTGTTTGGATCTGCTTAACAGCATCTTGATTTCTCATAAAGTCACTAGCTTCCATTTGCTCCAGTCTAACTCTGAAGGAATGAATCTCCTCAGTGAACTTTTGAGATTCTTTTTCCATCTGGCAAATTCGACTTTTTAAGGCATTCTTCTCCTCATTGCCCTTTTGGGCCTCCTTTGCCATTTGAGTTAGTCTATTTTTTAAGGTGTTGTTTTCCTCAGTCAGGCTGTTGACCCTCATTTCATACTTTTCCTGCATCCTTCTCATTTCTCTTTCCAATTTTTCCTCCACTTCTCTTATTTGATTTTTAAAGTCCTTCTTAAGGTCCTCTATGGCCTGCAACCCGCTCATGTTTTCCCCTGGGGCTTTTGGAGCAGGACTTCTGACCTCACAGTCCTTTTCCCGCTCTATGCCCCCAAAATAGGAGTCTAGGGTTGCATTTTTCTGTTTCCTTTGCCTTGGCATGTTGTCACTTAATTGCTTGACTTTTGGGCTTGTTGCCACACTATGGCTTTAAGGCCAGCTAGAGGAATTTTCGTCCCGAACGTGTGGGGGGCAACTTCCGTTTCTGGCAAGCTGTAAACCCACCCACAACTTCCACCCTAGATCACAATCCAGATCCAGGGAGGTTAAAGCAAGAGCGATTACCCCCAAGACTGATCGCTGGATCTCCCCACGATTTGTAGGCTGGGAGCCGGAAATGCCTATGAAAACTACAAAATGGCGTGTCTCCTCAGAGGTTTCTAGCCCCCAGGGGAGGGAGCTGACGCATTCCCCAAATACAGGTCCCAAAGTCCATGGGACACTAACCTCTTACTTTGTCCTAGGCATGTCTATGTTGATAATTTTGGAATCGCCACAGCTCCTGGTGTTCTGGGGTTCCTCCAGCTGGCTGCTGGCCCTGCCGCCCTGGAGCTAAAACCTCGGCTCACGAGGACCTGGGCTCGGCTCGGCTCCTGCGCTCTGCGCGCTGCGTGCTGCAGGCTCCCAGACCGCTGCGCTGGTCCTTCCTGCAGGGCTGCTGGGCTGTCCTCAGCGGGAGGTTAGCTTCTCTGTGTCGTTCTGTGGGTGCTGGGGCTCCAGAAGTTGTTCACAGTCCTTTTTTACATAGTTTGTGGGGATTCTGGGGGCAGAGAGGCTTGGAAGAGCTGTTTCTACTCTGCCATCTTGTGCATTAGCCCTTCCCCCCAACTTCTAATGCCCTCCCTCCCAAACTTCAAACTTCATCACTCAACTGAAATTGCCATCTTTAAAATTAGTGATGATTCCTTAAAAGCCAGGTCTTATCTTAGTCTTCATTCTTTTTGACTTATCTGCTGCATATGATGCCGTTGATCCCTCTCTCCTCCTAGGTATTCTCTCCTCTCTGACTTTTCTTGACCCTACAACCTTCTGGTTGTCCTGTTCATCTGAACATGCCTCAGTCTTTTTGCTGGCTCAAATCCATATTAGACACCCCAATTATGTGTGTTCCCCAAGGTTCTGTCAGAAGCCCTCTTGTCTTCTCCCTCTACACTATCTCTTGGTAACTTCATTAGCACCTGTGGGTTTAATTATTATTGCTATGCTGATGATATATGTATATATGTAAGCATACATATATACATACATATAGATATAATTGATGAATACACACACATCCAACCATATATTACAAACCATATGTAAATCATGATATAAATCATATATGTGATATTTGTATAAATATATCTCCAGATACATACCTGTGTGTAGATATGCATATAATATTGGTGAATTTGGTAAACACATCCATCCCTAGTCTCTCCCTTGAGATTCAGGTTTACATCATCAGTTGCCTATTAGACATTTCATTTTGGATGTCCCAGAGACAACTTTAACTTGATATATCCAAAACTGAACTCATTATCTTTTCCCTCAAACTCTTGGCAATTTTTATCTGTTGAAAGGACTACCACCCATCCTATGTCCCTAGAGCATGATCTCAGGATTACCTGCCTCCTCACTCAACATATCCAATCATTGCCAAATCTTTCCATTTCTCATATCTGAACTCTCCTCCCCATTCACACAGCTACCACCTTAGTTCAGGCCCTCCTAACCTCTTGCCCAGATTATTGCAACAGCCTCTAATTGGTCTCCCAGCTTCATCCATCCTTATTCCAGTCCATCCTACCCATTTCTTCCAAAATAATTTTCCTTAAGCACAGATCTGACCTCAGTCAACACAAAATGTCCCTTATGTCTTGGTGCAGGCTGTTAAAGCTTAAAACTGTACTAAGACATTTGGAACACCCTGTACAAACTCCCATTTAATTTGTAAAACTCTAAGCCAAAGGTGCCAAGTATGTGCCTGGCCCCTGTAACACTCCAGTTTAGCCTGAACCACATTGGAAAATATCTAATAAAATGATATATATTATCTATACTATATCAGCATTAATCATTATGTTAATATTATAATTAATGCATTAATAAATAATATAATAAATTAAAATGCAATGAAACCTAGATAATGAGAAGATGTGACCTTCTTAAGTCATATGCAGCCCATTAGGCATCCTAATATATAGTTTAATGGCTCATTTTTGAATGTGACAATTATGGGGTGATAGGACCTAGACCCCTAAAAGGAAGAGACTTTGAAAGCAGCCCAGTCCCTGAACTTTCTCACACATCCCAGTCCCTGGAATGGCTTGAGGCATCTGGCCCATCCCAGCTCATCTAGATACTCAATAGTCTTTCTACTAGTCTTTTTACTGTGGCTCTTCTACCCACCCCAGACACTTAACTCCTTTCACTGTCATACTTGGACACCCCAGGCTATTTAATTTACCACTCCTAAATCCCTTCCAAATCTCACAGTTTTTTTTTGTTTTGTTTTTTTTAGGTATATAAGTATCCCTCTCACCTCCATTAAATTGCATATTTACTAGGGATCTTGCCATCGTACTGGTGTTAGAAAAAATTTCCCATTAATGCATCAACATACCAACTGTATCAGCACCACTGCCCTACACCCCTACACAGCCTTGCCAAAATGTATCTTTCAGGTCTCATTGAATGTTGCTCCCCCTTCTATACTCTATGATCCAGTAAAACCAGCCCTTCTGTTCTTTACACACAATACTACATCACCTGTCTCCCTGCCTTTGCTCTGACCAACTTGCATGCCTGGAATACCCTCCCTTTTTACCTCTGCCTCATGGAGTCTCTCTTTCCTTTCATGTACAACTCAAGCATCCTCTTCTGCATGAGATTTTTCTGGTCCCCTCCTTCCCCCCAACTTCTAACCTCCCTCCCAAACTACCTTGCATTGAACAACTTTGCATGTATTTGTATAAATTCACTTTATAGGGTGATGTCTATATTTATATATCTACTTGTTATCTCCCCTATTAGAATATAATGCTGTGGGATGGCAGAAAGGCACTCTCCCCCCAGATTACCTGTAAACTATGTAAAACGGGCCTCTGAACAACTTCTTAGGCCCCAGCACCCACAGAACGACACAGAGAAGCTAACCTCCCCCTGAGGACAGCCCAGCAGCCCTGCAGGAAGGACGAGCGCCGAGCTCTGGGAGCTGGCAGCACAGAACACAGATGGACCTGGGCGGCCAGGCCAGCAGATGGCTAGAGGAACCCCAGAACACCAGAAGCTGTAGCGATTCCAGAATTATCAACACAGATATGCCTAGGACAAAGTGAGAGGTTAGTGCCCTGCGGACTTTGGGACCAGTATTTGGGGAATGAATCAGCTTCTTCCCCTGGGGGCCTAGAAGCCACTGAGGAGACATGCCATTTTGTAGTTTTCAGTGGCAGCTCCAGCTTCTGGCCTGTGAACTGTAGGGGGATCCAGCGATCAGTCTTGGGGGGCAATCACTCTTGCTTTAACCTCCCTGGATCTGGATTGTGGTCTGGGGTGGAGGTTGTGGGGTGGTTATCCAGCTTGCCAGAAACTGAAGTTGTCCCCCCACATGTTCGGGATGGAAGCTCCCCTGTCTGGTGGCAGAGTCCTACTGTGGCAACAAGCCCAAAAGTCAAGTAATTAAAAGCAAAGGAAACAAATTAAACAGAAAAATGCAACATTAGACTCCTATTTTGGGGGCAAAGAGGATCGAAGCATAGAACAGGAGGAGGACTGTGAGGTCAGAAATCCTGCTCCAAAAGCCCCAAAGGAAAATATGAGCAGGTTATAGGCCATAGAGGACCTTAAGTAGGACTTTAAAAATCAAATAAGAGAAGTGGAGGAAAAATTGGGAAGAGAAATGAGAAGGATGCAGGAAAAGTATGAAATGAGGGTCAACAGCCTGACTAAGGAAAACAACACCTTAAAAAATAGACTAACTCAAATGGCAAAGGAGGCCCAAAAGGGCAATGAGGAGAAGAATGCCTTAAAAAGCTGAATTTGCCAGATGGAAAAAGAATCTCAAAAGCTCACTGCGGAGATTCATTCCTTCAGAGTTAGACTGGAGGAAATGGAAGCTAATGACTTTATGAGAAATCAAGATGCTGTTAAACAGATCCAAACAAATGAAAGAATAGAAGGCAATGACCTGGAAAATAGATCCAGGAGAGACAATTTAAACATTATTGGACTACCCAAAAGCCATGATCAAAGAAAGAACCTAGAAATCACCCTTCAAGAAATTCTCAAGGAAAATTTCCCTGATGTTTTAGACCCAGAGGGCAAAATAGAGGTTGAAAGAATCCACTGATCACCTCCTGAAAAAGATCCCAAAAAGAAAACTCCTAGGAATATTATAGCTAGGTTCCAGAATCCCCAGATCAAGGAGAAAATACTACAAGCAGCCAGGAAGAAACAATTTCAATATTGTGGAAACACAATCAGAATAGCATAGGACCTGGCAGCTTCTACACTGAGGGATCAAAGGGCATGGAATATGATATTCCAGAGGGCAAAAGAGCTGGGACTGAACCCAAGGGTCACTTACCCAGCAAAACTGAGTATTTTGTTTCAGGGGAAAATATGGTCATTCAGTGGAATAGAGGACTTTCAAGCATTCTTGAGGAAAAAACCAGAATTGAATAGAAAATTTGACATCCAGACACAAGAAGCAAGAGATACCTGAGAAGGTAATCAGGGAAAAGAAATCAAAAAGAACTTATCAAAGTTGACCTATTTACATTCCTACATAGAAAAACAATAACTGTGACTGATGAAACCTCTCTCAGTATGAAAATAATGGAAGAAGGGTGTATGGTCATTTGAATACATATGTGAATTGTGTATATATGTTTATAGTTATACACGGATAGAGGGTATAGGTTGAATTTGTTGGGAAGGGATGATACTTAAGGGGTGAAACTATGAGGTGAGAGAGGAAGTGACAAGAGGAGATGGGGAGAGACAGGGTAGGGTAAACTATCTCATGTAGAAGAAGCAAGGGGAAGTGGCTGCAGGGGAGGGGAAGAATAGGAAGGCAAAAAGGCAAAACCACATTCTCATTGAATTTGGTTCTGGGAGAGAATGACATACATACTAAATGGGATATCTCAACCTGCAGCAGAATAGGGAGAAGGGGGATGAGAGGAGGGATGATGGATGAGAGGGCATTCTTGGGGGGAGGGGAGGTTGGAAGTACCCACTATAGAGGAGGGACAGGATCAAGTAGGGAATGGACCAGGTGAGGGGTGGGATGGGTGGGAGGGAATTATAAGCAGCCTTGTACAATATATCTACTCTGGTGATGTTTTGCATAGCTGGACATGTACAGCATATACTGAATTACTTATCTTACCAGAGGGAATGGGTGACAAGGGAGGAAGGGAATGGATCTGAAATTTGTTTTTTGTTGTTGTTGTTGTTGTTGTTGTTGTTGTTTTTGCTTTTTGGAGGGCAATTGTGGTTAGGTAACTTGCCCAAGGTCACACGGCTAGGTTTTTTTTTTTTATTTGTGCGTGCATTAAGTGTCTGAGGTCAGATCCGAACTCAGGTCCTTCTGACTCCAGGGCCGACACTCTACTCACTGCGCCATCTAGCCGCCCCAGGATCTGAAATTTGAGGTCTTAAAATTAAATGTTTCAAATATATATAAATACTATTATTAATACTCTTTTGCATGTAATTGGGAGATAGGATGTGCAGGCATTGAGGCACAGAGATTCACCTTGCTCTAGTGGAAAAGTCGGAGGGGGTGTGGGAGAAGATATGGGAGAGAGCAGATTGGAGGAAGCGTTATCTTGTGGGACTGCTATTCTGGTATGGTGGGTAGGGGAAAAACGGGGTGAAAAAATTGTAACTCAAAATCTGGTGGAAATGAATGATGTAAAACAGAAGTTAATAAAGCATTAAAAACACACACACACAAAAAGAATATAATGCTGTGCATGACCCCACCCCCAACAAATCTATGAGTAGGAATTTTAGCCTATGGTAAATTCCCTGTCATGCATGACTCCATTCTTCCCTGTCCCTTCCCCCACCAATCTCTATCTTTACCCAGTCAGCCCACCTCCATAAAGGTGGGCTGGCTTCTGGGTCAAGGAGACTTGGCACCTGGGAATTTCCAGGTGTGTATGGACCAATCACTGTTCTTGCCCTCTGCAAATTTCTGCTTGTGTAATACCTAACGGTTGGCCGTGTGGTATCCCTTTAAAAGCCAACACATTGTCTGTTCAGACTGACTGTTGAATTTGTGCCTGACCCAGAATAGTCCCTTAGAAAATAAAATCCATTTCCAAATTTTACTCTGGGGTTCTCTTGTCTCACTCCTTTTGGCACAGCAATAAGGCTCTCAAGATTAGGGGCCATTTAGTTCTTTGTACTGGTATTCCAGTGCCTGGCTTAATAAATATAAGTTGATTGGTTGTTGATTGATTTCCACTTTTTTTTTTTTAAAGCAATTGGGGTTAAGTAACTTGCTCAAGGTTACACGGCTAGTCATTATTTTATGTGTGGGTGCTCATTTTCTGAGGCCGGATCTGATCTCGGGTCATCCCAACTCCGAGGCCGGCGCTCTTACTCACTGCGCCACCTAGCCGCCCCTTTAGGGCAATTGGGGTTAAGTAACTTGCCCAAGGTTACACCGCTAGGTTTTATTGTTTGTGTGGATTAAGTGTTGGAGGCCGGCTCTGAACTCAGGTCCTTCTGACTCCAGGGCCGGCACTCTATTCACTGCGCCACCTAGCCGCCCCGATTTCCACTTTCTTTAACAGGTACTAACATGACATGATTTCTAGACAGCCTCACTCTCCAGATCACCTTCTTTTGAGACACCAGGTTCCAGATCACCTTCTTTTGTGACACCAGGTTCCTATGGATTTGTGGAGGCAGAACCAGCCAGACTTTAAAACAGAAAGGCACTCTCATTATGCATGTGGATGAGGTGTAAAACCTCCCTCCCCTCTTTCCCACAGCAGACATAGAGCTTTCTGGTAGGCCATGCTGGTATCTTATTGTTGCCTGTTGGTCTCTGAAGGTGGAGATAGCTCTGAAATATGTAGGTGATAGACTGTGAAAGAGGAAGAAAGGTGTGCTCAGATGAAATGTGAGATCTTGAAAAACAATTTACAAACCAACAAAGATCAACTTCATAAACCATGATTAAGTCAAACTGCTGCAAAGCCACAAGAAATAATAGCTGGGAAGTGTAGAGCATAAAGGAGCAAGACAGAAGATCCCTGAGATTAAAATTGGAAGTGGATTTTATTGCCACGGGACTGCTGGGGTTACATACCCAAATCAGATAATGAGTTGGCACAGACAGTGTGCTGGTTTTTAAACAGATTCAATATTCTGGTTATGTAACCCGAAACTACAATCAGTGATTGGTCAGTGTAAATTTGAATTTTCCCCATGGCCTAGAGGTTTACCCTAGGCTGAGGGACAGGGAACCCAGAATGGGTGGAGATTGGGAACACCTGGTAGGAAAGGGGCGGGGAGGGGAAGAATGGAGCAGGGATTTTACCCTAGGCTGAAATTAAGGGAGGGGAAGGTTGGAGTTGTGGTGAAATGCCTGCTCACAGATCAATTAGGGGAAGGGAAAGGTGGAGTTGTGCTTAACATTCCCTACTTTTCTTTGTAGGTATGTCAAACCTTTGACATGGCTGGAGCCACATCATCTAGGTTACCCAGTTCTGTTCCTAAAGGATGGTAGCAGGGGGTCCTTGATAATTAACATTTTTATGGAGTTGACATGGGACTTGACAAATTATAGAAAGCAATTAATGAGACAGGTTTTATTAAACACTTACTATATGTCTAGTACTGATCTAAACTCTGGGGATTAAAAAAAGCAACTAATTTGTTCCCTGAAAGACTTTACATTCTAATGAAGTAGACAATATACATAAACCAACAAATACTTGATAAACAGTGAAGGAATGGAGATAAGCCAAGGGATGGGTGTGGGGGATGGTGCTGGGTCTGGGAAAGGCTTTCTCTAGGAGGTAGCGCATTAGCTAAGTTTTTTCCCCCTCCAGGAAGCTCTCCCAGACCACTGTGTGTTTAAATTTGTGTTGTTCTGTGATGTCCTCTTGTTTTCAGCTATGGTAGGTATTTTCCATTTCACCCCAGCCCCGAAATAAAGGTTAAGCCACTGAGATCCAGAACCAGTATCGTCTATAGATATACCCTATTTTAAGACAGAGGGATATTTGTGTGTTTGTATACATGTACATATATACATATATACATACTTACACACACACACACACACACACACACACATATATATATATATTTAGTAATAATAAATATATTTAGGGAAAAAAACAGAAAGGAGATTGTTTACTTACCAGAGGACTGACTGCCTGAGAATGTTTTTGTTTATATATCTTTATCTGCTTGAAGGGTGGGAGTCAGAGAAAAAAGCTGAATGAATTTATAGCTGTTGTACTAAGTTCACTTCCAACTAAAAATGAGTCAGAAATGAAGACAAAGCATTGTGAAGTGAGGTGAGTCAGTAGGGAAATGTTTGTTTTACAAAAATTCCATTTATCTGTGACTTTGCAGGAGCACATTATCTATTACATAAAGTGAACAATGCCTCAGCTGTATCTGTATTCCTCTGAGAGCACCAAGTCAAGCTTTGTGCACCCAAAATTTGTCAGTGTTAATCTCTAATTACATGGAAAGCAGACACCTTAAATAATGATGCCTAAGTCAATGTATTTTGTCCTTGTTCAGAAGATTTGTGGCTTTAATTATGATTACAGCTACATGGTACAGTGGATACAGGCTTGGCTCTGGAGTAAAGAAGACTTTAGTTCAAATCTAGACTTAATACACATCAGCAGTGTTACCCTGGGCAAGTCACTTAAACTCAATTTGCCTCAGTTTTTGCATCTGTAAAATGGGGATAAAAATAGGACCTATTTCTCAGGGTTGTTTTGAGAATCAAATGGGGTAATATTTATAAAACACTTTGCAAACTTTGAATTGGTATATAAAGGCTAGCTGTGATGATGATGATGATGATGGTGGTGGTGGTGGTAGTGGTGATGATGATGATGGTGGGGATGATGATGGTGGTGGAAATGATGATGATGATGATGGTGATGATGGTGATGGTGGTGATGATGATGTTGTGGCCTCTCTCTCCTCTAATAATTTTGTGCATTTGCCTTTGATGTGGTAAGTGATACAAATCATACAGATGAGGAATGCATCTCCCTTGCCCTTTTCCCCAAATGAATCTGGGTGCCTGCTTCTTGAGCAGGGAGAAGATGAGATTCAAATAGGCTGGCCAAGGAGAAGCCCATTATTTCAAGTACCACTTAAAGCCACTTTAGGAGAGGAGGAGATACCCAACCAAACAGGGGCCCCTCCTCCCTCCATCCAGGGCTGAACAATGGCCTAGATAATGAGCAAGACTCTGAATAGATAATGAGCTAAACTCTGAAATTGATTGCCTGATTACCTCATCTCCCTGCCCCCTTTTGCCTACCTGTCTCCAGTCACCTCATCTGCCTGCCTGCAACAGGTTTTCCTCTACAAGAATCCCTGGACTCTCCTGGCTGGGGGACTGTTCTCCTTAAGTGGGTACCCCCCCTTACTCAGCACTTTCCTTGCCCCCCTTGGGGGCTGCCACCAACCCCCCTTATGCAGCAGTTACCCTTAAGTTTCATCTCCCTTCTTAAGGTGCAGGGGAGCCTGCTTGGTGTGTTGTGCTTAATGTGGTGTGGTGTGTACTACCCTCAATAAATGCCTTTACTTGATTTGGAGACAGCCTGAGTGAATTCTTTCAGGACAACCTTGTACCCCAACATTTTGGGGTTCCCCTAAACCTCATCATTTTGATTCCCATTTTAATTGAAACTGAGAGGTTGTAACTTTGCCAGGGTCATGTAGCTAATAAGTGTGAAAGGAAGGACTTGAACCCAGGTTTTAGGAATATAGATCAGAGATTTGGGAATGGGAGAGAACTTAGACTTCATCCCATCAAATCTCTTCACATTGCCTTTGGGGAAGCTGAGACCCAGAAAGGTGAAAGTGACTTGCCTCAGGACACACAAGCGGGAGAGTCTGGATTTGAACTCAGATTCTTAGAATCCAAATCCAGGTTGTTATTTTTTTTCAATTGCATCATGGTACCTCCAAGTCTAGGACTCCATCCACTATGCATGGAGCAGATTGCAACCCACCCCTGTTCCCTCCACATCATGGGTTGCTGTGGTAAAATAATGATAATGATCTGGTGATGAGCATTTCTGAATGGAGCTAGTCTGGTCCTCCAATAACAGTCAAGGCTCATACTTTGGTAGGACCTGCCAGAGCCTTACCAGTATAGGCTTTGAAGATCCAGGGTGAGTTCCGTGCCATGACAGGGAGCCCCCTAGTGGATATTTGTTTCTCTGATTTATAAGCAGGCTGTACTGATGGGCCCACACAAACCTGAAATAGAATAGTGGGGAGGGGTTGCAGGAGAGACAAAGTTTTTTTCTTTTAATAGAATAAATAATAAAGCCTCAATTTAGTCATGAATATGATAAATAAGGGACACTGTGGTTTAGTCTTTGGAGTTGGCAGAGCCAAGTTCAGGTACTGCTTTTGGGCCATGTCTATGAACCCAGCTGGGCAAATCATTTAACCCCATAGTGCTCCAGGCAACCCTCTTGCTAAAGGAAGTTCCTCACTGGGAGCTTCCAACACCAATGAAATCACTTTTTCATTTAAAAAAAAAAGCTAACTGGACATATTTCTTTTCTTTCTTTTTTTTTTTTTAAAAGCAATTGAGGTTAAGTAGCTTGCTCAAGGTTACACGGCTACTCATTACTTGTGTGTGGGTGCTCATTTTCTGAGGCTGGATTCAATCTCGGGTCTTCCCAACTCCAAGGCCAGCACTCTTACTCACTGCGCCACCTAGCCGCCCCTGGACATATTTCTTAAAAATCTAGACCAATGATTTCAACATTGAGAATTCCTGGTGAAATTATCAATGCAGATGGTCAACCTCTTGGTTGCTTGAAAAAAAAATAGGGTTTTTAAAAAATTCTGTGATCTTATGTCTTACTGTCTTAGATCAATCCCCTGGGACATGTTCTTAGCTTGTATGACTATGAGTATAACTCTTTCAGTCAGACAACAAGCATTCTAGGGATGCAAAGAAAAGGGAGTAAAAACCAACAACAACACAACTCCTCACACTCTAAAGGGGGAGACAACATGAAAACATCTATGTACAAACAAGATATTTACAAGTTTAATTGGAAATAATTAACAAAGGTAAGGCAGTAATTTTTTTTTATTTTAAAAAAAGAATTTTTTTCTTTCTGGAGGGGGGAAGGCAGGGTAATTGAAGTTAAGTGATTTGCCCAAGGTCACACAGCTAACAAATGTTAAGTGTCTGAGGCCAAATTTGAACTCAGATCCTTCTGACTACAGGGCTAGTACTCTATTCACTATGCCATCTAGCCACCCCTAAGGCAGTGATATTAAGGAGGAATTGCAAAGGCTTTTTGTAGAAGGTGAGAGACTGTCTAGCTTGAGAAACAGCTAAGCCAGTGTCACTGAACTAAGGGATATAAGATATAAGAAGGCTGGAAAGATAGGAAGGGAGCCACATTATTGGGGTAGGGGGGAACATTTAAAAACGTCCTATTTGATCCTGGAGGCACTGGGAAGCCACTAGAATTCATTGAACTGAGATGATATGGTCAAACTTGCTTTCTTGCTTTCAGTTTGCCACTGGAGTGGAGGACAGAGTGAGAAAGGATTAGAGAAGGCTTTGCTTCCTGGAGGGGTGTGGTCAAACCCTGCTCCCTGGGCAGAGAAGTTGCTCTCCTCCATTCTGTGACTGCAGCTGAAAAAGAAGCTGCTTCTGACCTCTCTTCAAGGGCTTGGCTCTCCCTCTGAAGTAACCACACTGATTTATGAAAGAAATCTATTAGGAGCCCTCTCTTCATAAAACTTTGTTGTTCCACAAGCCCAAAGTATGGGATCCGAATACCCTTGGAAGCAGTGGGACATTTTGGTGAAGTCAGCCTTTCCCCAGTGGGCCCAATAGGCATTTCCTGTTTTTCTTAGCCAGAGGGCCCCAAGGTTTAATTTTTCCTTTTATTTGTAGAAAAGTGAAATGAAGTGAATCTTGACTACTTCTGACTCTCTGCTGAGCTGAGAAATTAGCAAACCTCTGAGTTAAAGACGAAAATTTTGGCACTTTCACTGTTTTCTTTGAGGTTAGACAAGCTTCTCAGAGAGTTTCAGATTCCAGCCTGTATTGGTTTTATCTCCAGACAAACGAAGGTTAGTTACCTCTGCTAATTAAGTCAGTAGCTAAATAGATATTGTCCAGAACCTTCTGTAATAGCCAAAATGTTAATATTTCATATAATTATGACTCATTTCTTTCTGGAAATCTGTACTTCTGGTAATACTTGATATTAAAAGGCGGGGGGGGGGGTAATAAAAAGAAACAAAACACAATCCCAAGGTGTGCATTTCAGGCTGGCCCAGGGTGCCAGGATGTCTGTGAACTAGATGAATTCAATTCAGGTAACAATTGGGTGTCAGCAGATGGCAAAGCATTTGTTTTCTTTCCCAGAGTATAAATTAATTTGTGTTATTATTGAGATGCTCCTGCTTGTCTGGGCAGTGGTCCTAACAAGTGAGATGTAATCCTGGCTCATCTTATATCATTTAATTACATGGGTATTAATTTTTAAAAGGTACTCGTAAATGCAGACCTGGCTCCTGAGGCAGCTTGCGTCTTCAGTAATAGAACAGGTAAAAAACAAATTAGAAGGGCAAGGTGCCCTGTGGCATCCCATTGCCCTCCTTAGGATGACTGTGCCTTCAGAGAGGCTGAGACGCCCAGGCATTCCACTGATTGAGACTGGGTCCACAGACTTGCCATGGCTGCACCTTGGCCTGTAACTCTGCCTAGTCCCCAGCTAATGTGAAAGACTCTGGAGCTTTGGCAATATCTTGAGTCATTTTGTGCTTCCATATTCCAAACCTCCTAATTCTCCTCTGCTAGCTAATTTATAATTAACTTGATTATTAGATAGCTGCTTTCACAATGGGTTTAAATGAGAAGCAAAGCAATTTTGTGGGAAGATCATGGGCCTGGGAGATGGGAAAATGGGATCATATCCCCATTGCTCCCACTAGCCTGACTGTTTGACTCCAATCAAATGACTGAACCTCCTGGGCTGAGGCCAGGAGTTGTTGTCATCTGTAAAATTAGGGAATAGGATTAGCTGATCTCTGAGGGCCCTTCTAGCTTTGAAAATGAACGTTTCTAAGGAAACAAATTATGAAGTGTGACTGCAAAGCTCAAGGCTGAGTTTTAAGCAAACATATATAAACTCAGTTGAAATGAATGTTGGAGATGTGACATAAGAGAAATCATGAAGGATAATAGCTAGCATCTTTTAAGGTTTGCAAAATGCTTTATAAATGTTATCTTATTTGATTCTCACAAGAATGCTGAGAGGTAGGTGCTATTATATCTCCATTTTACAGTTGAGGAAACTGAGGCAGAGAGAGGTTAAGTGACTTCTCCAGGCTCACCCAGCTAAGTGTCTGAAACTGGATTTGAACTCAGATCTTTCTGACTCCAGAAGTAACATTCATCCCATGCTGACACCTAGACATGTCCTCCAATAAAAATATAACATTTAAACTTAGTAATGATTATATAATAGATGATGGTGGTGGCACAGTAGTTGGGGCACAAGAAGATTTGCTTTCTAATCCTTGCCTCAGACACTTAAGTGTCCTATTTATGTATGACCCTGGGCAAAGCACTTAGCTTCTCTGTCCGTCCTCATCTGTAAAAGGAGACGGATGGACTCTTTATGTCAGTTCCTTCTGGTCCTACATCCATGATCTTATCCTAGGTCTTCTTGCCCTTCATGCATCCTCACCACAATGCCCTTGAGAAGTGGCCATTCAGCTTCTGCTTGAATAAAGAGAGACTCACTTCTAGAATTTACATATTCAAATGCATGTTGCCCTTCAAAGTTTAGAAATTCTGCATTTATTCAATGATGCTGCTACTTGTAGTATGGTGGCCTACTGGAAAGAATGGTGGGTTTGGTGTCAAGACCTAAGTTCAGATCTTGCCTCTGAATTTACACAGGACCCATGGTAAATCGCACACTATGTATTTTGGGCTATTCTCTAGGACTCATCTATCAAGAGTGGAAGAAAATTCTATATTCTGTTTTAGACACAAGTCTACCAGAAACAATTTTTATTAATTTAGGTTATTCTAAAAGAAATAGAAATATATATATATATATACACATATATATATGTATATAGGTATGTATGTATGTATTTCTGCTTCAGAGAGAAAATCCCAAAGCAGGAGAGTCTATTAATGCCCTTGGAAATCTCTTTTACACAAGCTATTTTGGAGTTCTGATTCTCAAACAAGATACCAGATTCTATAGTCAAAGCTGAGCCAGAGTTCAGGATTTATAGAATAGTTTGCTTCATCAAACGGAATGATAGATTCTTAACTTTTGGGACCTATTCCCTTGAAGGATTCTCCTTTTGCCCTATGTGGTGGCATACATCTGTGATCCCATCTACCGGGGAATCTGAGTCTGGTGGATTTCTTATTGGGAGTTCCAAGCTGCAGTGGATTAAATTGACTGGGTGTCCATACCGTTTGGTATCAGTATGGTGAGTTGCTAGGTTCCAGCAGATTCTCAAAGGAGGGTCAAGCTGATCCACATTGGAAACAGAGTAGGTCAAAACTCCCATGCTGATCAGTAGTGGAATTGGGCCTGTGAATAGCCCCTGTACTTCTAACCTGGATGAGATGAAGAGACCCAGTCTTTTTAAAAAAAATATCCTTTCTACCTTCTCAAACATGACCTCAAGAGAAACTTCTATGAACTGAAATAATCAAAGACTTCTTTCTTTTTTTAGTCTGGTTACTATCCTCATTAATCTCTTCTGGGAAGTGTTTCTCCTGGGTTGATCAGACGGATGGAGCCTGAAGGTGAGTTGGAAAGTGGTTAGGTCTTTGATAAAAATTATGTAAAAAGACGTCAACGTAGGATGTTGTTTTGGAATTGATAGTTAAAGAAAGACCAATAAGACTCATCATTCATATTTGTCTAAAGGTTTGGGAAGCAGCTTATTTCCAATGTTATTGAGTGAGCTCTCACTGTCCCTTGAACATCCAGTTATGTGATGGTGTAAATTTTGTGCTAGGTCATACCCTCACTGTAG
Source organism: Gymnobelideus leadbeateri (assembly GCA_011680675.1). Taxonomy (NCBI): domain Eukaryota; kingdom Metazoa; phylum Chordata; class Mammalia; order Diprotodontia; family Petauridae; genus Gymnobelideus; species Gymnobelideus leadbeateri. Next base: position 420,526 of record WOXC01010965.1, on the reverse strand, counting down.
CAAGTATCCAAAATGAACAGATTAGTCCAAAGGCTTCAGATTAGGATACTGATAAAAATGTAGAATGAGCTAGAGAAGGAAATGGCAAACCACTCCAGTATCTTTGCCAAGAAAACCCCCAAAAGGGTCAAGAAGAATCAGACATGACTGAAAAATGACTAAACAACAATGTAGAGGGAAGAAACTTTCAGTTTACTCTACTTTGCATCTGCAGCTCTCCCTGGTTTCAGCTCCATAGAACAAGACACCTCCACTCTGGGTACGCTCTTTTTTTTGGTGTTATCTTCCCCAATTAGATTGTAAGGAGGTGGCAAGGTGGTGCAGTGAATAGAGCACCAGCCTTGGAGTCAGGACTACCTGAGTTCAAATGTGACCTCACACACTTAACACATACTAGCCATGTGACTTTGGGCAAGTCACTTAATCCCAATTACCCTGCCAAAAAAAAGAACAGCAAAAAAAAAAGCATAAAATACTTTTCTTGCTTTTTAGTTATTTTTACCAATTAATTGATGTGAGTTGATATTGCATAGTTTTTTTTAAAATTGCACCTCTTTAATAATTAGTGAAGTAGAACATTTTTCAGGTGATTACTAACAATTTGTGTTTCTGGTTTGGAAAATTACTAATAACTTCTGACTAGTTATCCACTGAAAATTGGAGTTATCTTTGTAAATTTTAAAAAGTCTCTTAAAAATAATTGTTGCATTTTGTTTTTAGCAACAGGAACTTCTCCCAAAATGCCCAAATAACACTCCCTTCTAGGTATTTGCCTGAAAGCAGTTTTTAAAAATCATTGCTAACAGGAAGCAGGTACACATTCTTCAGATTGACAGCATGGTATTTCCATTTACTATATTTGACCAGAGTTTTGTTGCCTCTCAATCATATCGATGCATGCAGAAAAAGCCTTAGACAAAATGGCAGTACTCATATAAACACTAAAAAGCACAGGATCAAAAAGACCCTACTATATCAAGAGCATCTATTGAGCTTAGCATGTGTATTGGTGGAGTTGTTCTGTTGATTTTTGCTCTGCTGTCTTCTTTCTGCATACTAATCTTTCATTTCTCTGAATTCTTCAGACTCCATGATACTCCATTATATACATATTCCATAATTTGTTTAGTCATCCCCAAATCATTGGGAACTTTTTTGTTTCCATTTTTTATCACAAGCAATGCTATAATGAACATTTTTGTACACACGGAGTCTTTTGCATAATTCCAAATTGTTTTCCAAAACAGTTGAATCAATCCAAAGCAGTACCAGCTGGGATAGAGTGTACATCCCTTCTCATAGCCTTTTCCTTTCTCATCTTTGTTAACTTTTGAAGGGAGCAGATATTTCAGAGCTGTTTTAATTTGCATTTCTTTGACTTTTTAAAAACACTTTTCAAGTGGTTGTGGGTAGTTTGTATTTCTATATTTCTTCTTTAGAAAACTTCATATCATTTGGTTATTTTTTTTGGAGACTGACAGTCTTTATCTTGAAGATTTGTGTTAATTCCCTATAGAAACTGGATGCAAGACTTATCAGATATATTTAATGCAAAATTTTCCCCAATCTACTTCTTCTATCTGTATTGACTTTATTTGCATAAAAACTATTTAGTTTTATATAACCGAGATTATCCATTTTCTCCTTAATGATCTCTTCTATCCTTTGTTTATGAATTCTTCACAACCATAATTGTGAGAAATATAGCCTTTTACCTTGTGTTTTTTTTAATGGTGTGATAATTTATATTCAGATCATTGACTCATTTGGAATTTATTGTGGTATATGGTGTAAATTGCTTACCTAAGCTTTTTTTTAGATTGCTTTTCAGTTTTCCCAGCAGTTCCAGATGAATTTTTTTTTCAGATGATTAAAAAAATTCCCTTAGCTGGCCCTGGAGTCAGAAGGACCTGAGTTCGGAGCCAGCCTCAGACACTTAATCCACACAAACAAAAACCTAGCCGTGTAACCTTGGGCAAGTTACTTAACCCCAATTGCCCTAAAAGGGGCGGCTAGGTGGCGCAGTGAGTAAGAGCGCCGGCCTCGGAGTTGGTATGACCCGAGATCAAATCCGGCCTCAGAAAATGAGCACCCACGCATAAATAATGACTGGCCGTGTAACCTTGAGCAAGTTACTTAACCCCAATTGCTTAAAAAAAAAAATTCCCTTCTCCAAATGTTTGTGTTCTTATATTGAATGAATGCTGGCCATCCTTGTGGAATTTTTCCTAGGCCTTATTAATCTAGTCACTTCCACTGATCTACTGTTCTATTTTTAATACAATACCAGATAGTTTTGATAATTACTGCTTTGTAGAGGGAAGGCAAAGAGGGAAGGGATTAAGCATTTACTACTATGTACCTAGTATGTGCCAGGCCCTGTCTTAAGCACTTTACAAATATTATTTCATTTAATTTTTGTAGTATAATTTGGAATCTGGTAACACGAATTTACACATAATTCCTTTTTCTCATGTATTGACCTTCCACTCCTCCAAATTTATGTTCCTCTTTTGTCTAATTCTATAAAATTTGTCTTTGGCAATTTAATTGGGATATCACTTAAATCTGTAGAGTCATTTCAGTAATATCATAATTTTCAATATGTTGGAATGGCCCATCCTTGAACAATGAATCTTTCTTCAACTATTAGGTCTTCTTTTATTTTAGCAAAAGTTTTATAGTTCTTTTTAAACTATGTAATTTATATAGCTGCAAGGTGTGAATGGAAATACTCACTCCAATTAATGGTAGATACAGAGTAGATTTCTGGATTGAATCATTCAAAGATATAAATTAAGAGGAAACAAGCCCTTATTTTAGGGGGGGAGGTCATTAGATAAAATCATACAGGATAAAATCATAAGGAAATGTATTGGTATTACAGCTAGGTAATATAGTAGGTAGAACACTGAACCTAGAATCAGGAAGACCAAAGTTCAAAATCTGCCTCAGACATTTATTAGCTGTTTGACTCTTGGCAAAAACAATACTAGTCACAAGATTTTCGCTATTAATATGATTATGTTTATAGTTTTCTAATGTTGAACTATCTTTGTATTTCTGATATAAGTGGAACTTGGTCATAGTAAATAATTTTTGGAAAATATTCCAGTAGCCCCTTTGCTAATAATTTATTTGATATTTTTTTACATCAATATTCATCAGTGATACTGATCTGTAGTATTATTTTTCTACTTTAAACCTTTCTGGCTTGGGTATTAAGACCACACTTGTCTCATAGAAGGAAGTTGCTAAGATACTTCTTTCTCAATTTTGGTAAACATCTTAGGTAGAATAAGAATCATTTGCTCATTAAATATTTACTATCATTAACTTACATATCCATATTGGAAGAAGGTGTTTTTTTTTCCTTGTAAATTTATTTATGGCATTTTCAATTTCTCTTTTTGTTTTTGGAATGGATTATTTAGAACTAGAGGCAGTAAAGAAAAGTGAATAGAGGTCTGGGCTTGAAGTCAGAAAGAGTTGGGTTTAAATCACAACTTAAATACACTTATTAGCTATGTGACCCTTTTTGATTCTCATTTAGCATTTACTTCACAAGGTTGTAAGGTTGTGAGGGTAAGATATATAAAAGCACTTTTCAAACCTCAAACCTAAAAATACTAAATGTAAATGTTATCTATTTGAAATATTTTATTAGGGGTGGCTAGTTGGCACAGTGAATAGACCACCAGCCCTGGAGTCAGGAGAACCTGAGTTCAAATCTGGCCTCAGACTCTTAACTGTGTGACCTTGGGCAAGTAACTTAACCCCAAATTGCCCTCCAAAAAAAAAAAAAGAAATAATATTTGATTTTCTATTTCCTATTTTGTTAATTTAGGTATTAAGTTTTCATTTTGATGGTGCAGAAGACAGTTGGACTTGGAGTCAGGAAGATCTGTGATGAGCAAATCACTTAAACTCTCTCAGCCTCGGCTTCCTTATTTGTAAAATGGGGACAATAATAACACCTACCCCAGAGTTGTAAGGATCAATTGTGATAACAGATAAAGAGCTATGTAAATGCCAGCTGTCATTAATATTATTTCCATGATAATTATCATCATTATGCTGACCTAAAATTAGGTGTGATAGTAGTTTATGATCGTCTTTATTTTCCCTTCATTTTGAATTCCAGTTTCTTATTTTGGATTTCAGTAATATGGGTTTTTTTTCTCTCTCTTTTTCTTATCCTGTTCATGGAAAATGGTTCAATATTTTTAGTGGTGTCTCTCTCTTTTTTTTTTTAATTAAAATTTTTTTTTTCAAATGCTTTATTAACTTCTGGTTTACATCATTCATTTCTGCCAGACTTTGAGTTACAAATTTTCTCCCCGTTTTTCCCCTACCCACCTCTCCAAAATAGCGATCCCACTGGATATCTCCTCCTCCAATCTGTTCTCTCCCATGTCTTCCCCTGTAAGGATCCCGCCTTACCGGGCTGACGCTGAACTTACCTCTCCAGTTGCCTCTACAACTCTCCAATCACTTCCACGATTCTGGTTGCCCCACTACGACCCCTCAGAGAGTTCCTTTCCCATCGCCCCCCATGACTCTGGTCGCCCCACTATGACCTCTGGTTCGCCCCACGAACCCCTCAGGGGAGCCTGCTCCTCCCAAACAGACAAAGGAATCCTGACACCAAGATGTAATGTATCTTGCCGTTTAATCTCTTTCTCGTTCACAATCCCCTCTTCTCTCTTTTCCTCTCCCTTTCACCTCACTTCCCTCTTTTTATCTCCTTCCCACCCCCCCCCATTCCCCCATGTGCCTCAGCAGCAGACTCCTCACAGGAGGAGAGTGCTCCCATGTTAGCAGTGCGTGCTCAATATCCCCTAATCCTTGAACCTGTGTTGGTTCAAATGGCAGGGGGGGGGGGAAACAGAAACACACACACAGGTGCCTCTAACCCAGCCTGAATTGCCTGTCATTTGCCTGAGTTCTTCATGAGTTCTCAGAGTTTGGGTAAAGTCTTTTTTTTTTTTTTTTTTGCTTTTTGGAGGGCAATTGGGGTTAAGTAACTTGTCCAAGGTCACAGCTAGGTTTTTGTTTGTGTGTGCATTAAGTGTCTGAGGCCGGATCCGAACTCAGGTCCTTCTGACTCCAGGGCCAGCGCTCTACTCACTGCACCACCTAGCCATCCCCCTGGGTAAAGTCTTAAAGGGCCCTAACATTCCCCCATACCACCTTCGACTTTTCCAGTAGGGCATGGTGGATCTCTTTGCCCCAGTGCCTGTATATCTTATTTGCCAATTACATGTAAAATAGTATTAATAATAGTATATATATTTTAAACATTTGGTTTTAAAACTTTGAATTCCAGATTCATTCCCTTCCTTCCTTGTCACCATCTGTAAAATGCAGATAATAATAGCATCTACCTCTCATGTTGTTGTGAAGATCAAATGAGATAATAATTTGTCAAGTGCTTAGTGCTTCTTGGCACATAATAAACACTATGTACATTTTATTCACAATTATTATTTGCTCATATGTACCAAATTGATTATATTTAATTTACATTATTATTTATAAATTATTATTTACCAATATTTTAGCCTTTATTTTACTTGTTCTATCATGCCAATATTTTTAAAATTGCTGTCTTATATGGAAACATAGGTCTTCTTATTCAATAATTGCCAAAGTACTATCATATTCAATTTTTCTCATATTCAGTTCAGATGCTTAATTTATTTCTTGTTTAATATTTCTTTTTATTTATCTGTTTGAAAGAGGCACATTGAAGTCATGTATAATTATCTTCCATAGGTATTCTTGAAATTCAGTTTTTAAAGCATTTAAATACCATTGATTGTATGCATGTTTAATATTTGTATTGTTTCATTATTTATGGTGCCCTTTAAGCATAACGAATTTGTTTACCTTTATGTCTCCCTTGAATGAGTCTATTTTTTTCCTATTGCTTTGTCAGAGATCAAGATTACTAATCCTACTTTTAAAAAATTCAGCTTAAAGTACAATAATTTCTATACCAATTCTTCATTTTAATTCTGGATCATTAACTATTTTTTTAAGTATGTTTCTTGCATATAACAAATTGTTAGGATTTTCTTTCGACTGCATTCTGCTACCCTATTGCATTATGTGGGTGAGTCCATTCCATTCACATTCATTGTTGTGTTTATTTTATCCCCATTTAACTTAGTTGCAATATTATTTAATCTTTTTTTTAAAGAAAGAAATTAATAGTAATTATTTGCAGTTTATATTTCTTGGAATAATTCAATAACAGTCTCCTCTCTTCTCTTTTTCCTCTCAGCCCAGACTAAAGTCATTGGGTCTTCTTTTTGCCTTTTTCTATCTTTGGTAATGAGTCCTCTTTAGCTATAATTTGTTGTACCTTTGACAATGTATTACACTGTGACTCAGACTCTACTCCTTCTATCATCAGTCAGTTCCTGTTCACTTTATTTTAACTCTACTATTAGATTAATAATATTTTAATTAGATAAATTAGAATAATAATAATATGCCTGTTTCCTACACTCCCACCTTTATCTTTGAATACCTTCAACTTGTGGCACTTTCGAGAAATACTAAATTGGGGATGGCTAGGTAGCACAGTGCATATACCACTGGCTTTGGAATCAGGAGGTCCTGAATTCAAATTTGGTTTCAGATACTTAACACTTGCTGGCTGTGTGACCTTGGGCAAGTCAATTGCCCTGCCTTCCCCCCCTCCAAAAAGAAAAAAAAAGAAATACTAAATTGATTTCATTGTCTTTTCCTTCTCTCAGATGTTTCTTTTTGAAGGTATAGATTCAGAATGTATATTTCTATTCCCTCTGATTCTTATACAAAGTCACATGCTCATGGGACAAAAGTCTTGTTTCCCTCTTTTTATTATGAAAGCATTGGATCATTACCTAGTCCTTTTGAGCTGTTCAAGCTTGCTTACCTTCTTAAACTTCTATTATGTGTTGTATTTACATACAACAACTTTGGTTTTCTTAAAAGGAATACTTGGAAGTCATAAATTCTGTTAAATATTCATCTTTTCTCCATTAGGATTGTGCTTAATTTTGCAGAATATTGGGAACAGACAATTTTATTTTGCTTTTTAGTATGTGTAATATTAAGGGGTTTTAAGATCTTCCCTGCCTCACATGCCTTCTCAAGGCTTCACATGGAGCCCATTAAGGGAAGCTTATTTGGGGAGGCTTGCTTATAGGAAGACTTTCACACCTTTTGCTAATTTCTAATTAGGCACTGAGTCAGGAGGGCTGTGATACCCTCTGGCTTTTAAAAGGGTACATATATATATATATATATATATATATATATATATATATATATATATATATATATATATATATTCTTTTTTTTTTTTAAAGCAGTTGGGGTTAAGTAACTTGCTCGAGGTTACATGCCAGTCATTATTTATGTGTGGATGCTCCTTTTCTGAGGCCGGATCTGAGCCTGGGTCATCCAAACTCCAGGGCCTGCACTCTTACTCACTGCGCCACCTAGCTGCCCGGAAAGGGTATGTATATTCCGATGTTAGCATTTTTCTGTCTCACTCATTGGAAGAGTGTTCTTGTGATTTCACCAGATGAGATTCTGGGTAGCTGATAAGGAGCCCCTGGCTCCCCTTTGAAAAACCGAGATGTTGGTGCTTCTCTCTCTGGTAACTATTGTTTTGTGTTACAACAACTATGTATTGCCTTCGTCAGACATTTGGATCTGTTTGTTGATTTGTGCTAATTTCTCAGAATTAGAAGCCCTGTCTATTGGTCTTTATTTCTTGGCTTGTATTTTCTCTCTTGTCTCTCTGTCCCTGTCTCTCTCTCTGTCTCTCTCTCTCTCTGTCTCTCCCTTCCTTCTTCCCTACTCCCCTCCCACCCCCTCTTTATCTGTCTGGGTCTCTCTTTAAAGTTAACCCTTTCAATCAGTTAATAGGTTTTAAGGTATTTAAATGATCTTTTCTTCAATTTCTCCTGGAAATCTTTTTCTTTTACACAAAGTTATTGCTTCACTGTATTAGGAAGATTTCTTTATTAATTTCTTTAATTTCTAATTTCTAAGTTCTAATTTCTTAATTTCCTTTCTTTTACTTGTTATTGTTCTTTTCCATTTGTTGTTGTTCAGTCATTTCAGTCCTGTCTGACTCTTTTTGACCCCACTTTGGGTTTCCTTGGCAGAGATACTGGAGTGGTTTGTCATTTTCCTTCTCCAGCTCAGATAAGAAAACTTGAGGCAAACAGGATTGTGACTTGCCCTAGGTCATGCAGCTAGTAAATCTGAGACCAGATTCCAAATCAGGTTTTCCTGACTCCAGGCACTCTATCCACTGTGCCTCCTAGCTGCCTTTACTCTTTTACTTTGTTTGGCACATTTCTTGCTATTTTGAGGTAGTGGGAAGTATCTGGACAGAGATAGAACTTCTTACTCACTAGTAATGGAAAAGAAAGACCTCTGAATTGAGTATCAGGTTGTGGTCCCAGCTCTAATCCAACTATGTGACCTTACTAAGCCCTATCTGGGTTATAGCTTCCTCATTTGCAAACTGGAACGGTATAGTAGAAAGGTTACTGGTTTTGGAGTCATAGGACCTGAGTTCAAATTCTACCTGTCACTTACTGCTTGTGGGACCTAACTTGTGTCACTTAACCTTCCTGGTTTCCTCACTTATAAAATGTTGTATCTGACCCATCTGAAGCCGTTGGACTGGAGTGTCTATGGTCTCTTGTAGCTTAAATGTTTTTTGCTTCTATGTTACCCATAAGTAGTAGGAGGGATCCACATGTTTCTTTCCTACCCTGAAAAAGTACTTTTGAATGTTTTGAGTTGTCTGACCATACAGATCCCAGATTCTATTATGCTTTCTCCACTGGAATGTTTTCAGTTAACAAAACTGCCTAATCCACATTCTTAGGCTGATCAGATTGCACAGTTAACTGTTTGGGATCTCAGATAGTGAATATATTGATTTGGTTATTGAGGAGGTGGCCAGCCCAGAAACTGCCTGAGGCATTCTACAGTTCATTAACTGTCAACACGAATTGTCTGATCATAAAGGATTTATTGTTCGGAATTTGCATTGTTATCACAAAAGGTGATTATGGTCACAAGATATGCCCACATCCAGTTCATTTGAAGCTATGTCTGTTGGCCTAGAATTCATTCTGATATTGAAAACTTGTAACTGGAAAGTATAGCACACATTAAGCTATTTGGCATAGCCTATGCCCAAGCTTTTCCATGGGAACTGAGAAAGAAATGTTTGTCAATTTAAGTTAAAAAATATTAAGTACCTACTATGTTTAGAAGGACACGGGCATGAAATTTCATGTGGCTTTATGTCAGACATTCTTCTTATCTTCCTTATTAATTATCTCTGATGTTTACATTCATAGGTAAAGAGAATTGGAAGGGATCTCAGTAGCCAACCTGTCCATCCCCTTCCCAATAGGAATCTCCAGTATAATATGTTGCTAGCCTTTTCTTGAAAGACCTCCAGTGGGGGAAACCCACCAGTTTCTGAAACAGACCACCTGGGAATAAAATTTCAGTCAATCACATTATTAGCTTTCCAAATTCTGTTTCAGACTGGGGGTGGGGGGAAGACTTATTCTACAAATCCTCTCTGATTTAGAGCTGGATGGAGCATACCATTCCTACCTACCCTCATTTCCTCTGATTCTTTAATCCCAGCCATCTAGTCTCAGCATTCAAATTAGATAGAAGCCCATACCACCTCTGGAGTCTTCATCTTTCTTCTGACCAGTTCTCTTCCTCCCAAGGACTACTCTAACCTATTCCGAGCCCCTTCAAACTTTGACCTCTTCTCTACAAACTTTTTGTCCTCAAAATTTTAAAATACCTCTTTTCCTTTTTTTTTTTTTTGCTTTTGGTGAAATGTAGCCCTCCCCTATCTGAAACTATATGCCTTCCTACCTTCTGTTCTGGAGATCATTCTTCTGATGATTCTTACCCTTCCTCTGTCTTATAGGGCCAGGAGAAAGGGTTGTTGCTCTTCATTGCTTTTTTTTACTTCCATTCCAAAGCATGTCTTCTCTTAAATATGAACAAGCTGGCATTCCACTGCTAATTGGGGGGGGGCTATAAAACCTTTCCTTCTCTCTCTTATCTATCCTCAGAACTACCGCTCCTCATATCCTTCACCAAGATCCAATAAGCCTCAACTGCTAGGACTGAAGAAGATTCTAAGAGAGATGTTTTGGAGCCCTTGTCTTTATTGGGGTGGTTGAGTCAGTGGGGGATTACAGGTCACATTGGCACATTGGGGTAGAGGTAGGAAATAAAAGCACCTCCTTAAAAGATTGAAGCTTTGAGGAAATGGGTTAAATTAAGTATTCCTTGATAGACTATATATCCTGTCTTCTGATCTAGGACTGACCACTAGACCTGAATTTCCACTCTAGCAACTGGTTTTTCTCATTCATTTCAATCCCTTGGATTTCTGTGCTTTGAAGAAACTCTATTATCCACCTGCATTGTTTAATATATACAAATATAGATATACATTTGCTTGGCTCTTGGTTTGGATCCTGTGCCTGCTACTCCTAAGTAGGTGTTTACCTAATTGCTAGTATTCATTGACTAGTCATGGTGTGGTGACATATGACCTCCAAATTCCTCAAAGTTTTCAGCTCTAATAACCCTCTTTTTCATGACATTTTAGCTCCATGCTGGCATGATTGACCACTATATCTCCTTGTCTCTAGCAATGGCCCTATTTCCAAGAGGCAGAACTTTAATATCTCAATCTCTGATCATGATCTTGTATCCTTTTACCTTTCTCTCCCTTTCACATACACAGAAACTGCTTGTCCTGATTATTACCTGTTTCACCTCTTTTCCCCCTCAGTCCACCCTCCCGCACACTGGCTTTTCTTGTCCCTTGCCCTGCTCTGGCATGCTTGCCTGGGAACATGGGACCTTTCTCACCCCATTTCATCAACAAAGAAATGTTCAGGCTGATTGAATGGTTCCAATTACTAAGGATTCCCTGAAATGCATGGTTAGAGCAGATCGGTGGACAGGACTTTCCAGGTTTAGCCTACTTCAACGTGTCAACAATAAGAATTAGTCCTGCTGATTCATTTATTGAGTTACACCTTTAGACTTGCCTTAACCCATCTCTCTTCAGATTCAAGTGAAGTCTTAGAAGAACAAGGGCCTATTGTGAATGATACTTCTTGCTGCATAGGTTTTTTATTCATTTTTATTATGAGAATTAATTTTTTTCTGGCCTGCCATAAGTGGAGTCATGGGGTCTATTACATTAGATTCAGAGTGCATATAGGACTGTGTGGTATTGCCCTGGCAATCAACTAGTTATCAACAGGTGAGATGGGACAGGAAAAGAACCAATAACTCCCCAGAGGCATCTGGTGTTAATTTTCAGCCCCAGATGTACACAGTAAAGGAAGTAATAATTCTTATCTGGCCACCACACCTGATAAAAGTGACAAATATAACTTGGAGATAACCTAGAATGACCCTCTTTCAGGGGAAAAGGTTATTTTATAGGGGAGACAACAGACTTCAAGTCAAGAGAGACTTTAATTCCCGATTCAGATACTTCCTAGTTGTATGACTCAGGGTGGGTTTCTTCTCTGTAAAATGAGTATTGTAATACTCACTAACTACCTTACAGGGAGATAGTAGGAATCAATGGAGATAATGATGTAATTCATTTTGCAAACCTTAGATCAGAGGTGGGAAGCCTTTTCATGTTGGAAGCCTGCATTATTATTTAGTTGTAATCAAATAAGGCCACATTCAAGAAACTTCAGTTAGATATACTTAAACATATGCATTATTTTTTTAAAATCTAACTACTATGTACTTAATAATTAAAAAAATTAAAACCATTTGTTAATTTTAAAGTTAACTAACCTTAATGACTTAGTTGTGTCTGCTTTTTGTTGGAAAGCATTAGAATATTTGTTTGTAGCATGAGGTCCACAGTTTTAATTAATCCTCTAGATATCAGTCATTTGAGACCTTATGGGCATCTTGATTTGGGTTAGGTAGGAGAATGTAAATTTGTAGCAATAAGTGGTTGAAAAGCAAGAAAGCATTTTTTGGGCATGTTGCTGAAGGTGTGGGTATTCTACTGCATTTTTCTATATTTTAATTGGATTTTTCTTAGCATCAAACAATGCCTTTAAAATGTCATCTACTGAGAGCTCAATCAATTCCATCTGTAGTTCTTTAGGTGCCTTGGTGAGTTCAACTAGGTGAGACTGAAATGCTAATTTGAATGTGATGTTATGATTCATCTTGAAAGCTGTTGAAGATATCTATTCCCCATGTTTTGTTCACAAGAGTACCCAAAGTGAATGACTCTTCATAGCAAAGAAAATCTTTTGTCATGACCCAAATGAAGTATAAAACCTGCACCAAGTCAGTATCAGTTAATTCATCCAAAGAAATTGAATAATATGTATTTTCCTTTTGAAGTATTGCATGAAGTTGTTCTGTTAAGTTGAAGGCTAATTCATGCTGCTAATCAGTTATGATTCTCCTTGAAAGAAGCAATTGCTTGTACTTTGAAATGTTTTGGGGGGTCTAAGTATCCTACAACTTTGACAATGCATTTTTTTTACAATTTTTACACCACTGAATAGTTTGTCTTTTTTTCCTGAGTATATAAGCTACTTTATAAGTTGCTTCAGTGGCATTATTCCCAGATCTTATTGCTGCTTGAAAGAATTATCTTTGCTTTTGCTTTTCATCTTAATTTCTGCAGTACAACCTTTCACACATCTCTCTCTAATTTTACATATTTGTGGTCCTTATGAGTGTTATAATGCTGATGAGCATTTAATTTCTTTAATGTTGATATTGTATCACAAAGCAAGCAAATCATCTTTTCTTTAGCAGAAATAAGATAGTATTGCAATTCTCAGTCCTCATTAAAAAATCTGTTTTTTTCCTTCAGCATTCTCTTGGTCTTCTTTGACATGATGAACTATTAAATGGACAGAATTAAAAAATACTCTCGAGCTATGTAACTATTCACAAATTCCACTTCAAACATAAACAGAGTGTGCCACTGTCAAAAGATGATAACAGACTGGCATACTCAACCCCCATAAGCTCATGCCAACCAGCCTTGTGTGGTAGTGGTGCCAGTCAGGTGGGGGCAGTTAGAACTAAATAATGAGCATTGTAGCCATCAGTTTAGTCCTTATGGTTTACTAATTTTCTAATTCTGCTGGTAAGTCTGGGAGGATTATTTTATTGAAACTTATTCTTTGGTATTTTAAATACTTTCATTTAAAAAAGAAAATAAAAATATAAAAGAACAAAAATGTATTAATAAAAATAAAAGGATTTGTTCTATAAAATGGATTCAGTCAAAAGACCGAGTTTGAGGACCTAGAAGGCCACATATGCCTTAAGGCTGCAGGTTCTCCACCCCTGCCTTGGATCATTGTATAAATGTCAGCTATTATTATTATCAGGAGCTAGGAGAGAAGTAATATGTATGTATACTAGGGGGCCACTTAGAAGCAACATGAGAATTTTTGTATTTCTTTGATTTCTTGATGATATTTGCTCTTTTAGACATTCCTTAGTCTGATAGTACAATGTTATTCCAAGATGGAATTGGAAGAGGTGGTCCAGCGGATAATAATAATAGCTAACTTTTCTACAGTGCCTATTATGGGCCAGGCAAATATTGGATCCTTTCATTGGATCCTCATCTTCAACCCTGCGAGGTAGGGGCTATTATTAGTCCCATTTTACAGGTGAGGAAACTGAGGCAAAGGGAGGTTGAGAGATTTGTCCAGAGCTGCGCAACTAGTAAGTGCCTGAAGCTGGATTTGAACTCGGGTTTTCCTGACCAACCCAGTGTTCTATATACTCTATCACCTAGCCACACTGAGCTTTGTAAGCCACTACACACTTTAAAAGCTTTAGACTGTTAACTATTATTATTAGAATCTCCTTCCTATCTGGTGTCAAAATAATTGAAAAGAACAAGATCTCCATTTCTCTTTGTATTGTGAATGGATAATTTGCTTCAGATTTACCTCCTCATTACCCAATCTGTTGGTTTTTTGTTGTTGTTGTTGCTATTGTTTTAAATGTGTGTTTGAAAGCAGAAATTTTATACCATAGCACAATAATGAAACCTTGGTCTGCTTGGGCCAGCCTGGTCTTTAAAGGAGCTGGCCAAAAGAGCAAATGTTTTTCATTTTTCTTGGCCTGGTGGGCAGAAAAAAAGAGAGACCAAAGATCAATGACCAATTAGTGTCCAGCTGCTAAAAAGCTACACTGCTCTGACCTCAACAGGATGTCTTATAAACAATTCCAAAACCAGACTTTTAAGGAAGTATTAGAGGGGAATAAAAACAAAATGACCCACAAGAGAACGAGAAGATCTTGAGGGTTGGAGAGTTGGAACTGGGCTGAGTGGAAAGAAGGAGGCTAGGGAGTGTGTGTGTGTGTGTGTGTGTGTGTGTGTGTGTAGTAGGATGCTCTAAAATCAGAATACCTCATAGCAGCCAGTGAGATGGAATGGAATGAGTATTAGAAGAAGAGACATAGCTGGAATCTTAACTCTGTTGTTTTATAGCTGTATGACTGTGGGCAAGTCACTGATCCTCTCTTAAACTTGATTTTGTCATCTTATGAGATGGGAATATCATCTATTGTGTCCAGAAGAAAGTTGAAGCCTGCTTATACTGGCTCAAGAAAGCTGATTGTAAAATTTTTGGTGTGAATATTTATGGCTCAGAAATTGGCTAGTGCTATAAATTAGGGCTTGATTTATTGTGTTGTTGCTTGTCCAGACTTAAAGTGATGAAGATAATGTTACTTTAATGTTAACTAAACTTAAAAGTGTGTCCTATGGTTCCCTCTCCCCACCCCCAGAGAGCTGGTTGTTAAACATTTACCAGCATCCCACTGTTATACCTACCTTAGACAGTTGCTATGAGAATCAGAGGAGACAAAGTATGTGAATTGCTTTGTAAATCTTAAAGTAGTATATAAACTTCAGCTATTATAATTAGAGTAAGTATTTTGTGTATGTTTCTAGGATAAAGACTTTGAAGACAAATTAGCAAAGTCTTGAGTTATGTTTTTGTTGAGCCTAACCTGGAGCTCAAGCCTATTTGCATAAGACTCTCCTTACTGCTGGAGAATGTATGAAGGGATGAGTTGGGGAGACCATAGGACAGAAAAAAATCTTAATTTTTCTGGCTTCTGGAGTCAAGAAAGGACACCCATGCTTCCAGGCTCTCTTCAGAAAGAAGTCTTTGGAGGGAGACAGACTCTGGGAGGAAGCTGACATGTAGAGGAGCCAGTGCCTTGGAGCTCATCCCTGTTTCCAGTTTACCATAATAGAACTTTGGAGAATTTGCCCTTGGGTGAGATCAAGGACCGTTTCTTTTATGATGGAGCTAAGGTACCTTAGTTCCTGGGGGAGAGCTCATTCACTCTGTATATTGTCTGGTATATTTTAACCTGTGCAACTTTTATGATTTCTATTTGCTATGGGCTTGGATAAATGGGTTTCTATGTGTAATTGTCTTCTTGTAACTGGCATTTGGTGGGAAGAGAAGCAAACCTTTGGATATATAGTCTGGGTCAATCCTTCCCTGTTAAAAGAATAGTGACGAGGAGCACAGTTTAAACCTAAAAATTATTACTCCTAGTTCAGCAATATTTAGAGCAGAGCGGGGGAGGAAGGTCGAGTGGCTGGCTTTGTGGTCCCAATTTCCTACTCCCTTCCTGGCAGGAATCGATGTCCCTTGGAAAAAAGCAGCAAGAAGAGACTCTGAAACTCTAATCATTTCTCTCTGTGAGCCACATTTGACAAACCCTTGTGGAAACACAAACTACATAGGCAGAAAACACCCACACACCTTACATAAGTTTTCTAAACCTAAGGTCGATTAAGCAGAAGTTTCTGCTCTAATTAGGTCTGTTAGAGCGACACCACACTCAGCATCTCACATTGTGTAGTAGTGGAAACAGACCAGAATCAAAAGTCGAAAGTCTTGGATCATAGTTCCCAATCTTCTAGTAACTAATCTCTTTGACCTTGTGCAAATCACTGAAAGTCTCTAGGCCTTATTTTCCCCATCAATAAAATGAATAGCTGAATTAAATGATCTTTAAGATGCTTTTAAGCTCTAAAACTCTCTGATTCTATGACATTCAAATCCACTGTTATGAAGGGCTATAATCAGGGCAGAAACTTTTATTTAATTAAAGCATCCATTGACTTTGGGAACAGCAGTCTAAACAGAGTCACAACTAATGAATTTGTTAATTGTTCTTCCCTGATTATGACCACAACTGTCATTTGGCTATTATCAATTACATATACATTTAAGGATTTTCATATTAGAATTTATCATGGTTGAAGATGGCGGAGTAGAAACAGCTCCTCCAAGCCACTCTGCCCCCAGATTCCCCCCAAACTATGTAAAAGGGGACTCTGAACAACTTCTGGAGCCCCAGCACCCACAAAACGACACAGAGAAGCTAACCTCCCGCTGAGGACAGCCCAGCAGCCCTGCAGGAAGGACCAGTGCAGCGGTCTGGGAGCTGGCAGCTCACAGCGCGCAGAGCGAGGGAGCCGAGCAGAGCCCAGGTCCGCGTGAGCCAAGGTTTTAGCCCCAGGGTGGCAGGGCCAGCAGCCGGCTGGAGAGACCCCAGAACACCAGCAGCTGTGGTGAATCCAGAATTATCAACATAGACATGCCTAGGACAAAGTAAGAGGTTAGTGTCCTATGGACTTTGGGACTGGTATTAAGGAATGTGTCGGCTCCCTCCCCTGGGGGCTAGAAGCCGCTGAGGAGACACGCCATTTTGTAGTTTTCAGAGGCAGCTCCAGCTCCCTGCCTGCGAATTGTAGGGAGATCCAGGGATCAGTCTTGGGGGGTAATCGCTCTTGCTTTAACCTCCCTGGATCTGGATTGTGATCTAGGGTGGAAGTCGTGGGTGGGTTTACAGCTTGCCAGAAACGGAAGTTGCCCCCCACACGTTCGGGACAAAAATTCTCTATCTGGCCTTAAAGCCATAGTGTGGCAACAAGCCCAAAAGTCAAGTAATTAAGTGGCAACATGCCAAGGCAAAGGAAACAGAAAAATGCAACCCTAGACTCCTATTTTGGGGGCATAGAGCTGGAAAAGGACTGTGAGGTCAGAAGTCCTGCTCCAAAAGCCCCAGGGGAAAACATGAGCGGGTTGCAGGCCATAGAGGACCTTAAGAAGGACTTTAAAAATCAAATAAGAGAAGTGGAGGAAAATTGGAAAGAGAAATGAGAAGGATGCAGGAAAAGTATGAAATGAGGGTCAACAGCCTGACTGAGAAAAACAACACCTTAAAAAATAGACTAACTCAAATGGCAAAGGAGGCCCAAAAGGGCAATGAGGAGAAGAATGCCTTAAAAAGTCAAATTTGCCAGATGGAAAAAGAATCTCAAAAGTTCACTGAGGAGATTCATTCCTTCAGAGTTAGACTGGAGCAAATGGAAGCTAATGACTTTATGCGAAATCAAGATGCTGTTAAGCAGATCCAAAGAAATGAAAGATTAGAAGGCAATGTGAAATATCTCATGGGAAAAACCACTGACCTGGAAAATAGATCCAGGAGAGACAATTTAAAAATTATTGGACTACCCGAAAGCCATGATCAAAGAAAGAACCTAGAAATCACCCTTCAAGAAATTCTCAAGGAAAATTGCCCTGATGTTCTAGATCCAGAGGGCAAAATAGAGGTTGAAAGAATCCACAGATCACCTCCTGAAAAAGATCCCCAAAAGAAAACTCCCAGGAATGTTATAGCCAGGTTCCAGAATCCCCAGATCAAGGAGAAAATACTACAAGCAGCCAGGAAGAAACAATTTCAATATTGTGGAAACACAATCAGAATAGCACAGGACCTGACAGCTTCTACACTGAGGGATTGAAGGGCATGGAATATGATATTCCAGAGGGCAAAAGAGCTGGGAATGAACCCAAGGGTCACCTACCCAGCAAAACTGAGTATTTTGTTTCAGGGGAAAATATGGTCATTCAGTGGAATAGAGGACTTTCAAGCACTCTTGAGGAAAAAACCAGAATTGAATAGAAAATTTGACATCCAGACACAAGAAGGAAGAGATGCCTGAGAAGGTAATCAGGGAAAAGAAATCAAAAAGGACTTATCAAAGTTGAACTATTTACATTCCTATATGGAAAAACAATAACTGTGACTGATGATATCTTTCTCACTATGAAAATAATGGAAGAAAGGTGTGTGGTCATATGAATACATATGTGAATGTGTGTGTAGATGGTTACAGTTATATATGGATAGAGGGCATAGGTTGAATTTGTTGGGAAGGGAGAATACTCAAGGGATGAAATTATGAGGTGAGACAGGAAAGTGGCAAGAGGAGATGGGGAGAGACAGGGTAGGGTAAACTATCTCATGTAGAAGAAGCAAGGGGAAGTGGTTGCAAGAGAGGGGGAGAATAGGAAGACTAAAAAGGCAAAACCACATTCACATTGAATTTGGTTCAGGGAGAGAATGACATACATACTAAATGGGATATCTCAACCTGCAGCAGAATAGGGGGAAGGGGAATGAGAGGAGGGATGCTGAATGGGAGGGCATCCTTGGGGGGAGGGGAGGTTGGAAGTACCCACTATAGAAGAGGGACAGGATCATGTAGGGAATGGACCAGGTGGGGGGGTGGGATGAGTGGGAGGGTATTATAAGCAGCCTTGTACAATATATCTACTATGATAATGTTTTGCATAGCTAGACATGTACAACATATACTGAATTACTTATCTTACCGAGGGAATGGGTGACAAGGGAGGAAGGAAATGGATCTGAAATTCAAGGTCTTAACATTAAATGTTTCAAATATATATAAATACTATTATTAATACTCTTTTGCTTACAATTGGGAGATAAGATGTGCAGGCATTGGGACACAAAGATTCACCTTCCTCTAATGGAAAAGTCGAAGGGGGTATGGGAGAAGGTATGGGAGAGAGCAGATTGGAGGAAGCAATATCTTGTGGGACTGCTATTCTGGGAGGTTGGGTAGGGGAATAACAGGGGGGAAATGATTGTAACTCAAAATCTGGCGGAAATGAATGATGTAAAACAGAAGTTAATAAAGCATTTGTTTAAAAAAATAAAATAAAAAGAATTTATCATGGTTTATTGCATAACAGAAATTGAAGCAGGTTACTCATTGAAGCTTAGGATACCCTCATTGGTTTGGCAGGACACAAGATGAATCAGCCCACTTTCCCAGTCCCTGTCCATTAGGACTCTACAATCTCAGTCATTCTGGAATGTGAGCATCATGGTAAACCAACAAGGGATTGGATACTAAATTATGTTCTTCATATATGTAGCACATATGATAAGGTATGTGCTGGATAAAAAGTGAAACTATATATGCAACTTTGGTGGAAACTTGGATAGGCAACAATCCTTTCCAGTTTCATGAGACAACCTATCAGGATCACAATTTTTATTTTAGCTTGTCCTCCTTAATAAAAAAAATACTTGGTAAATATTTTTTTTGCTGAATTTGGAAAGGCTGTATCAGTTCAATTGTTTTTCAGACAGAGCTTTGCTATGGCATACTGCCCAAAGCAAGAAACTAAAAGAACTGTCAATTCAAATTTTCAAAAACTATTTAAAAATAGAAAACTGAGACTAATTTTAAGCAAAGAAAAAAAACCATTTCAAATATCAGAAATAAATGTTCTTGTCCTATTTTTTAAACCTTTTAAAAGCTGGAATAATAATAGATAGTATTGACCTAGCACTTTACAATTCTCAAGGTGTTTTACCTAGATTATTTCATTTGACCCTCACAACAATCCTTTGACATGGGTGCTATTATTTCCACTTTATGAATGAGGAAACTGAGGCAGAGAGAAGTGCAATGGTTTATTCAGGGTTGCCCAACTATTAAGTGTCTGAGGCTGGATTCTACTTCAGGTCTTCCTGACTCCAAGTCAGGCACATCCCTATACCTCCTAGGAATTACTTCCTAGAAGAAAAGAAAACATCATTACATGAATTATTTTTTAAAAGATATATTTAAAAGATTTAAATTTATGCAAATAAAAATTTATATATATGGATGGAAAGTCCAATAAGTCTTTCTTCTCTTTAATGTCCATAAGTATCTTTTACAAACGTAAGGACTCCGCAAAGTATGTTTTTGGTCCTGTGCATCTTAAATTGAAATTACATGTATAATGTCCATCGCAGATTAAAGAGACAGTGTATCAAGGAAGCAATATTAGAAAATGGTTGAATTAGGGCCCATTTGCATCTCTGTTATCAAGCATAATTATTTATTTTCTGGAGTATTTCCTGCCTTGAATAAGAACATTACCAGCCATGAATAAATTAAAAGGTATTTGAATTCCACAATTACGTTTGAATGTCACTTGTTATTTCATAGCTGAGACCCAGACTCAGACAATATGTTTTTTTTGTTGATACCTGTAATTGGAGTGCAGAGTCTTAAATTGACCAGGGATCATTTTTTGCAGTCCACAAATGCTTTCACTGATATGGGAATTGTCTCCAGTGATGTTGATTGAAACCATTTGGTCTATGCCATCCTAAAAGTTCATAACAGGAATGTCTACCCACTGTGCTGGTGGTCCTCTTTTCCTTTTCCTGACCTTGCAAGGGTACTTTTCTTTGGTTCGCCTGCCCTTCCTCCCTCATCTCTTATTCTTCCCGTGTGACCAACCTATCACACAAATCTTCCTCCTGATCTTCCTCCAAGTTCTTCATTGGTTGTACATGTTATAACCTGCTCCTACCCACCATGAACCTCTCCATTGAGCTTTAAATGATACTCATGTTACATTTTTCAGAGGTAGCCATTTTCCAAGTCTCCCTGTCATATTAAAAATGACTGGTAGTATGTTGGTATTACAAAGACCAACCTTCGCTTTCATGAGAAGTTTGGGGCATTAGAGGTGCCCTGTAATTTCCCAATGGTAATCCAGTCTATTCTGTTCCTTGTGTTGAATCTGTGCCCACCTCATTCTCTCCCTCTATTGTCCATCTCAGATATACACAATAGACAAGTTCTGTGGGGTGTCTATCCTTCCAAATGCATGTTGAGATCTGAGCAAAAGCTATTTTTTGCTCTGCTTTATCTTTCCTGAGCAGGTGGATGGGACAAACTCTTTTCAGTACAGATCTCTTCCAGAAGGCTTTGCAAGGTTCTTGGGGCATGATGTAATCAGTGTGATTTCATCAGCAAGCAGGAACACCTAGCAGACCTTACCATACACAAGGAGTTGCTTTGACCTGAATCCTGCTCTGGATGAACTCTACCACAGTGGTGAACAACTTTGGGGTAAAAGAGCTGGTGGTTTTGTTCTATTACTAGCATTTATAGACTACTTTTTAGGTTTGCAAAGTGCTTTACAAATAGTCTCACATTTGGTCCTCTCAAAAAACCCTGGGAGGTAAGTATTAATATAATCTCAATTTTATAGACAAGGAAGCTGAGGCAGACAGTCAAAAAATGACTTTGCCCAGGTCATACAGCTCATAAATGCCTGAGATTGTATTTGAACTTGGGTCCTCCTGACTTAGGTCTAGCACTCTATCCACTGTGTCACCAAGGGATTACAACTAATCAAATGCTTTTTCATAATCAACAAATAATGAGCAGGCTAGAATCTTACAATTCTTTCAGTTAGTTGTGAAATAGTGAAGATGAAGTCCCTTGTTGAATATTGTTTATGAAAGCCTACTTGTTCCCTTCTAATACCTTCACTAATGATGCACTCAGTTCCCATAAAAATAAATGACTGTCATAAAGATTTTGTATATCTAGGAGAGGAGGTAAACAGGTCAGTAGTTTATTGATGTTCTCTTGGACACTTTTCTTGGGGTGGAGTAGAATGGGTAATAAAGTCCAAGATTTTTTTCCATACCTTTGATAACTCCCTCACTATCAGATGCCTTGTATATTCAACCCTTAATCCCCTTACAGTTGTTGTCTCTGGCATAGTTCTCCTTTATATACACTTGTTCTATTCTGGCTATTTTTTCTGTCTTTGCTTCCATTTTCATTTTTACTCTAAGTACCCCAGGGGCTATGATGTTGATATCTAAATGGTTCCACTATCCATTTTCATCCTTGGATGACTTTGGGATCACAGGATCACACTGGAAGGGACCTTAGGGGCCATTCCACCTTGAGGCTCTCCTCTCTTGACTGGTGACCCACTTCTCCAGGGCCAAGATTTTAGGTTGGACCTTCAACTTTGAGATCTTTCTTTACATTTTTAGTCCTATCACAGGGCTTTGGGGGTTGTTTCTTCTTGTTGCTGTTCAGTTGTTTAAGTCATGTCTGACTCTTTGTGACCTTATTTGGGGTTTTCTTAACAAAGATACAGTAGTGGTTTGCCATTTTTTTCTCCAGCCCATTTTACAGATGAGGAGCTGAGGCAAACAGGGTTAAGTGACTTGCCCAGGGTCACACAGCAAGTGTCTGAGGCCAGATTTGGACACAGGAAGATGAGTCTTCCTGACTTCTGGCCTGGCACTGTATCCTCTGTGCCACCTAGCTGTCCTGTTCCTTCATAGTATCCTAAGATACTTATCAAGGGAAGAAAATGTGGCTGATGATGACTGGCCTTCCATCATGCTTTTTTTTTTTTTTTGCTTTTTGGAGGGCAATTCGGGGTTAAGTAACTTTTCAAGGTCACATGGCGAGGTTTTTGTTTGTGTGTGCGTTAAGTGTCTGAGGCTGGATCCGAACTCAGGTCCTTCTGACTCCAGGGCTGACACTCTACTCACTGCACCACCTAGCCACCCCTTTCCATCATGCTTTAAGGCTTTCAAAACTTTTATGACGATAACCTGTTTACATGGGTGAGGATTATTTCCATTATGTACCATATCCTTTTTCTCATTCTTCCTTTTCTTGTGTTTTACTTGTTCTAATCTTTGCTCTGACAAGTCAATGGTCTGACTGTACACAGACAGCTGACTCAGAGATAACTCCCACACCAGTAACAAGTCTTTTCCTGTCTGTTAAAATCTAATGGAATTCATTTTTGTATGTAGTTATTTTGGTGCTCACCATGTTCTGTACATGACATTAGAAGCAGGTGGCATCTGTGGAATCTCTGTCTTTGGACTCTCTGATTCCTCTTTTTTTTTTTTAAGAAGAAAAGAACTTTATTTTTTTAAAATTAATTTATTTACTTTTAGTTTACAACATTCAGTTTCTCAACCCCTTGAGTTTCAAATTTTCTCCCCCTTCTTCTCCTCCCCTCTCCCCCTCATGGCGGCATGCAATCAAATATAGGGTCTACAAATACCTTCACATTAAACATTAGTCAAGTTGTAAAGAGGGATTATAACCAATGGAGTGAACGATGAGAAAGAAGAAATAAAACAAAACACAAGAGAAAGAGCAAGTAGTTTGCTTCAATCTGCATTCAGACTCTGTAGTTCTTTTCTCTGGATGTGGATATCCCTTTCCATCATTAGTCTTTTGGACTTGTCTTATAACCCTGCATTGCTGAGAGGAGCCCAGTCTATCAAAGTTAGTCATCACAGATACAATGTGTCTGTAATTGTGTACAAAGTTCTCCTGGTTCTGCTCCTCTCACTCAGCATCAGTTATATAAGTCTCTCTAGGTTATTATGAAGTCTGTCTGCCCCTTCTTTCTTTCTTTTTTTTTTTTTGAGGGGCCATTGGGGTTAAGTGACTTGCCCAAGGTCACATGGCTAGTTTTTGGGTTGTGTCTGAAGCCAGATTTTAATGCAGATCCTCCTGACTCTAGGGCTGGTACTCTACTCACTTTGCTACATAGCCACCCCTCTGCTCCTCATTTCTTATAGCACAATAGTATTCCATTACATTCGTATATCACAACTTGTTTAGCCATGCCCCAACAAGGTCATCCCCTTGATTTCCAATTCTTTACCACCACAAAGAGTGCTGCTATAAATATTTTTATATGTATGAATCTTTTTTCCACTTCTGTGATCTCTTTGGTTTAAAGCCCTAGAAGTGGTATTGCTGGGTCAAAGGGTATGTACTTATTTATAGCCCCTTTAGGTATAGTTCCAGATTGCTCTCCAGAATTGTTGAATCAGTTCACAAACCCAACAATGCATCAGTGTTCTAATTTTTCTGCATCCTCTCCAGCTTTGATCATTTTCCTGTTTTGTCATCTTAGCCAATCTGACTGGAGAGATGTGGCTAAGAGTTGTTTTGATTTGCATTTCTCTAATCAATAGTGATTTAGAGCATTTTTTCAAATATTTATATCTTTAATTTCTCATTCCTCTTTCTTGGACCATACTTTAGCATATGTTCCCTCCCATTTTCACCTTTTCCTATCTTTGCCTTGAAGTCAGCAAGTATCAGAGCATATGTTACTTTAATTTGTTGAGTTCAAATTTGATACAGATCATCTTTTACAATAGTATTATAAATAGACCTCAGAACCTTAATTTATAAATTTGCTAACTATTCTTTTTTCTATACTATTGGTACTTGGCCACTAATGAGCTTCATGTTGACCAACTATTCAATGTTCCTTTCTAAAAATAACCTAACATGGGTAAGACCCTTTAGATATTTTAAGTCTGGAATTAGAGAAGGTTAGGAAGTGTGGGTGTGTTGGGGGGGGAGGGTAGAGTAAGAGAGAATTGGAAAATGGGAAGAAAGATTGCAAACAGAGTCTATCATATATTTGAAAATGTACCAGAGGGTGAACAGTCTTATTATAGTAGCAATTATTTTTTTAATTTTTTTTTTAGGGAAACTGGGGTTAAGTGACTTGCCCAAGGTCACATGGCTAGTAAGTGAGTTGGAATTCTTAACCAGGGGTCCCAGAGCTTGATTTAAAAAAATATATAGTTTGATAACTATATTTCAGCCTAATTGATTTCCCTTGAAATACTATGTATTTTATTTTTTTGTCTACCCTCAGCCTAGTTCAGTCTGTCTGCTGGTACAGTTTTACTAGGATATGGCCACTTCACATGCTACAGTTTCTTAGAATCACAGGGGCAAGTTGGGTGAAAGGTAGACTCCAAAGGTGGATAAGCAGCCCTGAAAAGGGCTGGGCAAACCCTCACACCAGAGGTGCTAGTCCTCTCTGAACACTGGTGAATTAGGGGGATGTCAAACCCAAGTATGTGAAGACTTCCCACTGCAGAATGGGTGGATGAGAACCATTTGTTCCAAAGACCATGAAGGCAGCTGAAGCAGGTGCTATGAAACACTTAGAGCTTGGTCAGACATTGAGGATGCCAAGGTCCACGGTATCCTGGGTCATCACCAGTTGTCCTAACTTTTGTCTTGCCAGTAGACTTCAATGACTCTGAGAAGGGGTTGATGGGCTTTAGTAGTCAGCCAAAGGGGGTGCCATGACACACAAAATGGTTTAGAGCCCCTGCTCTATGTTCTGGTCCAAAGCAAAAAATTACAACCATTCTGAAGCTGCTGTCACACTACAATATAGGGCCAGGCCTCTAAAGGGCAATGTGGAAACAACACTGGATTTAGATTTGGAAGCTGATGGTTCAATCCCAGCTCTGTAACTTATTACCCATCCAAACTTGGATGAACCATTCAGCTCCTCTGGGCTCGGTTTCCTCATCTGTTAAATGAGGAGGTTGGACTCAATGACTTATTAAGGAATTTCCCAGCTCTAAAACCTATGATCCTGTGTACTAAGACCAGAAGATGGCTGTGAGAGAAGACTCATTGAGTCTGGGAATTTGAGTTGACTGCCAATCACCAGGTCTGTTAAAGTAAGAATGAAAAGATCTCATAAAGATTTTCCTTTAAGGGAATCCCAAAGGCATGGCATAATGTTCTCTTCTTTGGAAAGACCCTTCTTTTCTGTCAATAAACTGTTTTGCAGAGATCAAACAGTTTTTTTGTTTTGTTTTTGATCAGTCTTTCCTTTGAAAATACAAGTGGAACTCGGGTGTTCTGTTTTGTTTTCTAGATTTGGGTGTGAGTGAGTTTCCATCTCCATTGTTTTGTAAATCATTACTTAGGTTTTGACTCAGGCATTTTTATAGCTACTTCTGGTAAGTACTTAATGCTAACGGCAAAATGGAATGACTTTCCAGGCACCTTGACCCAGCAGAGGTCTCCCAGTAAGTTTCATTCTTGCACCAGAATCAGCTTTGCATTGTGGATACAATGCACCACTGGGAGCCAGAATTCAGTGACTGGTGCTTTCTGTGGGCCAGGACTTGCTCAATTTTCATCCTTGAAAAAGTAGAATAAAAATAATGAAATCTACCCCACGTCATTCTTGTGAAGCTAAAATAAGAGTGAATGAATAATAAAGGATTTATAAACATTTGCTTTGTGCCAGGCAGCTGGGTGGTGCAGGCCTGGAGTCAGGAAGCCTCATCTTCCTTCAGACTCTTACATGGGACCCCGGGCAAGTCACTTAACCCTGTTTGTCTCAGTTTCCACATCTGTGAAATGAGCTGGAGAAAGAAATGGCAAACTACTCCAGGATTTTTGCCAAGAAAACTCTAAATGGGGTCATAAAAACTGAACAAAACACCACCCCCACCACCACATGAACCAAGCACTGGGGATACAAGAAAGCCAATTAGTCCCTGCCTTCAAGAAGCTTAGATTGGGGTTGGGGGGTGGGGTGGGGACACGACTCATAATAGGAATATGGGGAATGGGGATGGGGGAATTTTGAAAACCTTACAACCCATGTAAATGTCAGTCCTTGTGATTTCTGTGATGTTCATCCCACCAAAATGCCACTCAGTAACTTATCTTATGAAATGAAAACCATAAATCTGGCAAATCCTGCAAATCTGGCAGGACTGATAGAACAAGAGGTATTGCCTATGGGGCCATTGAGTGAAAACCCATCAAGCCCATTGTCCATAGCTGTTTCCAAGCTTATATTCAAGAGGTTACCCATAAAGAGGGTTAGGGTTGCTCTGGAGAACCCAAAATACCAACACGCTGAGTCCTGCTGAATGAATTCGACTCAAGTCTTCTCGGCCAAAGAAAAGTAAAGTTTATTGAAATTTTGCTTGTATTAGACACAGAGTAAGTCTGTGCTAGGTCATTCTATGGCACTCTCACACAACATGGAGGGAAGATGGGATCTTAGATACTGAAAGTTGTGGGAGGAATATAGGGGTGGTCTAGAGGAGGAGTTTGAGGAGGGTCTTCCAGAGAAGTCAGATGAAGTCAATGAGTGATTAAGGGTGGGAAGTTGCTGGAGACTATTTGGAGCCTACAGACAACGGTGGGCTAGGCCAGTTCATGGGTGGATTGATATTTTGATAGGATCAAGGGTGGGAAGTAGATGGACAATGGAGGGCTAGGCAAGTAAAAGTGATCTAGGCCCAGTCACAAGGGAAGGCTTATGGCCTCATGCAAATGCCTCATCAAATGGGATGATTTAATCAGAGTTCAAGTGGGGGTTCCCAGAGCCTGTACCTCAAAAACTAAAGGAGAGCTCAAGGGGGCTCCCAGAGCCTGTACCTCATCAATATGAATGTAAGCTCATTGAGGGCAGGTACTGTTTGAGTTCTGTTTCCTTTGGCCCTAGCACAATGCCTGGTTCCCAAGTAGCTACTTAATGAATTTGCATAGACTGATAGTGAAATATTCCAGGAAGAGAGTCTTCCTTTGGTGCATGATATTTTTTCTCTTGTAGCTAAGGAAAATCAGACCTGGTCAGTCACATAAGGTATACCAAAAATTTGTCACTTAAAAAAAGGCTGAGGAGGCGATGGCAGCTGCTCTCAGTGGAAACAAGGTTGCTTCTAGCTGGGTCAAATCTGTTTTCAGTGAAAAAGATTTCAGTATAGACCCACTTAGGCTGCTGAAAATTTTTTTTTAAAAAAGGCTCCTACGGGAGAATTTGGTTGGATGATGGTGTTATGTCTCCCTGGGGAGAATAAGAAGTTCCCAGCAGTAGGGGCCCAGCCTGTGCCAAGCAGAACCGAGAGAACAAGAAGAAATCTGTTAAATGCCCTGTTGGAAGGAGAGTGAGGGATAAATGATAATCCTCTCTCAAATCCCTGGAAGATTGAGAGTGTGAATACAGAAGCAAATCTACCTTCCTTCAAGGCTGACTGAACAAAGCAGAGCACAAATCTGAGTCTAGAGGTCTGAGCCTGGACTATTGAAATCTCCAGGCTAAATTGGATGACAAATAGCCGCCACCACCATAGTATAAGACTTGGAAAGTCGGCCATTGTATTTGTTAGACTAGTCTTCTGTCACTTGGTAAGCACTGCCTGGAATACCTTAGGGTAGAATTCCCCTAAAATAATAAACTTGTAGGAGGAAGAGTGCTGCAAGAGAGAAAACTCTGGTGGAGGGGTCTTGGGAGAGGAGAACAAAAGGAATGAGTGTCATCTTTTGGAATCTCAAAATAATGGCAAACTATTCATAACCATATGAAACAATGCTCTAAATCACTAATAGCAAAAGAAATACAAATCAAAATAACTCTGTGACTTCAACAAATTGGCAAAGATGACCAAGATAGGAAAAATTAATATTGTAGGAAGGGGACAGCAGTGGATTGTTTATGGAACTTCAAGTTCTTACACATACTTTGGGAAACAATTTAAAATCATGCTGATAAAATGACTAAAATGTCCATACTCAAAGATTCTACTACTAGGCATATACCCCATGAAGGGTAATTGATAAGAAGAAAGTGCCTATGTTGGACACAACTCAACCTCCCCTTCCCCTAATTGATCTGTAAGCAGACAACGCCACCCTTCCCTCCCTCAACTGATCAGTGAGCAGGAATTTCAGGCTAGGGGAAATTCACCATCATCCCTAGTCCCACTGTCCCCCTCCTAATCACCTGATCAGGATGTCCTTGGCCCTTCCTAATCATCACCTGATCCCAATATATCTCCATTCCTCACCTGATTCCCGATACATCCCCTGGCCCCTCCTAATCACCCCATCCTAGGCTTCCTGTCCCTCAGCCTAGGGTGAAATTCATGCTAGTAGGAAATTCAAATGTACACTGACCAATCACTGATTGTAGTTTCGGCTTACGTAACCTGGCTATTGAATCTCTTTAAAAGCCGGCCAGTCTGTGCCAACCTACTGTTTGATTTGGGCAAGTTACCCTGACAGTCCCATGGTAATAAAATCCACTTCAAACTTAATCTCAGGGATCTTCTGTCTTGGTCCTTTGGGCACGACATTACACCAAAATATTTATAGCAGTGCTTTTTGTGGTAGTAAAGAAGAAGAAACTATGTATGCACATCAATTGAGAAATAGCTAAATACATTGTAGTATATGAATGTAAGGGGGTTAATATGATGAATAGAGAGAAGCAGAGTTATAGGAGCTGATGATGAACAGAGCCAAGAAACAATATACACAATCACTACAACAATTTAAATGGAAAGAACAACCACACAAAACATCAAAAGTGCATTTTGCCAGATTACAAAGAAAAACTACAGCATCAAAGAAGAAATATCAGAAGATAGCTCACCTCACTCCTTTACAGAGGCAGGAGGTCTATGGATATGGAACATGGCATATATTTTCTGCTTTTAAAAATATATTAATTGACTGTTGATTTTTTTTCTCTTCTTCCTATTTTTCTTTTCTTTAAAAATAGTTGTTAAATGAGATGGCTCTCTGGGACAGTGGGAAGAGGAAAGAATCTAGAGAAAACTTTGGCAATATAAAAACAAAAGATAGCAATAAAAATCAAGATAACATGCTGCCCCTAATTCCCCAGGAAGGAGTGTGACTATCATGCTTCCCCCAATCCCTTTTCTACTTCTGTGTCCTGAATTTGTGTTTTCTGGGCTTTCACAGTTGAAAAGTAGTTTAATCTAATGATCTCCAAACACTTTTGATCAGGCAGCCACCAGAAAGATTTTTGAGCATACTTTTCCAATCCATCTATGTTTCTCTCTCTCTCTTTCTCTCTCTCTCTTTCCATATATCTTTTTCTCTATCTCTCTATACACACATACATATATGTGTATGTAATACATTACTAATATATTATGTACATAAAATAAACATAAAATAAAACTTTTAAAGTATGAGATAAAGATGAAATAAATATTTTAAAATAATGTCACTTTAAAAAAATGTATTATATTTACTTTCAGTTGGTTGGCCCTACACTCTTGGTCTTTTGCATCCCCTGGTGTACCCACTTAAAAAGTCACCAGCTTAGTCTTATAGACTGATCCATGGGGATACCTTAGTGAAAAAATGTTGTCTGACTCCTCCTCAGCCTGTATATTTTAACAGTAATCCACCTGCATTTGTTGCCTCACTTAAAGCAATGACTCTAAGGGTAAGCACTTCAAGCTAGATAGAGCAGATTAGCACTGTAATATGCTGGTAGAGGAGACATGTGAAGGCAAGTGTGACCTTTTTGCTTTTTATGAGTGGGCACCTACTCTGTCTGTGTGGAGTATTGGCCCAAGTAAAAGTCAGCTGGATAACCAGCCAGAAACTACCTAACCTCCCATAATCTGCATTTTCTCCCACTTTCTCCTTTTTGGGTTTGGTGACAGACTTGACAGAAGGATATACTGTCTTTTCTATCAGGTTTGGCTGAGGTTGGCCCTTATTCCTAAAGTCAGTGCTACCAAATATTTTTCCCCTGAAGCCTCAAAACTAGTTTGAGGACAGGGTGCTTTGGCAGAATATATCTGCAGGGCCAAACTTAAATTTGGCAGTGGTGGCTGGGGGAAAAGAGAGGAGGGAGAAGGAGATGTAAATGATCATGTGTTTTTTTCTCAAGTCAGGAAAGTTGATAGTATACCCTTCTTCCCCACAAAAGCATAAATATTAGGAAATGGCAAATTATAAATACGGTGTTTCATAATACTTGTGAAATGTGAACCAAGGATTGAATTTGCCCTGATATATCTGCATGAAAGAAGATGTATTTTAAACATTATGTGCAATTATTGTCCATTTTTATTTAGTGATTTTTTTTAAAAAAGTAAAAAATATTCTGTGGTATTAGCTGGTAAATATAGTTGTTATTTAGGAGTTGAATAATCTAACATTGACTGTTCAGGATTTTAGATCTAGAGAATCATCTTAGATGCCAGAACCATTTAACCATCTCACAAGCGGACCTCAGAGAAGGACAAATCACTTCATTTTACAAATGGGAAAACCAAGGCTCAGGGAGATTAAATAACTTTTCCAAGGTTATGTAATTAAATACTATTAATTAAGTTAACATTAACTTAATTAAGTTAAATTAATTAAGTTAAATTAACTAATTAAGTAAATATTACTACTAAGTAATATTTACTTAATAGTAGGACTTATATCCCTGACTACATAGCCTCAGTGTTATTTCTGCTGCATACTCTGAATCACATTATGTATTTCTGATATTATATTTCTGCCCTTTTTGACACTACTAGAATAAGTAGCGTTTTTCTTTCATAAAAAGTCTTTCTTTTAATTGATTGAATATGTACAGTTCATCTTACTAAACAATCCTCTTAACACAATGTAAATCATCTGTACATGGAATTCTTTATATTCTCATTTTCCACGGAAAGCTTCACAGTCCACTTCCTTGAGATTGTGTCAGTCTTTGGTACATGACAAATTCCCTGAAATAGTTTGAGTCTTTTCTTTTAAATATTCTGCAATATACTTTTTAAAATGTTAATTTCCTTCTCTTTTATTATCAGTTTGTGGGTTGCTGTTTCCATCACTGTAGAGCTGATCTTCATAGGAGTAAGTGCTACCAACTGAAGGATCTATGAGATTCTGGAGCTGTGGTTCATCTGTACAAAAGTTAGAATGGTTTTAATCTAATTTCATCATATCTTCTTCTGAATATTGGCCCCAGTGATTAATACTAAAGTCCTTTTGTATTCTTAGTAAACTGGTCTTATCTTTATTAGTTAGCCTTTTTTTTTTTTTTTTTTGCAGTATTGGTGCCTGTTTCTTGGTATAGGTTTCAAAATGTTCCTCATCTCTTTCTGACTGAAAAGAATGTTCATCACTGGGGACATTAGATTGTGGGGACTGTGCTTGGTTTGTAATCCATTTGGAGCTAGAGTCTAGTGAGGGAAATAGAAGATCTTTGTTCAGGTCAGTAGAGTCAATTACATTAAATTCCGTGTCATTACCTTCAAAACTCTGTTGTGAACTTTTCATTTTTTCTTCTCGATTGATCTCTTGAAGTGTTTCCTTTTTAACACTGTCTGATATCTGCATGTAGGTATCATATTTATAAATTTGTTTTTTCCATTTCTTTGAAATCACTGCTCTCAACATCTGATAGGACTCCAGGATATATGAAGGAGGTTTGTTGGGGTGAAGAATCCACAATGGGGACCTGTTCTTGTTTTTCTCATGAATGATGCCATTCTGATGGCTCAGGAGTAAGAGTCAAAACATGATCATATATAAACATGCCAGGAATTTCGACACTTACAGGACTGCTGGCCAATGAGTTGGGTGGGGATTCTTGCGTTCTAGTTTTATTGCTACTACTAATCTGATAACTGAATAAATCTGTCTCAGACAAATTAATATCTGGTCTGGAAATATTGTTTTCAAAATGTTCTTTTTTTTCATACTCAGATTTCTCAAAAGTCTTCTGAAAACTAGCCTTGTCCTCAGGACTTTCTGATTGGATATTGTCCATTCTATCAGATGAACCCTTTATCATGCAATTCTCCTCCACTAATGGCCCCATGGCTCCATGATCTCTTTCATCACATGGCTGGTCTTGAATATTGTTCCAATCATTCTCTGAATCAGAGGAGCTTAAAGTAAACAGTGACCCTTCATCTGAGTCATAGCTGTTATCTGTGAGTATATCTTCATTGTGGACATTTTTTGGGTACTGATGATCAGAAAAGGAACTTGGTGTTGGATTGTGGTTAGGATGATCAACTTCTAAATCATTTTCCCAATTGGGAAGCAGGCTGGAATGATTAAGATCTCTTAAGTTATCACTAAGTACAGTTCTATTCTCATTCACCCCATACTCTGGTCCAAAATTGCTCCTACTGAGCATTTTTTGTTGAGTGGTTGGTGGATGCAAGTGAGAAGTCAGTTGCATTTTCTTAGGAAACTCCTGAGCTCCTCTGTCTTCTGATGGTAAGTGTATGGCCTCATCTACTTCTCCACTCTCTCCAAAGCTTTGGGTTTTGGGGCACATTGACATTTCAGGACGAGGAAATGTCTTTTCCTTTGAATATGTCAGGTCTAAGTCTGGAGAATGGCTTTGGAATGAACTGTCTAAGCTTTTGTCTACAGAAGAAGTTTTCCTTGAATGCTCATGGAAAGAATTGACCTTCCCTAATTCTCTGAGAATGTCTTTCCCATAGACATGCTTCCTCTTTACTGAAATTACATCATCGTAGAACTCATTCCCATCTTCTGAGCTAATTGAACAGGCATCATGGTTTTTTGGAAGCATGTTTTCGTTTTTCTTTGTATCTGCTGGGACAGCTCTGCTTGTTCTCTGCTCCTGGTCTTTCCACACTTTGTTTGCTCTTGGTGTTCCATCATTAATGACAGAGTATAGGTCTAGAGATTCTGTAGTTTCATAAATACTCCTACTACGTGAATCTTGATGCTGACTCTCAGGTGGGGGTCTTGGGTTTCCTGTAATCCCTACATCATCATAGAACCCTTCATTAGAATATGCGTTTTCTGAAACGGAACTTTTGGCCTGGCACCTTTGCTGCCATAGATGATCGATGTAAGGTCTCACAAAAGCACCAAGGCAAAAAGCACACAGGAAAGTAATGATCACAGACAGGCAGACTGCCAAAGTGAGGTCCTGTGATGTTGTCTCTTCTCTGGTAGAATCAAGAATCTCCCTGGCCTTTCTCACCCATCTTGGGGAATGTTCCTTCTTCACAGAGATCTCATAAATGATGTGTTTCTTCCTGCCAGAAGTGGAAAAGCAAATATACAATCCTTCCAAGGGTCTCTCTGCTTTGTTTATCATTAATTTTTTCATTCGATTTAGACTAATATGAGGAATCTGGGTATTCTCAGAAATTCTGTTGTAGGGGGTCCACCAGTATGTTTCATTTTCCCCTAAAACTGGAAAGAAAAAAAAAAACTAGGATGAAACAGACATTGAAATGGGACTTTATTCAGAATAACCTTTTAAAGTAATCTACTCATACTTATCTTGCCACTTTAGTTCTAGGCTGTGGTCTGTAGGTGTACAGAACATCATGGGTTGTATGTGTTGGGACGAAAGGGATGCTGGCACCCTTTGCAGTGAGGAACACTATGGTAATGCTTGCTTCAGGGTGTGCAAACAGGTCTGGCCCAGGTTCTGGGCAGGGTTAGTCTAAAGTTCTGGGGTTTGGGGGGCACTGAGAAAGGTGGAGTCTGAGGGTTTGGTCCTGGGAAGGTCTGCCTCAGCAATCTCAGGGTTGTTACAGTGATCTGGAGCAGGGTGTCACTAGACTCCAGGGCAGTGGGAGTGGAGAAGAGAAAACCTCCAAACCCAGTCCCTAAGCCAGGCTGGGGCTTGGTGTGTGTGTATTTGTTAACTTTATACATATGTGGCATATATTTTGATATGTACTTGTCTCTTACACTTGCATGCAAACTTAATGTAAGAAAGGGATTGTTTCATTCTTTGTACTTGTACACCTGCACCAAGTAGAGTTTCTGGCACCCAGGTGCTTAATAAAAACTTATTGACTAATTGATCCTGGTCTCAGTGGTGAGCAAACTACCACCTCTTGCTTCCCTTCACTGGAAGTTACAACACATCTGGATGGTACAAAAGGCAGTCCTTAGAGTACAATCTGGCTTCTTTCTTTATTTTTCATCCAGAAGCTTTTAATTTAATGATGAACAGTGAACAGGCCTTCAGTTACCTGTACTCATTTGCAAAAGAAGTAACAAATACATGTAAAGAAGAATCCACTTTCTTCATCAAAATATGTGCTTTTCAAGTTTTCCTTTACTCTATGATTTGGATCAGATGCTGCCTTATCCATGAAACCTTCCCTCATCCCCTCAGGTGAGAGCTTTCTCCTTGTCCCCAATTTCCCCAGAGCCCTGTTCTGGATCTCTTCTTTGGCATATCACATTCTTCCTGGCATTCTACTCCTATCCACCTCCTTTACTTATATACTCAGACACACCTCCCTGTGGTCCCATCCTCCCAGGAAAACATAAACTCTTCAAAGGCAAGGACTAGACCCTTTTTCATCTCTATAGCAAGTCCTAGTGCTTACCAGAATCAAATCAAACATCACAGTAAACATTCTAAAATATTGGACTCAGTTAATGATGCTGAAATGGGAGATGAAGCTGAGCTGTTATTTTTTCTTCCCACAAAGTTTTTCTCTCATCTGTTTTCTTAGCAGAGTGTGCTCCGGTCCTATACACTTACAATATTCTAATTCATATAATATTAATCTGGGGCATCCTATATTCTCTCTAACTGACTGGTATTCTTTCAGTTCTTGAGCTGTGTTATTTATCTTTGAATCTTCTTCAATGCCTAGCAAAGATCATCACAAACTAAAAAAATGGACTGGATCTGTCATTTCAATCATTGTGGGGGTCCCTTGGCATGGAAATTTGCTTTGCCCTAGTAGCTCCTCAATTGGAACATCATCTCAGAGGGCTGCCCCAGCCACTGTGAAGGTAAGTGACTTGGCCATAATCATGCATGAGAGGTACACCCTGAGTTCAGGTTTTTCTGACTCCTAAGCTCCCTCTCTGCTATGGCATGATGCTTCTCAAGCATAACTCAGAAGCCTTTCAAGCATAACTCATTATAGGTCCTTATGAAACAATTGCTGAATGAATGTCAAATGACCTTTGAAACTCTCCCTTTCTGCTTTCTCCATGTAAAAAGACTTGCTTGCTTTGATTGCTTGAACAAAGTGTTTTTGCCCACCCTGTAGCCAACCCCAAATGAATTGGAAGAAATGGACAGACATCCATGATTATTCTGGGACCTACCCCAAGGCTGATGAGAGTCACACTCAAGGAAGGTCGTTGCTCTGTGGGGAACTGTAACTTTTTTAAAAGAGATCAAATCTTCCATATGCATTTTACAGTTCAAATGGAGCCATTCCAGAGAGAAAAAAGATACTCCAGATATACTGATGGACTTGAGGCAAATGCTACTCCATTTTTTCCTCCAGGATTCAGAAATGAAATTTTGAAAGACAGATATGTTACAGTCACATTGCCATTGATTGTTTGACAGGTCAGCGTCCAGATGTGGCAGAGTTAAGGCAATGAACATCATTGGTAGGATGGTGGTCATAGTATTATTGCTAAGATTCACAATCTGTTTGAAAAGGGAGAAAAAGAAGGAATAATTGGTGAATGACATTTATTAAAAAAAAAATAAAGACAACAGTGAAAACTGTCCCTTTATGAACCTCTGTGTGTTGTAAGTCATACAAGTAGATAAAAGCTGCATTTTTGTTCCTTGGAAATGATTTTCCAATAAAAACTTTGTTAATAATTTTGAAGTGATTTGATAAGAGGTACTATAAAAGACTACTGAGTCAATCAGTCAGTGAATAAGCACTTATTAAGCACCCACTGTATCCAAGGTACTATGCTAAGTTCTAAGAATACAAAATAAGGCAAAAGATGGCCCTTGCCCTCAGAGGGCTTCCAGTCTGATGGGGGGGAGACAACATGCCTATGAACAAACAAGATACACACCAGATAAACTGGAGATAATCAACAAAGGAGAGGCACTAAGATTAAAGGAATTTTAGAAATAGAAGGTGGGAATCTAACTGGAACTTAAAGGGAGCTAGGGAAGCCGGGAGGGAGAGGGTTATAGAAACGGAGAGTCCAGTGGAAGGAAAGCAAGGAGTCCAATGTCACTGCCTCCCAGAGCACATGGCAGGGAGAAGAGACTGGAAAGTAAAGAGAAGGCCAGGTTGGATGTAAGAACTTAGGCTGGAAATGCCATGGAGTGATTGATAGGACTTTTAATATCTCTTTCTGCTCTAAGATTCCATTATTCTATGATCTATTTTTAAAAATACATTTTTCCATCATAATCTTAAGTGACTTGCCCAAGGTCACACAGTTAGTAAGTGTTAGGTGTCTGAGGCCAAATTTGAACTCAGCTCCTCCTGACTCCACGGCCAGTGCTCTACTCATTTTACCACTTAGCTACTGGCCTCCCACCTCCCATCTAATCTAATCTTCCCTGATGAGGAAGATGAACAAATAATCAAATAGATCAGATCCAGTGACCGTATTGGAGAATATCTTGTCCTTCTAGTTCCTTGTCTCCCTGCCTAATCGGTCTTTCTGCCTCAAGTCTTTCCCTACTTCTAAGCATTCTCTACACAGCTGATGAAGTGATTGTCATAAAGTATGGGTATGACTGTTTTATTCTGACAGTCAGTAAACTCCACTGGCTTCTTATTACCCCTAGAACTCCATATCTACTCCTGTCTGAAACTTTACACTGAAGTTCCCCATGCCAGGAGGGCTCTTCCTCCTTGCCTTCACTCTTAGAAAGCCAAGATGACTTTAAGACTTAGCTCAAAGACAACCTTCACAAGAGGCTTTCCTTGTTCCTCCAGATGCTAGTGCCTTCCCCTCTGAGGTGGCTTACCATCTGTATCTTGTATGTACTTACTTACAGCTATAGTACCTCCCCCACTGGAGGGAGGGAGGGAGAGAGAGAGAGAGAGAGAGAGAGAGAGAGAACGAGAACGAACACACTTATATTTTTGCTTTTTTTTTGGCTGCTTTTGCTTTTCTTTATCCCCCTTGAAGCCAGGGAGCATGTATTCTTTACCTTTTTATCCACACCTTTGTACTTTGCACATAGAAGGTGCTCATTAAATTGTTAAAACAGTGAATAGTTAAATAAGTTGCAATAGCTCACGTTTTTATAACACTTTAATATTTACAAAGTGCTTTGTACCAGTTTACAAGGTATGAGCACTCTGTCAGGACGGGCAAGCCTAATGATTCCCATTTTATAGATAAAGAAAGGTTCAAGAAGATTAAATGAATAAGTCAAAGAGGTAAAATGTTTCCCAAGTCATGCCACTGAGATAGGATGGCCATGCATACCACCCAAGGCTTCTAATGCCAAGTTTGACCATACTATCCATCTTCTATGGATGGATAGTAGCACAGTCCTCAAATGAGTTCTTTGAAGGCAGATATGCTTTATTTTTGTCATTATATTCCTGGAACCTCCTAGCACGGGACTAGGACATAATAGGACCTTACTAAATGTTTGTTGTATTGAATTAAATCATAGAGTAAAAAAGTTTTTTAGAGGCCAGCTAATCCCACCCTACCTGAGGGTTCCTAGAGGCCTGAAAAGCACCTTGCTGACACATTGATTCATTCAGTTATAATTTAGTTATCTACAGGTTACAGTCATTATCTCCACAATCTTGAGTTATCATATACTAGATAAGGGCCTTCTATACAGTGATTGAGATGAACATTTATGGAGTATTTTATAGCCTCATCTAAATTGAAACTTCAGAGATTGGGGTAGATATAGCTCTAACCTGCAGGGATTTGGGTTCTTGGTGGGAGGAGACCTAAGAAAGTCATTACTGGGTTATTAGAGTGAGAATGGAGGAAAGTAGGGGTAGGGTTTAGATTAGGATTAGGAGATACCAAAGACAAACTTTGCCTACTTCTGCAATTTTGCTTGGGGCCTGGTACAGTCTAGCCTGGCAATATGTTGCAAAACTTTTTATGGGACAGCTGAGGACAAAACTGATAAAATGAAGGAAAAGAACAAGGTTGTTAAAAGCCTTGGGAGGAATAACCTCTGAGAAAAAGATTATGAAAGAAAATGCTAATGGAGTTAAGCAGAAAAATGTGCTAGCAATCCACCACTAACTAGAGGGCTTATGCTCCAAGGGAAGATGAAGAGGGGCAGGATATACTGCAGTACTATTATCTATAAGGAATGGGATGATATTAAGAAAAGGGAAATTTTTTGAAATATCAATGAAACATTTCATTCTGTCTCCATCTGGTGATTAATTTATGTACTTGAAAAATCTACCTGGTTTGTAGAGAGGAAGAATTCCCAGGTGGGAAGATACATGGATCAGTGTAAGTTTAAATTAATTGAAGAATGAATAAACAGAACAGTCCTTTTAATGTCATATTCTTCTATTTCAGCTATGTAGATCGTATTTTGGGTTTATTCCCAAATAATACATTTATTACATAGAAAAATTGCAAAGGAAAAATGAATTACTTACTGGAGTATTCCAGACTAAGGATTAAACACAGTTAAAACACCCTTGAGGTAGGTAGGGATGTGTGTGTGTGTGTGTGTGTGTGTGTGTGTGTGTGTGTGCGCGCGTGCGTATGTGTGTGTGTAGCTCTGGATTTTTGCTATGACATTCCTGGGACTTTTCCTTTTGTGATTTCTTTCAGGAGGTTATTGGTAGATTCTTTCTACCTTCACTTTGTTCTCTGTTTCTCCTACATTGGGTAGTTTTTATTTATGATTTCTTAAAATATAGTTTTAGGGCTTTTTTGGTCTTTATTTATTTTTAGTTTTCAACTTTCATTTCCACAAGATTTTAAGTTCCAAATTTTCTCCCCATCTCTCCCCT
Source organism: Gymnobelideus leadbeateri (assembly GCA_011680675.1). Taxonomy (NCBI): domain Eukaryota; kingdom Metazoa; phylum Chordata; class Mammalia; order Diprotodontia; family Petauridae; genus Gymnobelideus; species Gymnobelideus leadbeateri. The sequence continues at coordinate 380,917 of WOXC01010965.1, read as the reverse complement.
ACCCCCTACCTCCAAGATGGCAAGCATACTGATTACTCCTTTTCCTAGTCTGCCCTCTCTTCTATCTTCCCCTATCCACTTGCCCCTCTTTCCCCTTGCCCCTTTATTTTCTTGTAGGGCAAGATGGATTTCTGTACCCCTTTGTATATCTCATTTCCCTGTTGCATGTAAAAACAAATGTTGTTTAGCTTTGTTTTTAAAACTTTGAGTTCCAGATGCTCTCCTTTCTTCCCTTCTCCTCCCTCCCCCCCATAGAGAAGACAAGCAATTCAATATAGGTTACATATTTGTAGTTATAGGGCTTTTAAAAAATTATAGTTTTTAGAGAGTCCATAAGTTTTCAAATGATCTATTTTGCTTCCCCCTTTACCCCTTCCCCCCCTCCAGGTTATTTGTTTTTGATAGCAAATAACTTACATTTTCTTCCATTTTTTAATAGTTTGTTTTTGTTCAATATTTTTCTTTTTTGTTTTTGTTTTTGGAGGGCAACTGGGGTTAAGTGACTTGCCCAAGGTCACCCAGCTAGTAAGTTTTAAGTGTCTGAGGCCAGATTTGAACTCAGGTCCTCCTGACTCCAAGGCTGGTGCTATTGCTGATACTACTCTAGTTTTCAAGGAAAATATTACCTGGAAAAGACCTACTAATTTCTGTTCTAAGCCATTTATACTCCTTCCAATTATTTCCTGAAAGTATTTCATTTCATTTTTAATCTTTTATTTAATTCCTTTGAGATATCCATGTAGTTTTCATGAAATACTCATTTTCTCCTTTGAATTTATGCTTCTAGTTGTTACAAAATCATTTTCTTCCTTTGTGGCAGTCTTTAGAGATTTCATAATTTTAAAATGCTTGTAGGTATGTTCTTTCATTTACTCATCTCTCCAACTTTAGTTCCTGGATTTGTTTTTCCAGGTCTAGGCTCTACTTGAGCATAGGATGGTTAGCCCTGTGTGGTCTTGAACAGAATCACTTGAGTTTCTTTACTTGAGTTTCTCTACATACTGAGTTTAGGTCCCCCTAATCTTTGTAGTTCAGAGTACTGGATCCTCAGCACCTTCTTTGGCATCTCAAGATAGAGTTTTAGGGACTTCAGAGTCTGCAGGTCTAAGGTGTCCCAGTCTGAGAGTTGCAGCACTTTCCTGGTCATTGTTATTTCCTGATGATGTTTTTTGATACTTTCAAGGGGCTTTTTTAGCTGAGTTCTCCATTCTCGATGCCTCTGGTCACAGTGCTTTGCAAACTACAAAGTGTCCCTGGTCTATCTCTGGTCACTGTACTGGTGTTAACTTTGTTGGAAGTCCTTTTTCCTACTGATGTTTTATGTAGTTCTGGGGTAGAAGCAGTAACCAACTATCATTTCTTTCTTTCTTTTTTTTTTTTTTTTGGCTTTTTGGAGGGCAATTGGGGTTAAGTGACTTGCCCAAGGTCACATGGCTAGTTTTTGCATTAAGTGTCTGAGGTTGGATCCGAACTCAGGTCCTTCTGACTCCAGGTCCGACGCTCTACTCACTGCGCCACCTAGCCGCCCCAACTATTATTTCTTAATGAAATTATTGATCATTACTCAAATTAGTGCAAACTTTAAGGTTCTGCTTGAATAGGTATGTGGGAGATGGGTAGCATATCTCCCATGTAGGCAGCCATCTTGGCCAGAAATCCAATGGTTAACATTTTTATAGTACATACCTGAAGTTTACAGCTTCCATAAAATCCTACTCTGATGCTTCACTCTGGCATGAAGGTGAATCTAGGTTCTTAAAGGCTATGATAATGGAACACAGACCCTGGTACATTCTGCCATGCTGGGAGGCCTTCAGCTATAGTCTCTCCAGTAGACTGATTTTGCTTTCTGAAGATTATCCTAGTTAATCATCACCACTTGATAATGAATTCTTTAACCATGACTACTTGGTAAAAAAAAAAAAAGTGACGTTCAATCTTGCATGGCACCCTTCCTTCTCCTTCTATAGTAAAGGAGACAGAAGGGTGGGGAATGGGCCAGAGTGAGCTAGGAATTATAGTTTTTAGACCATTTATAAACATTAATTTAGTTGTTGGTACTTTAAATGTGAAACTCTTACCCAGTGATCAATAAGTTGACATTCAGAAGAACTGAATAGGATCAATCTTGCTATAAATAAAGCCAGAAGCAAAAACTAAACTGCCGCTAAATAGAAGGATGGTTCACAGGCACTTTTTGGAGAGGAAAATAAAAGAATTTGCAGAGTCACATCCTAAAGCAGCAAGAAATCTCATGGAATGCTTGGTCATTGTATTGTAGCACTTATAATAAACATTTATATAAAGGCTACCATGAAGATAATTTTAATTTCTTGCCAATATGAGTTAAGGAGGATGATTAGACAGAGAGATTTAGTGAAGAAATGGGAAATGGATAAAAGTATAGACTACTACAATTTCCTAAGTAGGTTTACCCCCACAAAACAATTGCCACTACAAGGGCACTAAAAGAGCCTAGAAACTAACTCCACCAGTAACTGATCTCTTTTCCTAAGAGGAAAAACATAGCCAAGGTAACACTGACTTAGACTATACATTTATTTGTATTATGTGATGGAGAATAGTGGAAGATTTTAAATAACAGCACTGCTAAAATAGTAGGAATCAGTAGAAGTAAAACAAGTTTACAAAAATCTTGGTGAGAGGCCCAACTAAACAGCTTCAACCTGAAGGTATTTAAGAATGAAACTGAAAGAAAGACAATAAAAGACCCAAAACCGAAAAGATCTGTAAAGATTCACATAGCCAAATCTTCTATGAAAGACACTTGCATCATCACATTTGAACTCTAACATCACAGCCCCCATTGCTTTAAGGAGAAAGAGAAATAGTTCTAAAGAAAATAAGGATGACAAGGGATAGCTGGACTTCATGAAGTATATATGCCTGATTTGATTGTGATGGAGTACTACCGTACTATAAGAAATGATGAGCTCAATGATTTCAGAAAAACATGGAAAGACTTACATGAAATACTGAGGGGCGAAATGAGCAGAACCAAAAGAACATTGTATACAGTAACAGCAATGTTATTTTAAGGATGACTTTGAGTGAATCAGTTATTTTGTCTATTATAAATAGACAAATTAACTATAAAGAACATATGAAGAATGATGCTATCTACACCCAGAAAAAGAACTGATAAATAGAAGTATGTATAGAATAATTTTATATATATACATATATATATATATATATATATATACACACACACATACACACATATATTTATTTGAGTCTAATGGTAGCCATCTCTAGGGTGGGGGGAGGAGGGAAGAAAAAAAGGAAAAAAATTCACATGACCATTTTGTTGTATATTTGAAAGGATCAGAAAGTTGTACATAGTAGATTTGCATTTCCATGTGCAATCATCTTTTTATTGTACTCTGTCATTGAAATCCTTATCTTATTCCATAAATTAAAAATAAAATGACTTTTAAAAAAGGCATATATACCTGAGGTATGTTAGAAGCAACACCATTCTGAGGGCACTGAGAAATTCATTCTCAAGACATTTGAAAGAAGGGAGGATAATAATGCTTGGAAAAATAATGAACCGTATCATTATAAAAAAGGTGAATAACAACGTGTTAATAACTGTAGGCAGTCATGTGTACTTTTCCATTGCTACATATGAGACTGCACACCCATCAAGGATGTCTTTGGAGGAAGTGTTAGATGGGAACAAGCAAGCTTTTGCAAATTGTATTTTTGCAGTCACACTATTGTCTGGAACACAAGATCTTACTTTGTTTATTATTTGTTGACTATTAAAAAAAATTGATTTCACAGAATTAAATGCCTCCTTAGTGGCTCTTTCCTTGGATAGGGAGGAAGGATGAATGAAGAAGGTATTTTGTCTGGACCTGTGATTCCATTGCTCTGAAGAACTCCCAGTGTAGAAATTTCATCTACTAATACATATTGGCAACTTATCTACACTTATAGGCTTAGGGACTTGCCCACAATCAGACAATCAGTATATGTCCAGGGTAGGACTTGAACCTATCTTTTATATTCTAAGGCAGGGCCACTATTCACTTCACCAAATTATTTGTCTATGGCACCAAATATGCTGCCTTAAAAGGCAAAATTAGAGACAAATAAAGAGGAAGATGACAAGAAGCACTAAAAAAAAAAAGGCTAGTGGAAGTTAGTCAAAGAAAAAAAATAAATTAAGCTAGAAATCCATTGTGGGCTCTGGGCTAGGCAGCAAATGTTGGGGATCGAGTCTAGCTGGTGAGATTCTGGTACTGGAATCTCCAGAAGCAGACAGTGAAGTAGATGAGGATTCAGGGAAAAAACGAAGCCGGCAGCTGATAGAAGAGAGGGCAGGTTGGGGGAGGTGGTGGTCAGAAGTAAAATAGTTTTGAGGACAGAGAGGGTGAAAGGAGAAAGAGAGAAAAAGGAATCAAGAGGGGATATGTTCAGTTTGGAATTGGAGTTTGTGTTTGGAGGCTGGCCAGGTAGGACCTGGTTTTATCAGTTCTAGTACTAAGAAGTAGCTGGTTGGCCTGAGGGTGAAATAGTTTGAACCTGGAAAAACAAAAGAAACCCCCAAACCAAAACAACCCAAACATCTGTGTTTACGGCCTGCAGATAGCTTTTGTGATAGTTGATTAGTTTGTCCCTCAAAATCTTTCATACTGTAGAAAATTTGTATCTGAACAAGTTATTGAGCATATGATATGCCGATAAACCACTTCAGGAATCCAGGTATGATGTGCGCATGCCAAAATGGGCTAAGGGTTCATGGTGCAAAGTGGGGGAAAAACCCTCCAATTCCTTGGATGGAAGTAGTGGGAAGTACAGTGGCACATAGCATAGTGGAAAAAATGATAGATTTGGAGTCATAGGACCTGAGAGAATTAAAATCCAGTTCTGCTACTACCTGTGAGACCTTGGGTAAGTCACTGACCCTCTGTAAGCCTCATTTTCCTACTCTGAAAAATGAGGGTGTGGGACCAGATGACCTCTACAATTTCTTCCAGCCTTAAATGTATGGTTCCTTTGCTTCAGTATGCCTTGGAAAAGTTTGTCAGAGTATCCCTCAAGTACTGGCTTGTCTCAGTACAGGCAGAGGGAAGAGACAATGCATCTTTATTTACTTAAATCCTTCTTTCCTCAAAGCTGAGCTCAGATACCAATTCTTCCATTGGCCTCCCTATTCCCTTGTCAAATCTCTTAGGCCACTCAGTTCAACTTCTAATAATTCCCTACCCTACAATTATATGTTGTTGTTGAATTGTTTCAGTCATGTCTGACTCTTAGTGACCCCATTTGGGGTTTTCTTGGCAAAGATACTGGACTGGTTTTGCCATTTCCTTCTCCAGCTCATTTTACAGATAAGGAAAATGAGGCAAATAGGATTAAGTGACTTGACTAGGGTCACCCAGCTAATAAGTGTCTGAGACCAGATTTAAACTCAGGAAGATGAGTCTTTCTGACTCCAGGCCCAGCACTTTATCCACTGTGCTACCCAGCTTCGTGCATTTCCCTCTCCCTCATCCCCATTAGATCTGGGCAAAGGTCATTTCATTTTTCATCTTTTCATTACCAGTGACCAGCACTATGTATAAACATTTTAATATTTATTGATAGCTTGATAAATATTTGTTACTGAAGCACAAGTTGCTGTGGCCTTTAAGCCTCAATCCAGAAGCTCTCTGTTGCTGCTTCTGGGACTGTGAAAACCCAACCCATGGGCCTGAGATCTGGTGCTGCCTCAGGGCAGAGTCTTTCATGGAATAATTTTATGTGTTCTGATTCACACTGAATATAGAAGTGAAACTCTACTATGACAAAGGATATAGTGGAAAGGAGATTGATGCTGGGATCAGAGAATCTGGGTTCAAATCTTCTCTTGTAGTCAGTCACCTGTGTGACCTTGGACAATTCACATAAATAACCTCCTGGGGCCTCAGGTAGGAAGAGGCTGGAGAGGGCAGCCTCTGATGTCCCTCCCAGTTCTGGGTTTTTGATTCTATGAAATCTTATGAAATCCCACTTAACCAAAATATTTATTTATTTATTTTTGGAGGGGGGAAAGAAAGGGCAATTGGGGTTAAGTGACTTGCCCAAGGTCATACAGATAGTGCTGTGTTAAGTGTCTGAGGCCAGACTTGAACTCAGGTCCTCATGACTCCAGGGCCAATGCTCTATTCACTTTGCTATCTAGCTGTCCCCCCAACCAAAATATTTCTAAACCATGGCCCCTGGCTCTTTTTTTTTGAATAATAAAATAATTTAAGTTCATCAGGACTAAAAAGGCCCTTAGCATTTACCTGATGTAACCCCTTAATTTTTTTTATTTATGTTTTTTTTTTAATTTTTAAATCAATCAATTAATTAATTAATTAATTTAAACAAATGCTTTATTAACTTCTGGTTTACATCATTCATTTCCACCAGATTTTGAGTTACAATTTTTTCCCCATTTTTCCCCTACCCACCACCCCAGAATAGCAGTTCCACAAGATATCCCCTCATCTAATTTGCTCTCTCCCATATCTTCTCCCATACCCCCTTCGACTTTACCATTAGGGCAAGGTGAATCTCTGTGCCCCAATGCCTGCACATCTTATCTCCCAATCACATGCAAAATAGTATTAATAATAGTATTTATATATATTTGAAACATTTAATTTTAAAACTTCGAATTCCAGATCCATTCCCTTCCTCCCTTGTTACCCACTCCCTCTGGGAAGATAAGCAATTCAGTATGTGCTGTACATGTATAGCTATGTAAAACATTACCATAGTAGATATATAGTAAAAGACTGCTTATATTTCCCTCCCACCCATCCCACCCCCCACCTGGTCCATTCCCTACTTTGATCCTGTCCCTCTTCGAAAGTGGTAACCCCTTAATTTTACAGATGAGGAAACTGATATTAAGGCACTTGCCCTCAAATCCTTCAACTACTTAATGGCAGAGCCAGGACTAGCACTCAAGTTTCTAGAATCTGAATGCAGTTCTTGTTTTCTTCTCAATCCTATCCTACAACATTCTATTTTAAAAATTCTGGGGGATGGCTAGGTGGCACAGTGAATAGAGCATTGGTCCTGGAGTCAGGAGGACCTGAGTTCAAATCTGGCCTCAGACACTTAACACTTACTAGCTGTGTGATCTTGGGTAAATCACTTAACCCCAATTGCCCTGCCATCCCCCCTCCAAAAAACAAACAAACAAAAAAAGAATTCTGGAGACTCCTTTGGAGGTTTTTGCAATGGGGTTTCTTATAGTAGGGAGAAAGCCTCATGATTTTTTAAAAAAATGTTTAAATCTTAACTTCTACATGCTAAGATCATGCATCCTTTTACAAAAATATAGCACATTTATCAAGATCGCCACCTTAATGGTCCAGTATGATGCCCTATTTTTCTCTTCCACATTTTCCCAGACTAGTTCTTTATCTTAGATATATGGGATTTGCTTTTCTGGCCATGATTATCCATTTATTCCATGACATCAATTCCAATACCAGTATCTACCACCACCTTATATATGTATAAAGGGCTCTAGATTTGTTGTATCATTTGATCAACCAGCCAATAAGTACCTAGCAAACACCTTGCCAGGAACTGTGGTTGGTGCAGCAGATACAAATACAAAGTGACTCAGTACCTACCCTTAAGGGGTTTTCGGTCTGATTTAACTTTTACGACTTAGTTAAGTTGGTAGTGTGAGTATCCTAATTGTACAAATCAGGAAACTGAGTCCCAGAGAGGTTAAGTGACTGGCCTTTCCAAGGCCACATTGCTAGGTCTTAATTCCCAGTCTGCTGAGTTCCAGGTTCTTTAAGTTCTAGGTTCTTTCATGCTTGTATTTTCCAGAGTTGTTGTAGCTTTAGGTAAATGTTTTTTGTTCTGTTTTGTTTTTGATGTTTTTTGGTTGACTTCTGCCTTACTGTGAGCAGTTCTTCCCTCTCTCTAATCATCCCCATCATCCTTGACATCTCCATCACCGGAGGGTGGCAGGGGAAGTAGAAGGTCAGAACACTAAGCCCTGTCTTTTTTGCCACCTGTTCTCAGCCCCAGAAAAGGTGGGCTACAAGATTGGGAGGGTTGAAACTAATGGTTAAACTGAAGTTTAGAGATTAGCCATAACTTTCAGACATTTGTGGTGGTATTTCTGTCTTCCATGACCTTGGGTAACTAAGCCCAACACTAATAGAAGCTTGTTAGACAGCTTGGCATATGCTGTGCTGTTACCCTGGCAACAGAAACTGAAGGGATCACAAAGATATCTTTCCTCTGAATATTTATTATGCACTGAACACTGTTGGGTTTCTGCTTCCTTAAGATTGAAGACTTTTTGAGGTTATCACACTTTGTCTGAAACTGGCCTATGTTTTTTGGGTAAGAAAGATTACATCAGCTTCTCCATGGCAGTTTCCCCACCCCTGCTCTATGGGATCAAAAAATGCATTCACTTTTCTAGATGATAAATTAGTATCATGGGACAGTGAGGACATTGAAATGGAGGACTGTTTGAAAAACTGACCACCTAATAAACATGTAGACATATATATATAAAGTATAGCAAAAACTGATTTTTTCAGAACCTGAAGGTTGTGGAGATCCTTGAAGGCATCTGGGTGAATCTTGGATATCTTGTTGTTTTGTAAATAAAGCTTCTCCAGCTGTAGACAGTTTTGAAAATCAGTCAGGTCAATCTGTGATATGGCATTGGATGACAGATCCAGATTTTGTAAAGACTTCAGTTTCCATAGCCCTGAGTTTCAAAGAAAAAGAAAAAAGTGATTAAAGATCTAACAGACAACCTGATTTGGTGCCATGTACAAGGTACATGCTGAACATCTTTGTTTATCTGATTTGACTTAAACATGTAATGGGGAGAGGGAAGGAAGACCAGCCTGTAGGGGTTCAGTCCTCAGAGCAGGCCTGCTGCCAACCCAGGCTGGTAATTTGGGAAAGGAGGACCACCTGCTTCTGGAGGGACGTTGACCCTATTTTGGAACATATACTCCAGTCCTCTTGCTGTGAGGTGAAGATAAAGCTTTTTGATTGACAGTTGAGCTAGACCTGACAGTGCATACAAAAGGTTCCAACCGAGAAACTCTACCTCCCTTCCCAGAAGCAATAAACCACTAGTGAGAGAAGCTGTAGCTCCCTCTGCCACATCCTCGGGCCACATGGCTGTGAACATGGGGAATCTCCTTTCTTGTCTCTTTGCCTTTGTTCTTTCTTGCATTTAGGTGAATGAGTATTGAGACAGAGTGGATAAGACTGTGACTTTGTGAGTCACTTCCTTCCCTGGAGAGAATCAGCTCAAACTAAAAAAAAAAAATGGCTGCAGCTAAATGTTCACCCCACCAAAGGTCCAGCTCCCTAAGGAGTAGCTGACTTGCCTGCAGAACATAATCTCTCAGCTTCTAGGTAGATTCCCTGGAGACCTGGGTTGTTCAGTGGTTTCTTGGGGCTGCTCCGGTTGCTGACTTCTCCTTTGTTCAGCTGCAGTAGCCACTGACACATGACCTTTGGTAGCTCCTTCAACCTTCTGAAGTCCACAAGGTCATAACCTTGTCCTCTCCATTTTAATACCCATTTACCTGACAGCAAGAAAGAACCAATGGAAGGAGGCAACCAAATAGAGGTTTCATGTGTTCATGACCACGTATCAGGAGAAGATGGCGGCAGAAGTGCTTCTTTTACCTCCTCACCAGACGTTCATTGCAATTCTTCCTTCTCATTTGCCATCAGGAAAGAGAGACAAGATTTCTCTATGGGCCACTTTGGCACGCATAGTCAGGGCTGGCTCAACAGCTAATTAAAGGGCTCTTCTTCTAGGAAGCAGAAAGGAAACAATCACAGAACCCCTGCCCTTGTTCTGAACTGGGGCCAAGGCCCTCTCCATTATAGGCTCACCAAACTTGAGTGAGGGCTGGTTTTTGCATGTGCTTTTGGACTGGAGTCCCACTGGCAGAGACCTCCGTTACACATGTTCTAGAACAAAGCACTTTTTATCTTTGCTAACTCTCATTGCTATATTCTTCAGTTGAGAAGACTTTTAGAGCTTTCTCCAGCTCTAAATTTGTCCAAGTCTCCTATGTGTTTATGTCCTTATTTATAATTACTTATTATGACTGAGAAATCATATTTTCTCTTACTCCATTTTCCGTATATATATCGGTATAAGATTTTACATATATATATGAGATATATGTATGGGATATGATTTTAGTAATGTGTGAAAAGCCTTCTTTGGGTTATTGATTCAAGAAAAAAGGTCATGGCACCATCATTTGCAATAGTGGGAATCTGGAAAGAACATAACTGCCCAAATAGTTGAACAAATTTTAGCGTGTGAAGATGATGGGCTATTGCTGTGCTATAAGGAATGACAATTGAAAAACTCAGAGAAATTTGGGCAGACTTGCATGAACTATATAGACAGAAGAAAACAGCCAGAAGATCAAGTATATGCAGTGACTATACCAAGGTAAATAAATCAATACGAAGAGGCAATGTCTGAAAAGATAACTAAGAATACCAGGTAGTGATAAGAAGATTTCACATTTCTAGAATGTTTTAAGATAAAATAATTATTGCCATTTGTATTAATCCTTAAAGTTTGTAAAGCACTTTTCATACATTATCTCATAGAAACCTTACAATTAATCTCCAAGTATAATCTTGGGGCCCCTTGAGACTCCATAAAATCCTTCCAGGGAGTTTGTGAAGTCAAAATTGTTTTCTCAAGTCATATCAAGACATTTTAATTTCTAATATGGTAAATATAGATGTAACCAACAAAAGCCAAAGCTCTTTGGGAGTCCTTGATAGTTTTTAAGAGTGTAAAGGGACCTGAGACCAAAACATTTGGGAATCACTATCATAAGATAAATGCTATAGGTACTGTTATCCTGTTATCCCCATTTTACAACCTAGGAAACTGAGGCTCAGGGAGTTTAAGAAATGACTTTTCCAGCTAGTAAATACTGATAATAGGATTCAGGTTTTCTTGACTCCAGGTCCATTGTTATAGCCATTCTGCAATATAACTCCTGTGAGGTTTACAAAGCACTTTCCCACAACCCTATATTTTATCAAGTGCAAGAAATACTTCTTTATGGTATAGATGAAGAAATTAAAGATCAGAAATGTTAAGTAATTTGCTTTACACAAAGCTAATAAGTGTTGGGGTAAGGATTTGAACTCACATCTTTCCTGACTCCATGTGTAGCACTCTTTTTTCTATACTATATGCCTTTTTTATTTTATTAAATTTATTTATTTTGTTGTATCCAAACCCAAATCACATGCCACCTGATTTGGAGCCCACCATTAAGCCCCTTTATATTTGTCTTTGTCTCTATCCTACACACTGTAATAGCTTGAAACAGCTTAAGGCATAGTTTTGGGTATTGCCCAAGGTGTAGTTTCCTAACCCCCTACTTCCTGAATTAGCATTCTGTATATCATCACTATGTACAAGGATCAGTCCTGGGGTTATGGTACAAGTTTATCTTTTTTTTTTTGCTTACTTGCCCAAGGTCACACGGCTAGGTTTTTGTTTGTGTGTGTTAAGTGTCTGAGGCTGGATCCGAACTCAGGTCCTTCTGACTCCAGGGCTGGCGCTCTACTCATTACTACCTAGCTGCCCCAGTACAAGTTTATCTTAAGAAGAGACCACCCTGTTCTGTTCCTGCTGACCAAGTAAGGTCCCTCACCCTTTACTTAGTACATGAACCTTAGCCTGCCCCCATCACCCAACACCCTTCACCCTTTACCCAGAACATGGCCCCTAGCCTGTCCCCATTACCCAATGACCCTTTACCCCTTCACCCTCTACCCTCCACCCTGTTCTGGGAGGGACACCCCTTCCAGGAAAAGTTGTACCCTTGTTCCCTTGCATCATTAGCCCTGAGTTATAAATCTAACCAATGGCAATTCTTGGCTTCTATGTGTCATTGCTTATGCTAGTTCCCCTCCTCAATTGTGGTTTTTTTGGTTTTAGCCTTTATAAGCACTCGTTATACCCCAATTCAGGGCTGCCTGATTTGAATTTATACTCCAGGAAGTCTCGTGCTTCATCAATAAATCCACATCTAATTTCACCTTGAACCCAGGTCTCAGCTCGCTCTTATTCTTTGCACAATAATTTATTTTTAGTTTTCAATATTTACTTCTATAAGATTTTGAGCCCCACATTTTCTCCCCATTTCTCCCTTCCTCCTGCCCCAAGACAACATGTAATTTGATATAGACTCTACATATACACTCAAATTAAGTCTATTTTCACAATTGTTATGTTGTACAGAAGAATTAGAACCAATGGGAGAAACCATGAGAAAGAAGAAACAAACAGAAAAAGAGAAAGAGTGCAAATAATATTGTTTGATCTGCTTTCAGACTCCATAATTTTTTTCTGGATGTGGATAGCATTTTGGAGTTGTCTTAGATCCTTGTATTGCTAAGAAGAGCTAAGGGTATTATAATTGATCATCACACAGTGTTGCTGTTACTGCGTACAATGTTCTTCTGGTTCTGTTCACTTTACTCAGCATCAGTTCATTTAAGTCTTTCCATGTTTTTCTGATGTCTGCCTGCTTATCATACTTATAGCACAATAGTATTTTATTACATTCATATATTACAACTTGTTCAACCATTCCCCAACTCATGAGCATCCCCCCTCAATTTCCAATTCTTTTTTTTTTTTTGCTTTTTGGAGGGCAATTGGGGTTAAGTAACTTGCCCAAGGTCACATGGCTAGGTTTTTGTTTGTGTGTGCATTAAGTGTCTGAGGTCGGATCCGAACTCAGGTCCTTCTGACTCCAGGGCCGACGCTCTACTCACTGCACCACCTAGCCGCCCCTCAATTTCCAATTCTTTGCCATCACAAAAAGAACTGCTATAAATATTTTTCTATTTGTGTGTCCTTTTCCCATTTGTAGGATCTCTTTAGGATACAGACTTGGTAATGGTATTGCTGGGTCAAAGGTTATGCACAGTTTTTTGTTTTTTTTTTTGTTTTGTTTTGTTTTTTTTTGGAGGGCATCTGGGGTTAAGTAACTTGCCCAAGGTCACATGGCTAGGTTTTTTTTTTGTGTGTGTGCATTAAGTGTCTGAGGTCGGATCCGAACTCAGGTCCTTCTGACTCCAGGGCCGACGCTCTACTCACTGCGCCACCTAGCCACCCCGGTTATGCACAGTTTTATAGCCCTTTGGGCATAGTTCCAAATTGTTCTCTAGAATGGTTGGATCAGATCACAACTCCACCAACAATACATTAGTGTTCCAATTTTCCCACATCTCCAGCATTTATAATTTTCCTGTTTTGTCATATTAGCCAATCTGATAGGTGTGATGTGGAACCTCAGAGTTGCTCTGATTTGCATTTTTCAAATCAATAGTGATTTGGAGCATTTTTTCATATGACTATAGATAGCTTTAATTTCTTTCTCTGAAAACTGCCTGTTCATATCCTTTGACTATTTATCAATTGGGGAATGACTTGTATTCTTTTTTTTTTTAAGTGTTTTTTGGAGGGGAGAGGGCAGGGCAATTGAGGTTGAGTGACTTGCCCAAGGTCACATGGCTAGTAAATGTTAAGTATCTGAGGCCAGATTTGAACTCAGGTCCTCCTGACTCCAGGGCTGGTGCTTTATTTACTGTGCAACCTAGCCACCCCATGACTTGTATTCTTATAAATTTGACTAAATTCTCTATATATTTTAGAAAAAAGGCCTTTGTCAAAGACACTGTAAAAATTCTTCCCCAGCTTTCTGCTTCTCTCCTAATCTTGATTGCATTGACTTTGTGTAAAAACTTCAATTTAATGTAATCAAAATCATCCATTTTGCATTTCATAATGTTCTCTATCTCTTATTTGGTCATAAATTCTTCCATTCCCCATAAATCTGACAGGTAAACTATTCCTTGCTCTCCCAGTTTGCTTATAGTATCAGACTTTATATAAAAATCATGTATTCACTTTGTCTTTATTTTGGTATATGGTGTAAAATGTTGGTTTATGCCCAGTTTCTGCCATACTATTTTCCAGTTGTCCCAGCCATTTTTGTCAAATAGTGAGTTCTTATCCCAGAAGTTGGAGTCTTTGGGATTCTCACTACATGCCTTTTAAAGGTTAAATTCCAAATAACTGAGTAAATTAGTAAGTTCTGTAAGAATTCAGAGGAGATTAGCTTCAGTAAGGGGTGGCTAAAGAAGGATCACAGTGAAGGTGAGAGCTGAGCTAGACCTGGGAAGGGGTTTTTGAGATGAATGAGTAAAGGCGGGTTGGGGAAAGGTGTGCATTCTTGGCAGGGAAATAACATGGGCATAGTAGGCTGTAGTAGCCTTTTTGTAACTCAAGTTCCAAAGTCCACTGGTATGGGACTCTCTCCTTATTGATCAGGATCAAGGATCTGCCCCTTGCCTGAGGGGCTGGGCAAAATTGGGGACAGGCAAGGTGTGCCTTTCTTTGTGAGTTTCTTCAAGTTTCTTGAGGTTCTACAGATTCTTCTGGCTTCAATGAAGAAATGAAAAGATGCCAACCTCACTTCATTAGTAATTTTCAAAGACAAGTGGAACCAAAGGGTACATAGGATTTAAGGCAGAGGGAGAAAAGCAGAAGAGGGAAGGGAATAAGCATTTATATAGCATCTATTATATGCCAGGAGCTGTGTCTAAGCATTTTTATAAATATTATCTCATTTGATCCTCACAACAACCCTGAAAGGTAGGTTCTGTTATTATCCTATTTTCTAATTGAGGAAACTGAGGCAAAGAGAGGTTAAGTGACTTGCCTGGGGTCATGCAGCTAGGAAGTGTCTGAGGTTGGATTTGAACTCAAGTCTTCCTGACTTCCTCTATCCTCACCTGTTGCCTCAGAGACATTCCAGGTGAAGGAAATAAACATGTGGGAATAAGCACGGTGAATAAAATGGACAATGAAGGGGCTGCCTCACGAGAGCAGAGGAATGTATTGGTGAATATTGGGAAATAAACTAAGAGTAGGATTATGGGACCAGATTATGGAGGGACTTGAAAGCCAAGAAAAAGGAGTTTGAATTCTCCAGACTAGGGAACTACAACAGATTCATGACCAGGGAAGGCAGACGAGATATTTAAGTAAAAGTTAGCTGCCATATGTAAGATAGTCTGGAATGGGGAAGAGGCTGGAAGTAGCAAGAAGTAAGTAGATGCTGTAATAACTGAGGTGAGAGAGACATGAATTTAAGATAATAGAAAAAAAGAGGACATCAGAGAGACATTTTGAACAATGTTGATTAATTTGACGTAGGGATTTGATGTCCATGGTAGGTGGTTTTTAATACATGTTTGCTGGATAAATGATGTGTGCAGAATTGAAATGAAAAAAATTATTCCACTTGGTTATAACTTAATTGGAAAATGTCCCCAGAGGCTCTCCGCTAAGGAGGGAACACTCCCTTAGTAAACATTTCCTTTGACTAATGAAGTAGTTTTAGTGATTGTAAACACAAACCATTGGGAAGCGTATGTAGTTATGTCAGGTCCAAAGAGCACTGGAAACAAGAGAAGGAAGGGAATTAGAAATGCCCTGTTAATAACAGATGTTATGGGAAATCTCCACTGAGGAAGAGTTTCACCAAATAAGCCTCAGAATCCTCCTTGGCTCTCAAGGCTATGTTCAAGCGTCACCTCCTCCAGGAAGCCCTTTCCTTCTTTTTTTTTTTTTTTAAATAAATTAATTTCTTTTTAGTTTTCAATATTCACTTCCATAAGTTTTAAATTTTCTCCACCTCCCTCACTTTCCCCCTCCCCAAGACAGTGTGCAATCAGATATAGGTTCTACATATATATTCTTATTAAACATATTTTCACATTAGTAATGTTGTATAGAAAAATTAGAATGAATAGGAGGAATCATGAGAAATAAAAGACAAAACAAAAAACAGAGCAAATAGTCTGCTTTGCTCTGCATTCCAACTCTGTATTTCTTTCTCTGGATATGGATGGCATTTTCCATCATGAGTCTTTTGGAATTGTTTTAGGTCCTTGCACAGCTGAAAAGAGCTAAGTCTATCAAAGGCCCTTTCCTTTTTCCAGCTTCAAGTCTTCTTCTCTCCTCAAAGCCCCAGGAAGCATTTGGTATCCTTTCTCCTTGGCTCTCAATCACTTGCCACCTTGTTGTCTACATAGCTGGTATATGTCCACTTTCTCCCTTCCTTTGTCCTCCAATGGAATATAAGCTTCTTGAGGTCATGTACCATGGTTCCTGTTCATTTTTATCTTTGCATTCCCAGATACTTAAAAAATTGTTCATTGAATTGAAATTCATGAGCCCACGTATCACATAGTAAATGCAATAGTAACTCAGTGCTGACTTTTTGGGAGCAATTATTTGTAGGGTTAATATTAATTTGTCAAGGAAAGCTAGGTGGTACAGTGGAGAGAGTACCAGACCTGAAGTCAGGAAGACTTGAATTCAAATCCAGCCCCAGATAATTCCTGGCTGTTTGACCCTGGTCAAGTCACTTAACCCTGTTTGCCTCTGTTTCCTCATCTATAAAAAGAACTGGAAAAGGAAATGGCAAACCATTCTAGTATCTTTGCCAAGAAAACCCCACATGGGGTCATGAAGAGTCAGGCATGACTGAAAATGACTAAACAACTAATTTGTCAACAATTAGGAAAATGTGGTTTTTAAAAAAGTAACCACTTGTAACCAAAAACCTATACATGTAAAAATTACATCTTTTTGCAGAACAAGCCAAGGTGGGCTGAAGCTGGCTTGACCAAGAGCCAATTGTTAACTTTCCAATGTGAGCATTAACACCTCAGGAAATCAGTCAATGCTACAAATCAGGACTTGATTTATTTTGCTGATTAGTATCTACACCATTGGTCTGGACACTCAGGAGTGTCTAGACAGAACCACATTAAAATGTAATTGGATGATATTTAACAAAATTAATAAAAATAAAACAAAACATATGTTTTGATTTGATTATGTTTTCTCAGTCAATATGGCAGCCTCCAGGGATCCATTTCTATTTCAGTTTGAAAGGGATCAGGAAAATGCTAATGATGCAGGTTAAACTTAAACTGAAAAGTTATCAGGGGCATATTTTCCCCCCCGAAGAGCTAGCTGATGGTTAAATGTCCCAGCCCTTCTGGGACATTTAAGGACAGAAGGATTCAAAGTTAAGTGGCCATCCCATTTTATTTGTAACAATTTTCACCCTCTGATTCTAATGTTTACTTTGCTCTGGGTGGTTGCTTAAAGACTATAAACTTAACTAGAATGAGAAAATATTTGTTGGCTAATACATTGCCAAGTCTCTTGCAGGCACTTGGAAAAGATTGTTTGCTGAAGCTGGGACAATCTGACCTGGGATCAATTCCATTATTTAAAACTATTTTGAATTGACTGGGGGGAGGGGAGCTAAGAATATGGTAGTTAAAAAGCCTGTGTAAGAGGGCTGGTGTTAAATTCACCATAGGCTTCTCCTCTGTCTGCTGCACCTGCCAGCTCTTTCTCTGGGTGTTGTCCAAACAAGCAACTAGCTGCTAGTATCACAGCTGCCACAGAGCTCAAAAAACTAGCTGTCATTGGGTCAGGAACAGGTGACATTCAGTGTTTAGAAATGAGTTTTGTTGAGTGAGATAAACTTTTTACAGAATCAGAATCGCAAAACATCCGAACTGGAAGGGGTCTTAGGGCCATCTAGTCTAGAGGTGTGGCTAAACCAGATTAAAATGTAACTGGGAAATTAAATTTAAATACAATCAAAATATAATTGGGAAAAACAACAAAATTAATAAAAGATGATAAAACATGCATGATGTTAATTTATGGTTTTCTAAGTCAGTGTGGAATGGCAGGTCTTAGTGGCCCTATTTCTACTTGAATTTGGCTAGCTCAACCCTCCTCATTTTTATAGCTGAAGAGCACTGTGGTGTAGTGAAAGGTGTGCTAGGTTTGGCATCAAAAGGATCTGAGTTCAAATGACCTCTTTGATACTTCCTAGTTGTGTGACCTTGGGTAAGTCATTTCTCTCTGAGTCTATAAAAATGAGGGCAATTATATTTACATTGTCTACCTTAGAGGGTTGGGAGGAATGTACTTCATCAGCCACAGAGTCCTTTGAAAATATGCAGTATTAAGTGACTTTCCTGAGGTTCCATAACTAATAGATGAGAGGCTTGACACTCAGACCTTCAGTCTTTCTTCAAGTACAGAGTTTCTTACCCAAAGAAATGGTTGTTACTGGTACATAAAGACCATCACCATCATCTGGAAATGTGTTGTACTCTCTCCTGAATAGGCAAACTGATGTAGAGATCCTATGAGTATTTGCTGCAGGAACTCACCCACCAAACATTTGTGAAGTAGATGTAAGGCACTATGCTCAAGGCTGGGGACTCTGTGACCAAAAAAATGAAACATCCCTTGTCCTCGAGGATCTTTTATTTTATCTGTTGGACACAATATGTACACATGTAAATAAATACAGGATAATTTGATCCCACTCTCTTACTCTCTCCTCAATGACATGACTTCAACTCTCTTAGCTTCTCCAACTATTGCTCCATGTGAACAATTATCTTATTTCTCCAAGAAGACTTTTGCTCAGGAAATTCCTTTCTCCAGAAAGTCTGTTCTCTAATTCTTAAATTGGGGGTTACCTATGAGCCAAGCCTTGACCAATAAACAGGATGTCCCATTGGGTCTTTCCAGTGGCCCCTTGGTGAGGCAAGGAGGCAACTCCCCTCTGTTGAGAGTGAGGCCCAAAGGAGCCTGAAGCTGAGAGCAGAAAACGTACAAAGGGGAACCAAAGATTACTCTCAGGATGGAAGTCCATGCATGGACACAGGCAAGGAGAGGCCTGGGTGTCAGTGGTGGGTGGAGTCAATTGAGTCTGGCCAGGAGTCGAACTGAAATTCCTGGACCACGAGATCGCACAGTTTGGCTAGACCTCAAACCCGAAGTGGGGGAGATGACTGATAAATCCTCTTGCCTGACCTTGGGTCAAGGGAAATTTCGCTTTCACCCACAGGCAACGAATTAATTGGGAACAGAGTCCGAAAGGGATTTTCCCTTCAATTCCCCCTGACACTCCCTTGGGAAATAAATTAAGCAACTGGGATGAGTTGCCAAAGTATAAAGAGAAAGATAAAAAGAAAATGACCAAGTGAAATTGATTTGAATAGTCTAGATTTCTGGTTCAGTCTGGTTGGGACTCTGTGTTTGTTCTGTGTGTTTTTGTGTGAAGTGTGTGTCTGTGTGTTCAAGAAAGAGAAACTATTTTACTATTTTGATTAAAAAGCCTTGATAACTTAAAAAAAATCTTCCTTCTCTGTCTTTACTTTCTGAACTTTGACTAGGATTGGAATGTAGGAGAAGATTAAGGAAGACTGGAAGGGAGATGGGGAGAGAGGATTCAGTTCTTTTAGTACATAAATTGTTAGACATTTGGCTTAACATCCAGTTTCTTAGGTGAAAAAGTGGGGACAGAACTGTTAAGTGAAATTCTTTTTTTTTTTCATTTATCTGAAATGTCTGAGGTAGTTTAATTAATTAAGTAGTTTGATTAATTAATTAATTCAATTAATTAAGCTCCCAAGGTATCTGCTTGGAGGGGAAGTTAACCACGCCCTGTTCAAAATTCCCAAGGTCTTTTTTAAAATCTGGGTCAAACCCTTTATCGAATCTGACCAAAACCTCTCAGAAGAATGGAAGCCTCCAGCAGTCTCTGCCAAAGTCTCTGAAAGGAGATAGGATTTTAGCTTTTTTTTTGAAGAAGAGGAGAGGTTGTGGAGTTGGGAACTTAGAGCCATGTGTCTTTTAAAAGGCCAGCAGTATTGAATTGTTATTTGGCGTTCATTTGAAATCTTGACTGCTATGAAAATGTATACAGTGATTTAAAGTTATAATTTATTTCCTGTGTAAAGTGGTTTGAAAATGCATTCACCTAAAATTGTTAATGGAAGCAAGTTTTAAATACATAATGTTTGGGACATTGTACATTTCTAAATTGTGTAATTTGGTAAAAATCATGAACTCTGTTGTTAAAAGTAATTTTCTTATTATTATTCAGAAGTTGTTAAGTAACCTAAAGTTCTTATGAACTCTGTAAAAAAAAAAAAAGGTTATGTTCTAAGGATTCCTATTTCACAGATGAGAATCCTGGGAAAAGATAAGAGTTATGATTTTTCAAGTCTGCTTCATCTAAGGATATATTTATGTGTGTTAATTTGTATGTATTTGAAATATATAATGTTTTGGGAATTTTTATTCCAAAAGGACCTTTTACACCAAATTAGTTTTAAGGAATTCCCATGTTTGAAGGTTTATTTTTTTGCTTGAAGAAGGGAGTTTTTGTATGAAGTGGAAAGGCTAAAATTGGGTGTTCATTGAATTTGAATTTAAAGATGGGCACCGATTATGGTAAAGATATCGATTACTATGGTTTGTAATTATTACTAGAACCAAAAGAAGCAGTTAGAATATTGGCCCAGCATATTTTAACTGACCTGATTATAACAGGTGATTTCAAACTGCTTGTAAACTTTCCCAGGAAAATGTGAATATGAATGGGGAACTGAAATATTAAGAAAATATATAAATTTGTGGATAACATTTCCTTTTTGAGGGCTAAGGGTATTAGAACTTAGAAATATATGGTTATGTGATAAAAAAAAAGGTACATGGTGTTATTTGGCATTAAGAAATTGATTCACTGTATGGCTCTAGAAAGTTTTATTTACCTTAGTTTACTGTTCAGTAAGGTGGAATCCACATCCTAGGGATTTTATGGGACTAATATAATTGTAAAGGTGCTTCACACAATGCTTGGTATCAAGCAAAAATCCTATTTGAGTGTAAACTGTGTAAGCTAAAGTTAATTGCTTTTTTTTGTTAACCTTATGTGAAATTTTCCTTAGGTGTGAAGTTTATGCCAATGGTTATGGAATGAATCTCTGTGCAAAGCAATTTGGAAAAAACTAAATTAAGGTCACCAGATTGGTTAATTACTTGATTTTAGTTTCAAAGTTTAAATTTAGTTACATGGTAATTGTTATTGGTAAACAGTTGTATTATTTGTTAACATAGGAGAAGCAGTTTTTCTTATAGTCCAAATGCTGTTAAATTAAGAATTATACTATCAGAGGAACAGGAAAATGATGAATGCAGCACTATGACCATGTGTTATAACTTTTTTTTTTTTTTGCTTTTTGGAGGGCAGTTAGGGTTAAGTAACTTGCCCAAGGTCACATAGCTAGTTGTGTGTGTGTGTGTGTGTGTGTGTGTGTGTGTGTGTGTGTGTGTGTGTTAAGTATCTGAGGCCAGATCTGAACTCAGGTCCTCCTGGCTCCAGGGACGGCACTCTACTCACTGTGCCACCTAGCCACCCCTGTGTTATAACATTTTGAAATGTAATTTAAGAAATCATAAACTTCCAAGTTTGTCTTTGTTTTAAAGGAAGTTTCAATTAAGATGGTTTGCTATCATTTATGAAATACGTGACAATGTTAACCAAGCTATTTGGGGTTATTGCATAAATCAAGTATTTATAAAAGTATGGTTGTGAAAAAGTAATTATTGGTAATTATGTGAAGAAAAGACCCTGTGAATCCTCTTATAAGTTTTGTAAAATCTAGAATTATTAATGTGTATGGAAAGGAGGGATTAGATGCCGCTGGAAACAATCTGTGTGGGCAAGGTCATCAACCCTGGGAAGGGGGCTTGTTTTAGTTATGAAACTCCTAAACAATGAACTTGACTTGCTGAGAAGTAGCAAGTCTATGTACAAAAGATTAAAAAGGATCTCTACGGGGTGGCTAGGTGGTTCAGTGAATAGAGCACCAGCCCTAGAGTTAAGAGGACCTGAGTTCAAATCTGATCTCAGACATTTAACACTTACTAGCCTTGTGACCTTGGGCAAGTCACTTAACCCCAATTGCCCTGCCTTCCCCCTCCAAAAATAAGCAAAAAAATAAAAACAATTAAAAAAAGGATCACTAATAATTGGCTTTTATGCCAGAACAAGTTTAAAATTTGTAAAGGGAAAGTTAATAATTATACAAAGACTTTGTAAGATTTCTAGTTATTTTATCAGTTATGTATATATTTTGTAATATTCAAATTTACTGTGAATTTTCTGAAGTTTCTAGATGGGACCCTGAGATTTGGGGAGTTCAGGCAGATTGCCTAAAGAGTCATTTGATTTATCACAGATCAGATTAAGCCAAGAGCTTCACAACTCCCCACCAGGAAGGAGGGGGAAGGAGCAGCAGTTACAATAAGGGCCTCTAAAGAAGTCTTACTGAGGGGCAGTGGAGTTGGAAACCAGCCAGTGTCCAAACTGGCCTTTAAAGTCAATAAAATTGATTTGTTGGAATTTCAACATATTCCAACAAATTTGGAATTTAGAATGGGAATCCTGGGAAGATGTTAAAGGGAATTCCTTACATATGTGAGTCCTGGTAAATCTTTGTGGTATATTGCAGCTCAGTGATAGTAAATTGACGTTAAGGTAAAAGGATTTTGGGACCATAGTGCATGTGGATGCTTTGTCCAATCAGGTCCCTACTTTTCATCTTTATGTCAAATCAATGGAAAGTTAGGCATAAGGCAATATACAAATTTTTGCTGTTTTAATGACATTCTTCCAGAATGTTATGGGAATAATTAGATACATAATTCATCAGTTTGTGAAGTTAGACATTAACTTCTTTGTTTTATTTACTCTGGAATTCCAGTATAGGATAGTTATGTTAATAATGGGAATCAGAGAGTTGAAAAGATAAATGAAGATTGCATTAGAAAAAGGGATTATAGTATGAGTTCATATTAAACATAATCCCAAGAAGATAGGGATGCTTGGGAAGTAGATGCAAATCTATTAGAGCAATAATTTATTTATTTATTTAAAGCAATTGGGGTTAAGTAACTTGCTCAAGGTTACACGGCTAGTCATTATTTATGTGTGGGTGCTCATTTTCTGAGGCCGGTTTCGATCCCGGGTCATACCAACTCCGAGGTCAGCGCTCTTACTCACTGCGCCATCTAGCTGCCCCTAGAGCAATAATTTATAATCCTGATGGGAGATTTGATTTTTATGAACAAGAATAAATATAGAAATGAATACAAGTTATTTGAAGCTCACTTTAAAAATGTTCCTTAACCAATGTAAGATTATAATCATATCTTAAGCTGATTGTTGGAGCTTGTTATTTAAGATTTGATGGTACTGTTAACTGACTATTTCTCTGAGTCTAAGTCCTGCTATGAATATTGTTAACTGACTAGTTCTCTGAGTCTAAGTCCTGGTATGAATATTAAGAAAGTCTATCTAAGCTATCTTAGCCACTGATCCATGATGCCAGACCCTGTGAAGTACAGGTATGGAATGCAGAGGGAAGGTCAGGAGGATGACTGTTCTGAATGAGCTGAGGAAAAATTCCTCTGACTTGATTTCCCCCATTGACACCTGGCAGACTTTAAACTTGGCTCAATGGAGACTGCAGCTTACTATACATTTTGACTGAAATTGACATTCTGAAGTTGGGGAAATATGGTTTCCTTATGACAGTTTTGTCCCTATTTTTGGTAGCAAGTTTCAATAATCAAAAGTTTTGGAAAAAACAACAACAAATCTATTAAATACTTTATTCTGGAATATCTTAAATTACTATAAGATAAAACTATTAGTCTTAGGATTTAGTATAGGTATTCCTGTATAAGTCAGGGTCCTTTATTTCTTTGTAATAATATGAGGACAAGTAGGTCAAGGGTTTGTGGGAATGTTATTCTATTAGTTAGTATCACATTTGTCTCAGCTTTGTGATAATTTAGTTAATGTTAAAAGGAAGATAGTTTTTGGACTACTTGGTAAATATTTTAATTGTTTTAATTATGAGTTTAATGTAAATCTCTTAGTGAAATCCCATCTTCCTGGTGGAGGAATTAATAATTGATTAATGCAAAATGTAAGAAACTGGTTTTAATGTTTGATCATGACAATTGACCAAGACTCTAATTTTAATTTTGCAAGAATGATAAGGGTTCTGGAGTGGTCATTTAAATTGGTTCCAAGGTTCCTTTTGTAGCAAAATGAATGAAAGAATGTAGAAGAAAGAGAGGCTAGGATGCAGAGCTGAAGATGGATGACCCTAAAGACCAGAGGACCTCTGTCAGATGGTATACCCCTAAGGCAGTGGTGTAAAAAAAAGACTTTTGGACTTTGAAGGGACAATTGTTTGTTATTGTTTTCTTTTAAATCTCTGTATCTGGACTCATAAAGGGGACTTCCCCTTGTATGTTGTCAATTCAATGATATTTTTAAAGGGGAGATGGGAATTAGAATTAAGAAAAGTGGGGTAACTTAATCCTAATTAAAAACAAGAGGAGGTCTATCAGGAATGGTGTGAGAAAACTTTAAGGGGGATAAGAAAAATGGGGGATTGTGAGAGATGACTCACAATAAAATTTCCTCATTTCTTTTAATTCCTTGTTATATTCCTATTTCTTTTCCATACTTTGTAAACCAGTTCAGTCTTGCAGGTAACTCATCATTTCCCTGAAATAACGTAATTTGAAAGAAAACCATACTAGTCCATTTCTGATTGGGCACTTCCAAATTTGGTGAAAAGAAATAAATAATGATGGATTGAAACTGCTTTGCACCAATTGGAAAGATTGTGAGCTTGCCTCACCAGCCAATGGTGAAGTAGGACAGGGATTAGAGGTGGAGTTAGGATCAGGACAAGAGAAGCCCATGTTGCACTCTCTGGCAGATGCCCTTTGAGTGACAAGGGCAGTGCCCTTTTTCTTTTTTTTTTTCCCCGCTTTTTGGTGGGCAATTGGGGTTAAGTAAGTTGCCCAAAGTCACACAGCTAGGTTTTTGTGCTAAGTGTCTGAGGCCGGATCCGAACTCAGGTCCTTCTGACTCCAGAGCCAGCGCTCTACTCACTGCACCATCTAGCTGCCCCGCAATGCCCTTTTTCATGAGAAAGAATTTAATGCAAAATGTAAGAAACTGGTTTTAATGTGTGATCACGACAATTTTTTCTGATCTCAGATTCAGACTTGGAACTCTTTTATCTCACACACCCCTCTAACATTGCAATAAAATGCTTAAATTTGTTTTAAAATGATTGGGTGGTGATTCCCACCAAAACTTATTATGTTTTTTACTTATATTTTTTCTGAGGTATTTTTTGATTAGGGGAGAAAAAATTAGATTTACCATTTCCTTCTACTTTCTTCCTGCTAACTTCAAGCTTAGGTCAAGGGAAAATATTGTAATGCAAACTGAAAATTCACATTTATTTAGTTCTCTAAAGGTTGTCAAATACTTTCCTGAGAACAATCCCATGGGCCAGATAGTATAAGTATTCTTAGTTTCATTTTATGGATGGGGAAAGTGAAGCTGAGAGAAATTAAGTAAATTACTGGTATTAAGTATTCATTAAAGTAATGATAATTAAATTAAATTAACAAATGTAGTGGTCATTACTCTCCAGGCTATACTCCAGACTTTCTCTACCTGCCCTGGAAACCTCTTCTTCCTAACTGTTCCCTCTGGCCCTGGAATTCACACATTGGAAGTACCATCTATCCTTTGACCTCCCCCTCTTTTTGGATACCTCCTCTAGGACATTCTTTTAGGGAAGGTGCCCAGGCCAGCCAAGTCTTCATTCCTTTCCAGGCTTAGCTACTGACTTGCTCTGCTAAGGTACTATTCAGGTACTTTCATTCCCATCTCTCCCTCTGCCCTTTCAGTTTGGCTTTATGTAAGTCTTCCCTCATTAGAAGGTAAGCTCCTTGAGGGCAGGGACTATCTTTGTGCTT
Organism: Gymnobelideus leadbeateri; assembly: GCA_011680675.1. NCBI lineage: Eukaryota > Metazoa > Chordata > Mammalia > Diprotodontia > Petauridae > Gymnobelideus > Gymnobelideus leadbeateri. The sequence goes on along the minus strand of WOXC01010965.1, from coordinate 355,080 downwards.
GCCCTTGTTTTCCCAGCCCTGAGCACAAGGTCTAGCACATAACAGATACTTAATGTTTGTTGACTGCCTGACTTACCCATAGTCACACAACTAGAAAGTGCCAGAGTTATAGTTCAAACTCTGTTTTTTTCCGGTTCTAAGGGTATTACCCTTTCCGTTACAACATGGCACCCTCCCCATAGGAAGATTCATACTAGATAATTATTTTTAAAGGCTCGCCTGAGGAAGAAGAAAAGGTAAACAAAAATTTTAAAAAAAGAGGCTGAAATAAACTGGACTCAATGGTACTGTAATTAAACAGTGAATTATTCCAAATATATGACCAAGCTTGTGGTGCCATGAAAAGAATTCTGGATTTAGATTCATAAGACCAGGGTTTATGTTATAGCTCTGCAGATTATTAAACAGGTTATTTGGGGCAAGTCACTTAACCTCAGTTTCTTCATCTATAAAATAAGGTGGTTAGATGATGTCAAAGGGACTTTCCCATTCAATATCTATGAACCTACATATCAGCCATATAGAACTATGTACAGGGCAGTGCTACAGTTAGATCCTTCCAGGATTGACTGATTCAGTTACTCCACCTCTTCCTCATTGAAACTCTCTAAATATGTAGAGGTGACACGGCATTATGGTGATAACGTTTAGTACTCCTATAAACTGCTAAGGGTGGGGTGGGGACTAAAAATAGCAAATGGCTGTTGGGAGAAACCAGAGTAGCCTTTATGGCAAAGGCCAGTGCTGGCTTTGATCATGTGATTTTTCTCTAGAGCAGGGATTCTTAACCTGGAGTCTGTGGACTTAAAAAAAATGTTTTGATAATTAAGATTTCCTTTATAATCCTATGTATTTTATTTTATGCATTTAAAAATATTATTCTGAGATAGTCCATAAGCTTCCCCAGACTGCCAAAGGAATCTAAGAGACAGAAAAGGTTAAGAACTCCTGTTCTACAGTAAGGGACTCTAGGTAGCACCTTTCTCTTATGAGCCCTGTCTCCCTAGAATGTTCTCATCACACAAAAATAAATGAGAATTTGGCCACAAAAGCATATATAAAAACAGCACAATTATCCTGGGTAATGCCAGATAATACGAAGTAATTCAAACCATAAAAATGCAAGGAATTAGGCCTGAAAATGAATTACACACAGAATCATAGCAGTGATTATATATACAAAACTAAATTCAGGGCTTCTATATGGACTTTATTTCAAAAAAATCTCAAGCCTAAAATCCCCTTATCTTCCCTCCTTCCTACCTTTTCTCCCTCCTTCCTTCTTCCTTCCTTCCTTCTTTCCTTCCTTCCTTCCTTCCTTCCTTCCTTCCTTCCTTCCTTCCTTCCTTCTTTCTTTCTATCCTTCCTTCCTTCCATCAGATATTTTCCTTCTAGTATTTCTGGAGCTAAGTCCCATTGATGGCATGTACATTTCTGGCAAAGTGTGACCTTATTTTATTGGAATGGAGATGGGGAGGTGCAAAGGTTCTATTACTACGGTATTTTCTGTAATATTATAAAATGCTTTCAATTTTAACTACTTATGTCATCTGGCTGATTGACAAAAGTAACTACAATTACAGGGGCTCACAAACTGGTTTTGAATTGATGGGGATCCTCTAAGTACCTTGAACTTAACGATAGCTTTTTGAAGAGTTCCACATAGGAGAAGTGTACTGGAGTCGGATACCCATAATGCTACATAGTCCTGACTTCAAATTACTTTAGAAAATACTGAGACTAGAGAAGTTCAATAGCTTGCTCAAGGTACAACAGATAAGTTAGATTTTGAACGGAGGCCCTCTAAGTCCAGATTCAGGGCTCTTTGATTACATCTGCTAGACTGGTGCAGAATAAAGGGCTATTTGATGTCTATGATGTCCAAGTGGTAGCACTACAACTTCTAGATTATCAGTATAGCAAAGGGCAATAAGTATACCCTTCACTGGCTATGGTGGAAAAGGGCCCACCACCTCACTAAAAAAAAGAAAAATAAAACAAAACATCTGACCTCATTCCATGAAATATAAAAGAGTAAGGTCAACCTCCCAAAAGGACAGGGGAGGAGGAAGCCATTCTTTTCTACACAATTCCATTGATATAATCCTCAGAATAATTATCTCTTCAACTCTAGGCCACCACTATCCAAAAGATGCTAAAAACAAGTTTAGAGAAAAGGCGCAAAAAGCAGAAAATGGAAAATAAAAACTCAATGGAAAAGTTTAATGGCTACTAATTGGGATGGAGAGAAGATGACAATCTAATATTTCTTTGCATTCCCTACTACACCTAGCATAGTGTGTTGGACATAATAGGTGCTTAATAAATTTTGAGTGAATATATAAATCTCTCCCTGTCTCCCCACTAAAAAAAAGTATAGTAAACTGAATAGCAACATGTAATAAAAAGAAGGTAAGGCAAGTTTAGACTGAATAGTAAGATATGTTTCCTAGAATAAAACACTGTTTTATTGGATAGTCTCCTAAGAGAATCAGTGGGAGCACCATTTATTACTTACAATATTTACCATCAGACTGGAGGAGCCCTGGAGGGGGTAATCTTGTTATGGAAGAAGGCTAGAATCTTGTTAGGAACTAGAGATAGATATGGGATTTTGATTTTGTTACATTTTGACAGCACAATGTATTTCTGTAAGTTTGTTTTGCAAGTTGAAGGAAGAAAATTCAACATTCAAAGTTACTTTGCATACTAATAGACAGAAATACCATATTTTTGATACTCATCCCCAGACCACTGGGCAAGCTGTGGTAAAAATATATCCTAATAATATAAGAAAATTGAAGATGTTCTCTTTAGTAATAACACTGAAGTTAAATACATTCTATAACAAATGAATCAGATCCAAACTTAGTCATTTCTTAGAGGTTTTGGTCCCTTGGATAATTTAGTATATTTAGTAATTAACAGATGATCACATAAAAGGTCATTTAAAATCCAGCAGTTATATGCTACCTAATGTACTTTGAGAAGTCTACATTTCCAAGAATGAAATTTATATCATGGGAAATAAAACCAATGGTTTATGTAAATCCTTTAAGTTATATCACGAAGTTTAAAATTATTTTAAAGGCAAGAGACTCTTCTTTTAAAGACAATACCTGCTCCAAAGACAACAGACTGCTTTCTTTTCAGCTCTAATTCCATGCAAGTAAAACCGAAAGATAATATAGAGCCCATGTCTACACAGAGGCAGCCCAAGTCAAGTGGACACATTTATTGTATACTACAGTCTCTTTTTTGTACTTATACTTACCCTCTGGAGTAGTGTTAAGATGATTTCTTTGAATTGACAAAACTTTGAGAGACGTAAAGACATTTCTGAAACCCTTTCTTTGGCATTTCCCCATTAAGCTGCTAGGTCTCTGTAGATCCAATGAGATGGAGTGGATTCCATTGTCACTCAGGTTTAATGTTTCCAAAGAGGGAAAACACATAAAAGAGCTGAAAGTTAGCTCAGATATCCTATTGTTACTAAGGTTCAGGTGTTTTATGGTCCAATCTTCTTTTTTCATGTTAGACACTGAGAGCACTCTAATAGAATTGTAACTTAAATCCACTGCGGTTGCTGTTTGTGGTATAGCCATTGGTATATCAGATTTTCCAGTAAAAGAACAATCCATCAAAAGGTCCCCATTCCATCGACATCCAGAGTCAGACAGAATATCAAGTTTTCTCGATCTGGTTGCTGCTGTTCTGGTAAAATAAAGACTTAGCACTATAGTAATCACACCAAGGTAAGAGCTTTTCATAATGCCTATTGGAAAAAAAGGAAAGGAAAAGGAATTATATTATTCACATACAGCAACATATTTTAAAGTCAGAAGCAAATAGAAAGACGGAGAGTCAAACAGAAAGAATTGTAAGTTTTTTTCAAAGAAACTTTTACTTGCTTCTGAAACTAAACATCTTAGTTCTTAAAGATTTTTTTGCTAAGATTTGTTTTCCAACAGATAAAGATTTACCAAAATTAATGTTTGTATCACTTTAAAACAACTAATCTATTTTTTTCTGAAAGTTATTTACTCCCCTGGGTCTCACCTTTAAAACGCTTTTGCTTTTTAAACATCCGTCCCCCAGCAGTCACCCGGCAGTCTACTTTGGAATTAGTGAAACATTATCAAGGTTTGGGACTTTTCTGCTTCCTCCCTGGTTCTACGGAAGGAGCAAAGTCGATTATGCTTATCTACAATTCTTTCCCGAGTGAGACATATGGCTTATTATTAGAGCACTGAGTGGCAGAAAGTTGAATGGGTCAAACAGATCCTGTATGCTAAGAATTTATATATAAACCAAATCAATAAGTAGGAATGAATGTTTAGCCTTCAGTGGCTCTTGCATCTTTGTCTTTGCAGGTGTTTTGGAAAATATTGTCATTCTCAAGTTATAAGATTTAGGAACACACCATGTAGATTGGTTTGTTTGTTTTTTTAAACCTTGCTTTTCCCACATCCAAATAACATCAATAACTTGAACCTTTTTAGGGGCAGGAGACTGAGAATGCTGTAAGTACCACATTCATCTGAATGTAGGCTATTTGAATACATACATACATACATACATACATACATACATACATATATATATATATATATATATATATATATGCGCCTTATTCCCCAAAAGGAGAATTCTCAGCTGGAAAATAATTGCTCCAAATGATTTTTTAAATGAATCTATTTGAGATAAATATTATTTTTTAAAACTTTATTGATGGCTTTTGTTTTTACATAACCTTCATTTCCTAATAGATTCTTCCTGTTACTCTAAACCAGGGACTTATTTCATGTAACAAAAAAGGAAAAAGAAAAGAAATTTTAAAAGTTCAGCAAACGTAAGCAATATAGCAATTGTGTCTGACAGTATATGCAAGGTTCCTCATCCATAGACCCCAACCTCTCTAGTTAAGTGGGGGAAGGGAGACATTTTCCTATTACTATTTCAGGAACAAGCTTAAGTCATTGTAATTATACAATATTCACTTTATTTTTTATATTCTTTACCTTGAAGGTTTTTTTCCCCCTAAATGTAAATAATTTAGGTCACAAAAATATGTAAAGTATCACAGAAGGCTAAAAGGGACCCAAGGAAAATGAATTGATTTGAATTGGCAAATGAACATGGGGAGTTCCTTGTCTTATAAAATGAGGCAATTCTAAGATTCCTTTTGGCTCTAAATCCTATGATGCTAATGCAGGGAGTACATTGATTCATAAGGTCAGAACTCTGGAGCTGGAATGGCCTTTATAAATCTTTACAATCCAGTCCAATCACTTCATCTAGAGGTAAAGAAATGGAGGCCCCAAGATGATGCACAAATAGTGCATCATATATGAACTCCAGGTCCTTCAGATTCAGATCTTCTAATAATTCAATATCCAAAGGGGAGAAATATCACAGGGGCACCAGCCTCTGTCAATGTTTTTCACCCAGTCCTGTGATCCAGCCCATAACTGTGTCTAGAGAGTTGAAAGGATTGAAAAGATTTTTTTTTTCAACTTCAACTTATATGAATTTTAACTGATATAAAACTGAATTTCAGTCACTTTTGCCTAACTCCCAACCAGGTAGCCCAAGAAAAGCCACTTAAAATCCAGATTTTAAATCCTTGAAGGCTAGTTCCTTTAGCCTGTTTCCTGGATTATCAAAAATAAAGAAAATAGCCTGAGGTCATGAGTTTTTTTTTTCAGAGATGGGGTTATTCATGAACAAGCTATGTTAAGACTGGTAGAAGGTAGTGAGGAGCAGCAGCAGGTTGTAGTGATGTTTCTCAGGGCAGCTAGGTGGGGCAGTGGAGAGGGGATTGGACTTGGAATCACCAAGGATCATCATGAGATCAAATCATTCCTTTCGTGCCCCTTTCCACCTACCCCTGCCAAAAACAATCTATTGCTGGACCGAATGGTCTTTTTTTCTTCTATTATCATCCTTTTTGATCTCTCTATAGTATTTATCATAATTATCCACCCTTGTCTTCTGGATATTTTCTCTTTGATGGGTTTTCATGACCCTACTTTGTTGTTCTCTTCCTTACCTAACTGATTCTTCCCTTAAAATTTTTTTTTTCTAAAGAATAGTTCCACACACAGAGAGCACAAAGAGAAGATTCTATAGACAACTGAACCTTCATTTTATATCACTTGCTCTAAAGAAAAAGTCTCTAATGAATTTCATGTGCTTTCTTTTGTTTCCATACTGTGCATTTTAAAAACTGTTTCAATGACCCTCTTTTTGACTAACCCTCTAAAAAACAAACAGATAAAACCCCTTGTAACAAATAAACATAGTGAAGTAAAATGAATTCACACAATGGTTGTGTCCAAAAATGTATGTCTCTTTTGTACTTTGTATTTATCATCTCTTTGTCAAGAATAGGCAACCTACTTGATCAAAGGTCCTTTGGAGACATAGTTGGTCATTGCATTGATGACAGTTTAAATCTTTGAAACTTGTTTTTCTTTCTTTTTGGAGGGAAATTGGGGTTAAGTAACTTGCCCAAGGTCACATGGCTAGGTTTTTGTTTGTGTGTGCGTTAAGTGTCTGAAGCCGGATCGGAACTCAGGTCCTTCAGACTCCAGGAGCAATGCTCTACTCACTGCACCACCTAGCTGCCCCAAAACTTGTTTTTCTTTATAGTGTTGTCCTTCTATAAATTATTCTCCTGGTTTTACCCGTTTCACTCTACCTCAATTCATACTACCCAGGATTTTCTGGAATCATCTCTTTCATTAATTTCTAACAATAATATTCCATTATATTCATGTGCTATAATTTATTCAGTCACTCCCCAATTGATATATTCCCTTATATTCTAGTTCTTTGCCGTTTGTTTTTTCCATTTTAATCCCCTTTGCAGAATTATGAAGTTTGCTTTGCTTGTGGCCATTCCTTTTCTGTTATTAGCCTTCCTCTTAACTCACTCTTAATATTCTCCTTCCCAATTCCCACTTGTTTTTCTGTTAACTTTGATGTATATTCTTCTACACATATTATATATAAAGATATATATTACATTATATATGCCATATATATCTATATTCCTTGATGTATACTCTTCTAATAAAAGGATTTGCTCTGTGAAGTTTGGATTCAAAGGGTTGCACTTGAGGACGGACAGGGCCACATGTTGCCTTGAGGCCACAGGTACCCCACCCCAGCTAGAATCTTATGTTTGCATCTTGAAGTTCCTACTCAGCCCTGTCTTTTCATCAGGAATGTTTAAAAGTCCTCTATTCCATTAAAAATCCATTTCCCCCCTATAGATTCCTACTTGGCTTTGCAGGATAGGTTATTCTTGGTGCAAGCCTATCTCTTTTACCTTTTGAATATTGTATTCCAAGATCTCCTCTTTTTTAAAAATAAATTTCCAAGTCTGTATGTTCCTATCTCCAGTTTCTTAATACTTGAATTGTTTTTTTTTTTTCTGGATGCTTAAAGTCTTTTTTTTTTCCTTTGACATGGGAGTTCTGGATTTTGGCTATGACATTCCAGGACTTTTCCTTTTGAGGTTTATTTTAGTGGATTTATATTAGTGGATTCTTTCCATCTTACTTTGCCCTCTAACAAATCTGGGTAGCTTTCACTTACAACTTCTTAAAATATGGTGTCCTCAGCTCAAGATGCAGAATTAGCCAATGTGGGAATTCATCTGCCTTGACTATGTATATTTATCATAAGGAGGGAACTGGGAGGGAGAAAAAAATGCTTAACTAAAAAAATTCTAACAAAAATAGACATATAATGTCCAGTATTTTTTTTTAAATCATAGTTTTCAAAGAGTCCAGTGATTCCTAAATTATCTTTTATTTTCTTTTTGCTTTTCAGAGGTGGGGACACAGGGCAATTGAGGTTAAGTGACTTGTTCAAGGTTATATGGCTAGTAAATGTTAAGTATTTTGAGGCTAGATTTGAACTCAGGTCCTCCTGACTCCAAGGCAGGTGCTCTATTCACTGTGCCACCTAGCCACCCTTAAATTATCTTTTCTTGACTTGTTTTTCAATTTGTTTTTTCTTTTTTTAATCAGGTATTTTATTTTTTTCTTCAGGGAATTAATTTCTTGGCAATATTTAACACTTTCTCTTCTAAGACAGTTATTCTTATTTCAATTCCTTCTTGTGGAGACTGTGTTTCATTTTTTAAGCTTGCATGCTTAATTTCTTCTAGGTATTCATACAGTCCTCATAGAAAATCCAATTTTTCCTCTGAGTCTCTGTTTATAATTGTTTCCGAGTTACTTATTCCTTCTTTTGGGGCTCTCTAGATCTAGAGGAATCTTTTTATACTTAGTCTTTTCTCTTTAGTTTTAATTCCTGAATTAAGGCTTTGTGTCATGGCCAGGATCTGCATCTTGCTATGTGCATTTGGGTGGAGTGGTCAGTTATGCTTGGTTTCACCCTGGGTCATGTGGGTTCTTGTGCTGACCTTCACCTTATGTGGTAAGTTCCCTCTAAACTTTTAAGTTCAAATCACTAGATATTTCAGGCTCTTTCTGGCATTTCAGGATAGAATGTTAGCAATCTCAGAGCCCTTGGTTTTAGAGTGTCCTGATCCCCACTTGTGGAATTTCTGTACCCCCTGGGACTGCCTTGAAGAAGCCCTTTACTCTTACTGCCTCAGGACACAGAGTCTCGTAGCTACCTATATCCTTGGCCTGTCAGGTGGGGTGCTAGCTTTTCTGGTAGCCCCTTTTGCTATCATAGCTCTGAGACTTCTGACTGATCTTTTGTATAGTTTTTGGAGCAAAAGTAATCACTTATCATTGTATCTCTTTGGATTTCTTGATCATTATTCTACATGAACTTGAGAATTTTTCTGGAGTAGGTACATGGGAGGTAGGTGGTCTCAACTGACAAACATTTGTCATTGTTTAGGTAGCCATGATGGTCTGAAATATAGCTGATTCCCTGGCATAGGTGTATATCTTGAGTCCTCTACTTTTCTTTTTCTACACTCTTTCTTGGTGATCTCATCAGCTGCCTTTGATTCAATTATCATATCTACACTGAAGATTCTCAAGTCCAGTCCTCAGTTGTCTCCTGAGCTCCAGCCCCAATCTCACCTTCCCAAATGGAACTCTGATATACAACTCAAATTCAACATATTCAAAAGAGAAGTCATCTTTCCTCTTAAATTCACCAGTTCTCCTAAATCCTCTATTTCTGTTGAGGGAATTACCATTCTAGTGACCCAGTCTCACAACTTAGCCATCTTCCTGGATTCTTCACTTTCTTGCTTACCACCAATACCCAATTAGTTGCTAAATTCTCTCAAATCCATCAACATCTTTCAAATCCATCCCCTTTTCTCCACTTATGCCAGTACCATCCCTAGTCCTGGCTTTCTTCACATCTTGCTTAAACCAATCTTTTCATTTCTTGCCCTGACTTCAACATCTCTCTCTTTACTAATTCATCTTCTGAACAGCTTTTCAATTGATTTTCCTATTGCAAATATCTGATGATCTCACTCAAGAAGCTATAGAGATGTCTCATTGCCTGGATAATCAAATATAAATTCCTATGTTTGGCATTTACAGCCCTTCATAATCTGGCTCTAGTCTATCTTTCTAGACTGATTACATATTATTCCCCTTTGCACACTCTAAATTCTGAGCAAATTGGCCCTCTTCTGGTTCCTTGCAAATGATATTTCATCTTTGCTCAGGCTCCCTGCCAAGTCTAGAATGCTCTACTTTCTCAACTACTCCTTTTAAAGCTCTTATCTCCCTTAAAAATCCAACTCAAGTGCCACCATCTTCAGGAGGTCTTCTCTGCCTCCCTAAGTTGCTAATGCCCCTGAGCACATTGCAATTATTTTTCCCCCAACCACTTTTCATTATTTATTTTGTATATATCTTGTATTGTATCTGTGAATTTGTTGTATTCTGCTAGATTGAAAACTTCCCAAGGGTAAAGACTCCTTCATTTTTGCATGTTTCTGTTGTGTTCAGCTCTGGGTGACACATTATAGGAATGACATTGATAAAATGGAGAATGTCCAGAAGAGTTCAAACAAGATGGTGAAAGGTCTTGAGTCAATTCTCAGTGAGGATTGGTTGCAAGAATTGGGGATGTTTAACCTGGAGAAGAAAAGCTTCAAAGAGTATGTGTTATCTGGGTTCAAGTATTTGAAGAATAGTTATGTGGAAGGAAGATTAGAATTCTTCTGTTTGGCCCCATAAGAAGGAAACAGAAACAATAAGTGGATATCACAAAAAGACAAATTTAGGTTTGATATTTGGAAACAAGTTAGTACTGTTCGAGAGAGGATGAGTGGCTTCAGGAGTAATGGGGTCCCCCTACCTCCTTTGGAGGTTTTCAAGAAGAGGTTGTATTGCTATTTGTGGAGTTTTATAATACAGACACCTTTTTGGGTATGGGTTAGATTAGAGGGCCACTGGTGTCCCTTCCAATTATAGAATTCTGATTCATAGGGCAGAGAGTCTTTGGTAACCATATCATTGTACAATTCTAATTCTTTTTTTTATAGTTTTTTTTTTCCCAACTAGAGGTAAAGATAGTTTTCAACATTCACTTTTATAAGATTTTGAGTTCCAAATTTTTCTCCCTTCCTTTCCTTCCCTTTCCTCAAGTCAACAATCTGATACCGGTTATACATGTACAATCATGTTAAACATATTTCCACATTAGTCATGTTGTGAAAGAAGAATCAGAACAAAAGGGAAAAACCACTAGGAAGAAAAAGCAAATTGAAAATAGTGTCCTTTGATTTGCATTCAAACTCTGTTAGTTCTTTCTCTGAATGTGGTTAGCATTTTCCATCATGAGTCTTTTAGAATCATCTTGGATTCTTGGGTTTTTTTTTTTTTTGATAAATTTTGTTTTTACATCATAACTCTTTCCACATATTTCTCAACTGTACCAAGCTTACCCTTGTTAACAATGAAAAACAGTTCATCAAAACCAACTTACAGAAAACCTATATCTGACAGTATCTTCAGCACTTCAAACCAGTACATTACCACCTCTCCACAGGAGGGAAGAAGATGCATTTCATTATTGTTCTCTTCTGCAATGGGTGTTAATTATAAGCATTCAGTCTGGCTCCTGTTTAGTATTCTTTTTTGTTTACATCTTTTCATTTTTCCTTAACACTATTTTATTTTTTCCAATTGCATATAAAGATAATTTTCAACATTCATTTTTGTAAGATTTTAGGTTCCAATTTTTTCTCCTTCCCTTCTCTCTCCCCAAGATAGCAAGTAACCTGATATAGGTTATACATGTACAATCATGTTAAACATATTTTCACATTAGTCATGTTGTGAAAGAAGAATCCAAACAAAAGAAAAAAACCACAAGAAAGAAAAAACAAAAGACAAAAAAAGTGAAAACAGTATGCTTTGATCTGCATTCAGACTCCATAGTTCTTTCTCTGGATATGCATAGCATTTTCTATCATGAATCTTTTGGAGTTGTCTTGGATCATTGTATTGCCAAGAAGAGTTAAGTCTATTATAGTTAATCATTGCACAATATTGCTGTTGCTATATATTATGTTCTCCTGGTTCTGTTCCCTTCACTTAGCATCAGTTTATGTAAGTCTTTCTAGGATTTTCTGAAATCTGCCTGCTCATCATTTCTTATAGCACAATAGTATTCCATTACATTCATATACCACAACTCATTTAGCCATTCCACAATTGGTGGACATCCCCTCAATTTCCAGTTCTTTGTCACAACAAAAAGAGTGGTTATAAATATTTTTGTACATGTGGGTCTTTTCCCATTTTTCTGATCTCTTTTTTTTTCAAAATGGATTTGTAAAAATTGTATTTGTTACAGTGCTCACAAATGTTTTATACTAAATAAACAAATATCAATACTACATTTACAAAGTCCTTTTTTCCCCTTAGAATTTCTTAGGCCACCTCCTTATACTATATACAGTATTCCTTAATGGAAAAAAATGCACAGTAAACCAGCTGTTTAAAAGGCTGTGACATAAGAAAACCAACCCTAATTTGTTAGATGAACTCCCTAGTTTGTAACATTTCAGGGTTGGGTTCCCATATTAAGTTGGTACTTCTGCCCCCACTCTAGCCATGTAAAATACTGACACTTAAAAAAACCAACAAAACAAAAGCAAGTGAAATAAAAACCCAGGAGAACCCTTTGATTCGATGCTCTTTTTCTGAAGAGAAAAAACAAAAACAAAAAAACCCTAAATTCATGACTCAGAATTTTGGAGTGGTTGGCGTGCCTCTCTTCAGTTTACTTTTTGACTGGCTGCCTGTATGCTGATGCCGATGGAGCTGAGCTGTTTGTGCTGCTGCTGCCATAGCCATTTGATGCTGTAAGAATCGCAACTGTTGTATCTGTTGCTGCTGCTGTTGAAAGGCAGAGGAGAGCTGGAATCTCTGCTGAGGAAGGCTTTGCTCAGGTCTGTTCTCGGCAGAGCCAAGCTGAGACAACACAGCTGCCTGGGACTGCATAAAGCTCCCAACTCCAGTCAGGTTAATAACAGCAGCTTGTTGAGCAGATAAGGCCTGATCTTGACTGGCTGTACCTGGTTCAGAACTCTGTTCTGGTCGCTGAGGATTAGAAGTTGTAGGGGGCTGAGACTGTTGCTGTGGAGAAAAGGGAGAGAGCTGCTGTGGCTGTTGCTGCTGCTGCTGCTGGAGTGGATTGAAAATGAGTGAACCACCTGGAAGCTGGAGTAGATTTAAGGGCCTGAGACTTGAAGTATTTTTTAAACCAAAGGGGACACCTGATTGAGAGGCTGACTGCATTGCAGCTGGCAATGCACCTGGTACCAGACCTCCTGAGGGTAAAATGCCACTCAGATTTAAACCTGCAGGGGTTATGGCACCAGTATTACACCCGAGCATGGGATTTGAACTGCTCATCAATGCCTGTGCTCCACATACAGAGCCCACTACATTGATGAAGTTAAGTCCAGCAGGGTTTGCCATGACTTGGGTGGACGTGGTTCTTTGTGATGAGCTGGCAGGTGACAGAGCAGCTGGAGAAAGCATGCTAACTTGACTAAGATCCGTGGAAGGTTTCCGAGAAAGACCAGGTGGCTTAGAAGTGGGGGGAGGAGTTGGGGACTTATGATGGCTGCCGGACTGCTGTGGACTAAAAATATTACCTGAAGAGCTACTTCCTGAGCCTGAAGGAAGTTTAATGGGTGGAGGCCGATGTTTTACTCCCTTTCCCAACACTGATGGCTGAACCAATAAGCTCTCGGGTGTGATTTTTTCTTGAATTTCCCGATCAGGACTTGGTCTGATGCGTTTTCTAGATCTTTGTGGAGTAGTTGTGGGAGACAGCTCAGCTGTACTACTTCCTTCTACTCCACCTTCTTGGCTGGTCGATAATTCCATTTCTTTCCCAGGAGAAAGCTAAGATTGCCAGATCCACTTGAGTGGGACATCTTCACTGGACATTTAGCTTCATTCTGAATCAACTCTTGGTACTGATTAATTATTCTTTCACCATCAGTCTTTGATCCAATAAGGAACTGGGTTGGTGTCAATGGATTCTCACTATCTTCATCACTTCTATAAGTCTGTATTTTCCCATAGTATTTTCCCATTACCAAGTGACTGAAAAATGGTTAGCTTTGTTTTCTGAAACTGATTACCAACTTCACATTCAAACACATAATCTTCTTTTATCTCATGTGCTGGCCAGACAGTTGGCTGTGAGTCATCAGATTTGATAGACTTTTCCACTTTAGCATACTTTTCCACATCCACTTCTGAAGGTGTAGTCAAATAACAGGGGTTCTGTTTCCACATATCCACACAATTTCCTGCTTTAGAAATTTTGAGGTCATACTGCTGGGCTGTTTTTCTCTCTTTTCTTTTCTGTAAGTAATCGAGCAATCTTAGCTGTGGAGGAGCTGTGGAGTGGGACACATCTTGTTGCCGATTCAGGGAAGACCTGGAGTACCTCTTGAAACATCGTTTCATTGGTCGAGTATTCATCTTCTGTTTATTATAGAGCAATCTGTTTGCAGTACAGGTCACAGCTATAGAAGGATCAAGACACAATGGTTCTGCTGTGGCTAAGATAAGCTGGCTCTCAAGGAGAAGTTTGTCTTCTTGTGCCCATTTATGGTTATCACTTGTTATAGAATGAACATCACAGATTAAAGTCTGCATTGTTGGATGTAAGAGAATATGTCTACTTTGGTAACCTGGGGATTTCATATTCCCAGATTGCCTGTAGTCCCGTATTTCTGCTATGACACATCCACAATGAAAAATATTAACCTGAGATTTTTCAAGGAGATCAACCAAAATGGGCGGTAATTCTTCAGCATCCAAGTATTCAAGCAATTCTCGTTCTTCATAAGGCAGACGAATGGTTTCGGAATCTGAACCATTCTTTCCCCTGAGCATCAGAGAATAGCCCTCATTTCCTGGGTAGAGGTTGACTACTAGACAGGAGAGTGTTTCTTGCATAGTTTCTCTAGCAAGTTCACATTTCGTCTCAGCTTCTTTATCTCAGGCTCTTTCTCACATTCTTCTATATATAAGTCGTATAGCTTCTGAAATACAGATTTCCTTCCACTAGATAAATATTTCCGTTTAGGAGGTCTCTGATGGGCACTTTCAATGACATACTCTGCATGATCCAAAGCTAATTCTAAAGCTTGTTGCATTGTAGTATTAAAAAAAGTAACCAAAAGATGAAAATAATTTATGTGCGCTGATGAAGTGTGGTGACAATCATGTCCAAGATCAATTTCAAAGTACTGCCCCTGTGGCAGCGGCGGCTGGGGCGTTTGGCCTCATGACGGCGCCGCCAGCTCTGGCCTTGGCAGGATGATCCACACAACGAGTGAGCCGCAGCTCCCCCCGGCCCAGCCCTGCCTGGCCTGGCCCCGCCGAACGCACTCAGCTCCCTCCCTCCCTGCCCCCCGCCTGGCCGGCGGCCTTTCTGATCTCTTTATGATAACCTATAGCCCTTTAGGCATAGTTCCAAATTGTTCTCCAGAATGGCTGGATCAGTTCACAACTCCACCAACAATGCATTAGTGTTCCAATTTTCCCACATCTTCTCCAACATTTATAATTTTCCTGTATTGTCATGTTAACCAATCTGATAGATATGATGTGGTACCTAAAAGTTGTTTTGACTTGCATTTCTCTAATCAATAGTGATTTAGAACATCTTTTCATATGATTATAGATAGCTTTAATTTCTTCCTCTGAAAACTGCCTGTTCATATCCTTTGACCATTTATCAGTTGAGGTATGACTTACATTCTTATAAATTTGACTCAATTCCCTCTATATTTTAGAAATGAGACCTTTGTCAGAGACACTGGTTGTAAAAATTCTTTCCCAATTTTCTGCTTCCCTCCTAACCTTGAATGCTTTGGCCTCGTGTAAGAACTTTTTAACTTAATGTAATCAAAAATATCCATTTTTGCATTCACAATGTTCTCTAACTCTTGTTTGGCCATAAATTCCTATTCTCCATGAATCTGACAGGCAAACTATTCCTTGCTCTCCTGATTTTCTTATAGTATAAGCCTTTATATCTAAATTGTGTATATATTTGGACTTTATTTTGGTATATGGTATAAGATGTTGGTCTACTCCTAGTTTCTGCCATATTATTTTTCAGCTTTCCCAGCAGTTTTGTCACACAATGACTTCTTATTCCAGAAGCTGGGGTTTTGTGTACCTAACCTATTTCACTGATTCAGCACTCTATTTCTTAGCCAGTAACAAGTAGTTTTGATGATTGCTGCTTTATAATACAAGAACTGGTATGGTTAGGCCACCTTCCCTAACATTTCTTTCATTAATTCCCTTGATATTCTGGACCTTTTATTCTTCCAGATGAATTTTGCTATTATTTTTTCTAGCTCTATAAAATTATTTTTTGGTAGTTTGATTGGTATAGCATTGAATAAGTAAATTAATTTAGGTAGAATTGTCATTTCTATTTTATTAGCTCACCTACCCATGAGCAACTGATGTATTCCCGATTGTTTAAATCTGACTTTATTTGTGTGAAAAGTGATTGTGTTCATATAGTTTCTGGGTTTTTCTTTCCAGGTAGACTCCCAAATATTTTATATTGTCTATAATTCTTTTAAATGGAATTTCTCTATCTCTTGCTGCTGGGCTTTGTTGGTAATCTATAGAAATGCTGATGATTAATGATGATTTATTTTACACCCTGCAACTTTGCTAAAGTTGTTAACTGTTTCAAATAGTTTGGTTGATGTTGATTAGATAAAGTTTGAATTGTTTAGAAATCCAAGGCTATTTATGGTGGAGCACCAGGGTACCTATTCGAATTTATTTCTCACTGCTGCTTAATATAAGCCTCCCTTCCCCCTTCATCAGACTACTCTCCTCCCTGAACACTCAGTGGAGACCAAGTATCTTCCTCTCAAAATCCTCCTCCTACATCATGAAGTAGAAGTGTACCTGGATTTCTATACTTAACTGTGATTGTAAGGAGCTCAGTAATCTGCTTCCATTCAAACTGCCATCTTGGTTGGAAGTCAAGAAGTTGAATTTCTAAACTAAAGGTGAGCTTGACTTTAATTCCTGAAAAATTTCTGGACCATATTATTAAATGTGGTTTGTGATTACTTAAGAAGGAAACAGTGATTACTATGAAGCAGCGTTGATTCATCAGGAACAAATCATTCCAGGCTTATCTCTGCCTTTATTTGAGAAGTTTACTTACTGGTACATCAGGGGAATAATGTAGGCACAACATGTCTGGAATTCAGCATAGCATTTGACACAACAACAATAATAATAACTAATGTATATGTAGTCCTTTAAGTTCTGCAAAGTGCTTTATATGTATTGACAATATCCTTGTGGACAAGATCTGAAATAATCTTGAGATGAGAGCGTAGTTAAATGGATGTAGAATTGGCTGAACACTTGGACTCCAAAAATGATGATTTGTGCTAACCAGGAAGATTTTAGTGGAGTACCCCAAGGATCAAATCTTGACTCTAACTCTATTCAACATAGTTATCAGTTATTTTCTGAATATATACATATATATAATTAAATGCATATATGTATGCGTATATATGTATGTATACATATCAGTTATTTTCTGAATATATATACAGATATATGTGTGTGTGTATATATATCAGTTATCAGTTATTTTCTGAATATATATCAGTTATCAGTTATTTTCTGAAATTTGCAGACAATATGAAGGAATATGAGGAAGCTTTGAGGAACAGCTAATATACTGGACAAAAAGAATCAGGACATCAAAAGATCCTGAGAGGTCAGAATGAATTGGTGCCTCTAAGAAAAGTGAAATTTAAGACAACTAAATGTTGAATACCTACTTGTAGGTTAGAAACAAATGGTACAAGTATAGTATTGGGGATGTGATGTGGCGTGTGAAAAATACTGGGCATTTTAACTAAAATGCTGAG
This sequence comes from Gymnobelideus leadbeateri, assembly GCA_011680675.1. Taxonomy (NCBI): domain Eukaryota; kingdom Metazoa; phylum Chordata; class Mammalia; order Diprotodontia; family Petauridae; genus Gymnobelideus; species Gymnobelideus leadbeateri. The sequence continues at coordinate 337,652 of WOXC01010965.1, read as the reverse complement.
AGCTTATGAGTCAAATATGACTTGCAAGGCAAACTAAAAGGCTAGAAGTAGCTTTGTCAGGCTGTACTCATACTATTACTAGTATACATTTAAGTAGCACTTTATGGTTGCCAAAGTTTGCTATAGATTATCTCTTTAGAGCTTCACAATAATCCTCTAAGACAGATAGTATCATTTCCAGCTAAGGCAACGCAATATTAACAGTATTAAGGCAATATTAGCACAGTGTCTGGAATGTAGTAGGTGCTTAATTATGTTTATTGACTGGTTGATTTATTGATTTTACAGATGAGGAAGCTGAGGCTTCAAAGGGTTGTGACCTATCTAGGGTTGCACAGCTAGTTTTGTCTGCAAAGATCTGAACCCAGATCTTCTGGACTTTGAGTTCAGCCCTCATTGGCACTATATCATGCTGCTGCCTCTCCATAATGGAAGCAGTGCCCAGACTGAAGAAGAGGTTAGTCCCACTGTACTTTATTTACCCTGGTCAGACCACTTTGCCTTGGGGTATTGAGTTTATGGAAGAAAACTGACAACTACGTCCAGAGAAGGGCGACAGGAGGGTAAAGAGACTTGAAACTACACTATGCAAGGCAAAATAAAAGGAGCTGAGGTTACCGAATCCAGATAAACACTCAAAGGGTTTACAAGAAATTTCTTAAAGAATGTGAACTAGGGTAATGGGTCTAAACTTGTTTCATTGGATTCTCTTCCTAACTACAAGCTTTTACCCATATACATATCTCAGAATAATGTTTTTAAATAATTGAAGGAAATGCTAAATTTCAGTTAGGGTTTAGTAAAAATAAAGATGTAATTTTTTCCCCCATCAAAATTCATGGGCCCCCACAAATCTGTTCACAGATCCCCCTGGAGTCTAACAGCAGGTTAAGAACTCCTGTTATAGAGCCTCTCCACCCACCCACCCAAATTCCCTGCACTTGAATGAATAGAAATGACACCTCCCATCAAAATCTACCTCTGCTGTAAAGATCTGGGGGATTGAGTGGATGGGGTTAGAAGAGTTTTCTGACAAGAATTACAAACATGCCAGAGAACATGGTGGTAAAATATTTATAGCATTTTTTTGTTTTATGCAATTTCAGGGGGCTAAGTTTATAAAATACTTGTCTCCTTATTTATAACTACAATATTTAAATATACAAATGTTTATCAGACATTGGTAGCCAGAAAGAAATATGAATATTGGCTGTCAGAATAGTAAAAATCATAATTTACTTATCTAACATTAAGTGACTACTATGTGGCAAGGTACTTTGGTAGATATAAGAACACAAAAATAGATACACTCTGCTCTTAGGAGAATCTAAAGTGGGGAAAGGAAAGCATAGAAATAAATATGATACAAGGGAAAGTGAGATAAGTGTAAAGGAAAGATCTAAGCAAAGCACTAGGAGTAATTTGAGTGGGAGAGATCTTTCAGTTGTGGGGGGATGGGAAGGGATGGGATAGGGCAGGGAAGGTTTCAGAAAAGTGGTAACTGAGTAAGGCTTTGAGGTTAGGGAAGAACTTTGGAAATGAGATTGTGCAATTTTTTGAAGACAAAGATATGATTTAAAATTATTTTTTGAAAGGAGATTTAAAAATTCCCTGCTTCTATGGGGGGAAAAACCCTTTTTACCTTTTTGGGGGGTTTTGTTCTTATTAGATCGCCTTCTGAAATAATCTTGCAAAGTCAGTCAAGAGATATGCACTACTGTGACAAAACCAGTCTTTTCCTAATGCAACTGGCTTCTGCTCCAGCTTTCCTAACTGTGGCCTCAGTAATCCCACTTCCCACATGGTGTCCTCCCCACCTGATTGGCTCCAGCTTCCTGATCAAGAGGCCTAAAGTCTCAGGGGACTGCAGTCTGGGCCTCTCAGACCTGATGGGTGCCTGCGGCCACACTATTTGCTATACTCCCATGACATAGAGTAGACACATTCTGAGTGTTCTGGTATCCTTTTTATTCTTGCTGTGTTAGGGCAAAGCTGACCTCTTTTTCCTTTGCTAAATGTCCTTAATATCATCCCAACATTGAACCTGAAGAGGGTGCTGGGACAAGAGCCCTACAATTACATTAGTGCCAGAGTTCTGAGAAGATAAAAAGTAACCCTTATAATGCCTTAAAGTGAGAAGTAGTCATTTCTCAAAATGAAAAAGTTTAAATTAGAGAACAAGTTTCTATGGAAATTAGAAACTAAAATGAATGTATTTAAGTGAATGAAATAATGTGTGACATAAAGAAGAAGGGTAAGAGGAAAAGTAAAAACAAAAAGAACTCACTCTGGGAAAAGTAAAAAAAGAATTCATGCTAGCAAAGGAGAAATAGAAAAAGCAGAATCAGCACTTTAGTTGGAAGATTTTTGTTGATAATGGAAGTGTTCTTTCAACATAATTTAGGAGGCAATATTACTTCTAAGAACAAAAATTTTTGGATTCCTGGGTGAATCAAAGGCACATTTAAAATAGATTCTGTTTTATTTACTTGTAGGGTAAGCAGTGAGAAGGGACTGGGACATAGGTCTTTGGTTGACCACTGAAGTCTTCCAGGAGACTCCTTGGTCCTTCTGAAGCAGTCTGGAAACAGTAGGGCCAGGTGCTACTAGATCTACCTGAGGTTAGAGAGTTGGCAAACCCTCTCCTCTCCAATTGTGGTTTGTCGGTGTTGCATGGCATGAGGGCATGCGCAGCACAAAGTGCCCAAACTTTGGCTTCAGAACCAAGGCTGCAGTAAAGTTGTGTGATGCAACACAGGGCAAGGGCTGTCACAGACACCTCAGATTCATTACATGTTTGATTTTTAATTAACTTTTGGTTGTTGCACATGCAGAAACCTTTTACTGTTGCCAAATTTTTCATGACCCCATAATGGAGATGTCAACCAGCACCTTTTCATTTGAGTTCTATGAGAACAAATTAGCCCACCCACCTATGCTTACCAGGGCATAATGAGGTGGTGCATACTAAGAAGTGGGAGGTTAGCCACCTTAGCAAATACCAAATTATTAATAAGAAGCCTTTAAAAGCAAATGCAACAGCAATAACGATATAACATTATTAAACTACATTTAATCATGTTAATTTTGATGTGATTTTCAAATAGAAACCTATCAACATATAACCCTTAACAAATTAGCAGAAATTTGTTTATATCATCTTTATTGTAAATAAAGATCATTACCATGTTACATCAACTAAAGTTAGCAATCCAGAACAGATTTATATAATTACTTTTTGTATGGCAGAATTGGTAAACACCAACATCTTTGAAACAGATTACAAATTATCAGCATTTCAAAGGTACAATGGTCTCTTTAGTGTCATGTTTAGCACCACTGAACTCTCACCTCCTAAAAATGAATTTAATTACCAATGGGCAACAATAATTACTATAAATAATTACTACACAAAGTGTAATCAAGTAATACAAATATGTGTATATATATATATATATATATATATATATATACACACACTTTAAAATGTGTAGACCAGCAAATTATATACAAGAAGTTCATGCTTTCCCTACTATCATAGATTTAGAGGAAAAGGGTTCTTAAATGCCATCTAGTCCAAATTGCTCATTTTATAATGAGGTTAAGAGAGGTGTGACTTGTCCAAGGTCACCTAGCTATTATATGGTAGGGCTGAGATTTAAACCCAGATTCTTTGACTCCAAATTCAATGCTCTTTCCAATACAATATAGTCTTTCTATGAATTGACTACTTTTTCTAAAAATCACTGAAGGCCAATCCTGGGTTTCAGAACTTTACCCATTCCTGGAAAGGAAGATTTAGCCTCAATATAAGGGAAATGTTCTAGTAAGGAAAGTTGTCTCCATGTAGAATGGCTGTCTCTGGAGGTAGGTGATTCCCCTTCACTGGAGCTATTCAAGCGGAGGCAAGATGACCACTGAGGAAGGGCATTATGAAGGGGATTCCTTTTTGGGTTTCCCTTACAAAGCTAAACCTATGATGGCATGAACTTGGTTTCAGGAATATAGTCAAGCACCATCTCGTGGCAAGAGAGAGTAACATTGAATTTTTATTTAATCAAAGCCTTATGGATGTGCAATGATCCTCGAACCCCACCCCCAACCCCTTTTGCTGTTTGGTTTTCTTATGTGGTTTACAGGAGTGTATTGCAGCAAAAAAGTAGGGACTGCTTACTTGTAAAGTATTTTAAAACGCTATCTTTTGAAGTTATTTGGTAAACTGCACCAAATGATCCTATCTAGTCAAAAGCACTTGGGATGGGTGTGAGCATATACATATATATATATACACACACACACACATACATGTATAAATACACATATGTATATAAATCAAAAACAAATGACAAAATTTCAAAAAGAATTAAAAATAGATTATGTGTGATTATTTAATAAACAATATTGTGCAATAAACTTAAACAGTTTGTGTAAAATACTTATTTAGATAAATCTGAATAAAGCACATAACTGTAAAATGAATAGCTGGGGGAACTTGAATTTAATGAGATTTCTAATTGAAGTATATTAGGAAGGACAAAGTGCTAGCAAAATTGAGGCCACAATTCTGTTATAAATTCTTAAAAGTGCAACTTTCAGGATTAGGAAAAGATCCAATGGTTATTTCAATTAAATTTAATGAACCCAAGGTTATGTTTAGGTTTTGATAAATATTTTGTTTTTAAGCTATTTACACAGACAATAGTAACACTATTAAATATGGGGTTTTTTTTTAGACTTCCTTGTCTACACAATGTAAGTAATCATTAAAAAATACCTGCTAGATTAAAATACTATGTAAATGTAAATTTAAACCTATTTCCAGGATAAAAAAGAAATAGGTGGAACCTGTGATTCATCACTGAAGACTGTTTAACAGTAGGCCAACTCACTTTAAGGGCGCCTTTAAGGCCTATATATAAATAATATTTAACAAAATAATAATAGTACAAATAAGAAATGTGTTAAACACAATTAAATTGTTGGTAGAATGGGGAATAGAGGAGGATTTTAAGAGTGGATACTGTAATTCTACTTTACTAATCTAAAAATTATTTGTATTATTCTCTAGTATGGCAAACAACTGTATAATACAGGGCTTATTTTAGTACAATGCTTTGGAACCAGCTTATTTCTGATTTTTAAATTTGGCAATGACTAGTCAAGTTTTCTTGACTGAAGAAATTTATTTACCATCTCTTCTGTTCTATTTAGGTGAATAAATTTTGTTTTCTTAAAAACACACACACAGACACACAAAACCTTATAGGTTATTTTGAATTGGTCTTTTGAAGACCAAATACCTTCATTTTCATCTTCTTAGAGCTTCAGATTAGATATTAAAATGTTTCCTTATGTTATTCATGCAGTACTACCAGAACGAAATGCTGAATACTCATTAGTATTACGTGATAGTGTAGTTATACTCAACATTACTTAAAGTAAAAATCTGGTGTCACAAAATATTTTCTTCAGGACTCCTAACTAGGTTTCTATTTTCTTATTACATATCACATTTGTTTAAAATTCCTTTGATCTCACTGACTAAGGTAAGAGAGACTCTGGCCCATGATTAATTCTGTATGAAATCTCAAGTCATTATTCTTAGAAGCCCAAACCACATAGAGTCTATAAATAAAATTTTAATTTTTCCAGATTTTAAAAATATATATAGATTGTATAACTTTTTAATATTTTAATGAGTGGTCACTCCTCAAAATTATCAAAAGCTTACTTATACTGAGTCTAACAGCTAAACCAGCCCTTTGTTCTGTGGACAAGAAATTATGTTTAAAAAACATTTCTTGAAATGTTTCATTTTGATTTTACTCATTTCTCATAATATTTTAAAAATAGATTTGTCTAATACCTAGCACAGTGTAATTGAATGGAAAATGTTAAGGTTCTGGCTATTTTCATTCAGAATATTTTAAATTTAGAGGTTATGTAACAGATCTATTAATGCTAGGCTGTTAAAATAACTACAATGCAATTATCATAAACTCTGGAAAAACAATGGCTTGCATGCATGCACTAAAAAAAAGGAAAGACAATTATAAACACACTGATGACTTTTTTTTTCTCTTTCTCTTCCGCTCATCTAATGTGTGTTCCCACAAGGGTTATCTGAGATTTGGCAGCCCATATTTTGGCCTGTCACTTGTACTTTGAACAGAGTTCCATCTGCACACATACAGAGCTTGTAGCGTACCCAGTCACCATTATTTAACTGATCTCCAAAGGAAGAACTTGGTAGGCGAGAGGTGCTGACCATCACAGATCCATTTAGGATGATGCTATGTTCCTATTGGGAGAATAATAACATAGTTCATTTACTATAAGCAGTAGTAGTGGGAACAAGAGTTAATAAATGCAATTTACTTGCAAAAGTAACAGGAAAAAGGGATTGCTACAGACAAATGAATTCAAACTCAACTAGAGTTTAATATGTAATAGTCAACCTGCCACACATTTTGTTTTTCAGCCCCTAAATTGGTGCTACACTGGAATTCTCATGGCCACAACAGTAATGTCATGTCATGTCATATCATCATGTCTGTAATGCCATGTAATGTAATGTAATGTAATATAATATAAGGAAACATCTACAGAGGATTAAAAAGTGAATAGTCATAGTCACTTATAAAGTTTCATGCATACCAAGTCATAATACAGGGCTAAGGAATGGACCTGTGACTCACTGGTACAGGGAACTCCCTGGATGAAGAAAATTCCCTTCTATCAATGTAGGTCAGCACCTTCTCTGTTAGTCTTTGAGTTGCCTAAGACTCTGAGATGGTAAGTGACTTATCCAGGGTTACAAGACCAATACATGCCAGAGGCCACTTTGGAACCCAGGTCTTTGTGCTTCTGAGTCAAGAACAAGATGCTGCCTCTCAGTCATACTACTATATAGTACTAATAATGCCACTGACCAAAAATTAGCACAATGATTTTGATAAATAGCACAAGGAACCACGTTTTTCTTCTTGGTTAGGAAAATGATTTAATTTCTATAACTTTGTCATAATTAGATATAGGATTCAAACCAGTTTTATATATCTAAATATAGATATTCCAAACAAAATTTGGTACATACCAGACCTTTTTCCAACCTACTGCTTCCCAAACCTTCCTTTTTTTTGAGGGGAGAAGGTGGGCAATTGGGCTTAAGTGACTTGCCCAAGCTCACACAGTTAAGTGTCTGAGGCCGGATTTGAACTGAGGGCCTCCTAACTCCACGGCTGGTACTCTATTCACCACCTAGCCACCCCTCCCCAAACTTTCTTATGTATGTGTTCTAGATGATTTTTTTTGCAGGACCCTGTTGGAGTATTAAATTATGATGTGAACTCGATTTATCTTAAAACTATTTTGAATATAATCTGTTAGTTATAAAAAGTAGCATAAAGTTAATTTTTCACTGTAGGATTTCAGTAAGATCATATTACAACATTTTGAAAGTATATAATAGTGCTATGTTTCATCCTGTTTAACCAAATTAATATATAATTTTGGTCACAATTAATATTTTGGACCTGAAAGAGGTACTCATTTGAGTTTTTGATTCTTTCTTGGTACCATTCTTGTCACTAATGAATCTTCTTCAGAAAAGAATTTTCTTCTGTAGTAACAACTCTGATAAATAGTTTGAAACAATTATTTATATAGTTATATAATAGAAGTTTGAAATAGTTATTTAGTAAATTACTTTATTGATCTTAATTGTATTTAAACAAAAAAGGAATATGCATGCTCAAAAATACTGGTAAGAAAACACATTTAAGAAACATAGAAATCATGCATTTCTTCCTGCTTTTAGCAGATACACAAATTTATGAGTATATATACACTTATTGGTCTGAACATGTGATTTTATTGACTTCAAGAACTCTGGATTATGAAATTCCCTCTACCAAATGCAGACTGGCAACTGCTCTGAAATTTATGGCCCACAGAGTTGCCTGGGTTATTGGAAGATGCAGTGACTTCCTAGGGTAAAGTAGCCAGTCTGTCAGATGCAGGGCTTAACTCAGATTTTCTTTGTTCTGGGAATAGCTCTCTAGTTACTATGTTACAGTGCCCCTTAAAATAATATACTGAAGGGAAGTAATAGCAAAAGGTTATTTATTAAATTGTTTCTAAATTTTATGTTATTGCTTCACAATCAGACTTCTTTAGCTGTATTTTAAAACAAATGAGGTAAGCGAGTTTCAAACTCTGTATTGATTTTGCCACCTAGTGGTCAGAAAACTTTATGTTCTTATTCCAAACAGTATATTATGAATTTTAAATTATTCACTGCTGTTCCCATAAATTGAATTATAAGTCTTTTAAATTTGATTTGTTTTTATTGAATTATAGATACAGAGTGCTTTTCTACTATTTCAAAGTGCTTTCATAGATATGGTCTCCTTTGTTCCTTTAAGGGCTAATATATGGTACCATTAGCCCTTTAAGGGCTAATATACTGCAAAGCTTAAAATGGCAAAATTATTATTTCTATTTTCAAAAATGAAGAGGCTGTAGCTAAGAGATGTTTAAGAGCCATGAACAGAACACAACACAGGTCTTTTTTTTTTTTTCATGGTATAACTGATCTTTCTAGAAGATAGTATCTATGATCTTGATGTGGATGTTCCCTTCAGCTATACAGACTGCAGCCCATCCATGTTTGTGCAAGTCCCATCCATTTTTCCCATAAGTTTGTCATGGGATCCACATAATATGCTAGGGCCTTCTTTGATTTTTCCTGACATAACAAGGATGCAAATGGGACAAATGGATCATCCCTCATTCATGCCACATTTCTACCCCATCTTTTTTGACCATAAGATTTCTTTGCATACATTCTTCATAATTCCTTATTAGTGTAAGCTTCTTCACTGCCCTAGGAGTGGTATAATAAGCATAGAGGGATTTTGTATTCTATATCTTTCAGTCAACTGTGTGTTGGTGAAGATAAAGTCTACAGTGGAGTATCACTTGTAAAAGCCTGGCTATTCCCTTCACAAACGATGCTCTTAACATGTATACAGATTATTCTCTGAAACATTTTACATAGATGGGAGTGTAGGTATATACCTTTGTATATGCTGACATTTTCTTCAGTTGCCTTTTTCTCATTATGGTAGGGTCCAAGATTCTTTTCATGCCTTTAATATTTTATCTTTTTTTTTTTTTGACACCTTGTGAATTGATGCCTCAAAGCACTTACAATTATATTACCTACAGAATGGATCTGCTCTCTCTATATGTGGTTAAAACTTTACTTTTACTTTTTTTCTTACGTGTCATTTTTACATTCTCCATAACCATATCTGGGACTGTGAAGTTAGAGTCCTGGTGTGCTATTCCCTATCTTTTAAATACTTTTTTTTTTTTTGAGGATAATTGGGGTTAAGTAACTTGCCCAAGGTCACACGGCTAGGTTTTTGTGTGCGCGTTAAGTGTCTGAGGTCGGATCCGAACTCAGGTCCTTCTGACTCCAGGGCCACCGCTCTACTCACTGTGCCACCTAGCCGCCCCTATTCCCTATCTTTAATGGTGAAAAAAAAATTGTTATAAAAATCTTGTCTGAGCTATTTCATTTTCTTCTGCTTGTTTCCCTTCTATTTTCTTTAAAAATGTTTGAGAGATGAATTTTTAGTTGGTCCTCTTACCAAGGTTTCTTTTTTTAAAAAATATTTTTTCCCCAATTACATGAAAAGACAATTTTTAAGATTCATTTAAAAATTTCTTTTGAGTTCCAAGTTCTCTCCCTCTCTCCCTTCTGCCTTCCCTGAGATAGTAAGCAATTTGATACAGGTTATGTGTAATCATGCAAAACCATTTCCACATTAGTCATGTCGTGAAAGACCAAAAAAACCCCCACCCTGAAATAAAGATGAAAAAAAAAATGAAGAAAGTGAAAAATAGTATGGTTTGATCTGCATTCAGACTCCCATCAATTCTTTCTTTGGAGGTGGATATACTTTTTCATCATGAGTCTTTTGGAACTGTCTTGGATCACTGTATTGCCAAGAATAGCTAAGTCATCCACAGTTGAACATCTTACAATATTGCTGTTACTGTGTACAATGTTCTCCTGGTTCTGCTCATTTCTCTTTGCATCAGTTATCTAAGTCCAGTTTTTTCTGAAATCATCCTGCTTGTTATTTCTTATAGCACAACAGTATTCCATTACAGTCATATACCACAACTTTGTTCAGTCATTCCTCAATTCACTGGATATCCCTTCAATTTCCAGTGCTTAGCCACCACAAAAAGCTGCTATAAATACTTTTGTAAAAATAGGTTTCCCCCCCACTTTTTAAAAAAATCTCTTTTGGATATAGACCTAGTGGTGGTATTGCTGGATCAAGTTAGTAGGCAGTTTTATAGCCCTGTGGGCATTGTTTTAAATTGCTCTCCAGAATGGTTGAATCAGTTCACAACTCAACCAACAGTGCATTAGTGTCCCAATTTTCTCACATCTCCTCTAACATTTATCATTTTCCTTTTCTGTCGTATTAGCCAATGTGATAGATGTGAGGTGGTACTTCAGAGTTGTTTTAATTTGCATTTAGAGCATTTTTTTTTCATATGACTAGAGATAATGTTTATTTCATCTGAAAACTGCCTGTTCATTGACCACTTATCAATTGGGGAATGACTTGTATTCTTATAAATTTGATTCAGTTCTCCACAAATTTGAGAAATGAGGCCTTTATCAGAAACACTGGCTGTAAAAATTGTTCCCTAGCTTTCTGCTTTCCTTCTAATCTTGGTTGCACTGGTTATGTTTGTACAAAACCTTTTAAATTTAATATAATCAAAATTATTCATTTTATATCTAGTCATGTTTTCTATCTCATTTGGTCACATATGCTTCCCTTCTTCATAGATCTGATAGGTAAACTATTCCTTACTCTCCTAATTTGCTTATAGTATCACCCTTTAGGTCTGATTCATGTATCCATTTTGATGTTATCTTCTTACCAAGATTTTTTTAAACGTGTTTTACTCCCCACTGTTTAGATAAAGCGTTTATTATGTGCCAGGCACTGTGCTATGAGGCAATACTGCTTTTAATTTCCAATCATCCTCCTCTGAAAGATTTTACAAATGAGTTCATGTTTTAAAGTGCTACTGCTCTTGGCTGACTTTTTTTCTTGACAAGTTAAAACAAGTATTTGTCAAGCTGCTCTGGGGAATCTTTTTGCTTCTTTGGTACAGTAATTGTTTCACATTTTTTAAAACTTCCATATGAAATTATTATAGTCAGCATCAGTGCCCTTTTTCCTATTCATATCCTATATTCATCAACAACTTGGTTAAACAGGTCAGTTATATTCATATTTTCCTCATTTTTATTCTTCTAGTTGTGTACTAATTTTGATCTTTGCTGTTAACAGGGTGGTGATCTGACTACACATAGATGGCTGATATATGAATGACACCAAGAAGAGCGACAAATTCCTGTTTATTAAAATAGAATCAATTTCATTTCTGTGTCGGTGTTAAGTGCTTATCACGTACAACACCTTTGGATTCTTTTCTCAAGGAAAGTATTTATGATATATACAAGTGTGAGGCTTTTGTGTAGTATAATTAGTCTGTGTAGTCTTGTATAGGACTTTGACGTCTCTTATTCCATTTTTCTGATTCATATTTTCCAACAAATTATCAGCATCATAGTGATGAATAAATACTACTGTGTTATAAGAAATGATAAGCAGGATGCTTTCAGAAAAATATGGAAAGACTTAGATGAACTGATACAAAGGGAAGTAAGCAGAACCATGAGGACATTGTACATAGTAACAGCAATATTGTATGATGATCAGCTGTAAATAACTTGACAATTTCTAGGAATACAATGATCTAAATCTAAGACAATTCCAAAGGACTTAGAATGAAAAATGCTACCCATCTCTGTACTGATGGGAGTATAAATGCAGATTGAAGCATAATTTTTAAACTTTTTTTTCTGTTTTGGTCTGTTTTCTTTCACAACATGACTAATGTAGAAATATATTTTGTATAACTGCACATGTATAACCTATATAAAATTGCTTGCCATCTGGGGTGGGGAGAAAAAGAGAGGGAGAGAATTTGAAACTCAAAATTTTAAAAAATAAATGTTAAAAAATTAAAAATTTTATTAAATTAAATTTTATTATTATTTTTATTATTTAATTTTATTAAACACTGCAAAAAATTCTCATCATTCTGATTTATGTCTCTTGTGTACTGAAGTAACTGTGACATATAAAAAGTTCAAGAGACATAGTTTTTGGGTAATTAATAAAAGGGGGTCAGGGGTACTCTTGGATGCCAAAGACCCCCTCATGAAACCCATTCAAAGCTGTATATGCCTTTGGAAGAGTGGCTGTTACTGAGGTGGTAATCAATCTGATTGATTAATAAGTAATGAGAGAATGAATATTATGATGAGAAGTGGACCTATTCTAATGAGAGGCTGGGGAACCTGACTTAATTATGTCACACAGAGGAACAAAGAAAGACTATCTCAAGATCACCCCCCAATTCTTGGGCAATCTAGTCTTTAGGAGTGGAATACAATGGGCTAGAATTCACCTTAGATTAAATTCTTTTGCAAAATTCTCTAGTTGGGTGGAGTCTCCTACCCAGGATCAAAAGGCATGCACACCAGGGATTTGGGCAATCTTATCCAACAACAATGTCTTTCAGAGACTGAAGGACCTATAGATTTAAAAAAAAAAAATTCTGTTCCTAATTCAAGAATTGATTGTTAATGTAAAAAAGAAATCATCATTCTCTCATCATCAAGTATCAAAGTAGATGTCTTAATTGGGAAGATCCAAATGAACCTTTATAGAATTTTTTTTTTTTTTTTTGCTTTTTAGAGGGCAGTTGGGGTTAAGTGACTTGCCTAAGGTCACACGGCTAGTTTTTGTGTTAAGTGTCTACAGTCAAATTTGAACTCAGGTCCTCCTGACTCCAGGGCCAGTGCTCTATTCACTGTGCCACCTAGCTTCCCCTACAGAATTCTTTACAGAAATTTATCTACCTCTTCATCCTCTGCAACATATGTTGTTTAATATTCTGCAATCATTTTTCACAGTGGTCTTTTTGCAAATTCTTAGTATGAATATTAGATGATCAAATGTCCCATAAAATTTTGATTCTTGGTTTTTTATGCACAACAGAAGAAACTTCAGTAATCAATATGGTATAACAGAAAATGTACTGGCTCAAGAGTCAGAGGATGAGGACTCAAATTTTGTCACCAATTCTATATGGATGACCTTGGACACATTATTTAACTTTTCTCATCTCAGTTTTCTCATCTCATTCATGAAAGGATTAGACTAGATCTCTGAATTATCTTCCAGATTTGTCACCATGAGCTACTCCCTTTTTGCCTAAGAAAGAACCTGTCATTCTTTCCTTTAACTATGCCATTCTTTTTTCTGATTTCACTTATAGCATGACTTTCAAGATTGGTATGACCCTACATGTCCTCCGTTATAACAAACATATACAAAAACATTACTGTACTTATCCATAAACAATGCAATTACTGAAGGCAATGGCTACTCAACAAAGTATTCACTACTGCCACTTACCTCCTTAGCAGAATATATTTTTAGTCATTCTTCTAATACCAAAGTAACTTATAATAACATGATAAATATACCATGCATACGAAAAATAAATAATATAATATTCCCCAAAGCCCTGTTTTAAAAGTTATCAAATTATGTAGACTACTGAGTTATTTGTAGTTCCTTGCCTTTTGATATAGAATATAGTTATGTTGATTGATTTTTTAAAAAATAACTTTAATGAACTGAGATACAGAAGGCTCTCAATAAGTACCTGAATAACAATGAATGATTATTATATGGCTAATATTATATATTATTATATGGCTAATATCCACCACAGGAAAGAATAATTAGCAAATAGGTTGGTTTTACTTCCAGTAATAAGTTTTATTATTTAGACTCCTCCACACAACCTGACACTACTCTCTCCATGGTAACAATACCTCTGCCCATTGTTAAATCTGCCCTTAATTGTTAAGTCCAATATTTTTTATCTCAGTCTTCATCCCTATTGACTTCTTTCTACCAAGTAACACTTTGGACCACAACCTCTACCTGGATACTTTCTCTTCCCTGGGTTTTTGTAACAGGGCTTTCTCTTGGTTTTTCTTCTACCTCTCTGGCCACTTCTTTGCAGTCTCTATATTCTGTTATTTATATCCTCTCTGTTATCTGTGGTTGCTCCCCAAAGTTCTGTCCTAGGCTCTCTCATTTCCTCTCTCTAACTCCTTTCTCTTGATGATCATCAGTTCCCAAAGGTTCAATTACTATCTTTATGCAGATAACTTATCAATTGCCTACTGGACATTTCCAATTCAGTGTTCAGTAGACTTTGAGACCTCAAAATAGAACTCATCATCTTTCTCCCTGAATCCACCTCCCTTCGCCCCCCCCCCCATTTGACTATTTCTGTCAAGGCAAACAAAATCCTTCCCGTTAACTAATTTCAAGAAGTCACCCTAAATTCTTCACTGTACCTTATCACCCCCACCCTCCCATACTGATTTTGTGGCCAAGTCTTTTATGTCCATTACAACTCTTACCTCTGTTGCCCTTCCCTCCATTCACACAACTACTACATTAATTCAGCTATCTTTGCCTCTCGCCTGAATTAATGCAGTATCTTCCTAATTGGTCTCCCTGCTTACATTTTATCAGTTTAATTCCTTCTCCACAGAATTCCCAAATTACTATTCCTAAAGCACACCTGATCATATGATTCTCCTGCTCTCAGTGGCTCCCTACTGCCTTATACAAACACTACTACTTGGCATTCAAAATCTTTCCCAATTTAGTTCTAGCCTACCTTTCCAGGTGTATGGCATATTAAACACAAAATGTTCAAAACAGAACTCATTATCTTTCTTCCAAAATTCTTTCCTCTTACAAACTTTACAATTTCTGTCAAAGGTTCTTCTAGGTTTGTAACTTTGGTGTTGTCTTTAAATCCACATTCTCCCATGTGCCTAATTAGCTATGAAATCTTTCCACTCCTTCCTCTATAACATACCTGGCTCCAATCCTTTCTACGCAAAGACCTTAGTTCAAATCCTTGTAAGCTTTTGCCTAAATCAAGCAAAATCTGAGGTCCATGAATTTGTTGTCAAAAATTTTTTTTGATGACTATTTCAATAGAATTAGTTTCCTTTGTATTTCAACATATTTTATGTATTTAAAAACATAATTTGGAGAAAGGGTCCCTGGGATGCAAAATTCTTCCAAAAGGGTGTATAAGCCAAAAAAAGGTTGATCCTGGACATTTCAATGGCCTCCTAATTGGTCTCCTTGTTTCAAGTCTTTTCCCACATCAGTCCATCTTCCATATTGCTAACAAAGTGATTTTCCTTAGGCACAGAAGTGATTATGTCATGCCTCGATTCAATAAATTCTAGTGGTTCTTTGCTGCCTCTTGGATAAAATAAAAACTTCTCTCATTAGCTTTTTTCAAAAAATTCTTTGTTTTTTTTGCTTTTTGGAGGGGGGAAGGCAGGGCAGTTGGGGTTAAGTGACTTGCCCAAGGTCACATGGCTAGCAAGTGTTAAGTGTCTGAGGTCTGATTTGAAATCAGGTCCTCCAGACTCCAGGGCCAGTGCTCTATTCACTGCGCCACCTAGCTACCCCTCTCTGATTAGCTTTTAAATCTTCCAGAAAACCTGCCCCAATCTCTTTCCAACCACAATATACATTACTGCCTTTCTTGCATTCTTTAATTCAGGCAAACTTCCTTACTGTTCATTCACATGCAAAACTCCATCTCTTCCATCTCCATGCCTTTGAACTGGCAGCTCCCCATTCCTAGAATGCACTTCCTCCTCACTTCCATCTCATGGAATTCCTCCTTTCTTTCTTCAACACACAGCCCAAGCATCATGTTATTTTTTTTTAAAGTTTTATTGACAGGTTTTACTTTTACATCACAAACATTTATAGATTACTGCCACTCTGTGAAAGCTTCTTGCTAAACCTTGTTAAACTAAAAGTAGTGACCTCATCTGTATTTAAAAAAAAAAAGTCACCCCACCTCCCCTTCTATTGAAAAAAGAAAAACAAATTCCTTGTAACAAATATGCCTAGTCAAGTGAAATAAATTCCCTCATTGGCTACATACAAAAATAGGTCTCACTGTGCACCTTAAATCTGTCACCTCTGACAGAAAGTAGATAGTAGGTTTCATAACTGATCCTTTAGAATCATGGATGGGTCAACAATACTAAACATAGTTTTTACAGCATTCAAAGTTGCTTGTCTTTACAGTGTTGTTATTAAATAAATTATTCTCTTGGTTCTACTAATTTTATTTTCCATGTATTACTATTCCATTCTAATTTGTTATTATTAAATGACAGATACCATTACTAATTATGAAATGCAAATTAAGCAATTATGGGATTCTACCTCATACCACACTGGCAAAGACAAAAAAAAAGAAAAAGTGTTAGAGAGGACATAGGAAAATAGGTTGTATATGAACATGATTGAATATTGTGTTATAAGAAATGAAGAAATGGATGATTTCAAAGACACATGGAAAGACTCATATGAACTAATGTAGAGTGAAGGAAGCAGAAACAGGAGAACAATTTATACTAGGACATCACTATTATAAAAAGAAACAATTCTGAAGACTTCTATAAACTGATGAAGAAGGAAATGAGAAGAACAATTTATATAATATTAAGCACCACTTTCTACATGAAGCCTTTCCTAATTCCTGTAACCACTAGTACCTCCTCCCTCCCTCCCTCCAACTATCTCGTTTTGAACAGCTTTGTGCAGGGTATCCCAAGTCTTAGTGCAGTTTTAAGCTCTTAAAACTTAAAGGGAGTTTTGTAAGGAATGTATTAAGATGTCTATTTTGTAGATGAGGAAACTGAGCCAAAATGAGATTAAGTGACTTACCAAAGGAAATATGGTCCAGTACTTTTCTTACTACATCTCAATCCTTGTACAAGTCTAACACAGATAAAACTATACTCCTATTTTACAGAATTCTTAAAACTTATAACTGCACTAAGACTTTTGGGACACCTTGTATTGCTTCTCTTTATATTTATTCTGTATATGTAATATATACATACACACACACACATACATACATACAAATATATATTTGTGTTTATGCATGTGTCTATGTACGTACACACACCCTTTGTGTTTCCTCCATTGAAATTTAAGCTCTTTGCAAACAGGGATTGTTTCATTTATTGTATTTGTATCCTCAATATCTAGGACAGAGTAGCTGTTTAAGAAATACTTATTGATTGACATTATTCTTTTTACACATTCTATGTTCCAGCCAAGTCCATCTACTTGCTATTTCCTGTATAGGACAAGTCATCTCCTGTCTTCAATCCTTTGTACAGGTCGTCTCCCTGTTCTGGAATATAGTCTCCTCACTCTACCTGAGTCTCCTACAAGGCTTAGCTCAAGTCTACCTCCTATATAAGGTCTTTCCTGATCCCCCTAATTCTTACTTTCCTCCCCCCTAAATTACTTCTGATTTACTTTGTACTGGTATTAGTATGGCTATTTTTTCCCATTAGTAGAATGTCAAGCTCTTGAGGGTAGGAACTGTTTCATGTTTATCTCTGTGTCCCTAGCACCTAGCACAATCACTAGACATGCTTAATTAAGGTTTGCTCAATCAATGATTGAACAAGTATTTATTGTTCACTTTCTACTAGGTCCTGTGCTAAGTACTAAGTAATTTCAAATAATTTATTTTTGATTTCTTAAAATTTGGAAACTTAACAACAAAAGGCAAATACTCTCATACTGAAATAATTTAAAATTCTTTTAGTATATACTTACAGCTTTTAATTCCATATTACCACCCACGTGAAATTCAATGGTTTTGCCCATAATGAATACACCTTCATTCCCACGGACAATAGCACGCCCATCAACTTTTATATTTAAATCACTTGTAGCATTACTGGTAATCTGAAAGAAAAAAAACACAAAGAAATGTGTTAAAATATGGCTTATAAATCTGTAAATAAATAGCACACTATATTTGTGAGATACTAATTTTTATTTCAAAAGGAAGAACATTGAGGCAGCTAGGTGGTGCAGTGAATAGAGCACAGGCCATGGAGTCAGGAGGACCTGAGTTCAAGTCTGACCTCAGACACTTAACACTTACTAGCTATGTGACCTTGGGTAAGTGACTTAAACTCAATTGCCCTGCCTTTCCTCCTAAAAAAAAAAAAAAAAAAGGAAGAACATTCCTGGAAATTTTGTAAGGTAGATATTATGTCGTCTACTTTGAAGATGAGAAAACTCAGCAACAAAGGGATTAAGTGATTTACCAAAGGAAATACATCCCAGTATTCTTCTCTCTATATTAAACTATGTAGCTTTGTACAATGCTAAACTACATAAAACCATACTTCTATTTTAAAGAACTGAATAATAACTCCACCACTGTTATTCATATAAAAAGCAAAGATAAAATCCATACCCTTTCAGTAGATGCTTTTTGTACATTCAAGCTCTTTACTCCACTTGGCAAATGAAATTCATGGGTTTCATAGTCTGTACTGAATAAAATATTTTGAGTCCTTGGGTCAAAAAACTGCATGCCAATGTCACTTGTAATAGAAGTTTTGTTCTTTTCTACACTGAGTTTCGTTGTTCCTTGCTGAAAAACAATCTTTAGAGACATACTTTATGGTGAATATGGTTTCAAAACATATCATAAACAAAATCCACGGAATTATACTGAAAAACATCTCTAAACAAACTAAAGAGATTCTCTGCAGCCCTAATTTTATACTATATGGAAAGGAGCTGCTATAAAAGGGTATCCTGTGTATTTGCATAATGGGTAAGGGAGTAGGGAATGGCTATTCCTAATAGGAGACACAAAACATACAGTTCATGGCTCTTCAGCATTAGGGTAGTGAGAGACATCTGGAGAGGTACCTAATGGTACCTGGAAGCTTTGCAAAGGAGAAAAACTATGTGATAAACAAATACATAGAAATAAACTAGGTCAGGAAGCATCCTGGAGCAAGTGTAAGTTTTATGGACCAGGAAGGTACATAATAGCCACCTTCACCTGAAGTAGAGAATGAGAACAATGTATATTCTTCATCATTTTTATTACTGAAACACCCCATAGAAAAGAATAATCTTATATACTGTCAGAGAATAAATTGTGGGATTTAAAAGAAAACATCACGTTTCCCTATTAAGGTTAGGATTTCTAGTAAGAATAAATGTTTATGGCTTTTCTATAGAGAAAAATTTTGGCTTCCAACACTATTCATAAAAAAACTCCACTAATCATAGAGCTGGAAAAGACTAACGAATTCATATGGTTTAATGTTCATTCTCTGTTTTGTAATAAAAATAAGCACATATTTTTTCATAAATAACTTATCTCTAACATCCCATTCCCATTTTTGCTTTAACTAGTGTGATAACTTACTGGTTGGTTATTGCCAGTGATGACCAAATTTTCATTACGTCTGCCTCCTACTGTGCTCTTATAAAGAGGATGTATAACTCCCATATCAGAAACTTGTTTAAATCGCAGCAAACCACTCTCATGGAATTCCATACTGTCACAGCCATTGGGTCCAATTCGGATCACAGCCCAGATAACAAGTGTTATCTAAAAAAGATAAACTCAGTATTACATTTAGTATAGCATCAGACATAACTAAGAGAAAAAAACAAACTATAAATCTCCCCAAATAAAACAAACAAAAAAATGCTTTCTAAAAGAAATAGGGTAGGTGGCGCAGTGAGTAGAGTGTCAGCCCTGGAGTCAGAAGGACCTGAGTTCAGATCTGGCCTCAGACACTTAACACACACACAAATAAAAACCTAGCCATGTGACCTTGGGCAAGTTACTTAACCCCAATTGCCCTCCAAAAACCAAAAAAAAAAAGAAATAGGGTACAAATATTATGATCATAGAAATGGCATACTATGTATAAAAGACTTTTAAAGAATGTAATTGAATAACAAATATGAAATAAATTTGTAAAAACATGAACTACAGGGAAACAAAGAAATTAATATATATATATATATATATATATTAAACTTAACTAGGAAAGGAAAAAGGTATGCATAAATACTAAGATGAATGAACAGAGAATGGTTAAGGGCATAAGGCATATAATATATAGAAATGACATATGACAATATATACAACATTTTGCAACAGTAGTTTCTCGCCTCTCTATGGAGAGGAAGATGTGTTTCATTATATGTCTTCTGGAATCAATAATGGTTACTGTATTTGGAGTTCAGCTGCCTTTTTATACTGTTTACCCTTTTACGTTATTGTGATCATTGTGTATATTGGTCTCTTGATGGTCCTTCTCTTTGGATGAGTTCATACAAGTATTCCCAATTTAGTCTGAATTGTTTATATTCATTGTTTCTTATGGCATAATAATGTTCCATTACATTTATCTCTTCTTATCAAGTAATTTCCCAAGGAGTATTAACTCATTACAAAGTTAACACAAGATGGTTTAGAAAGAGTATTACACTGGGAGCCAGAAAAGTATTCTTGGGAAGCAACACGGTGTAATAGACAGTATACTGGATTTGGAAACAGAGGACCTTGGTCCAAAACCTAGTTATGTATTCTACCTAAAAGACCACCAAGTCTTTTAATCTCTTTTGAATTTAGCTTCCTCATCTATAAAATGAAGGGTTAGGCTAAATGACCTAATGAATTTCCTTCTGTTTCTGACTTTATGATCCTAAGACCTGAGTTCAAATTTCAACTATTTTACACAATTCACTAACCCTGTGACATTGGGCAAGTCATCCAAACTCCCTTAGCCTCATCTGTCTTATGAGAAATCCAGGAAATGGTTCAGATCACTCCTGGACTGAAAATGGGAAGAACAAACGAATGCTTTATGCTAATAATGGAAAACATAAAGAAAACATTAAATATTCTATATGTTTTACTCACAATTAAATTTATGACAGCCAAGATAAAAAGGAGAACAATAACACAAATGGCTAAATTGCCCTTTCTCCCTCTCAGGCCAGTTTTATGGAGCCGATCTTCATCAATTGGGATATATCCAGCTTTGAAGTTACTGTTATGTTCTTTATTAACATTTCTTCTTTCAACAGCCTTCTCCCGCATAGACTTCTTTACAGGACCATTGGAACTTTGCTAGACAATGCAAAATACCACCAAGTTAATAAGAATGCAAATTCATGCCCAAAGTAATGAAAGTTGAACTACCAAATGGAATTTTTACTAGTAATGAAAAAGTAGATTTTGTATACTTTGTATTAGCAGTCAACCACGCTATTTTATTAATTAATATAGAGTAGAAAGTTCACATCCATGATTTGCTATATTCTGCCTCCTTACTTATTGGCCATACTATGCATATGTAGTTCAGTATTGGGGATAGGTTAAAATATCCATGGGCATATAATGCTGTAGGTAAAACCTAGTCTGCCGTTCAACTGCAGAGAGGAATTGATATAAAAGCTTTGGAGGACCATCAAGAGGATTTGAGCTGAGCCCTAAGGATGAGTGGTATTTGGGGGGAAGTAAATAGAGGAAAGTAATGCGTGAAAAGACAGGAAAGGTAGAAGGGGCCAGGTTGTGAAGGGCTTTAAATACCAAACATAGGAGTTTATAGTTGATCCTAGAGGTAATAGGAAGTTGTTAGAATTTATATTGAGTGGGGTGAGAGAGGAAGAAGGTTATAGTCATACCTGTGTTTTAGGTAAATTACTTTGCTGTTTGTATGAGGGTTGAACTCAAAGAGGGAGAGATTTGAGGTAGGGAGATTGATAAGAAGTGCTAAGGGGGGTGGTGGTTGCATGAGTAGAGGGAGGGGACTTATTTGAGGGATGTTGTGGACATAGAAATGTTTAGGCAGAGATTTGGTAAATGATTGGATGTAAGGGGTGGGAATGGGGAGTTGAAGATGACTGGAAAGAGGGTGGTGTCTTGAATAATAATAGAAAATGGGTACAGGAATTACTTCCTCTTCCTGGTATATGAATGGGCAAGTCAGAGATGAGATTATAACTCTTCTCTCTTTTCTAAGACGTTTTGGGAAGTAGCCCCAGGTAACTGGAAAAACCGTGGCTGAAAAACAATTGGTGAGTAAGATATTCCCAGAGCTTCTAAACTCAGAAAGTATGTAAACAGGAGACATTCTGTTTTAGCACCAGAAAAGAAAGAATGTGACAATAAGTTAAGATGATCCAAGATGGAGCTAGAACAAAGAGTGTTACTTGTAAAGTACAAGATCAGAGGCCAAGGAGCCAGTATACAAAATAAGGTATAAGAAAACAGATGCCTTTGAGTTATAAAAACATTTGGGTAAGAGAGAGACTCAGGAGTGTCCTTGCCTGTGGGCTGCATTAGAGAACTGATCCACAAGAGAAATAAAGGAGTACCATCTGCTGGAGGTTAATGAGAATCCTAGAAAATGAACAGAACAGAAATAGGGACATATGACACCTCCCCCTGCTGGGAGCTGTGGAAAATGGGAAAGCACAGCAAAATGAAATAACAATCAGTGCTATTCACTGATAAAAGGGGCTGATAAGGTACCTCCTGATAAGCCCTACTAAGGGTAATGCTGAACATGACTGACACTGTACTTTGTGTATGTGTGTGTGTATGGCTGCTCACTAATGGTTTTAATTATTATTGGTTCGGATCCAAGTCCCATCTATTTCTCTTAACTTGTGACTGAATTTGGTCCTTGAGATCTTGAGTGTTTGTAAGAGGAAGTGGTGACTACTGGGGTTGGGGGTACTGAAGTTACCAGATCATTTAATGGGAATAACTAACTACAAAATTGAGAAATCACCTATAGTAGGCTTGAGGTTGTCATATCTTGAGGGAGCCTCTAAACTAGGGTTACAAAATTACAAATTAATTCAATGATGAAAAAAAGACAAAGTATCCTAGTGTAGCTGCACAAGAAACTCTCTAGTGAGCTCAGATTTGTGTCTATATGTTACGTTACCTTTTATAAATAAAAAGATCAGTGTGAGAGAAACTAATCATAGTTAAATCCTAGATAGTTACTTAAAAGATCTGGAGTTAAAGTGACTTGTCCAGCATCATAAAACTAATAAATGTGAGAGGCAGAATATGTAGCCAAGTTTTTTTTGGTTCTTACTGAATATAAACTCCTTTAGGGTTTGACCTGTTCTCATTTTTCTATTTGTATCCCCAGAAGGTAGCATAGTACCTGGCACATTTTAAGTACTTAATGGATACTTGCCCAATTGAAATATAAAATCCTCTGTCTTTTAAAGTTCTTTAAAACCTGGCTTCTTCCTACCTTTCCAGGCTTCTCATATATTACTCTCCTCCACATAATCTGTGATCCAGTGATACTGGCTTCCTTGCTTTTCTTTGAGCATGATACTTCACTTGTAGACTCCAGATATTTTCTATGTCTATTTGACATGCCTGGAACTCTCTCCCTACTAATCTCTATCTCCCGAGTTCCTTCAAGTTCAAGCTAAAGTCTCAGCTTTGCAAGACTTTCCCAATCCTCTTTAACCTTAATGCCTTCCCTCTGAGAATTCCTGGATCTTAGATCCACAAAGGAGCCCTTCTAAGGAGTATACTCTACTACAATGACACTCACTTATGTATACTGATGTTAAGTGACTATGATAGTGATTTAGAGTTGGTGACAGAACTAAGAACAAGAGAAACTGAATGTTCAAATGAAA
Organism: Gymnobelideus leadbeateri; assembly: GCA_011680675.1. Taxonomy (NCBI): domain Eukaryota; kingdom Metazoa; phylum Chordata; class Mammalia; order Diprotodontia; family Petauridae; genus Gymnobelideus; species Gymnobelideus leadbeateri. The sequence continues at coordinate 313,872 of WOXC01010965.1, read as the reverse complement.
TCTAGGCTCGACAGTATGAGGAAAAAGACTACTAAAGAAAACCGGAAGCAAATTGAGGGAACTCTGAGAGGAGAGGACCAAGTTAGATTTACTCTTCTCTAGGACTGAAAAGATTTGGGGTGCTCAGGGAAAGGTGTCAATTTATACTGGAGAAAGAAGCAGGGTGGAACAAGATGTAGAGTACAAACATTTTGGCTAGCCAAGAAGAATACATATCAGAAACAAATTGGACTAGGGTAATTAGACAGAGCTATCAAGAATGAGGAGATCTCTAAGACACTTCCAAAGTAAGTCACTGGACTTTTAAATCTCTGACTGTAATTATTTATGTAAAGATATACCTGGACTTTTAAAAATGCTCATGTTTTTAATAGTTTTTGTCACATTCAAGAAAAAAGATATAAGAGCAGTTTTGCTGTTGAGCAGGAGAAAAAATGAGGGCTATTCCTGCAGTCATGACCACAAGAGGAAGCACCAAGGTTTAGGTAGTGTATTTATTTTATTTATGTCTCAGAGAAAATTAGCATGGAGATTCCTGATCAGGCAGGAAAACAGGTGATAAAAATAGTATGTTTTCTGAGGTAACAAAAAAGTGGATATTGATTAGAAAATGGTTGAATAAATTGTGGTATATGAATATAATAAAATATAAGAAACAGCAAATATGAGGAATTCAGAAATATACAGAAAGATTTCTATGGATCAATATAGACTGTAAAGGACAAAATCAGGAATACCGATGTTGTTAGTAATTAAATTAAACGAACACTAAAACAAAGCCAAATAGTGAGCAACTTTAATGATTACTGTGGCCTCAGAGAACAGATGTTAAAGTGAATCTCCCTCTTTTCAGTGAAGAAGTGGGGGACTCCAAGTTTGTACTATTACATATATCATCAAACATGGTCATCCTATCAGCTTTATTTAAGTTTTTATTTTATGTATTTTTTTTTGGTTAGAAGGGTCATGTTCATTTGTATCACTTCAGCTCACTGTGGATTTCCCCCAAGAATTTGTGCCAGGTACTCTTTTCTTTTCTATCTATACTCTTTTACTTTATCTATACTATTTTACTATTGAACTCCCATAGATTCAATCATCTCTATAAAGATGATTCTCAGATCTCTTTATGGAGTCCTAATCTCTCTATCGACCTCCAGTTTCACATCTCTGTCTTTTGGACATCTTAAATGGATGTCCCATAGGCATCTTAAACTCAAGTCTATAACTGAACTCTTCAGCTTTTCCCTCAAACCTACCATACTGTAACTGAGGGTACTACCATCCTGTTGATTCTATCTTCAGAGCATCTTCTGTATACACTCCCTTCTTCTGTGACACTACCACCATGCTGGTGTAGACCCTCAAACCTGGACTCTTGCAACAGCCTGTTGGTTGGTCTTCCTATTCCAAGTCTCCCCACTACAGTATGTTCTCTACTCAGCCATCACCCTCCTATTCAACAAACTCCACTGGCTCCCTATTATTTCTAGGAACAAGTATGAAATAATCTGTCTTTAAAGTCCTTCATAACTTGACCTCTTCCTGTATTTTCCAAGCTTCTTTATATGCTACTCTTCTCACATATTCTGGGATACAGTGACACTGGCCTCATTGCTCTTCCTTGGATATAACCCTTCACCTTTGCATTCTGGGCATTTTCTTTGTCTATTTTCCATGACTGGAACTCTCTCCTTTCTTGGCTTAACCTTTTAGCTTCCTTCAAATTTCACCTAGTCTCAACTTTGCAAGAAACCTTTCCCAGGCCTCCTTAATCTTACTGCCTTCTTTTGAGGTAAGCTCTATAATTTATCCCTTATCTATCATGTTTAGAAATAGTTGTTACAATGTCATCTTCATTAGACTGTGAGCTCTTTGAGAACAGACACTATTTTTCTTTCCATTCTTTGTATCACCAGCACTTAGCATAGTTCCTTACTATTAAGGAAGACTACTATTAAGTAGACACTTAATAAATGTTTGTTGACTGACCGTGGTAGGGAAGTATAACAGACTAAAGTAAAAACAAAAAGCTTCAAGATGAGACACTTGAAGGAAGCCAGGAGGTGAAGATGAGAAGGGAGAGTTGTCTAGGTTTGTTGAATAGACACAATATGCTTGGAGTCCAGAGGTGAAGTAGCATAGTTTAAGGAAGAACCAGAAAGCCAGTATCACTGAATCACAGAATATATGGAGGGGAGTAAGGTAAAAGAAGCTTAGAAAGGTAGAAAGAGGCCAAGTTATAAAAGACTTTGAACACAACAACAGAGGATTCTATATTTGATCCTCGAAGTAATGGAGAGCTTATTGATTGGAGTTTATTGATTAAGGGGGTGAAAACTGAGTGGAGAATGTACCCTAGTGAGGAGACTTGGGGCAAGGAGACCCAACAGTAGGCTATTCCAAGAGCTTAGGTGTGCGGGCTTGCACCAGCATGGTGGTAGTGTCAGAGAAGGGGGTATATATACAAGAGATGGTCCCTAGATAGGACCACCAGGTCTTGTCAAAAGATTGGATATGGGGGGGTGGGAGGGAAGAGAATGAAGAGCCGGGATGATACTTAGGTTGTGAGTCATCCTCAACAGTTAAAGAAAAGGTAGAGAGGAGTATTCGAGGGAAAAGGTAATGATTTCAGTTATGGACTTGTTGAGTTTAAGATGTCTATGGGACATCCAGTTTGAGATGTCAAAAAGGCAGCTGGAGATAAGAAACTGCAAGTCAGCAGAGAAGTCAGGGCTTAGCAAACACATCTAAGAACCATCTGTTTAGGGAGCTCAAGAGATCACTAACTTCAACAGTACAGAAGTACTTAAATTCTTTATGATAGCTAGGTGGCCAAGTGAATAGAGCACCTGCCCTGGAATCAGGAGGATCTGAATTCAAATCCAACCTCAGGCACTTAAAGTGTACTAGCTGTGTGACCTTGGGCAAGTCACTTAACCCCCAAATTGCCCTGCCTCCCCCCCCCCAATAAAAATAAATAAATAAAAATTAGCCTTGGAACAACTTAGTGGCATTAATATGAACTGGGATTAATGATCAGAATTTTCACATTTCTCAACAATACTAAATATGATTACATTTTTCACTTGTAATCACATTTCATTTTTTTTTTAAGAAAAAAAGGCATTCAGTTCCTTTGCATATTATTTTTTGCAGGCCTATGGGGAAAATATAGATTAATAATATATGTGCTAATGTATTCACACGTCTTCTTGAGAGGATTTTTTAAAAAGAGTTTAAACTACATATTAGGAGATACCCGCCGCCTTTATTTCTGGCCCAAGGGTTCAGTCTCTGAAACCTGAGGAGAAGGGAGGGTGGAGACTGGAATGACAAGGCCGGGTGGGAGACCCGCTGACATCGCGCCAGCAGCGGAGGAAGAAGGGCACCAGCAATCCGGGGTGCAAGTTGTATTGACAGGCAACTTCACCCGGCTTCTCTCCAGTAAAAGGCCCGCCCCCTCCCCCCACACCGCTGTCAAGGCCCCGGGGCTGGCTCGCTCCCTCCCCCTCTCCCCGAGGCCGCGCGCACAGCTCCGGACCACCCGCAGGGCAGCCCAAGACCCGGGGTGGGGGGTGGGAAGGAGACCCCTTTCCTCCCCAGGAAATGAAGCCTCTCCCCCTACCCGTTCTGGGCAACAACTCCGAGGCCAGGCCGCCTCCGCACGCCCTTTTCTCACAGGACTGACCTGCTCCGCCGCAGCAGCCGCCGCCGCCGCCGTCGCCGCCATGTTCCCGCTCCCGCTCCCCTCGGCCGCCGCCGCCAGCCCAAGGAAGCGCCCTCAACCCCCGCCCGCCCCCCGCCCCTGCGTCTGCGCACGTGCCTGCGTTCCTGTGTCGAGAGCGCGAGCGGCGCGTGCGCGCAGACCCCGCTGCGCTGGGCTGGGGGGCGGCTGGGACCCACAACGCCGAGGAGGCCTGGAGCCGGCTCCTCTGGGCCCCCGCGACCCTACAGTCAGCGTCTCGCCGAGGCCTCGTCCTACTGCCCAGCCTTGTGCCGGGGAGGAGGACCCGGGCCGTCCCCGCACCCCCCCACGCCCGGGGTGGCCTGGGTGGTGGGCCCGAGGGGCTCCTAGGAGGCCCTGCACTGAGCCTCCCAAAGGTGGCAGAACTCCTTCTGGACAGACGCAAACTAGACTGGATCCTGTGGGCCCGTCATCGGGGCAGCGACGCAGGAAGCGATGCTGTCAGATCCCCAGCCGGGAAGGGACCTTAGGGACACCCAGTGCCACCTCCCCTCCCCCTTTGATCTAACACTGGTCCCTGGGCTATTGGTGCAAGTGCCTGGAATAAGAATCCAGTAGCTCTTAAAAAACGGATCCCTTTTGTTTCCGAATATATTAACCTCTCCCTAATCCAGAGACCCTTACCACGTGACAGATTTGGAAAGAAACCCCCCCCCTCAGAAAAACGAATCAATATTTCAATCAAATCTGATTTAGGATGCGATGTTCCATACCCATAGTCCTCCCTTTCTCCCCCTTGTTATCTCTTCTTGGAGCCAAGCTTGCTTATCATTACACAGAGTTTAGTTTAGGTTTTTTTAGTCCCTACAACTCAATTCCAGGTCCATGCTTCGTTCTGCTAGTATGCTGTGGTCCACAAAGTAATCTGTCACTCAGAGAGAAGTGGAAGACTGGTAGGTTGGAGAAAGACCCTTTTGTCCCATTCCTGATCTAATTCATGAGCCTAGGCTTCCTCCTTACCTTTTCATAGTACAGAGGGTTCAGGAATAAAAGGAGGGGGTACATAAAGTAGCAATGGTCAAATAGAAATAGTTTACAAATAAATAGCTCATAAAGCATGGAGTAGGAAGAACTTTGAACTTTAAGGGTCAAGGAACATGGGTTTGAATCCTGGATTTCTTATAATCAGGTGTGTGATCTTGGACAAGTCACCTAGCATCTTGGTGTCTCAGTTTCTCATGTGACATGAGGGAGTTTGACTAGATCATCTTTAAGAACTCTTTCAGCTATACTATTATCGTAGTCTAATGGTTCGATTTAAAAAAAAGTGAGATGGGCAGTAAAAAATAAGGCGAAAATGTCTGGGTAGACTTAGCTTTTTGATCTCAGTACTTACTATCCATGATAACACAGCTCCAGGGCAGTAAATTGCTCATAAAGAGAATGCCTGAAGGTTGGGACTCTTTCCCCTAGGATAAGGGTCACTCTTGACTTCTGATTTCTGGTGCTCTTCCCTTGTTCTGCCTTGTGCTCCTGAAATCTAAACTCTTGTTTTCCTTGACTAATTGGAGTTAGTTGGCCCTTTCCACTTCTATCTTGATCTTATAGTTTTCAGATCTTTCACTTTTCTCTGTTCCTCCAGATACTATAGACTCAACCTCAGTTTTGACCTGGTTAAGTTCTCAGGAACTGACTTGCTCCTAACGATTTCTTCATACCCTGCACTCCAAAGCTGCTTCCTTGACCTCTGAATTTCAGAGCTCTTTGCTTGTTTGTTAACTTTTACTGTAAGGTGGGAATTTCAGGTGAGGTGGTGAAAATACCTTTGGACAGCCGGGGACTTATCACAGAATTGTAAAATATCACAGCTGGAAGGGACCTTACCATCTAGACCAACTGTTTCATTTTACAGATAAGGAAATTAAGATCTACAGAGGTGATGACTTAGTCTAAATCAAAAGAGTGACATAGTAGCATCAGGACTGGAACCCAGATCTCCTAAGTCCCAGATCAGTACTCATTCCTGTGTACCATTGCATTTTTTACCCTTAAAGATCACACACTGGGCCTTTTCTTCTTTAGTAACGTGTGTCACTGTAACGATACCATATTTATATGTGCTAAAATGATACACTAATGCTATGTTAAATTGTTCTACAGGAAAAAAAAGTGGTTCACTGATAGATGTTGGAATTATGACACTGGAAGATCAATAAACTGAATCTCTTCCTTCTAACTTTTCTACCAGGATTATGACATCAGAGGTAAAATAGCCAATCATATTCTTTTCATTCTTTCTCTTTTCTTTTGTTAGTTGTGTATACCAGTGGTATCAAATAGAAATGGGGCCACCAAACTATACATAAGGATCCCTGGGGCAGCATACTAACTTAGAAACTACATATTAACATTATTTATGTTTTAGTATATTGTAATTTATATTGTTAATTATTTCCCAATTACATTTTAAACTGGTTCTGGTCAAATGCAGGGTAGATAGTGGATTTGATACCTCTTGTGTATATTTGCTTTATTTGGAATTTCTTAATTTTAACTTTCAATTTTATATGTGACTCATAAGTCACATATAAAATACATATTTTCTGAAAGATTAATAAGAAATATGGTTTAAATAATCTCATTTATAAAGCAGGACAAGAAAAATCAGTCAAATGCCCTTCAGTTAAATTGCTTTAAGAAAGCTAAAAAATGTGGATTCCAAAAGTCTTAGTTGTATTCACACACAATTTTAAATTCTGCTTGGATTCATCAGTATTGGTGTACAAGGTATCTTTAGATATATGGAACTGTATTGGATCTTATATTTATCTTATATTCTTAAAATATTGTTCATCTTGATGCAGTAGTACATTCATCTGTGTAAAAATTAAGATCTTTAAGGATATGTTTGAATTTTATATGATTCAAGTATTTTGTTATTTCTAGGTCTTGAGTTGTTTTGGAGGTATACAATAGTATGGAAAACATCACTTCCTGTTTACTTGTATATACAAAGTTATGAAAAGTAATTATTCCACTAAAGAGCTTATAATAATTTGTATTCAGAATATGTAATTCACTTCAATTTTTTTAAATTAGAAAATACAAGTGACCGATAACAATATTATAACTAGGGCTTCACATAAACTGAATTGTCAAGCTTGAATTGGAATGGATGATATATTCATTTACTCAATCCAGAACATAAGGTGAATATTAATTTTTAAAATTACAGTCCCCCCCCAAATAATCTCAACCTAATTCAAAACAGAATTGAACCTTCCTCTCCACCAGGATACAAACATCTATTTTCTAAAACTACTGAATTAGAGCAAAATTATCCAAATAGAACCTGTACCACATATTTCATCTATTTTGAGTTCCTTCCTTGTTAGTATCCCTAAATTTCTTTCTTTTTTTTGCCTTTTTTTTTTGGAGGGCATTTAGGGTTAAGTGACTTGCCCAAGGTCACACCGCTAGGTTTTTTTTGTGTTAAGTGTCTGAGGCCGGATCTGAACTCAGGTGCTCCTGACTCCAGGGCCAGTGCTCTATTCACTGCGCCCCCATCCCTAAATTCCATTATGAGAAAACACTTATTTATCCTCTACTCCAAAGGGCATTAAATATAAAACATGGACCCTGTCCAGAAGAAGTCTATAATCTAGTTGAGAAGAAAAGAAATAGAGATAAAAAGAGAATTAAAACTACAAGATGGCTGAGTTGGTGGTTGTCCTTTCTTCTGAAAGAGGATCAAAATGGCATCACTATGTTGGTGTCAAGGTAAGTGTGTCTGACAACGGCTGATAAGACCAATATGAGCTCAGAAGGCTCTATTACAGGTTGGGCACAAAGAATCCACATGAACATTTGGAGTGGGGATGTCTCTAAATTTGTGCATCTCACTTTTCTTTTGAGCTACTGCAGCTCCAATTCCCTCATTGAGCAAAGTGCCTTCTTTGATGTGGGCATACCATGCTCTGCAGTACTTGGCCAGTGTCACCCATGTCATGCAATAGATCCCAAAATTCTTCAGGGAGACCTTGAGAGTGTCTTTGTGTTGTTTCAATATAAGGATATGCTGAATACTACAGTTAATAAATGTTCTGACATTTCATATTACAAAAGGCATGTTCCACTTTGGATTTTTATTATGAAGTGAATGTAGTGAAATTTAGTTCAAGATTTCTCTGAGGATGTTAAGATTTTGACTGAGAAGCAGTTTAGTGAAGAGGATATTCAGCTCTCTCATAGAATTAGACATTTTACTTTGGTATTTATAAGGATTTCAGTATTATGAAACAATGGAATGGAGGAAATTACAGTTTTGAAAAATAAAATTCAAACAATTTTTTGGGGAGTGCTGTTCATACATTTACAAATTTTTCTATGAATAATCTAATTCTGGTTGCATGGCAAATAAACTTGTTTTCACCAAATTTAGATTGTTTTTACACACTCTCCTTTTTAAAAAGGATAGCATTAATGTTGATATCTTTATAGATTCAAATTTTAATTTCTCTCATTCTACTCCTACAAAAAGTATATTTTTATTAAAAACAGTATTTAGTATGAACCTAAGCATATATATGTCTTTTCTATATGGACATAATTCTGTTTTTTGTGCTATACAGAAAAAAAGATCAGGAAGAGAGGATTTAGAAATGTACTTTGGGTTTGCATACAATAAAACCTCAAACTGTAGGGACTTAAATTAGTGAAGAGTCAGAATTGTTCAAGATTTGACAATAAATGGTTTTAATACTTTTAAGTAAATAAAATAACAAAATTAATAGATTAACTAAGCAGGGGGAACTGCTTAAAAGACCAGATGAGAATGGTATGCCATCTAAAGAGCTGATGGTTTCTGAAAAGTTTATTTTCTTAATTAAAACAAATTACCTTGCACTATTGTTTGGAAATTCTTTTTAAACAAATAATGCCCAAGTCTTGTCTTAATTACAACACCTTTTGCATTAAGTATACTCTGAATTAGTGAGATTTTACCATATAAGTTAATTTTATATACCATTAAAACCTTGTCCATACCTGAGAAGTTATTCTTCATCTGTGCTCATCTTGGAACCCCCAAAGCTATCCATCTGCACCCAAAAAACAAGGCAAGAGAAAACTTATGTATGACTATATACCTTTTTGGTCCAATGGTAGTTTCATGTGCATCACTGACAACTTTGCCTAGGTCAGTCAGGGAGATGATTCCTGGGACATAGTCCATTCCTACAGACAATGTCTTGCTCATTCCATTGGTTGGAGGGAAGATTTGCTGATTTAGTGAGGGAGACCTCAAGAGGGATTTTAGTTAGATTTTGAAGTAACATTTGCCTTGTCCTCTAGAAGATTTCACAGGAACTCAGATTTGGAAACTTTTTTTTTTGTTTAGAAGTACCTTTTGAGAGAATATCTCCTAATATGTTCTAGGATTGCATTAGGGATATTGAGATCCCAACTTACACCTTTAAAGCCCTGTCCCTCTAATTGTCCACATGCCCCTTACCCTTCAAGGAACTGTTCCTGCTCAAACAGAAAGCATAGGTGTGAGGGGATGGAGAGTGGATCCGAACATACTGGCTTTCAGGTGCTTCCTGAGAGCTGAACCAGTGACTAGGCTGTAAAATAAAACTTGCATCTCTGGTGCTTAATAAGGGCCGTGGTGTTTTCTCCCGATACCAAGGACCTGAAATAGGGGAGAAGAGTCTGAATTTAAGGTGTAGGAGTAAAAAGTTGCACGTGAACGTTCCTGACCTGTACTTCTGTTTCCATGCTCTGGATTTTAGTATCTCTTGCTTTGTAAAGTATAGGTGACCCTGCTTTCTATCAAGATTCATGTCATGCCTTTCTGCACCACAGTATCTTCCGGATCCAGATTCCGGGGTCGTTTCGAGTCGACATTAGGAATTCATCTCAATATTTTTGTCCTCGTGGAACTACCCGTTCCCCTTCGGAAAGCAGAAGTATTAGTAGTAGCACCAAAAGCATTAACAGCAACAAGAACAACAGCGGCATTACAGGCAAGTTCAGAGCAAAAGTTCCCCCTTCTGACTTCTAAACTAGGGAAAAAAAAGTGGCAGAAAGGCTTGAAGAGCTAGGGGATGGGGGTAGGAAAGGGCTGGGGAAGGGGAAGGGGGGGAGGGAGGGAAGGAAGAGGAAGCGTTGCTACAACTGAGAGCTGCCCTCCCTTTCGCGCTGGCGTCCTTGACAGCCGAGCAAAGCAAACGTCAAAGTTTGTTTAATAATCGCCTGGGTATAAATATGCACCAGTGGTCCAGGCAGCGCCAGGAGGGGCACCCTAAGGGGCCACGGATGCAGGCTCCTGAGGACCGAGGAACATCTCCCCTCCCCTCCCCCTTCCCCCTTCCCAACCTATCCCCAACCAGAGGCTGCAGGTGCTGAAGACCCTGTAAACAATGGAAACGCCTTTTGGGCTCTAAGGGTCCCCTTCCCCCATTTAGGAAGAAAACATCCTTCCTACCCTCTGCCCCTCCATAATTGACATACACCTGTAAAAACCAAGGAGCAACCATGGCTGACAGCCTAAGAAGATTAGTTAACAACGAAAGCTGTCGAACATTGCAGGAGAAATTGGAGACGTGGTACAAGGATTACTATGTGAGTTCCTTGGGTCCAAGCCCCCGGCAGGAATCGCAGGGGTCACCTATCCGCAGAGATTCCCGGGAGGGCGGGAGGCATCCGAGTTAGAGGAAATTACACACTCCTGCCTTCCCTTTAAGGGACTGCAAACATGCTTGACAGGATCATAGACTCAGTGCTACTCCAAGGCTCATATACTCCAATGCCTTCATTTTATAGACGGGGAAAAGAGCCCAGAGAGGTGGGTTGAGTTCACTCACCTAAGGTCACACCGAAAATGATTTTATCACAGTGACTTGCGCAAGGTAATGCAAAAAAGCATGCCATTGGATGCTTTGGAGTCAGAGGACGGTTTCAACACCCCTCCCCCCCCCTTCTGATGCTTACTGCCTGTGTGACTTTGGGCAAGTACTGCAATGATTCCAATGAGCGGTTAGGATTAGAATAATTCTAGATGACTTGTAAGGTCCTTTCCAGTTCGAGAAATGTGATCCTAACAGAGCAGGAACTCAAACCCGGGTCAGTCTTCGGACTTCACTCACTGCCTTTTTCACTCCTTGAGCTCTAAGTGATTACAGGTTGGATTAGTAGTTCCTGAGGATCCCTTCCAGTTCTTTGACTCTGGGGTTCGCTGCAGACCTGCTACATGACAAGAAGACTCTCGAGACTTTTGTTCCTTATTTTCGGGCCTTCGGGCAGTGCTCGGTGCTTGAGTCCTGGCAGAGCCCTGAACGAAGGGGTTCTTTCAGTCTAAATAGCTGAGGAAACGCTGACTTCTGTGATTTCCTGGGAAAGCGGTAACCAGGGACGCTGGTTGCCATAACGATTGGAATGGAAGGCAATTGACTTGTCTGGTCTAGCCTACAGTAGGCTGTGACCTGAGTCTCCCTTGCATTTCATCCGTCAGGATCTAATCTAAAAGTTAAATATTACTAAATCACAGTTATGTTCAGCCTTTTTCTATAATCACACAGCATGATTTTTTATACTCTCATTTACTACCAATCTCTCCAAAACTGTAGGTAATCTCAGAATTTATTATTTTTAAACTCATCAGATTGTCAAATTTTTTCCCCAGTCACAGAAGCAGGAAGGAACCAGCTAAGGAGGTTATTATTGTTTTCATTATCTATGGCCCACTATGTGTCAGGCACTTTATAATTATTATCTCATTTGGTCCTTAAAACAACTCATCCAAGTAGGTTATGTTATTATTCCCATTTTACAGGGTAGCATACTGAGGTAAACAGAAGTTAAATGCCTTGCCCAGTTCCTGACTCTAGGCCTAGTTCTTTATCCACTGTGCCAGCTAGCTGCCTTTGTCCATGAGGAAATAACAGTAATGAATTGAGGACTGATTGTATTGTAATTTGTAATAAGAAAATATCAGGTAATCAAATCATTACCTAGCTCGTTTCCACAATGGAATTAGTGTGTATCTTATGTTGTTGCTCAGCTGAGTCGGATTCTCTTTTTTAAGTTTTCTTTCCCATTTAAGTTTTCTTGCAAAAAGATACTGGAGTAGTTGGTTATTTCCTTTTCCAGCTCATTTTACAGATGAGGCAACTGAGGCAAACAGGGTGAAGTGACTTGCTCAGGGTCACACAACTCTTAAGTGTCTGAGGCCAGATTTACACTCAGGAAGATCAGTCTTCCTAACTCCAGGCCCTGTACTCTGTCCACTGTGCTATCTAGCTATCCTGTGCCTTATGTATTTACATGAACATTTACCCATTTCTTAAAGGGGGGGTTACCCAAGCAGTAGATTTTAACTGATTATAAATTTTGAAGTCTAGTGGATCTATAAGCTATTGCTATGCAGCTTCTTCAATACTAATCTCCTTCCCCATTCTTTGTTGTTTGGTGGGATTCTCTTCAGGAAAAATATCTCTGCCTGAAACTATTTCTTCATTCCCAGACACACCTAATATGATTAGGGGCTCTATGACCTTCCCACCCCCCTCTCTTTCTTTCTCCTTATCCTCACATCCCTCCCTTTTCTATATTCCTTTTGTCATCCACCTTCCCAAGTCTTTGAGAAAAAAGTGAAAAGTAACTCTTCATTTAACAAATATTGCATCCATTCTGTGTTTATATGCTGAGGACCATTAAAAAATAATAAGATTTAGTCCTTATCCTTCAAGGAGTTTAAAAATCTAATATGAGGAAAATAAAATATATACAATTTCCCATAATACACAGTAGAACACGGTAGGTTAAAAATAGAGAGACTAGTGGCACAGTGGACAAATGGATCATCTGGGGTCACAAAGATCTGAGTTCAAACCCAACTTTGGATACTTCATAGCTGTGTGACCTTGGCAAGTCATTAAACTGTCTGCCTTAGTTTCCTCAACTATGTAAAATGGGGATGATAATAATAGCACTTACCTCCCAGTATTATTGTGAAGATTAAATGAGATAATATTTGTAAAAGCTTTTAGTATAATGCCTAGAATACAGCAGAAACTTAATAAATTTCTTCCCTTTACTATGAATGTGATGATGATTCTGTGGAAGAAAAACCTCAATTCTGGGAAAATTGGAAAAGAATAATGAAAGAATCAGGAGGATAGAAAGGATTTCAACAGAGATGAAGGTCAAGAGCATTTTAGGATAAGGAATAGTGTAAGATACCTGTTGAGTTGCCTGCTGAAAAAAAGTCCCAACTCCTTAGCTTAGCATTCAAAGCCCACCATAACTTAGCTTCAATCTATGTTTTGTGACCTATGTCCAACTTCCTTTTGCCCATAGTTTATACTTCAAATTTGATTTGTTTACACTTTCCAATATTTCTGCTGTTTGATTACACACATACATTATACATATAAACATACATACATATATGTGATGATTAGATGCAGCTGAAAATAGGACTCACTTAAGATATTATTCTTCAAGTAGCCCCCTTCTCCCAACTTTTATTTTTTGAGTCAGCTAGGCTCTAAATTTCAAAGTTGCTTTGATTTATCTGGCTTTGTCATCTTTTATATTCAATCAGTCATGAAGTTCCATTTACTTTTTATTTGCATATATATCATATATAATATTCTTTCTTTTCAGTTAATTTATTTAGCTACTATACCAACTGTAGCAGCAAGCACCCCAATATCCCCAGGGTGACTGCCAACACAGGTTCTTAGATCTGCTTTTCAAAAGGAACGCAACTCAAAATGGGTTAACAAGCTTACTTTAATCAAACAAACACACATTACCTAGTTCAGGGGAAAAAGGTCAGCACCCCAAACTTCAGAGTTACAGAACTTACAGATCAAACAGACAGGCTTCCAAACTGTCCAACCATTATATCAATACCAAATCACAGTTACCAGAGAGGGAAGCATCAACATCTGGGTTTTCAAAGCCGGGGGGCTCTCAACAACGGCTTCCCAGAGTCTCATCTGGTCAAATCACACAACACTTCTCAAAGTGAGCCCCAAAGCAAAGCCCCTCATCAGAGTTTATATAGCCTTCTCCTGGCTCAAAGATTGTAACAACCTCCTTGACCCACTGCCCAATCATACAGCATCAAGGTGTGGTCATTCCTGAAAACCAAGCCTCCCACCACAGGCTCCATGTGACCACATTCAGCCTATTAGGAGGCAGAGCATATTTTCAAGTCAAGGAAGGTTTTCAGAGTCTCTTAAAGCCAATCAAAGTCTCTTAAGCCAATCAAAGGGCCTAGGGGCAGGGAAGATCTTTAAATCTGCATTTCCATTACACCAACCCAGGCCATCTTCATATCACCAAACTATATGCCAGCTTTCAACACATCAGTTCTTCTGTTCAGAAACCTTTTATGGTTCTCTATGTTCTGCTGCTTCAAGTTCTCTGCCTGGCTTTCAATTCCATCCATACTTTGGCTTTACTCTAGATATACAGAATCTTATTTTTCACAATCTCAGGGTGACCTCTCCTCTAGTCTTGCCTGACTTTTTTCCCCTAATCTAGTAATCATATATGTTAAGTACCTACTTTGTACAAAAGCACTGTACTAGGTGCTGGGTTTGCAGAAACAAAATGAAAAAAATAGTCTAGAATCTCATGCTCTGGACACAGCCTTTTAGATGAAGACATATAATTTGAGGAAGGAGAGAAAGGCTTCCCATACAAGGATTACAGTCTTGAAAGGACTAGGGATTTCAAGAGATGGGGGTGTATCTCTGATACTAAACCTCAATAGCACCTAACAGAACTGACCACAAGTATTCATTTGTTAATTAGCTCATCAGACTATAATGTTTTTGATCCACTTACACAAAAGTTATGAAAAGATATTCAAATAAATTATAAAGATAAATTTAAAAGTTAGAGGGCCATTTTTTTAGCCCTGAAAATTTAATGGGACCCTTCAGAGTAGCTTATCTGACTCAGGATATAATTGGATTATTTCTTATGACTTTAAATTTCTCATTACATTTGAAATTTAGGGGCTTTTATAACTTGAACCTTTCAATTAAGATGAAATGGCTTCCTTTCTATTTTGACCAGCACCTGAGGGGATTTGTCTTCTATTACTGAGTTTTAATGTTTCATCCACATCAGAAAATTTCATTTGTTCAAATTTTATTTGACCACTTCCCCTATATAAGGCACAGTGCTAATTGTTGTGAATTTATTTACATCAAGTTTGGAGACCAGATGTAAATAACTCCTTTGTGGGTCCACTATTTAATTCAAAGATCTCATCTTTCAAATCCATCTGATTTAGTGACTGGAAAACATGTGATTTAGAATTTTCTTTTATATTCACACTACAAACTAGCCACATCCATCTGGGCTTCTGTTGTTGCTAGCAATTAATATTGGCTACCTAATTATCTCATAGTTGCATGAAGATAATTTACAAATTAATACAGCTGCTTGAAGAGGACCTAACTAAAGATAAAGTACACAAATTAATGGATTTCAGTCACAGATCTGGATACTCTGCATCTGCCTCCAGTAGGTTCATATTGTAGGGATTCCTTGAAACTTTATTAGTCCACACTGAGGACCAGATTTTGGGGAGGGGAGTTGTTTTTTTTTTAGGGTATTAAAGGATTTTATTATAAGTAGCAAGGCTACTTATAATAAAGCATTGATAGGCTGATTGCTGAAGATCAGCAATGGCTTCAAGGTAGAGACAGCTTTTATGGACAACTTTAAGTCAATTCAGGTAAGTCCACCTCAGCAAAAGAGGTTGAGTATTGAGCCTCAGTTCCTCCCCAAGGTAGAACTTGACAATCTGACGATGCAGATAGGGGTATGTGACAAAGAGCAAGTGACACAAAAAGCTGCAAGCCTGGTGTCTCTTTCTCCATCAGAGCCTCTCCCAACACTGGTTGATAAGATGGCTAGGAACACTGGGTAACTGAGTCAACATAACTTTTAACAATTCCCCCATTTTGGTGCTAATTTTATACAGGAAATGACTGAGCACCAAAACAAAACATAGATACTTCAGCTCCACATTCAATCTCATATCCCCAGCTTCACCATCCTAATATGTGTTGCTCATTGACATAAATCAGTGGCTATAAACTGGAGGGGAGTTTTAAAGGTACTTTTCTATGGTGTATATATATATAATTTCCCACCATATATATATATATACATACATACATATATATACATACACACACACACACACACACACACACACACACACACACATATATATATATGGTGGGAAAAAGCACCATAGAGTCACAAAATTAACCTCCTAGTCAGAATCTTGTTTGAAGTTAAAAAAATAGATTATGAACCAAGACTTTTCATTATTTTATGGGGCAGTTTCCTCTTTTGTAATACACTTTTACTGTAATGAATTAAAATTGTGCATTCAATGTATGTCAGTTTGAAAGAAATGAAGAGATGTTCTTACAGAGATATTATCTGTGTTTATTTTATATTTTTGTTGACTAATTATAAACTACAAGGTGTCAGATTTTTAAAGTACAAAAGGACACAATGGTTGCTATAGCTATGTCCAAACATACTGCTTTTTTGTGGTCAATCTCTTCTTGATAGCATTTATGTAGTTAGTGAATTTATATAGAGTATTGTTTACTTTAGTAACTTTATCATGACTAATAAAGTCATAGTTTCACAATAAAAGTTTGGTTTATTTTCCTTATGTGATATCAGTTTTTAAAAATATTATTTTTCTAATTTTTATCGAGAGTAAAATTTGTTCATTTGAATTTCATTATTATGTAGGGAAGTAACACAAAACAAATTTATGGACAACCAATTAGGTCATGATGATAATGGGAAAGGCTAAATACTGAATTTTACCCAGTTGCCTGTATTCATTAAGGTTTAAGTTAAGGTTGTCATTTCCCTGTGCTTGAGATCAGTCCTTTTTAAGTTTTTTTTTGTTTTAGATCTGTTGTTTGGTGAGAATATAGTATCGGTAGTAAATTTACTACATTGTAGGATGGGGAGCTATTTGGGGAGGGGGTGGAGATACTTTTTTTTTTTACATTGTTGATGGTTAAGGTTCAAGTAGTAGTATAATTAGAGAAAGAGAAAGTGGAAGGGAATCCTATTTATTGGGTGTAATAGAAAAAGTAATGGCATTTTAGAGTCCAAGGACTTTATTCAGATCCCATCTCTACTACTTAGTACATGTAGGAAGCTGGACAAGTCATTTCACCTGTCTAGGCTTCAGTTTCTGAGGCCTGTAATTTGAGGAATTCGGATTGGAGTATATTGAGTAGAGGTGTGATATGAGTAGACTTGTGCTTTAATAAAAATAGCACTTTGACAACTTAGTGAGGATGCATTGGAGTAGAAAGACTTGAGGCGGGGAGAGTAGTTAGAAGGCTATTTTGCAATAATCCAGGCCAGAAGTAAAGGTAGCTGTGTGAATAAACAGAAGAGACAGGTTGTTGTGACGTTGTGAAGGTAGAAATGACTGGATTTAGCATGCATTGGATTGGATATGTGAGTTGAATGAGATTGAGGGGAGAGATCCCTTAGGAACAGCTGAGTCTGGAGTGGAGAGATCCCTCAGGAACAGCTGAGTCTGGAGTGGAGAGATCCCTCAGGAACAGCTGAGTCTGGAGTGGAGAGATCCCTCAGGAACAGCTGAGTCTGGAGTGGAGAGATCCCTCAGGAACAGCTGAGTCTGGAGTGGAGAGATCCCTCAGGAATGACTGAAACCTGCTAGGCGGCTGCTAGGTTAAGAATACTGAAGTTGAAATCCTGGGTAACTGGGAGGATGGTGGCACCATTCACAGTAATAGGTACATTTGTAAAAGAGGGGAATTTGGAGGGGTCGGGGTGATGGTAATTATTTCTGTTTTGGACATAAGTTTGAGATGTTTACAGAGGACATCCACAATAAGACTTCTAAAAAGCAGTTGATCAAGTGAGCTCGGGAGACAGACTACAGATATTTCTACAGTTCCACAGCTATATCATCTGTATCTATCTATCTTTCTGTCTGTCTATCTATCTGGAAATCATCTGCATGGAGATGAAAACTCAATCCTGGTGAGCTTCTTGAGGGCAGAGACTCTCTGTATCCCTAGTGCTTAGCACTGTGCCTGGAATATAGTAGGTGCTTAATAAATGTTCGTTGATTGATGAAATCACCAAGATAATATAGAGACCAATAGAAACAGAACAGGGTAGAGCCTTGGGGGATACACCTAGTGGTACAGTGGATAAAACCCTGGGCCTAGAATCAGGAAGTTTAAATCTGGCTTCAGTCAATTTCTGTGTGGCCTTGATCAAGTAACAACTTCTGTCTGCCTCAGTTTTCTCAACTGTAAAATGGGGATATTAATAACACCTATTTCTAAGGGTTGTCATTATGATCAAATGAGATAATATTTGTAAAGCACTTAGTACAGTGCCTGGCACATAGTAGTAAATGCTTATTCCCATACATATTATTGGACCTGGGTGAAGAACAAGCAAAGGTGATTGGAGGAGGAGTGGAAGGGAATTAGAAGAGAGCAATCACAAAAATCTAGAGAGAGAAAAGAATAATCTAGGAAAAAAGTGACTAACAGTGTTAAGAGCTTTAGAGAGGTCAAGAATAATGAGTATTGGGAAAAGGCCCTTAGATTGTGCAATTAAGAGATCATTGGTAACTTTGGAGAGGGCAGTTTCAGTTGAATAATTAGTACGGGAATCATATTGCAGAGAATTTAGAGAGTGAGAAGAAAGCACATAGAGGATATGTCTATACTTTCTCAAGGACTTTAAGAGGGGAAGAAGAGTTTTTTTTTAAAGAATGGGAAAGATATGAGTGTTTGTAGGCAACTAGGAAGGAGCTAACAGATAGAGATAGAAGATAAAAATGAAAATGGGGATGACAATGGGTTCAACCTACTGGTGAAGGCCAAGGGGAATTCGGTCAAGGTTGCATTTTCGAGGGATTGGTTTTGGCCAGGAGAAGGGGTACCTTTCCACCCAAGACAAGAGTGAAGGAGGATATCGTGGGGGAAGATAAACTCAAGTAGAGTTCCTATTATCTTCAGGATATAAAACATCCCTATTTGGTATTTAAAGCTCTTCCTAACTGGGCCACTTCCCACCTATCTAGTCTTATCATTTCTCTACTCTTCATGCACTCTGAGATCCAACTTCACTGGCCTGCTTGTTGCCCCTATGATATGACATCCTATCTCTCTTGTTCCCTCCATATCTGGAATGTTTTAGCTCCTCATTTTCACCACTTGTCTTCCTTCAAGAATCAACTCAAATTCTATCTTCTTCAGTTGTCCTTTCTAGGTCCCCAAACTGCTAGTTGCCTTCTCTTCTGAGATTGTCTTCAATCAATCAATCAACATTTATTAAGCACCTGCTATATGACAGAATCACTGCTCATCATCATGGAGGGGCTTGTATGTAGCTCAGTGAAACTATGAACTATGCCATGCAGGGTTACCCAAGATGTATAGGTCACAGTGGAGAGTTCTGACAAAAGGTGATCTGTAGCAGAAGGAAATGGAAAACCACTCCAATATCTTTGCTAAGAAAACCCTGTGGAGGGTCCTGGTGTGTTATGGTCCAGAGGGTCTTGAAGAGAGACACAACTGAATGACTAAACAAGAACAATATGATAGACCCTGTGCTAAGTGAGAGGATTGAAAAAAAAAAGCAAAAGACAGTCTTTGCTTACAAGAAGCTTACAAGCTAATGGTCTTCCATCTACTTTGTATATCTAGTATGTATCTAGTTATTTACATATTCACCTCCCCAATTAAAATGTGATTTCTTTCAAGTCAGGGACTGTTTTTGCCTTTCCATATCCCTAGCTCTTACTGACATAAAGTAAGCCCTTAATAAATGCTTTTTTGATTGACTGGACTGACTATAAGATAGCTAATAAAGTTCTTTCTAGCTCTAGATTGGATTTTAGCTTCACCCTTAATTCTCTCCTCCCATATTTCCTATTTTAGTTCATTTTAGCTTCCTATTTTAGCCACCATCTTAAGCAATCCACACTTTGTTGGAGTAATTTTTGAATCTTCCCTTTATCTCATTCTCCTGTTAATTCCTAGAATTCTATCCATTCTAAAGTCACAGCATTTTCCTTCCATCTATGCCCTTATGCTACTACCACCTTTGTTTGGGTCCTTTAACCTGAAATGTTAATAACTTCCTAGTTGCTTTCCCTGTCTCCAAATTTCTTCCCATTTCTTTTTAGAAATCAGTTTTTATTTTAATCTTTTATACCATCATACTTTTCTCTAGTGTTCTGCTTCCTCCTCCAAGAAAGCCATCCCATATAACAAATAGTATTTTTTAAAGACCCCACCCAAAAATAGCAAAACATCACAACTGAGCAATACATTGAAAAGAGTCTGAAAACATGTACAATGTGCAATACTTTCCACCTCCATGAAGGGGTAAGTTGGGGATGTCCTCATATCTCTTCATTTGAGTCATATTTAATCTTTTTGATTTTGTTTACATTCACTTTTGGTTTTGTGTTTCTGTTTTCTTTCCATTTGTGTTGTTGTAGTTACTATATATTGCTTTCTTGTCCCTGCTTACTTCATTTGCATCAGTTCATATGGATCTTTTCATGCTTCTGTATATTTATCACATTTGTAATTTTTATAGCATAGTGATATTCCATTGCATTCATGTACCACAATGTTCTTAGCCATTTCTCAATCAATGAGTATTTATTTTGTTTCCAATTCTTTGCTATCACAAAAAGGTGCTGCTATAAAATTTTTGGTGTGTAATAGGTATTTTTTCTTATCGGTGACTTCCTTGGAGTAAAAGCTCAGTAATTGACTCTTTGGTTCAAAGGGCACAGACAAAACCAATGCAGCTGAAATTAAAGGAAAAGTAGGAAACTGGGAAAAAACAATTTTTTGCAGCACGTTTCTCTGATAAAAGTTGGACTTCTCAAATTTATAGGGAACTGAGTCAAATTTACAAGAATAACAGCCATTCCCCAATTGATAAATAGTCAAAGGATATGAATAGGCAGTTTTCAGAGGAAGAAATGAAAATTAAACCTCCTCTGAGGTACCACCTCATACTCATCAGATTGACCAAGATGATAGAAAAAGAAAATGACAAATGCTGGAGGAGATGTGGGGAAATAGGTACACTAATAAACTGTTGGTGGAGCTCTGAACTAGTCCAGACATTCTAGGGAGCAATTTGGAACTTTGCCCCCAAAGGTATCAAACTATGCATGCTCTTTGACCCAGCAATATTTACTGTTATGCCAAAGAGATCAAAGAAAAATGAAAAGATCCATGTATATATTTATATAGACATATTTATATATATCCATGTATATATTTATAGCAGCTCTTTTTATGATAACTAAGAATTGGAAACTGAGGGGA
Source organism: Gymnobelideus leadbeateri (assembly GCA_011680675.1). Classification (NCBI taxonomy): domain Eukaryota; kingdom Metazoa; phylum Chordata; class Mammalia; order Diprotodontia; family Petauridae; genus Gymnobelideus; species Gymnobelideus leadbeateri. The sequence goes on along the minus strand of WOXC01010965.1, from coordinate 292,764 downwards.
ATAACTATTAATTGGGAAATGGCTGAACAATTTGTGGTATATGAATATGATGGAATACTGTTGTGATGTAAGAAATGATGAAGGGGATGGTTTCAAGAAAACCTGGGAGGACCTTATAAATTGGTACAAAGTGAAGTGAGCAAAATCAAGAGAACAATTATCTTTACAACATTGTTGTCACTGTTTAATCAACAGTGAAAGATTTAGTAACTCTGATCAATACAATGCTCCACCATAATTCCAAAGGACTTATGTTGAAAAATGCTATCCACCTCCATGCAGGGAACTGATGGTCTCAGAGTGCAGATTGAACCACATTTCTTCTTCTCTTTCTTTTGGGAGTATAACTAATGTGGAAATGTGTTTTGCATGACTTTATATGTATAATGGGCATTGTGATTCTTGCCATCACAATGGGTAGGGAAGAGGTTGGAGGAAGAGAATTTGGAACTGAATATAAAAATAAATTTGAATTTTAAAAGGATAAAGAAATAAAATTAGATTCAGGGAAAAATCAAAGGGCATGGACGTTTTTATTCACTTCAATTGAATAATTCCAAATTGCTTTCTAAAATGATTGTACCATTTCAGAGCTCCACCAACAATGTATCAGTGTGCCTATCATTACACAACTTTTCCAAAATTGACTTGCCATTTTTTGTCATCTTTGCTAATTTGCAAGGTGGAACTTCAGGGTTGTTTTGATTTACATTGTTTTATTTGCACTGTTAGTGATGTGGAATATTCTTTCATGTGATTATAAATGCTTTGCAATGCTCTTTTAAGAACCATTTGTTCATATTATATCTACCCATTTCTAATCTATCATTAATGTACTTGCCAAAATAGTATTCCTAAAGTGCAAATGATCATGCCATTTCCCTGCTCAAAACTGTCAATGGTTCCCTATTACTTACCTCTAGGATAAATGATAAAAATTCTTTAGCTTAGCTTATAAGGCAGTTTACAGTCTATCTGCAATATACCTTTCCAATTTAATTTCACATAATTTCCTTCATGTAGTCTATATTCTAGCTAAATTAGGCTATATATCAGCTTATCTTTGAATTCTTAACTGCTATCTCTCATTTACATGCATTTTTTTTAGATTATCCCGGATTCATGGAAAGAAAAATTCTTGCCTTATCTCTGCCATTCAGAATTTTCTCTCCCTTTAGAACTCAGCTTAGGTGCCACCTTCACTGTGAAGACTGCCCTTGAATCTCCCAGCCAAAGTATCTCTCCTTCCTCGGGTTATCTTAGGACACTTTGTCTAGACTTTATTTACATTGCACCCTACTTTGTTTATACATATAGATGTACATTTATGTAACTAAGTATAAATATATAGTTGCATATATACACATATACATACATATACATAGACATAGAGAAATACCTCATGCTTTTCCCCTTGCTACCCACCCTAGGAGAAGGCAATGATGCCACTTTGAAATCTTTGTATGCCAAGTGCCTGTAGGGTACAATGCCTTGCAACACAGTAGTTATTTCTCAATGAATGTTTGTTGGATTGAATTGAAGATACTCTTTTGAGTTGATGTGGCTGGGAGAATGGTGGTTCCCTTGAGAGTATGGGTTTTCCTTTGGGTTCTGAACTAGGGCCTCTTCTTTTTTCCCCTCTATATTACTTTACGTGGTGATCTCATCATCTCCCATGGATCTAATTTCCATCTCTATGATGATGATTCTCAAATCTTCCTATCCTACCCTAAACTCTCTGCTGACCTCCAGTCTTGCATCTACAACTCCCTTTCAGACATCTCAAACTGGATATTCAATAGACATCTTAAACTAAACATGTCCAAAACAGAATTCATTATCTTCCTTGCCCCTTCCTGCCTTCCATATTATTGTTGAGGGCAACATCATCTCAGTCCCTCAGCCTTGCACCATAGGTGTCATCCTGGATTCCTCACCGTCTCTCACCCCCATATCTAATCTATTGTCAAGACTTGTTGATTTCACCTTTGCAACACTTCTCTAATAGTCCCCCTTCTCTCTTCTGACACTGCCAGTACTTCTAGTACAAGCCATTATCACCTCACACCTAGACTATCCTTCATTCAGTCACTAAAGTGATTTTCCTAAAGCACAGATCCTGTGATATTACCGTCCCCTAATTTAATAAGCTCCAGTGGTTTCCCATTTCCTCCAGGATCAAACAAAAAATGTTCTGTTTGGCATTCAAACCCTTAATAACCAAGCTTCTGCCTACCTTCCTTGTCTTCTTACATTTTACTCCACAACATATATTCTGTTTGCTCCAGTGACACCGGCTTTCTGTTTCAGAAAGAGGACACTCCATCTCTTGGCTCTGGACATGTTCTCTGGCTACCCACCTCCTTCTTCTGCTCTGCCAACTGACCTCCCTGACTCCCTTTAAGTCCTAGCTAAATTCCAAGCTTTTACTGGAAACCTTTTCCAGACCCTTTTAATTCTAGTACCTCCACTATGTTAATTTTATGTATGTATGTATGTATGTATATATACATATATGTGTATGTGTGTGTGTACTTTTGTATATAGCTTGCTTTCTATATATTTATTTGCATGCTATCTTCCCCATTAGATTGTAAACTCCTTAAGGGCAGGGACTTTGCCTCTCTCTGTATCCCCAGTGCTTAGCCCAGTGCTTGCTACATAAATAAATATCAATAAATGTTCATTGATTGATTGATTTAGAACAATGGTAAGAAGGAGAGACCAATCAAGGAAACAGAAAGAAGAAGAAGAAAATTAAGATAACATAGTGTCTTGGTATCCAAGAAGGAGGAGGCTGTCAAAATATAATTAACATGGCCAGGGCAAAACATGATCCAGAAATGATCTTTATATTTGATAATGAAGAGGTCATTGATGACTTTGGTTAAAAAGCAATTTAATTAGATTGGTATGAGTAAAAGTTATATTGCAAAGGGTTAAGGAGAGAGTGAATTGTGAGAAAACAGGAGGTGACTATAAGCTATTACAGTGAAGAAATCAGACTGAGATATAAAGGAAACAAAATAGTGCCTTGAAGGATAGCAGGGTTGAGAGAATGCTTTTTTAAGATAGAGGGGAGATAGCATTGATGCCTCATTATCATATGGAGTTGACACTGGTTTCTCAAGTTATGTCAGCAGAATTCTATAGGACCTAGGTCCTGTTAAGCCAGAAAGGCCCAACAGAAAACTTTTCGCTCCAAGGAAAAGGTTGGGTAAAATTGGATAGAGTACCAGGTGATGAAATTTTATGTTCATGGTGAGATATAAAGCAATCTTATTAAGGTGAAGAGGATGTGTGGTTTGCATTGATTGAGGGAATACCTGAACTGGTGAAATCATGGATCTTTTTTTTTTTTTTGCTTTTTGGAGGGCAATTGGGGTTAAGTGACTTGCCCAAGGTCACATGGCTAGTTTTTGTGTTAAGTGTCTGAGGCCAGATTTGAACTCAGGTTCTCCTGACACCAGGGCTGTTGTTCTATTCATTGCACCACCTAGCCACCCCGTGGATCTTTGAAATATTTAAATGTTGAAGAGAAAATCCTAGTATGTTTCATATGGGAAGGAACTAATGGTGATGGAAGAAAGAGATTGGATGAGGATCCAGAGGATTTGGAAGACATGGGATTGGATGTAGGGAGGAAACGTATTAGCTATTTCTGAAAGGAATAAAGACACTGCTTCTTTTAAAGAAATGAGGTAAGACACAAAGTGAAGATAAAAAGATATTTTGAGGTAGGGTAGATGGAAATATGAGCTCATATTTCTTTGATTGGCTTTGATGGCTTTGATTATTTCTGAAAAATAGGAAGCAAAGTCATCTGTAAGAAGTGAGATAAGGGGTTAGAAGTAGATCTGGGGGACTTAAGGAAGGCAGAAAAATTCTGGAACAACTGCCATGAACAATGTGATAAAGAATCAAGCAGAAATTAAGAAAAGGATTGCTGAGTAGTAGACTAATATGGAACTAATTAAAGTCAGAGAGTATAAATTTGTAGTAAATTTAGTCATCAAGGATTCATTATTTTCACAGAAGCCTGGAGAACAAAGATGGAAAGAATAGATAGTGGAGATGACCCTCTTTAAAGTTTAAGGATTAAAGACTGTCACAGTGGGCACAGAAGAAAGTAAAGGGACAAAATTGAAGGGAATTATAGTAAGGTGGAATAGTGTTGATCCATGGATGGAAGTCAGACTTAGTATGGAGTAAAGTGAAAGCTATAAATGACTGGAATAATAACATTAGATGTAGAAGGAGCAAACCTAGGTTCCAGCCCTAAGTTCTGCCATTAATTTAGCATGTAATCTTGGCTAAATTACTTAACTTTATATAATGGGTATAACCCAGGTGTACCCACATTGTAAGGGCCTCAACACCTTTCTCTTGAGCATCACACTTTACACTCTCTAGGTTGTCTTGCTTACTTTTGCTTACTCTCACACTAGTAGGTCTAGGCTCCCACTGATACACTACTATCACATACACTCAAATACTGTCAGTGTCATATGGATAATGCTGTTTAATACACTCTCCCTACTCACTACTCTAGCACTTAAGCCTCAACTGATGAGTTTCTATTTGAACAACCAGTCACTCACAGTGTAATATACTATGCTGAACTAAACAATCATTACATTTATACAATCTAGCCATTTACAATAAAGGCACTTTTTAGATCTTAAACATAACCAATACTTAGTAATAAAGGTAAGAGGAATAGTGTACTTATATTTAGTCAATGTGTAAATAATAAGCTATATCATAATCTACATATAATCTATACTCTCCCACCAATTATTCATTATTTGTGGGGGAAAGTAGGTACACATTTGCAAGAACTTGGTAAGGGAGCACATGAGGGAGAAAAACCTCTGTGTTCTATGAACTCAAAACTCTAGACTGTAGGTTTCGATATCATCAGCTCATTCTGGAACATTTTTACTGCATGAAACCTATGCTTGTCTTTTGGTACTAACTTCACTCCAACTCTTCTCTTCTGTACTTAAACATAGTATTTACTCTTTCAAGTTACAATCACCCTTAAAAGGTTATTTAAAAGGTGTTCTTAATGTGAATATCAGTTGACTTTAAGCCAGATAATTTCAAAGTTCATTAGACTGTCTGACTCTGGGCTTTACAGAATAGCCCAGCCAGTTATTCACTCACCTAGATAATGTGCTGCCCAGTTAGAATAGAGGCCAAAGCAAAACAGATCATGTTAGCTCCTTGGGTAAGGCAAATCAACCTAGCCATCTCTTCCTGTAAAACAAAGCAGTCTTTCCCCCTTTTTTGCTTTTGCCTCTCAGACAAGAAGGGTGAAAAAAGGCATGATAAACTTCTGAAAAGTTTCACCTCTCTTAAACTTTAGGTGGCAATGAAGGGCAATAACTAAAATTTCTGTCTTCATTCAGCTAATCAGGAATCACATTGCTAAATCTTTCTGTCAGCTGACTACTCTTGCTATTGGTCTCTTCAAACAGCTCCAACAAATTGCTTTCCCAATACCCAGCTATTTCTTCAACCCTCAATAGCTAGGTTCTTTCTTTCTCGGCCTTGGTTTCCTGTCTCCAAAACCTACATCTGTCGATGACTTAAATCAAAGCCTCTTGGCTCTCAGTAAACTCACCTTTTACTCAAAAGTAGAAAATTTCTCCTGTGAAATTGATAGTAACTTGAGAATCATATCTCAGTCTTCAAATATTTATAGGATTTCTAATTTTTAGTGAGAAATCTTTAGTCATAAGACTAAATATAATGTATATATACAGATGAGCTGAGGGACCATAATGCTCTGTAGCTGTAAGTTCTCAATGTGGTTGTCCAACTTATTTTGTGTCCTTGTACTTCTTTTGTTTCCTGTGTAAACTTCATCTTATGATGTTCCAATTTTCTTTTTTTTTTAAACAAATACTTTATTAACTTCTGTTTTACATCATTCATTTCCGCCAGATTTTGAGTTACAATCATTTTCCCCCCATTATTCCCCTACCCAACCTCCCAGAATAGCAGTCCCACAAGATATCGCTTCCTCCAATCTGCTCTCTCCCATACCTTCTCCCATACTCCCATCGACTTTTCCATTAGAGGAAGGTGAATCTTTGTGTCCCAATGCCTGCACATCTTATCTCCCAATTATAAGCAAAAGAGTATTAATAATAGTATTTATATATATTTGAAACATTTAATGTTAAGACCTTGAATTTCAGATCCATTTCCTTCCTCCCTTGTCACCCATTCCCTCTGGGGAGATAAGTAATTCAGTATATGTTGTACATGTCTAGCTATGCAAAACATTATCATAGTAGATATATTGTACAAGGCTGCTTATAATTCCCTCCCACTCATCCCACCCCCCACCTGGTCCATTCCCTACATGATCCTGTCCCTCTTCTATAGTGGGTGCTTCCAACCTCCCCTCCCCCCAAGGATGCCTTCCCATCCATCATCGCTCCTCTCATCCCCCTTCCCCTATCCTGCTGCAGGTTGAGATATCCCATTTAGTATGTATGTCATTTTCTCCCTGAACCAGATTCAATGTGAATGTGGTTTTGCCTTTTTAGCCTTCCTTATTCTCCCCTCCTTTGCACCCACTTCCCCTACATGAGATAGTTTACCCCACCATGTCTCTCCCCATCTCCTCTTGCCACTTTCCTCTCTCACCTCATAATTTCATCCCTTGAGTACTCTCCCTTCCCAACAAAATCAACCTATGCCCTCTATCCATATATAACTGTAGCCATATACACACACATTCACATATGTATTCGTATGACCACACCCCTTCTTCCATTATTTTCATAGTGAGAAAGATATCATCAGTCACAGTTATTGCTTTTCCTTATAGGAATGTAAATAGTTCAACTTTGATAAGTTCCTTTTGATTTCTTTTCCCTGATTACCTTCTCAGGCATCTCTTCCTTCTTGTGTCTGGATGTCAAATTTTCTATTCAATTCTGGTTTTTTCCTCAAGAATGCTTGAAAGTCCTCTATTCCACTGAATGACCATATTTTCCCCTGAAACAAAATACTCAGTTTTGCTGGGTAGGTGACCCTTGGGTTCATTCCCAGTTCTTTTGCCCTCTGGAATATCATATTCCATGCCCTTCGATCCCTCAGTGTAGAAGCTGCCAGGTCCTGGGCTATTCTGATTGTGTTTCCACAATATTGAAATTGTTTCTTCCTGGCTGCTTGTAGTATTTTCTCCTTGATCTGGGGATTCTGGAACCTGGCTATAATATTTCTTGGAGTTTTCTTTTTGGGATCTTTTTCAGGAGGTGATCTGTGGATTCTTTCAACCTCTATTTTGCCCTCTGGATCTAAAACATCAGGGCAGTTTTCCTTGAGAATTTCTTGAAGGGTGATTTCTAGGTTCTTTCTTTGATCATGGCTTTCAGGTAGTCCAATAATTTTTAAATTGTCTCTCCTGGATCTATTTTCCAGGTCAGTGGTTTTTCCCATGAGATATTTCACATTGCCTTCTAATCTTTCATTTGTTTGGATCTGCTTAACAGCATCTTGATTTCTCATAAAGTCACTAGCTTCCATTTGCTCCAGTCTAACTCTGAAGGAATGAATCTCCTCAGTGAACTTTTGAGATTCTTTTTCCATCTGGCAAATTCGACTTTTTAAGGCATTCTTCTCCTCATTGCCCTTTTGGGCCTCCTTTGCCATTTGAGCTAGTCTATTTTTTTAGGTGTTGTTTTCCTCAGTCAGGCTGTTGACCCTCATTTCATACTTTTCCTGCATCCTTCTCATTTCTCTTTCTAATTTTTCCTCCACTTCTCTTATTTGATTTTTAAAGTCCTTCTTAAGGTCCTCTATGGCCTGCAACCCGCTCATGTTTTCCCCTGGGGCTTTTGGAGCAGGACTTCTGACCTCACAGTCCTTTTCCGGCTCTATGCCCCCAAAATAGGAGTCTAGGGTTGCATTTTTCTGTTTCCTTTGCCTTGGCATGTTGCCACTTAATTACTTGACTTTTGGGCTTGTTGCCACACTATGGCTTTAAGGCCAGATAGAGGAATTTTCGTCCCGAACGTGTGGGGGGCAACTTCCGTTTCTGGCAAGCTGTAAACCCACCCACAACTTCCACCCTAGATCACAATCCAGATCCAGGGAGGTTAAAGCAAGAGCGATTACCCCCCAAGACTGATCGCTGGATCTCCCCACGATTTGTAGGCTGGGAGCCGGAGCTGCCTCTGAAAACTACAAAATGGCGTGTCTCCTCAGCGGCTTCTAGCCCCCAGGGGAGGGAGCTGGCGCATTCCCCAAATACAGGTCCCAAAGTCCATAGGACACTAACCTCTTACTTTGTCCTAGGCAAGTCTATGTTGATAATTCTGGAGTCTCCACAGTTCCTGGTGTTCTGGGGTTCCTCCAGCTGGCTGCTGGCCCTGCCGCCCTGGGGCTAAAACCTCGGCTCAAGTGGACCTGGGCTCGGCTCCTGAGCTCTGCGCGCTGCCCGGCTCCCAGACCACTGCGCTGGTCCTTCCTGCAGGGTGCTGGGCTGTCCTCAGCGGGAGGTTAGCTTCTCTGTGTCGTTCTGTGGGTGCTGGGGCTCCAGAAGTTTTTCAGAGTCCTTTTTTACATAGTTTGTGGGGAATCTGGGGGCAGAGAGGCTTGGATGAGCTGTTTCTACTCCGCCATCTTGGCTCCGCCCCTCCAATTTTCAATAAATACAAATAATTTCTCTCTCCCTTTAAACTTTCAAGTGTTCACATACAAATGAAGCATAATTGGTTAAAATCATCATTCAAATGTTTCAGAGAAATAAAGGAGAGAATGCAAAAGGGAATGGGAGGGAAAGGCTATTGGGGTTTGGTGATTAGGAGAGGCTTATCCTCAGAGGTCATACTCAACTGTACTCAGGACTAATTTTCAGAGACTTCATGAAGAATATCTGATTTCAGGAACTATTTCAATGTGAAGTGCCCTAGAAGGCTGGGCTTGGTGTGGTGGTGGTGGCTGAGGCACTTAGTGTTTTAGGGACAGGGGTGCTAGTGTGTCCCTCTTTATGAGCCTTGAGATTGTTTGACTTCTTAAGAGACTGTTGTTACTTGCCTATGAGAGAGGTCTTCAAATGAAGGAATCCTTTTCTTTGATCTTCCTCTCTCCCCAAGGATAGTGACTTAGTCCCGTGAATTTCATTGATAACAGGAACTCAAAAGTGAGGAAACTCCACAGTGTAGGTTGGCATCATGTCTGGAATTTATGGTCTTAGGAAATTGCCTAGAGCATTTAGGGGTTAAGTGACTAGCGCAGAGTCATATAGCCAATACATGTCAGAAGAAGGATTTGAATCCATCTCTTCTTGGCCTTGAAGCCAGCTTTTTTCCCTGTACCACAATGCCTCTCATTTCCCCAAACTGTTAATTTTTTTCCCCTCTGGGTTCATTCTTTTTTCTTACATGTTTTTGTATTCATTCTCCATTTGCTTCCATCTTCTTTGCTCCATTACCTGCCCTTACTTCCATCTTATTTGATGCATTTTTAGAATCTAAGTTTCACACAAGTCTTTTAAGGAAGATTCTTCCTTTTCCTCCAGATAATTGTTTCTCTTTGTCTTTGTCTTTGCTTTAATTCCTGAGAGCTTTACATCCTTCCAGGCTAACCTTACTTGTAGAATTGTACTTTAATAGGATCCTGCCTAGTCTTTCTTTGAACCTTTGACACCTGTTCTACTGAAGGGGGAAATGGGTTTCAACTTATGTCTGTATTCCTTTTATTATTTTTAACTTCCATTTTTATTAATTCCTGGTGACTGTTAGGTTAATTAATTTTAGAACTACAGCATCATAGAATATCAGAGTTGAAAAGGCTCTCAGAGCTCTCTAGTCAAATTCTATCATTTTGCATATGAGGAAACTGAGGCTGAGAGTTTAAGGGACTTGTAATAAGAAGTGACAGGAGGGGTACTAGGTTTCAACTAGTGTTGTTGTTGTTATTGGTTTTTGTCCCATATACTACAGTATAGGTGATCCTCTCTTGTTCCCCAAACTTTCTTTTAAAAAATTATCTGTATTTCTCCACTAAGCTTTTTGTAACTGTTCTTTACATATTGTGATTGTATACAAGCATAAGGGATTGATTGATCAGGGAAGTTCCCTAATAGAATCTTATAACATAGAAGTGAATGTCTGAGGATTTTTAACTGCATCTCTTTATGATGAGTCATGGTCTCTGGGGATTGTTTGATTGACTCAGGCTATTGTGGGTTGTACCCATCCCTTTGTGCTGGACTATAAAAGGAAGTTTCATTGCATCGTGATACTTTTTACCTTTTTTTTTTTTTTTTGACTGGTACAATCCAGAGAGAGCTGAGACCTAAGAGCAGACTTGGGAAATGGACACATTTTGGGCATTGGCACAGCCAATGTATGTCATGGTCTGATTGACCATGTCCCACCTCAACCCCGTAGCTAGTAGGAGCTGGGTCAGTGGTAGTGCAGTAAGAGTTCCTATATTCAAAGTCTCTGAACTCCAAGTGCCAGACATAGCGAGGGAATGTGAGTAGCAGTGACAGTGATATGTTGCAGTTGTACATGCTATCAAACATATTATGACTCTAGGAAAATGGGTAGTGTATAGTTATATGGTAGGAGTCCCTTAAACCTAGGTTCTTGGAAAAGGCAGGAATGATTTCCTGAACAATTTAGAATTCCCAGAGAACTTGGGACCTAGCTCTCTGGAATAGAGAAGAGGGAGTTTATGAGCATCATTCTAGATGGCAGAGACTTAATCATTCATCCTCTATTAGGTGTTAATGGGTATTGCCAATAGATGTCATTTCCATCTCCACTCAATGAGGTTGTTAATAGAAATCCTGACTTTTTCCATAGGGAGATATACTCAGTCAGTCCTAAGCAAAGACCCCTTTTAATTTCATCAAGTTGATCGAGAGGTTTCCTTCATTTATCTCCTTCACTAACCTATGACATACTAACATAACTTTGATATTTAATTGGCATAACCTTTTATTAATTCCTAAGAGATGGTGGTGCTAACCTTTGTAGACCCTACTGCTTTATACTCTGATGGATCTGGTTGCTCCATGAAGTGGGATATTCCCTGCAAATGTGTATTGTAGTTCATCCTTGCCTGTCCATACAGTACAACTTCATTTAAGTTCTCCCATAAACCAGTCACAGATCATCCAGCATGCTATTGGCTTTGCTCATTTTCTCTTTTCTTCACATTTATGATGAAGCATGCAGACTGTCCGCTGCTTGTCCTTTGCTACGTTACTGGTCCATCTTTTTTTTCTCCTTTGTACCTATGTCTGATGAGATCCTTTATATGACTTCTACATAATTTCTTGTTTGTAATGTGTTGCTACCTGCTCATATCTACCATGTGCTTCTCCATTGTCCTTTGGGTGATCTGAAGCTGCATTTTTCTGGAGATGGAATAGTATAGTACTATCCATACTCAGTGTACAATACCATCAGTTTTGCTTATAGCCTTTTCCCAAGTCCCTGGCTTTTAATTTTTTTCTTTTTCTTCATAGTGATTCTTAGGTTAGCATGATCTTAAAGTAAAATACAAACCATCTCATTTCCTTTATTGCTTTCCCCTTCATGTTTCTCTAGGTCAATTCTTTATCTTTTTTACCTTTTATCACTGTCATTTCTGACCAACCTTCTTTTCTCATCTTTTCACTCTGTTTCATATTGGGTATACAATATATAAGAATATATAAACGATCTGTGATTTTTGTCAATGTATGAAACTCCTGGTGTAAGAATGTGATAAGACAAATTTTCTTGTGGGTTATGTCCAAAAATAAACATCTCAGTCTGCACTGTCCATCATATCCATCATTTTGTCTGTTAGGAGGTGGATAGCATACTTTATCATTGACCCTCTGAAATCATAGTTGGTCACTGCTTTGCTTGTTTCTCAAGTCTCTCAAAGAATAGCAATCTCTTTGAGAACTTGTTGATAGAGGTAAAAGTATGTCCTACTTTATAACAGCAGCATATGAAAGAATATGAACTAGCAAAACATAATTTGTGGAGTGAGTATACTTATGAAAGAATTCTCCACTTTACAAAAGGATTTTCTGCAAGGTTCCATTAACTAGGAGGCTGCCCTTGAAAAGCATTTAAATAGAATTCCATTTACACACCTTTATTTTGTGCATAACTTTTTCAGAGACACATCTGTTGTGTAAAATGAGGTTGTTATCTGGCCTGGAATGATTTTCAGAATGGAGGACTGTACTTATCCTTGATGGCTTGGCTTTGCAGATGAACTCATGTGACCAAAACTTGAATTGTTGCTGTGAAATAATTGAACTGAATTCCAGAATACAAGGGCAGCTCTTCACAATCCTCAGTCTAACAGCGCAAGAAGGTGAGAAAGAATTCTATCCTGTGGATATACATCATGCATCTACTCTCTTCTTCTCTTCCATGATTTCCAAACGTTAGATGAAAATACATGTCCATGCCTGCCGTCTCTTATGTCTCAACTTGTTTATTCTCCTAGGTGGACATTATGCTGGTGTGGAAACAATCAAATCTCGACTTCTGCCCTGGCTAGGGACTTGTTTTTCCAATTCTTCTGCAGGAAAATCCATTGACAACAACTTAACCCTTTTGCAGGTAGAATATATGAAAAGATAACCCCCATTTTTCACCATTTTAAAACATTTATTGAGTACTTATTATCAGTGAAATGTTCTGATAGGTTCTGTAAAAGATCAGCATAATGCCTTATTGTTTTTAGCAAGTGCTTAGTAAATGCTTGTTGGATTGATTGATTGATTGTAACACACAATCTCCGTTCTAAAGTGGGTAACAATCTATCTGGCAAAAAACACATATACAAATCGTGTATGAGGCCTCATGCACTAAGTGCCAAATGAGTGGTACAACATATTCTAGACCTTCAGAGGCTAAAGGGTCAGGTGAATGGAGAAGGCTCTGCACTTTTGAACAAGAAAAATAAAACCTTTTGAAAATTTCCCGACATATAAAGGTACTTTCCTTTCAGTGACTCAGGAGAGCAGCTCCATAATTACTTTTTACTAGTATAATAGTGAGGCAATGCTAGTTTTTGCATAGCTATAGAACAGGGTGGGAAGAAGGTAATTTACTTGTCTGAAGGAAGGCAGTGTGTGGTTGTCCTTGTGGAAAAGGAGGGCTGTAATGAGTATCTGGAAATCTGGATTTGAATCCTGACTCTGATCACTTATTAATTGTTCAACAACAGGCAAAGCTCTTAATTTATCTGACTGTTTCTTTACGTACTTTATAGGGTTTTAATGAAGAAGGTACTTTGTAAACTTCTTAAAACATATTATAAAAGTGAGCTGTGAATAATGGAAATGATTATGATTATTACAGCTATGTTTTTGTGTCTGGGAAAGTAAAGCCTTAGTAATTTTTTTTTCTAAACCGTACAGACTTATAAAAATGCTGCCCTCTGTGTGATTTTCTGAAAATATTTAATAGGGTTTTAGACAGTTTTTTGATTTATTTTTCATTGAAGGAGTCACTTGAAAAGGACAGACAACTTCGAGAACTTTCTGCTACTCGGGAACGGGAGATAGAACAGTTAGATTCGGAATTGAATTCAACTCGTGTACAACTCAGCATGGTTCAACAAGAGTAAGAGGAAAATGACTTGTCTTTTTCTAAGAGAAAATAATTGTTTTTCATTCAATTACATTAAAAATTTTGCTTTTAACCTTGAAATGAAAATTTTGGCCCATAGTTAATATGGTGATGATGGAACCTTTGTAGATAAATAATAAGGCTAAGGTTTTAGGAGATGATGACTTTGAGGTTTAGACTCACCCAATACTTCTTAAAATATGATGATCCCAAACACTATAGGACACCTACGAGGAGTATTTATTTATTCCCTTCCTGGTCCATTTATTTCCACAGGACTTTTAGCCATCTTTGGCTAAAAGAGGGCAGGGTAAAGACTATCATCTTATGAGATTCAAGAGCACCTAGGACTCAAAAATAAGAAACATGGCTGAAGGGTAGGGGTGAGAGATCAGAAAGGGAGTGAGATCAAAAGGAGGACAGAAAACTAAGGTATCATGATGCGTTTATCCAACAGCTTTGGTCAATTGGAGAACAATGTAATCAAATTATATCAAATCCTTGGAAAAAAAGTCAATATTAAAAAAAAATACACTTTAAAAAAGTCATGTGGGGCGGCTAGGTGGCGCAGTGAATAGAGCGCCGGCCTCGGAGTTGGGATGACCCGAGATCAGATCCAGCCTCAGAAAATGAGCGCCCACGCATAAATAATGACTAGCCGTGTAACCTTGAGCAAGTTACTTAACCCCAATTGCTTTAAAAAAAAAAATCATGTAAGAAACATTACTTAGGTAGTGTCAACCAAAATTTATCAAACTGAAGAATTTATAATTTAATGGGAATGAGATACATTATAATAAAATATGTATCTCTATATTATTTATGGTGGAATACTTTTTAACCAGTTATAGTTTTTGATTGAAGAGGACCATGGTACCCTGATATAAATTTTAAAAACATATATTAGAATATTACTTAAAAAGCCAAATTAAAAGAATTTTACAAAAATAACTTCTCCCTTAAAAGATTGGTGACCTCTGCTGTAAAGTATGTCTTCAATTGGCTCTGCCAATGACTGATAGGTCCAAAAGGGGATTAATCAAGCAAGCAGGTAAACACTTATTAAACACCTATTATGTGCCAGACCCTATACTAGGTACCATAAAGCTCTGAATTAGAAGGAAACTCAGAGAGCAAAAACTGTCTTCAGAGCAGCGTGGAAGGGAGAGGTACACTTAGAAGAAGGGAGCAAAGGATAGTAGTTATAGGACCCTGGGGTTACTAAGTCTGCTTCCAGCATAGAGTATCGGTGAAAAGGAGACGATTTTTTATCCCCCAGAGCAGAATCAATTGAGATAATTTTGTTGGGAGAATTTACTTCAGGCATGCCAATGAGGAGAGTAGAAAAATGGGTTGAAGCAAGAGAGAACAAGAGCTTTTCTCTAAGCATATGAACAACAGAAGTGCTGGTCACTTCTCTTATGTCACCGGACTTTTTTTTTTTTGAGGGGCAATTGGGGTTAAGTGACTTGCCCAAGGTCACACAGCTAGTTTTTGTGTTAAGTGTCTGAGGTCAGATTTGAACTCAGGTCCTCCTGACTCCAGGGCCAGTGCTGTATTCACTGCACCACCTAGCCACCCCATGCCACCTGACTCTTAAAAATTCTCAGAACCCTTTGACATCATCTGCTATTGTGGCAGGTAAAAGATGAAATGACTGAGGAAACAAAGGTTCAAACTTCTGAACATGTCAGTTTCTTTTTTTTTTTTTTTTTCGGTTAACAAGCTCACTTTAATCAAACAAACATATATCATTTACCTAGTTCAGGGGAAAAAGGTCAGCACCCCGAACTTCAGAGTATACAGACAGTAGCTTCAAAACAGAGAAACAAACAGATCAAGCAGACAGGCTTCCAAACTGTCCCAACATTACATACATCAATACCAAATCACAGTTACCAGAGAGGGAAGCACCAACATCTGGGTTTTCAAAGCCGGGGGGCTCTCAACAACGGCTGCCCAGAGTCTCATCTGCTCAAATCACACAACACTTCTCAAAGGGAGCCCCCAGCATGTCAATTTCTTAAGCAATGCATGCCAACTACATAACAGATCAGGACCTGTCACGCTCCTCAGCTTTGGCAGCAGACCCCAAATACGAAAGACTTATACATTAAAAAGATCAAATAAGATCAATTAGTTAAAAGAAAAAAATTAAGCAGGGTACAAAATTAGGCAATCTGATTTCTAATTGGAGGCTAGATTAGGGTCTTTCCAAGTTGGTAGGGAGAGTGAACTGGTACAGTTCCCTGAAATCAAAAAGGAGGTGTCCCATACCCACAGAGTGTCTGTACTCAATCAAAGGAGCATGGAAACAATAACTGATTGACCAGACCAGGGTCAGTTTTCAGATGAGACAGATGAGTTGCTAGAAATGTACAATTGTGAGAAAGCTCTTTGCATCAATTTTCAGATCTGACTATATTTCTGGTCAGCACAATCTCGGTCCTTAGTCACGAGTCTCTAAGCAATACATAGAGGTAGTCCAGCAGGGCTAGGTTCAAACAATATAACGAAGTCCTTTCACAGTTCCTATAATTGAATAAAGTTCTCTCACAAGACAGAAATTGGACTTGACACATAATTGAATGGAAAGAGAATGGAGCTAGATCCAGAATTGAGTCACAAGACGGAGTCAGTGTGGTTCCCTCAATTCCCACTGCTGCTTATGTTTCTAATCCCCTCAGTTCTCTCACCATTATTCTCCTCCTTCCCCTTGGTTACTGACAAAGAAGTCGATTTTCTTCTTGCCAAGGACCCCCAGTGTGCATGCCTGATCCCATCTTCTTTCGTCTTCAGCAGACTACATTCTTGACCTTCCTTTCTCCCTTGAATCTTTAACATTTCCCTATCTACTAGGCCCTTCTCTATTGCCTTCAAACATTCCCATGTTTTCCCCATCCTTACTAGAGCCTGCTCTCCCCTCAAGTGACTGTCCGAAACTCTCTCTTCCCTTGGTCAAAATGTTGGGAAAATCGATTTACACTCTGCTACTTCTGCTTCCTCTCCTTTCACTCTTTCGTCTTTGCAGTCTGTTTGCTGATCTCCCTTAACTGAAACTGCTTTCTCTCAAGTTATCAATGATGCCATAATTGTCAAATCTGATGTTTCCTCAGTTAGCGTTTTTCTTGATCTGTCTGTTGCATTTGACATTTTTAACCACTTTCTTCTCTCTGCTGCCCTCTTGTATCTCCCCTTATATATTTGATCACTTTGCTGGCTCATCATCCATATCACCTAGAGACTTCCCCCCAATGCTTTGTCCTAGGTTCTTTTCTTTCTCTTTCCCTCTATACTCTCTATATTCCCTCTTTAGGTAACTTCATCAGCTCCTATGGTTTTAACTATCAGTCTATGTAGCAGACTCACAGATGAAGGCACAAACATATGTATATTTGAATACATACCAAATATGTGTATATGTAGAGATGTATATATATGTAATCTGGCTTGTATTCTTAACCAATCTTTTGAAACTGCTATTCAGAAATAACTTTATCCATTGAGCCACTTAGCTGTTCAGTTTTTATTACACATCTACAATATGCCAGTCACTTTTCTAGGCACTGGGGACATAAGTACAGAGAATGAAATAACTCCCACCTGCTGAGGAATTTATATTTTAATGGGGGAGAAGACAAGTAAATATGTAAATATATAAAGTAAAGTATAAACGTAAACATGTAAAGTGACCAAATATATATTGAGATACCAACAGCTTTGCAAATTGAATGCAGTGCAGAGAAGCTGTCATAAAGATTACCTCAAAAGAATAATATCAAGATGAAGGCTTGGCTAAAGGCGGTGAATCAGTAGGAAGGGGGGAGCTAAGAAAAAGTAGCCCTAATTCCCTGTAGTTGATATATAGGAAAAGGATTTATCCATAAGAACCGTTTCTACTTACAAACATTACCCCTTTCATTTTTTATTAAACATGTATTTTCCTCTTCTAGTACATCAGTGCTTCAAGGATCTGTGCTTTCATGTGGGTTCAGTAACTTAGATGATCTTCAAGAATTAGTATGGATGAAAAACTCATAAACTTGAAGTCAATCTGTTGATGAGAGCTAGTCCTCAGATAGTACTGCATCACCAGGCCCATGCTCACAGCCTTCAAAACCTGACATAGGACCTGACACAGCTTGCACAAAACTAGAATAGCATTTGAAGACCCAGGGTCCTCTCTATACCATAAAAAAGAGGAATACTTTCCGGGAATTTCCCCTCATAGAAAATCTTTGTAATTATCTGTAAGAATGAAATACTTTTTTTAAGGAGGAAGTAAGGGAAGGGTGAAAATGAGGAGAAGAGAAAGAAATTGTATCCTTCTCTGGTACCAGGTGGGAACAGAGAACCCAAGAAATAGACGGGAGATATTGTCAGTGAGAGTCAGCAGATAGTGTTTTGCTGACACAAAAGAGAAGCAACATCTACCATAAAACGGGCCATTATTGGAGACCCACAGGAAACATATAGTTTCAATGTTTTGGAAGACCAGGAAAATAGTAGGAATGGGTGGAGCAGAAAAGTGTTGCCATATAAGAAAAGACCTAGGGATTAGTAAATATGATGGCTCTTTTAAAGTTAGGAATAAAACTGTTGATCAGAAATTGAACAGTTGAAACAATTGGAGGGGCAAGATGGAGACTACTGGACAAATATAATCTTTTATTTTGTCTGCTATATTCTGTTCTTAGTACTGATTATTATATAGTATTTGGGGGGAAGTGGAAGCTCAGGTATTTTCTAGTGTAGTTGCTTTTGTTCATCAAAGAATGTTAGTATGTATTTACATAGAAACCTACTATGATAGTTTTACTATGAATGCAGATGTCTATTCACAACTGGGCCTTTTTGTTTCTGGATTCAATGAATTTTCTGGAAGAACTTGTGTTTAATTTGGAAGGCCTACCAATTTTGAAAATCTATCCTTAGTTACTGATTTCTCTTACAGTCTGGCAGAAACTGAGGTGGATCTTGAAGATACCAAGACCAAATCAGCTACAGCCCTTTTGGCTGCAGAGGATGAAATAATTCATCTAAGGAAGCAGTAAGAAAAATCTGCCTCAGCTGTACTTGGTGGTGGCCTGTTGCTTAATCTTTGCCTTGCCAACTCTTGAAGTATCTATTCCTGTTTTTCATTATTCTTTTGTAATGTGGAATAATGACCAATCGTACTAAGCAAATGATAGATGAGTTTATTAAATTACTATTTTAAAAAGTAGTAATTGTTTAATCAGAGCTATGGTTTAGTTGGCTGTGCATCAAAGTAGTTTTTTTCCCCTTTTCCTTCTGCTCCTAATCTTGAGGAATTGCAGTTTTAGCCTTCAATAAAAAATTAACATTAAAAAAAAAATCTGGATCAGCGATTTCACTGGTGTAGAGAAATGATGATGTGGAAACTCCCTCCAGTGATGCAGATTAGAAACTCTTCTTCAACTTTCATTTTAGACAATTTCAATCTCCCTCTTTTCCACAGGGAAGCTTTCTTTAATTGTTGTCTCATACGTTGCCCGATCTGACTTTTCTGGTTGTAATGTTTAAGCAATCCCTTTACATGTTTTACTTCTTGTGTTGCTATTCTTGAATTGTGGCAGTTATGACTTTAAAATTACTTCTTTGGAGTTGTTCAAGGTATTTTTCCAGATAAGGAAGAACTTAGTTGAGAAATTACAAGACCTATATTAGTTATCAATAGTTATCAGTTTATGCCTAATAGTTTTAAGATTAAAATTTATTCAAGGGTAACACCATGCACTTTCCCCCTCCAATCCCCTTTTCACTGATTTGCTAAACATTCATAATACATTTCTGGAGGCCAAACTCTTTCACAGTGGTGTTCAATGAACGCTGATCTGACCGAAAGCAGAATAGCCAAAACAAAGCAATATTCTTTACTCTGTAAGGACTTATAGTCGGCCTTATGCTGCTCTGACATGACACCAATCACCTAGGTGGGTATCCTCTGTAGAAAAAAATACCTATTCATTCAGAGGCATAGACGTGGAATGGTGTTCTGACTCCTGGGTTTCCTTGCACTTCTTCCCTTTTGCATTTCTTATCTGCATCTTCGTAGAACTATTACTATTCAACAGGGCTCTGATTAGTGGAGCTGCTGCTACTGCTAAGCATGCATGCTATTGTTCATTGAATTTTTTTTCCTTTGTGGTTAAGACTCAAATCTCTTCAAGCCCAGGAGGAGTCCCGCCAACGCAGCTTGGATATGCTAACTGATTATGAACGACAACTTCGGACTCTGAAGGATGAAATTGCTGTCCTGTCTGCAGAAAAATCTATTCTCCAGAGCAGGTCTGTGATCCAGTCTGACACGTGCTTCTAAATTCTCCCATTATGGAAAATATTTCAAAATGAGATTTTGATGTTGGAGAGACAACATGGAAATATGGTAGGACCTGAAGTCAGGAGACCTGGGTTTCAGTTCTGGCTCTTCCATTTACTTGCCATGTCACCTTATGCAACTCATACCCTCTCTGAATCCCAGGTTCTGTTAAATGGGGATAATAATACTACCTGCCTCACAGGGTTGTTGGAAGGAAAGTACTCTGTAAATTTGGTATTATCATTATGTCCATGAAATATCTTTTTGTTACCACATCTTATTTGAATTGATGCTAAAGGGGAGAAAAATGGTGACTGCCTGGCTCTTGGGTAGAAGCATAAACAAAATTATATCTTTAAAATATTATAGTATTATGTAACTCAAGCAACTGATAATAAGACTGTCTGTCTACATTCTTTTTTTTTTGCTTTATTTTTTTTTGGAGGGCAATTGGGGTTAAGTAACTTGCCCAAGGTCACACGGTTTTTGTTTGTGTGTGTTAAGTGTCTGAGGCCGGATCTGAACTCAGGTCCTTCTGTCTCCAGGGCTGGCGCTCTACTCACTGCGCCACCTAGCCACCCAAGATCTGAGCAATTTCTGACCCTGTCTTTGTGTTATGTCTTTTCTCTTACATTTAAAAACTTAAGCAAAATTGTTAACTCCTTGGCCTAGCATTCAAGGCTCCTGACTGTATGTCACAAACCAATCTTTGCAGCTGGATCAAATACAGTTTTTAAAAATCCATGACCTCCACACTCCAGAAAAACTCTGGACAAAAAGGGACTCACTGAACCATGTATACATCTCAGGTTTTCCTGTCCCCATGCCTTTTCTCATACCTTTTCCCTGCCTAGAATGTACTTCCTTTACCTCTCTATTACTTCTCTCCCTCTATTCTGTTGAAATTTTCCTTACCCATCAAGATGTAGCTGACATGCTACACCTATTCCACAAAGCCTTCCCCAATCTCTTCCAAACAAGAACTGAGCTTTTCCCCCACAGAACTCTAATAGTACCTTGTTTGCACTCCTTTAATGCACTCATCTTATTTTGTATTATAATAATTTTATGTGTCTTAAGTCCCGTAATAATGACAATAACAACTCTCATTAATATAGTGCTTTAAGGTTCACAAAATACTTTTCCCCACAACAATCCTATAAAGAGATTGAATGCAAATACTATTATCTCCATTTTACAGATAAGAAAACTAAGGCTCAGAGAGAGTAAGTGACTTCCTTACAGCCCCTGGGACTCACACTAGGTCTCCTAACTCTGAGTCTAGTGCTCCTTCTACCGCCACTGTGTTCCCCTGCTAAGGGCAAGGATCAGTTTTTCTTTATCCTCCTGTTTCCTTCAGCGCTTTCTGCCATTGAACAAGCATATAAGAAATGTTTATTGTATTGAATTCAAGTGAATATGACTTATTGAGGCCCAAGTAAGATATGTTTGTCTTTGGACCATTTTTATTTTTGAGAAACTCCATTCTTCTCCTAGCCCTACATACCCGGTACCCTTCTTTTTTCCTAGCTCTGAACCCCATTCTCATCCCTACTGTGGTTCCTCATTGTCTTCTTTTTTTTTTTTAAGCAATTGGGGTTAAGTAACTTGCTCAAGGTTACACGGCTAGTCATTATTTATGCGTGGGTGCTCATTTTCTGAGGCTGGATCTGATCTCGGGTCATCCCAACTCCAAGGCCGGCGCTCTTACTCACTGCGCCACCTAGCCACCCCTTTAGGGCAATTGGGGTTAAGTAACTTGCCCAAGGTTACACGGCTAGGTTTTTGTTTGTGCAGATTAAGTGTCGGAGGCCGGCTCCGAACTCAGGTCCTTCTGATTCCAGGGCCGGCGCTCTATTCACTGCGCCACCTAGCCGCCCCTCTCATTGTCTTCTTTACCCATATTATTTAGATTTTCCATTCTATTTCTTCCCCACATAGACACATACCTATTTCTGGCTTTATCTCTTCTAAGCTAGCCACACTTATAAACTTAGTTATAGCAAGATGTCAATGAACGCTAATAGAGAAGAGATGTTTTCCGGGGGGTGGGGGGTAGTGGCTAGGTGGTACAGTGAATAGAGTACCAGTCCTGGACTCAGGAGGACCTGAGTTCAAATGTGGCCTCAGACACTTAACACAAAAACTAGCTGAGTGACCTTAGGCAAGTCACTTAACCCCAATTGCCCTCCAAAAAGAAAAAAAAAGGTGTTTTCAGGGAAATGTCAGGATATTTTAATAGGGATAATGTGGAGACACACTCAATGTCTTGACCTAAAAGTTTCCTCTAATACTGGGAAATGTAAACAAGTAAAATCACTCCTTTGGCTTAAACAGTTGTTTTCAGAAGGCAGGCCCTTACTAAAATGCATGTGACCATGTGGGGATGATTCTGAGTACACTGAGAGAGCAGTTCATTATATTCTCTGACCTGTGACACTTACAGTCTGAAATGTAGAGAGGCAGTATGATACAGAGGAAAAGAGCTCCAGACTTAGACAGAGTCAGAGGACCTGAGCCCACCTCTATCAGTGTGATGTTGGGAAAGTCACTTTTCCCTGTGCCTGTTTCCTCATCTCTAAAATAAGGATTTTGAGCTAGATGGCCTTTAATGTCCTTTCCACATCTAACTCTCTAAGTCTGTGTGTAAGGGGAGGGAGCTGGTGTCCAGGGCACAATGTGCTGTTGACTAAGAGTTCTCAAATGCTTTTGATGCTTCTCTGACAGACTCTCCAGGAGCCGGTCTCCTAGCCCTGATGCCCATTGCAGCGGGTCTTCCAGTTCCCTTCACAAAGAGATGGCCCTGTCACCTCTAGCCAACAGACTGAGCTCTGTCTCACGCAAATCTAATCTCCTGGCCCGGTTCAGTGATGCATATGCTCAAGGCCGTCTGGAGGCACAGACCTTGCTCAAGAGATACATTGAGAAGATGGAAACAATACAGAGGATCATCTATATTGCCACTGTGGTAGGAGATAAAATTACTGGGACACAGATGTCTTTGCTGACAATTTGTATAGAGTTTGGTATAACTAACCATGTTTGGAAAGGCTAGTAGATCATTTATTTATCAGAGATATTCCTTTCTTCCTTCCCTCCTCCCACCACCTTTCCTTGCCCATAATGTCTCTATGTATATTTGCACATGTGTATATATGTACACTTATGTATAATTTGGTAGACTTTTAGTTCTTTAAGAAACCTGATATTATTCAGTTCAACCCATTCATTAGAAAACGAGGAAACTGAAACCCAGAAAAATCAGATGATTTGACCAAAAATACACAGCTAGTTAAGAGTAGAACATTGTGATGTCTTACTCTGTCTTTATTAATAGTATGATGCTTCCTTTTGTTCACAACATCAGCTTATCACTATTAGGCAAGTAGTTTTATAACCTAGATGTTTTCTTTCTTTCTTCCTGTGCACCATATTGCAATTATTATTATTATTTTGGTCTTTTTGGAGGGGAGAAGGCAGGGCAATTGGGGTTAAGTGACTTGCCCAAGGACATACAGCTTAGTAAGTATCTGAGGCCGGATTTGAACTCAGGTCCTCCTGACACCAGGGCCAGTGCTCTATTTACTACACCAAGTAGCTTCGCCCTCCCCCGCCCCATATTGCAATTATTGACAAATAATATGGACTGTCAACTGCCTTGAAATCCACGAAATCTAATAGCCTTTTCATTACTTTTTGATCCAGGGATAGAGGCTTTGTTGAAACCCTTGAAATTTCTTCTCTTCCCAAAACTTCTTTTTAACACTTTGGTTTAGACCGACAGGAAGTCAAAAAAGCATTTTGTTTTAATTATGGTTGTTTTGTAGCCCCTGCTTTACTATTGCCTTCACTAAGAGGAGTATATGGCATTTTTTTTTAATTTGCAGGAGTCTTTCCATGTAGCTAAGATGGCATTCAGACACTTCAAAATACGTGTGAGGAAGACTTTAACACCAAGTTATATAGGGGCAGAATCTATTGAGGACATTGTCATGGATTACATAATTTGTCATCTTGATTTATATGATGTTCAAAGTAGCGTTAATGTAAGTGCTGGAAATTTTTAATGTGATGACTATACTCTGTTAATTATGTCATTGGCTAGAAAATAATCTATATAATCACAAATCTATCTTATTTTTAAACACACCTCTGTTTTAGAAGAGAGAGGAAATAAACATCTATTTTATTTGTTGCTATACTTATAACCTGTATATATGTATGCATACATACATATGTATAATAATAGGTTTGCTAGGCATTTATTGACTTCTGCTTCCTTCTTTGGAAGTTTTATAGGATTAAGTTGACCACAGTTCATATTTTGTTTTTTTTTTTTTTGCTTTTTGGAGGGGGGAAAGTAGGACAATTGGGGTTATGTGACTTGCCCAAGGTCATAGGCTAGTTTTGTGTTCATAGTTCATATTTTTTAAGTTAAGTTATGAGCAAGATCTATAGTAGGGGCAAATCTTGCACTTACCTAGGATATAGGTATACCTAGGATATATATAAAGGTAATGGTAAGAAAAAAGCCTCCGATCTGTATTCTCCATTTATCTTTGAATGATCTGGGTGTATCACTGTCCTTTCTTCTTTGTTCCTTACTACATCACTAGGTAGTAGTTAAGGTACAATTTCCATTCTTTTTCTAAATGCATTTTCTTCACTATAGTTTACCCAAGTGGCCCATTTTCCTCGTCTACCACATATGTCAAAGCTTTAGGAGATCATAATTTCTTGTCACAAGTGAATAATGAGAATAAGGTGTTTTTTTTTAAATTATTTTCAGGATGTGATTCGCGCCATGAACGTGAACCCCAAGATTTCTTTTCCACCTGAAGTTGACTTTGTCGTTATTAGCTGCTTCATCAAGGAGATATGCTGTATTGCATTTGCAATGCAGACTTTGGATCCTCCCCTAGACATTGCATTTGGTGCTGATGGAGAGATTTTTAATGATTCCAAGTAAGAAAACTTAGGTGCAGAAATAGAAGCTAAAAAGGCTTAGAAATATATTTTACAAGTCAATTAGAGCATAGCTTCTGAGCCAATGTGAGGCTGCTCCCAACTTTGGGAAAATATTGTTTTGGATAAAGAACATTTTGATAGAGGGAGCCAAAAGACATAGATTAACTCCTAGGCTTGGCCTGTCTCCTTATTATTGTTATTACATCAATAAGTATGATAATGAATACTATTATAAACCACTTCACCTTGAAGAGAGTTTTCTTCTCTATTAAATGGGATTGAATTGTTGTGGTGTAAGTATAACTCATTGGGAGAAAGTGTGAATTGATGGGTATCTGATTGAAGTATCTTAGAAGAAAGGTGCTGTATAAATACACAATTGTATTATTGAATGTTTACTGTATTATCTGGAGCAATGATTTTCAACCTTTACAAAATTGTAATTGCCTGTTGTAATTTGATATTCCAGTTTCCCTTCCTAAAAGTTCTCTATGATGGACTTTTCTTTCAAATAAGTAGAAACTTAAACTAATTTCATCTTGAACATTTAAAAATCTGAGTTGAACATTTAAATCTTATCTCTCCAGATAAATGGGATCTCTCTAAGTTGTTACTGAGCTAGAATTGTCAATCACAGTTCTAGGTCTTTGTTTAGCCTTTGTTCAGTTAATGACTTCCCTTGCCACATAATGAGAGCTTATGTAAAGGTCTCCTCATAAGTATTCTTTTATGCCAAATGCAACTTACAGTAAAGATGGATATCATTGTACCTATAACACTATATCTGCTTTTTAGTTGCTGTCATTGCTACTCCTAGTCTTCGATCAATATCTAGGTTTCAGATAATTTTTCTTTGGTTTGTTTTGCAAGGCAAAACAATGCAATCTTCTTAATCTTAAAAATGCAATCTTTCTCATTCCTTTTGTATAAATCTCTCCTTAGGGGAATTTATTACCCAGAATCATCCACAAATTTCTTAGAATCAAAAAATTTTATGGAACATTCAAATTACAAAAGGATCCCAGAGGCCATGTAGTCTGAGATTTCTCCCAAGGTGGAATCCCTGCCAGAGACTTTTGATTAAATACATCTAGTGAAAGAAAGCTCCCTGACATTCAAAGTAGAGCATGATGCTATTAGATATATCTGTCCATTAGAAAGTTCTTCTGTATGATGGGCACATATCTGCTGCTTTGTAACTTTGGCTCATTGATCCTGGCTAAATCCACAGTAGCTACGAAGTCAGTGACTTTTATTGTATTTTCCTCAGTTTTCTCATCTTCAAGCTAAACATACCCACTCATTTGAACCATTTCTCAATAGATATGCTTTAAAGATTACTCACCATTCTGGTCTTCCTGTTGTGTACATGCTCCATTTAATTGTACCTAATACTATATAATGAGTCACATCTGGTCCTAGCAGCACAAAAGTTACTCATGTTATTTACTTTTGTTTATCTAGATCATCAATATAATTATTAACACAATACTATTATATACTTTACATAATAAAGGATTAATATAATAATATTTTAAGTGAAGTTAAAACTAGAGATGACTCTGGTGGTGATCTATTATGGATTCATTCCAGTTTCACATTATTCTCAGCTTATCTTTCTTCACTCTGATAAAATTCTCATATATGTGTTTAAAATAGGTATCGCCGCAGCTGTGACTCTGATTTCACGGCTCCCTTGGTCTTCTATCACGTGTGGCCTGCTCTGATGGAGAATGAAACGATCATTATGAAGGGAGAAGCTGTCACCAAGAGAGGGGCTTTTGTACGGTGTCATTGTGGAGTTGAAATTCATCAAATCTGTTTGCTTCACATATTCTTGGCACATTTTGTACCCAGAGGAATTATGTTCCATTGATTCCACAAAGAATTTCATAAAAACAATCATTTTAAAAGGTTTCACATAAAGGGGAGGAAGTATGTGGTCCAATAGATAGTCTAGAAGACAACTAAGTGTGTTCCTTGTCTCTACCACCAGTTCACTATGGTTTCCTGGGCAGTAGGAATCCCCATCCGTAAATGGGAGAAGTAATATTTACCTTTACCCTCTCAGGAATATTGTGAGATTATATAGGCAAAATCTTTTGATCCATGCTGTAATGGAGACCCTGTGTAATCCTATTCATTTTTAAATTATCAATTAATCTTAAGGATTTTTCCCAAATCTTTATATCACTTAATTCCAAGAAGTCATGAAACTGATAATTTCCCCCCCCCCCCCTTTTTAAGGAGGAAGTGAAGGGGTGAGGTTGAAGCTGATGTAACTCATGGATTCATTGCCTCCTGTGCACAAACATTCTTCTCTGTGCGTGACTTTCACACTTGGTCACCAAAATGCAGTTTGGTAGGGAGAACATTGATGGGTTTCATTGGCACTTGTGAGTGTGTGGATATCTATATAATGTCCATCATATAGATTGTATCACTGTGCTTCCTGGAAAGCATTGTCAGTTTTGTAATGGAGAGTAAAATTCTTCTAGTAACTACATAAGAGCACAGAGGATAGCCTTTGCTTCTGTGTCCTTTGAATTGGAGAATGAGGAGGGTAATGACCAGTGTTTCTGGATACCAAGGGGAGAATTAAGCCCAACAAGTTTATTGCATAATTTCAGTTTTGTAATGAATTAAAGGGAATTTATAAAGCATATTATGGGTAAAATCCCATTATGTAAATATCATTACAGTAAAGAGTTCTAGATAGCAAAACCATTTCCATGTTTTGGTGAGACAAATAGGAAAGAGGTTTTGTTGAACTGGTTGCTATAACTTTTATATACTGAAAGATTCTAGACAACAAATGTTCTTTCCAATTCCTACCTTGTCATAAACAACCAGTTTGCATTACAGAAAGGATGAGAGAGATATTTGATGGCCCTTAATGTTCAAATAGCAATGAATTTTAAAATCCACTTACCTTCGCCATGTTAAAGATCAGAACTTGTTACCATTAAAATTCCTAAAACAAAATGACACATGAACAAATATATGAAGCTTTGAGAAATATGATATTAGTGGGATGAAGGTATATACATACCACCACCTCCTTTTTTCTTTCCAATAATATTTCTTTTCTATTTATTAATTAGTTATATTTCCATATGTTGTAAACTGTGAATGTAGTTTCTAGTAATTGACTCATTTTAACAAAATTCTGGCACAAAAAAAAAAATTCGATGTCCCTTAGAGTTCTTTATAATGGAATTTTATCATTGAAACACTACAACCTGTGTTAATAAATATAATATTTGATAGTTATAGGAAACAAAAATGGTATAAATTATACTGATGATGAGTGGTAGAACACTAGGGTCATAAGTAAGGTCAGTAAAAAACCTAGAAGTTGTATTGTTACCTTTTCACAACCATGTGACTTTTTCCTTTCTGTCATTTGATGCAGTGGTCATCTGTGAGAAACATCAACCGGAGTAGGAGCCGAAGTCTGAGCCCTGTCCATCATCGTGGTAGCTTGGGTAAAAGTGGGGTATTTATCACTCTAATTATTTTAAATTCTATGAAACAAATTTTTATTGTGAGGAGTCAGTAACTTCTATTCCTTTAACAGTCCCTATGGGAAAATCAATAGTTTATTGGTCTGAGTATAGGCCAAACTTTCTCCATGTCTGGTCTGTGAAAAACCTGTGCTTATAATCTCCCTCTTTATTCTTTCCCTTTTTTATCATTACTGTTCTCTTTATGACAAAAACCAAAAAATGTCAAAAATTAGTAAAACATTGTATTTGAATTGAAATAAAAGTTAAATAATACATTTCACTGTGAAATACACTTTTACATAATAATTTTGTATGGTTTTCAGTCTTATGTCTATGTATGTATGTGTGTGTATATTTGTATATGTAAATATATATACACAGAGATATATTTTCAAAGGGTTCTCCTCTTAGGGTTACAGCATGTATTCTAGGGGAAAACCTCCATTTGGATCAATATAGTGTCCATTTGCAGGTAGAATGATTATTTGCTAGGATAACTTAAGACACTGACTCTGGATTCCAAGATGTTCAAGTTCTGCTTTTGACACTATTTGCATAATCCAGAGAAAGCCATCTCATTTCCTGGGGCCTTTATTTCCTTTTCTATAAAATGAAGGTCCTTTGAGGTCCCTTCTAGCACCAGAAGATGGCATTAAACAAAGTTCAGCAAACATTTATTTATTTATTTATGTATTTATTCATTCATCTATCTATTTATTTGTTTATTTATTTATTTATTGGAGGGCAATTGGGGTTAAGTAACTTGCCCAAGGCCACCCGGCTAGGTTTTTATTTGTATGTGTGTTAAGTGTCTAAGGCCAGATCCGAACTCAGGTCCTTCTGACTCCAGGGCCGACACTCTATTCACTGCGCCACCTAGCCGCCCTTCAGCAAACATTTATTAGGTGCCTACTGCGTATAGAAGGCACTGTTAGGGATAAGACACATACAGAGAGTAGGTATGATTCAAGGTAGAGAAAGGAACAGGACAAAGGTAGAGTCTATACCCAATGCTATGATAAATATAAGGAGAGAGATATCACTTTCAGGTGTGAGGATTGAGGAAGGCTTCATGGAAGAGGTAGCATTTGAGCTGGGTCTTGCAGGCAGAAAATGATTGTAACAAATGGAAACAAGGAGGGAGGAGCCTCTGTTCCAGATAAGAGGTAGGAAAGGACGAGAGTAAAGAACAATTAGTAGCAGAGTTTGTCTGGAACATAACATGGACTAAGGATAATAGTAGAAAGAAGGTTGGAAAGGTAGATGGGAGGCAGGTTGTGGAGACCAAGATCAGAGCCTTAAGTGGGTGGCATAGGAATGTGCACTGAGTTTCTTAGGCAACATATGGATGTTTTTGAGCAAGAGAATGATTTCTCAAACCTGTGCAATAAGGAGATTATTTTGGCAGTTATACGAAGGATAGATTGGAAGGAGGAGAGACCAAAGGAATAGAGACCAGTTAGGAAGCTATGAGTCCAAGCGAGAAGTTTAAAGGTGAATTAGGGTAGGGGTATTGTACCTGGAGAGGAGCTGGATAGCAGAGATGTTGTTGAGAAAGCATTGATACAGCTTCACATCTGATCATATGTGGGGACTGAGGGAAGAGAGGGGAAAGTCAGAGAAGACTGAGATTTTGCTGCCAGGTATCTTGCAGGATTGTGGCACCATCAACAGGAATGCTGTTGTTTACTGTTATACAGAGAATAGTTTATAAGCCTAGAAAGAATCACATTTTCTCCCCCTCTCCATTAGATTTTAATACTTTTTGTGCTAGTTTTTAAATTAAAATCATACATAAAATAGAAATTACATTATCTTAGGTTCTCTTGGGCCCTAGTTCTAAATTCCTCTTTAACTTATTTATAGGAACCTGGAAAAACACTCTAAATAGACTGATTTGTACTTTTATGAGCCATGACATTTAATAATAGTCATTTATGCAGTGCTTTAAGGCTCGCAAAGCATCTTACCTGTTATCTTATCTGATGTTAATAACAACCCCATGAGGAAGGTAGGGGCCATTATTATCCTAGCTTTGTAGATAAGGAAACTGAGAAACAGAGAGCTGACTTGCCCAGGATCACAAAACTAGTAAGTATCTAAGGTAGTCTTTGAACCCAAGGCTTCCTGTTTTCATCTCCATTGCTCTATCCTCTGGGTCCCCTAGCTGTTTCTATTTAAGACAAACTAACATTAAGTCTCCTGTTTAAAAAAATATATAGATATAGATACCGATTTCTATCCCATAGAGTCTAACAAGAGCTACAACTGGTAAGCAACTTCAAAACAAAAAATAATTCTGAAAAATGATTATATATAATATTATATAACAACAGTAATATAAACTATATAAGAATAAGTCAGAATAATTCTGAAGTGCTTTGGAGCCATTATTTATCTGGTATTAGGAAAAAAACAACAGCTGTGTTATAAGTTTAAGTCCCATTAATCTGACCTTTTATTGTTGTTCTATGCTTTGTAGGTATCAAGAAGCCGAAGCCCTTCTCCAACAAGAAATATCAATACACGTAAGTGGAGATTAGTTTAGATCAGCTAAGTTCTTCACATTCTTCATAGCTCTGTCAGCCTCAGAATGGGTCTCTCTTGATGGATGGCCCACCTCAGTTGTATTTCTCAGTGATGTTAATGTTCCTGGTTGGCATAGGCAGTATCTTAAGAGGTAGAACTCAGGAAACTTGGATTCTGGTCCTTGCTCCACTGCTGACTTCCTTGTTAGGTGCAGGATTTAGGACAAGCCACATAACCTCTTGGAGCTCAATTTTGGGGGGTCACATGTGATATCTTGGGGAAAACACTCTGTAGACTGTACAGTGCTATGTAAATATGACAAACATAGGCATGATTATTCCCACGTCTTCTGCTCTTGACCATTTGCTAATGACTCAGAAGCAGACAATCCTGCTTGTCCCTTAGAGCTGCCTAAGGTTCCCTAAGAAATGAAGAGTCTCCAGCAAAGATAGTTTGGCCAATACGCTGGGAGAAGATGAAAAGTTTTATTGCTGTGAACCTAGCCTCCTCTTCTTTCATTTCAAGCCATGCTAAAAGAAATGAAAAGGAAGTGAAAACTCTGACCATATATGTTTTTCTCCATTAGGGTTTTAAGTTGACTGGAAGTATTTCTTTGCTCCTGTACATCTGGACAAATCAACTTCAGTGGTGCTTCCGTCTGTTCTAAGAGTTCTTCAAACCTCACTTAAGATAATGTGAATGACAATTCTGTATCACTGCAGGGGAGAGTTAAATTTTTTTTTTTGGCTTAGTGTGTTTTGATAACTTTAGATATATTGCTTTTTATATTTTTAAAAGAAATTAATTCAATTAATTTGATAAAAATGTGTAGGTGTTTATGATCATATTCACTTGATGCAAGGCTTATTCCACAGTTTCAGGGACTCCATTGTTAAATACCACACTGTATTTTAGCAAACTCTAGAAACAAAGATAAAAACATCTTAATCAACTGGTGTTTAGCCAATTCAAAACAGCACAACATAGGACATTTAATTCCACAGTCCAGTCATAAACATCACATGTGATCAGACTAATTTAAATTTTAAAACGATGTTATCATATGGTGCTTTTTTGGTTTTGTTTTGCTTTTTGGAAGATACCATTATCTTAGGCTGAGAAACTTCCATTCTATCCCTAGAGTTAATTATCTTGTTTTAAATGTGAAAAGTTTTTAACTAAGAGAATACTGTTACTCTGTGCTGCTCTCTCTGCTTCTCTGTGCTTTTTACCCCAAAGTCTATGAGAATTACTTTGCTTATTAAATCCTGACTGTCACCGAGGGGGAAATCTGTCAGTGCTCCTCAGCTCTACTTTATTTTTTAGGATTACTTTGCTTTGTACCAATGCATACCTGAAGTTTGACAATATTTACTTGATATGTATTCATTAGCATTTCCACTTAAACACACATAAAACTCATTTTATTTGAATGAAATTACCCCAACTCCTAAAATCTGGTGTAGTTGTTTTCTTCTTTCCTAGTAAGCTTTTCCGCCCCCCCCTTTTTTTTGCTGAATAAGTTTTATATATACATATGCATGCATACATACATACATACATATATACATATTTAAAAATCAGGTTCCTAGACAGTTGCCTCTTTGGGATCTGATTTTATTCTTTATCCTTTTTACTTATAGGATCAGTCTTTGAGCACAAGCAATATTTGACTATTTGGGCAAATGTATTTTTACAGAGCAACATAGAACTTGTTGCAACAGCTCAAGAAATGGGTTTATTAAGCTCATTTAAAAAAACCTGATACTTTAGATGATGAATAAAACTCCTTTTGAGAAATCTTGCCAGTTCTAGCTTGCCAAGCAAATGGTAGGACAGAGGTGTGAAATTTTTTTCTGCCCTGATTATAGTTATTTGCTGGTTCCTTTAAGTGTCAAGTTGATTTTTTTCTTCCTTCTTAGTTTTTGTATGTTTCTATAGCTGTGAAATAGTGTATCATAGAGGAAAGAATATTGAGGTAGGGGTCAGCAGGACTGGCTTCTGCTTGGCCACTGACTTCTATAACTCATGGCAAGTCAAAGAAGCAGAGACTATTACTGTTGAGAGATACGACAACTGCTCCAATATCCACCTTCATGGAGCAAAGTCCTCTATAACATCCTTTTGGGGCCTCACTTTACTTTAAATATAAATATAAATCATATTTTAAATCATAAATCTATAAAACGAAAGAGTTAGAGTTGGTGATCTTGATGGTCACTTCTAGTTCTCACATTTTATAATTCTCATTCTGAGAGTTCATCTAAGATCCCACTGCATAAAAACACAGGAGCTTATTTATTTGGTTGGGAAAGAGCAAAACCCATCCCAGTTTGTATGTGCTTTACCCTGGTAGCTTAGTGCTTCTATAGGTCTTTGGTCCTATTGAACTGTGCTATAACTGAATTGGCAGACCACATTTTTCCAAAAGAATTCTGAGAAATTCCATATAACTAAAACAGACAAACATTCTCAGCCAGGGTGCTCTTGTTTCACCATCATTATACCTTAGTCTTAGGGACAGTGAAAATGAAAGACTCTTTTCTTATAGTTTGGTTGGATGGTTGTTTCTGCATCATTGGCAATATCCTATGATAATATAACTCAGACAAATTAAGGTTTTGTTAAAAAAGTTATTGGTAGTGAAGTTCTTTCCCCAAATCTTTTCATATTTTAGTAAGGTCCTTCACATATCAAATACCTATTAGGCTCTGGGATTAAGTTTGACTTTGAACATTAATGAACCAAAATAATTATAGTGGAAATCATCTGGAGGTTTCACGAAATGTTAAGTTTGCATCATATGCCAAGTTAGTGTTCAAATGAGGACACTCAATATCATGTATTTTTTACACAAATTTTGCAAAATGTGCCTGGGACAACATAAAAATGTGGACTTTGTGGTTGGTATTAAACCCACTTTGTATGTTCAACACGGTGCTATTAGGAATTTTTAACTATTTCTCAGTTCACTAAGGTAAATAACAACAAAGGTTATTCCCAATGGCATGCTCTATTTACTGAAATGTGGAAAATAAAGTCATGAACAGAGGACCAAATAAATATTAACCAGTTCTCAGGTTGAAATAACAGCTTTGGAAGTCCTGAGAAATTTCAGGCTTATAGAATGAAGAAAAAACATTGACCTCTGTTTTGAGGAACATGACTGAGCAAAATAAATTAATAGAAAATCTACATGGATTATAAATACATCCAAGAAACAAAACAAATATGAACTCTTTACTCATTTATACATTTGAAGATCTACTTCTCCAGAATTTGAAGGACCTAACCTCTGGGATTCAGTGATTCTTTTGAGTTAATCTTTCTCTGTCAGGGCTCAGTGCTAAAGAAATTACTATGTGGCACTGTTTTTTTTTTTAAGCAATTGGGGTTAAGTAACTTGCTCAAGGTTACACGGCTAGTCATTATTTATGCGTGGGTGCTCATTTTCTGAGGCCGGATCTGATCTCGGGTCATCCAAACTCCGAGGCCGGCGCTCTTACTCACTGCGCCACCTAGCCGCCCCTTTAGGGCAATTGGGGTTAAGTAACTTGCCCAAGGTTACATGGCTAGGTTTTTGTTTGTGTGGATTAAGTGTCAGAGGCTGACTCCAAACTCAGGTTCTTCTGACTCCAGGGCCGGCAATTCACTGCGCCACCTAGCCGCCCCTATGGCACTGTTGATTTTATTGGGACAGAGATAATTGTTTTTTGCTATCTGGGAATGATTACATTGCAATGCAAGTAGTTGAATTTGGTTTTACACAACTCAGTGTATAATCCATCATTTCTAGGCTAGAAATTTTCATAATTCCCTGATCATTTGAAAAACTGTATTAGTTTATTCATCATTTAGTGATTAGAGTTCTCAATCCTCCCACTTTGCAGCATTATTTAAATTTTTTTCTTTTGACAGCTTTATTTATGTTGTAAGCACCAGTTCTGTTTTAGGATTTTTCATAACAAGGGGAACAGATTTCATGAAAGATGAAGTCAGAGCCCTATTAACTACAAAAGAGGATATCTCATTTGTCTTTTGAAAGAAGATCTTGATTGAATTAATTGAAAGATCTATGTATGTATATAAGCAAGGACCAAAGGCAACTCTCATGTTATTAGAAATGTATAAAAAGCCTCTCACTCCCCCCAAAAAGTTTGTTGTCTACTTCAGCAATTCTTGAGTAAGGTTCTCTATTCTTTAGTATAAAAAATCTTGAAATAGGATTAACAGGAGTTAAAGATGAGAGACAACTGAACTCCACAGAAACATTCAGTGCTTCAGTGTGTTTTTTCCAAATGTGCCCTCTACCTTCTATTTCCCCAATAACAGGAAAATTCTCTGACCATCACATTCACTTTAGGCAATAGCCTTTTGCCAGCTGTGGGTCAGAGAGAAGAGGGCATTCCTTAGCAGCCATCATTTAAAGATATTCATAAATACAAATAAGGAGCAAGTGTTTATGAGCTTTTCTGTGACAAATTCCATAAACAAATATTCTTTGTCTCAGTGGTGTTGAATTACAAGGTTTCTAGATTGTTGTTGATGTTTGTCCTTCAATTGTTAAAGGACTAAATCATATTATTAACCTCCCTCCAGTGAGAGGAGACCCTGAAAGTGAAGCAAATAACTGTTTATCTCACAAGGGTTTATTTAACAGTCAGAAGAAAAATGACAAAACAAATGTGCTCTGAGTTGTCCACTGAATATTAATACAAGCACCATTCTAGCCATAAGAGCACACATGACAAAGAACTGCACCTGCTACTATTCCTTTCTATATTGTAAGCAGCAAATGAATATGATCGTCAAGGCTTATGCTATGTTCCAATACAGTATTAGTCATGACTGAAGTGATAATTCTGAAATGAGTTGAAGTGTGGCATGAAGTAAATTTTAGAAATGTTGTTTATTAGAAGTAGTTCAGCCCTCTTGAAGCTGATTGTAACTAGTAGCAATTATAACTCTTGTCCCTGAATTCTGACACTTGGGGATCAATTTGTGGTGGGGGATGCCAGCATATGAGGGTAGGTTTTTCTCTTAGACAAGGATACAAGTTTTGTAATTGCATAATCTACAATCACAAAACATGGAGATTGGGCTGTCTTTTGTGACTCACCTAGAGTGAATTTTACACATAGAGAGAGGAATGGAAAATAAGGGGAATGGTAGAGGGCACCTTTTCAGCTCTCCAGTATTCCTATATCACTGTATCTATAGGGTGGGCTCAAGGTCCCTTTGCAAGTGCCCTCACAGTTTAAGATTTAAACCCTTTCAATGAACAGTGAATTTAGACAGTTTGATGTGGTCAATGGCCTGAAAATCAAGATCTGACATCATAGAATTCCATTTGAACCATTTGGAAGGGGATTTCTTAAAGTTAACTAATAAATATTAAATACCAGAAAGTAGTCATTAGGAAGTGCTTTTATAACCAAAACAACAACAACAGCTAATATTTACATAGTGCTTTACATCATTATCACATCTTCACAATAACCCTGTGATGTTGCTATTACAGTTAATATTGTCCTCATTTTATAGATTAGGAAACAGATTTGGAAAGGTTGAGAGACTTGCTCACAGTTGCAAAGATTGTTCTAAGATGAAATATGCTTACCTGACTCCAAATCTGGTGTTTTTTTTAAAGCCACCCCAACCTACTAATATTTAGCATTCACTATGAAAGAAAATATCTAAGAGAACATGGACCTACGTGAAATGATGCTCTCAAAATAAGGGACAAGATGCTATAATATCACTGTGAAGAGAATTTGTGTTCACTTTATATAATCACAGTAATTAGAACAGGGGAGGGCCCTCTCATATCACCACCAGCTTTAGAAGCAAAGCCTCCTTGCTATTCCTCAGACTGACCTTCCATCTCTCTCTTCCTTTGCACAGGCTGTCCTCATACCTGAATGCTTTCCCTCCTCACCAATACCTTCTAGACTTCTTAGCTTCTTTGAAGCTTAGCTCATATGCTACTTCCTATGGGAAATCTTTTGGATCCTTTATTTTTTAGTGTTTTCTTCCTCCTCTAATTATCTTGCATTTATTCATCTATTTTCACATTGTTTTTGCCTGTAGAATATAAATTCCTTGAGGGCAAGTACTTTTAAAAATTTTATTCTATATCCCCAGTACCTACAACAGTACCTTGCACACAGTAGGCACTTAATAAATGCATTTGTACTGAATTGAATTGACAAGTACCTCAGAGGTCAGTAAGTCCAACCTTTCTCTGAAGTAGCTCCAACAAGTGGTTGTCTTGGCACAGTAGACAATTTACTAGGAGTGGGAAGATTGGGGAAGGTCAGATTTTTAGCCCCCAGAAGACCTTAGAGTCTAAAAGAATTCTCCTTCAAGCTAATGCCTGAAATCTTCCCCAGCCCTTAAAGCTTCATTCTTTTAGTTTAAGGTTTGATCCTTTAAAAATTTCATTGCATTTTGGCAGTATTTACTTAGTTATTATCACTCATACCTTTGTGTGAACGAGTTTCAGACAATTTACTGAGAGCAGGTTTTGATAGATTTGAAGAGAGCCCCAAAAGGGGTTGGGGTTGGGGTAGAGTAGATGAAGGGGAGCAGAGAGGCCAGGGCACCAAAGACGTTCTTCACTTAAGTCACAATTTTTGTACACTTCACACAAACACATTTACCAGTTGGTGGGTGTAAAAGTCTTGTTCTTTCTTTTGTGCTCATTAGGCAACTTTGTTCTTAGACAGTGGTATTTCTAAGGCCAAGGGCCCAGATTGGCATCTATAAACACATTGGATTGCCTAAGTCAACTGCTTTTGATGACAAATTATGGTCTTTAAAACAAGTTTTATGTCTGTAGACTGTTCTTAGTTTGATTTTAAATCCTCCTGACTTTGCATATTAAAAAAAAGAAAAGAGAAAACAATGCATCTGTTTTTTGTTTGTTTGTTTGTAATAATATATTTCTTCTGAGTGCGGTAAGAGAGGTTGTTCACAATAACATATGGAGTTTTTATCATATGGACAAAAGCTGAAGATGACCATTGAGCATTTCACAATAAAATAAGAAATCCTCCTCTCCCCTCCCCATGTTATCCCACCTTCCCACACTTTTCAGAAGTAGATTTGAAATTACTGCTGATTTCATTGGAAACTGAGTTTCATGAAGGTCCTGAATGGTATGGACTTTTACTCTTAAGTGTGAAGGGATCTAACAGTAGATTATGACAAGCAGAATTATTATGAAAGATTACTATTTATCTGCTAATCGCTGAAAGATAAATGGTCTAGCAAAAACTTAACTTCACTGTTAATTACATACTCTCTTATTTCTGGCAAAGATTTAAAATTCAAGACATAGGAAATTAGTACAACTATAGAAGACCAAAGCTATTCTCTAATGGTCTATTGGCAAAAAAGTAAAAAAAAAATCCTGTCAAAATATTATAAACTTTTAATAGTCAAAGGAAAATTTCTTATAAATCACTAATAATAAGAGAAGTGCAAATTAAAACAACTTTCTGGTTTCACCTCATACTTGGCAAAGATGACAAAAGCTGAGAATAATTAATGTTGGAGGTGGTGTGAAAAAGCATATTAATATGCAATTTTTAAAGCTATGAATTGAGCCCATTCTGGAAATTCTTGGAATTCTAGTAAGAAGTGACTAAAATGCCCCAAACCTTTGACTCAGAGATCCTAATGCTAAGCATATACTATAAGAAGGTAAAAGAAAAAGTATAAGTCCCAGATACACCAAATTATTTATTGTGACATTTTTTTTTGTAGTAGCAAAGAATAGGAAACAAAGAAGATGCCTGTCTATTGTGTAATGACTGTAAAGATTGTGGTACATGAATGTAATTAGATTATTACTGAACTGAATAAATTAATGAATATAAAATGCAGACAAATATGGGAAGATTTATGTGAACTGATGCGCAGACTGAAGTAAGCAGAACCAGGAAAACAATATATATATAACGACTTCAACAGTATAAATGGAAAGAACAAAATTAAAAAAAAATAGTATATAGTATATAGTTATAAGGGCCAACCCTGACTCTGAAAAAGAATTAGGGGACTACATCTTTTCCCTTTTTTTCAGAGGCATTAGACTTTCAATGTGGAACAGGATGTATTCTATTCAGACTACATTGATGTGTTGACTAGTTTTATAGAAGTGCTTTTGTCTCTCTATTTTTTAATTTGTCATTATAAAAGATGGCCCTTTGGCTAGGATGAAAGGAAGGATATAAACAAAAGATATAAAAAGCAAAAGTATCAAAAACATTAAAAAAAAGAATATGATGCTAGGAAGGACAAGCATTTAGATAAGACAAAGTTCATTCCTTCATTCATTATCTCTGAATAACTATATATTTGGGGCATGATATTACAGCATACCAAATCTTCAACATAAATTATCCTCACAATTTATTATTGCATATATACTCTAGAAACAATAATTTTTATTCAAATGGTTACACTTCATGGTAGAGAAATCGTCTATAAGATTTGTTATGCCATCCATCACTCATTTCCATAATGGAAAACTTTGGAATGTTAATTTGATCTGTGCTTTGATAATGTGACATTTGATAATTTGCCACAAAAACTTGAAACATGAAGATTTTTACATGTGTGATACCCCCAAGAATGTGATGGAATGAGAACAATCACATACATGGGCACAAGAAATATTTAGTGAGGGGGTCTATATAACTAAGCATATCACTGAAAATAAAGAAAAATAAAACAAGGAACAGAAGAAATAAAGTTACAGAGTAATTATTTTCTTACCTTCCTTAGAGGTTGTTTTTTTTTTTTTATTTGAACTCAGGTCCTCCTAACTCCAGGGCCAGTGCTCTATTCACCCTTTCCTTAGAGTTTTACATTTTCTTTTGGTATGTTTGAGCATGATTCTATTAAAGTTTTTGAACATATTTGCAGTAATATACATTCATATAGTAGGGAAATTGGCACAGAAAGATCTGGATGTCAGTTTTACCTCTAACATGTTCTGGCCGTGTGATTAGGGAAGTCCCTTAATTTCTCAGTGCCCTTGGCAATTCTAGTAATCTTAAATTATTGATGAATTGATGATTTGTCTCATTTAGTAGTTACATAGCCATTAAACTGCAAGTCTCAAGTATGCCCTACTCCTCCCCAAAATTATTAGCAATTCCTTTTACACTATAGGGGAAAGGAGCAAGCATTTATAAAACACACTACATGCCAGGCACTTTGTAAGTGCTTTACAATGTTTTTCCATTTAATCCTCACAATAACCCTGTGAAGAAGGTGCTCTTATTATTCCCATTTTATGGGACAAAGACAAACAGGGGTTAAATGACTTGCCCAAGTCACACAGCTAACAAGCATCTGAGTCTGGATTTGAACTCAATCTTCCTGATTCCAGGTTCAGTGCTGGATCCACTGTATCACCTAAGTATACACACTACAATGTATCACCTAAGTATACATACTACAATGCACAATTGGTCATACTTTCTTTTTTTTTATTTTATTTTTCATACTGTTTTGATTTTTTTTGGAGGGCAGTTGGGGTAAGTAACTTGCCCAAAGTCACACGGCTAGGTTTTCTGTTTGTGTGTGCGTTAAGTGTCTGAGGTCGGATCCAAACTCAGGTCCTTCTGACTCCAGGGCCGACGCTTTACTCACTGCGCCACCTAGCCGCCCCGGTCGTACTTTCAAATAAGCCTAGTGCAGGGATGGGGAACTTGTGGCCTCAAGGCCACATGTGGCCCTCTAGGTCCTTAGTACAGCCCTTTGCCTGAGTCCAAACTTCACAGAACAGATCTCCTTAATAAAAGGATTTGTTCTATAAAGCTTGGACTCAGTCAAAAGACCACACCCAAGGACCTAGAAGGCTGCAGGTTACCCACCCCTGACCTAGTGTGGATAGGGTGTGGATAGAAGATTCAAGACACCCCAACCCCCCTTGAAACATACTGACTGTGTGACTCTGGGCAAGTCACTTGATTTCTCATTGCTCTAGGTAGCTCTCTTAAGACCACGAGAAGCAGAGAAGGGACTGATCTACCCTAGTATATCAATAAAATCATAGATTGAGGCTCTATGACTCTCCCTATCTTTCCAATGGGTGCTGGATACTTTAGACTTGGGAAAATTTTCATAGTAGTTCATCATTAGATTATGCTCAAGAAAAACTCAGGAAAGTGCACAAAAAGTATTATGTAATGCAAGTTTAACTTTGTTCTATTTCTAAACCCTGTGCACTAAAAATGAGTACTTAGCTGATGATCTTTGTGGGTCCTCTTCCCCATCCCCATCTATGTCCAGTGTCAGACATAATAGGGGAAAAATCAATGAAACTAACTTTCCTTTCCTTAGATTTGCATCATGGTTCCAAATATTGGGACCTTGTGCTGGCCTTCTTTAGCTAGAATTTTATCCACAGCTGAATGCAGATGAGATAACTTGGCTTTCTCTTTACATAGCAAAAGCCCAAATGCCTCATCATTGTGAAGCACTTGAAGTTTCCATATAAGAAAATCTAAGACTTAGGGTTAGAAAAACAAACATGAAGTCCTATCCTTGTAACTTGTGTCACTACCAAAAAATGGGTCCCATCTGAATTTATATAGGAGAGGAAAACTAACACAGTTCAAATTGGAGCCCACTATGAATTTGAATACATATGCTAAATTCTTCCCAAAGATCAGCCAGCTCTTTTCCTGGATTTAGCTTTTCTTCATCAGACAGTAAAAGAGAAATACTATGAAATAAAAGCTTACTTATAACTCTTTAAAAAATATTCATTTATTTGAGTTCTGAATTCTCTCCCTCCTGCTTGACCTGCCCCCACCTATTGAGAAGGCAAGAAATGTATCAGTTATACATGTGAAATCATGCAAAGCATTTTCATATTAGCTATATTGCAAAAAAGGGAAAATTATGCTTCAATTGGCACTCAGATTTCATCAGTTCTCTCTCTAGAGATGGACAGCATTTTTTATATGTCCTTCAGAATTGGATCATTGTATTGCTGAGAATAACCAAGTCATTCACAATTGCTCTTTACACTATTGCTGTTATTGTACATAATCTCCTGGTTCTGCTTATTTAATTGTGCATCTGTTATATGTCTTTCCAGGTTTTTCTGAAAATATCCCCTTCATAATTTCTTATAGCATAGTAGTATTCCATCACAATCATATATCACAACTTGTTCTGTCATTCCCCAGTTGATGGGCATCCCCTCAAGTTGCAATTCTTTGACACACCACAAAAAGCTGCTATAAATATTTTTGTACATATAGGTCCTTTTCGTTTTTCTTTGATCTCTTTGGGATATTACTAGTGGTATTTATGGGCCAAATGTTATATTCAGTTTTATAACCCTTTGGGCATAGTTGCAAATTGTTCTCCAGAATGACTAGATTAGTTCACAACTCCACCAACAATGCATTAATGTTCCAATTTTTCTATTTCTCCTTCAACATTTGTTATTTTCCTTTTCTGTAATGTTAGCCAATCTGATAGGTGTGAAGCAGTACCTCAGAGTTGTTTTAGTTTGCATTTAGAGAATTTTTTTCCCCACATGACAATAGATAACTTTGATTTTGTCTGAAAACTACCTGTTCATGTCCTTTAACCATTTATCACTTGGGGAATGACTCTTGAATATAACTCTTGCCTGTGGTCAGTACCCTTCAACATTGGGCACTGGAAATTAGAATGAA
The DNA here is from genome assembly GCA_011680675.1 of Gymnobelideus leadbeateri. Classification (NCBI taxonomy): domain Eukaryota; kingdom Metazoa; phylum Chordata; class Mammalia; order Diprotodontia; family Petauridae; genus Gymnobelideus; species Gymnobelideus leadbeateri. The sequence goes on along the minus strand of WOXC01010965.1, from coordinate 250,088 downwards.
TCCATTTCCCTGTGAAATCCCTCACCCCCTGTCCACTTGTGTCCACTTTTTAGAGGCAGCAGCAACCACAAGGACAAATGAATCACCAACTTTGGTGTGTAGGAGAGAATCTTGGTAATGTCACCAAATGTCATTTTCACATTTGTCCAGAAGATGGCACTGCTGCTTAAGAAATGGTAAAGAAAAAAATTAATAAAATTCAAAATAGAAAATAAATTCCTGGAGTATGTAGTTTAATTGTGAATATGATGGTCCCAAATAAATCGAGAGGATACTTTTGCTTGTTAAAAGATGACCCAGGAATGAAATGTGAAGAGTAAAAATGTAAATCTGATGTGTTTACCTCTTCGTGTTACTCATGAATGTGTGTACTTTGTCCACATAAGGTAAGCAGGAGTTACTTCTATGCCAGGCACCCATTATTTACCTTAAGCATGTGAGCTAGGGCAGCTAGATGGCACAGTGGTTAGAGTTGCTGGGCCAGGAGTCAGGAAGACCGATCTTCCTGAGTTCAAATCTAGCCTCAGATACTAGCTGTGTGGCCCTGGGCATGTTACTTAACCCTGTTCACCTCAGTTACCTCATCTGTAAAATGAGCTGGAGAAGGAAATGGCAAACTACTCCAGTATCTTTGCCAAGAAAACCCCAAATGGGGTCACCAAGAGTTGGACATGACTAAACAATGTGACCTAAGCCTGCTACTATAGCCCACAGCTGTATTAGGGAACATACAGTTTTTTAGCAAATACTTTTAGTGCTCTATAAACTTGTACTGAAAGTAGAAGAGAACTCTATCCTAAAGCATTTGTGGAGTTTCCTTGATTATTAGGCTACTTCTATTCAGTGTACACACATTGACCATGAGGGACGTAGGGCTAAAGAAAATTGAGAAATTCTAGTTTCTTGCCGGGAAAATGAAATAATACAAAAAGATCCCTTTCCGTCTTGGACATGCTACTATACTAACAGAATGAGCAGCTCTCAGAGTTACTCCAGGGACTAACCAAACTGATACAGAATGGATGGAAAGAGGATTTAGCAGGTATGGAACTAACACTAACAATAGCTCATCACCATTTAAATAATTTTTAGTTTTTACTGATATCTTCTGTTTTTATATCATTTTCACTTTCCAATATTGCCTCACTTCCATTTCCTCGTTAGTGAACCAGTATTTATAACAAAGAACAAAAAAGAGGGTAAAAAAGCATTTGAGCAAAGCTACTCTGGGTGTGTATCAAGGGACTCTCACACTACTATCTGCCGTGCACCACATCCATAGTTCTTCACCTCTACGAGGAAGAGTGGCAAGTACATTTTCTCCTCTCTTCTTTGGGGACAAACTTATTCATTAGAATAGCTAGCACTTTAAGGGTTGCAAAGCACTTTGACTTGTGTTAACTTGGACTTTTTTTTTCTTTCCATTCATTCTGTGTATTATTCTCCTGGTTCTATTTACTTCACTCTTTATTAGGTCATAAAAGTCTTCCCCTGTGTCTCTATATTCAGTAATTTGGGGCATATGAGGCCTTTATATATATAAATAATAGGGTGAAACAAATTTTTTTTAATTTTATTTTTTTCTTTTGGGGGGAAAGGCAAGATAATTGGGGTTAAGTGACTTGCCCAAGGTCACACAGCTAGAAAGTGTGTCAAGTGTCTGAGTTTGGATTTGAACTCAGTTCCTCCTGACTCCAGCACTCTATTCACTGCATCACCTACCTACCCTGCCTTTCCATCTTTAACAGCCTTGAGGTCCCATGTCCAGCAGTAGGATCTCTGAATCAAAGGATATGGATATTTGAATCACTTTCTTAGCAAAATTTCAAATGACTTTCCAGAATGGTTAGACTAATTAACAGTTCTATCAGCAATGTATTAGTGTGCCTATTTTTCATTGTCATTTTATGGTATTAATTTGCTCATATGCAGAAAGACTTACCTTAACAAATATCCAAATTCACTTTTTGATATCTCTGCGTCTGCTTTTTGCTATTTCTAGTATCTTATTGTAAAGCAGGGAAATTTATTGTAGATGGTAGGGCCCACCTTTTAAAAATTGGTCATCTTCTTTCATGGAAATTTATAGTAAGTTGTTTCTTGAAAGATGGTTTACAGCAGATTTCTTCTCTTGCCTTGTGTTCTTATTCTTATGTTTTAGTGTATAGTTATGAATAGAAGGACAAAATTGTGTAGAATTGGTCAATCAATTGAAATAAATCTTCAGCTGATGGCCATAAGCATAAATTCAAACACTTGCTCCCCAAGTAAAATTTCTCAAAGGTCTTCTTCTTTATCTCCCCTCCTTCCCAAGCTTCCCAGCCCCCAGAACCCTCCTGCTTTATATCTAAAGATATAGCTAAAGGAAGACTCATATGGGTCATTGGGTGTCTCAGTCAACAATGGATCCTTTTGCTCATTTTTCATAAGGGGTGAGAAAGCCTAATTTCAATCCCTGTTGGGAAGAAACATGTGACAACGATTTAGCTGAAGATCTTTTTTGTTCTCATAAGTATGCTGGGTATTATCCTGGCTATAGCATTGTCACTTACCATAGGGACCTTAATTTTTTATTGTTTTGAGTGGTGGTGGTGTTCAATCATTTCAGTCGTGTCTGACTCTCTGTGACCCCATTTGGGGTTTTCTTGGCAAAGATACTGGAGTAGTTTTCCATTTCCTTCTCCAGCCCATTTTACAGATGAAGAACTGGGGCAGACAGAGTTAAGTGACTTGCCCAGGGTCACACAGTAAATGTCAGAGTCTAGATTTGAATTTAGGTCCTCCTGACTCCAGGACTGATACTCTATCTATTGTGCAACCTAGCTGCCCCACGCTGAATGATATTAAATAATAAAAATAGCATGTAATGTTTAATTTTAATTAATTTTAATATTTGCTAAGTGCTTTACAAATACTATCTCATTTTATGATACAAAAGTCCTTATGAGGTTGGGTATTATCATCCCCATTGTACAGGTGAAGGAACTAAGGCCTACAGAGGTTAAGTGGCTCGCACAAAGTCACATAGTCACACAGCCAAGAAGTGTCTGAGGTAGGATTAGAACTCAAGTCTTCTCTTTTTTAATTTTTAAAACTTAAATTTTTTTTTTTGCAGGGGGAGGGCAGGGCAATTGGGGTTAAGAGACTTGCCCAAGGTCACACAGCTAGTAAATGTTAAGTGTCTGAGGCTGGATTTGAATTCAGGTCCTCCTGACTGCAGGGCTGGTGCTCTATTCACTAAGCCCCCTGGCCACCCTGAACCCAGGTCTTCTTGACTCTAGGTCCAGTGGTCTTCTCTATTGTACTACTAAATAAATACTAGCTATCATCAGCATCAACATCATCATCATTCATTTTTTATATATACATATGTACATATATATGTTGTTGTTCAATCATTTCAGTCATGTTTGACTTTTTGTGACCTCATTTGGCATTTTCCCAGCAAAGATACTGGAGAGGTTTGCTATTTCCTTCTCTAGCTCATTTTACAGGTGAGGAAACTGAGGCAAACAGGGTTAAGTGACTTGTCCAGGGTCACATAGCTACTAAATGACAGGGACCTCATCTGAACTCATGAAGATGATTCTTCCTGATTCCATGCCCAGTCCTCTATCCATTGTACCACCCAACTTCCCCATTATATTATGTTATTATTTCTTAATAATTAATAGAATATTAAAAATAAATTATTATTTATTAATTATAGTTATTTATTAGTTTTTAATAACTTTCAGTGATGGTGATAGAAAAAACAATGCCCAAGACACCCAGAGCATTGTGAATTGTTTCGTGTGGTCAAACCTTGGTTTCCTGTGTATATAGAGAAAGAGAATGTGGTGCAGTGGTCATGGTGCTGAATTTTGAGTCAGAGGATAATAGATTTTAGAATCCACAGAGGCCTTAAAGGCAATCTAGTCCAATAACCCATCGTTTTTCATTGAAGAAAACCGAGGTTAAGTGACTTGTCCAAGGTCAACATGGGTAGTAAGAGGCAGAGGCAGTTTTCAAATCTGGCTTCTCTGACTCTTAAGTTGTATGCTCTTTCTGTTGCATTAACCTGAGTGCATGACCTTGGCTCTGCCACTTATTAGCTGTGTGACCTTGTGTAATCACTATACCTTTCTGGGCCTCTTTCTAGTTTCCCTCTTTCTTTTTGGAGGGGCCAAGGGGAGACAATCAGGATTAAGTGACTTGACTTGGAAGTCCCTTCTACCTCTGAAGCTATGATCTTGCAATAATTAAGCTATTCTTTCCTATAAAAGTGTACTGGTCTGGAATGCACCCCTGGCGGCTGCACATCATCCACTTTCCAGTTGGCCTCACTCTCCTGTGGCCAGGCCTTTCTTAAGGTTGTATCTCTTCTGGCTTGATTCTCTCCCAGTGGAGGTTCCTTCTTGTGAATTCCTATATGGCAATGAGTGTATGTCTTGTGAAGAGTTAACCTGCTGGTGATGCATAGGCTGGCTAAGTGTTCAGTGACAAATGAGTATTTTCTGGGCTCAAGGAACAATGAAGGCTTTATAGAAACCATAGAAAAACATTCCATTTGGAAACAATCCTGCCTGTCCATCCCACTCCCTCATACTACAGAGTTTCCTCTCCAGGAACAAACCTCTCTCCAAGGACTGTAAATAAACTATAATTAAGCAATTAGCTAGTTTCTCCTAACGATATTAGAACTGTGCTCCTAAAATTCTTGAAATGAACAAAAATGGTTTTCCTTCTCCCCATCCCTCTTCTAAAATCACTAAATTTTTTTTAATGTGGAAGAAAAGGAGTTAAGTTGTGAACTGATGTCTGGGTGCACTATGAAAACCAAGCAAATAAGGCAAAATTTGCCTCTAGGCACTGTGGTGGTCAGTCTGATCCCAGAATCCTCGTCTTGTCACCACCTTTATATTCTTTGCCTCTGGATGTCATCCTTGCCTATGATTTGAGTTTTCAGGATGATGTCCCCCTGCTTTTTATTACCAGAAATCCTAATAGGGAGGAGGGGGGAAGACCCTTGGTTTTAGGAGAATTCTCTTTGCTCATTTCAAGTCATAATCCCACCTGACATCAGAACTTTCTCCGTGTGAAGCCCATTTAATGTCATGACCAAATAATTTTGACTTCAATGCCAGTTTTAACTTCAAACTTCATTTGTTGGGTGGATGGTTGGAGTCAAAGAGGCAGCCTTGTTCATTCCTTCTCAGAGATGGGGAAGGAGATAGAGGATGAAAGAAAAGAAAAAAATAGTGGTTCTCTAGAAATAAAATGCTTTCCAAAGTTTTTTCTTGATTAAGAGTGGGCTGTGGATAATGAAACTGGCAGCTTTTGTTTCTCCGTAAGACTTCAAGGCAACCCTCATGCATCTATCTGTGCAATGCACAAGGCTAGAGTTAATGAAGTTGTTTTGGAGATGTTGCCGAGGCCAAGACAGGGTGTTTTCATGAAACAAAGTTCCCTCCCAGTTAATGTCCAGTTCACTTTCAGAATTAGTCTAATAAATCATAGACACTGACTCCTGCAGACGCCCCAACTACTCATTTGCTATGCCCAATTGCACTGACATGTCAGTGATGCACCACATTTGGCTGTGGGCAAATCTCTTTCAAACGAATATGCCTGCCCAAAAATCTCTGAGGGAAAGAAATGAGAAAGTACCTAGGGCTTGGTGACTGGGGCCTGGTCATCTGGGTTTGGCTTATTCCTTGAAATTTACCAGTGGACTGGAGAAAATTATCTATGCCTCATGAAAGAAAATGAATTGTTTTTTTCTTCTTAAAATAGTACTGGAACCTGAGTGATTACCGTGCCATTTTAAATGTCAGGCCATAAAAGTATCAAATTTAAAATGGCAAAATCTAGTCTGTACAAAATTTAGCATTAGGTATGGGTGTTGTGTGTGATGTGGATGTCCTTCCTGGAGGGAGAGAAATATGGTGATCAGGAACTCTTCTGCCCACATATAAAAGTTCTGGGGGCCATTTTGTACTTGGCCCACAGTGGACATAGTATTGGAAATTGATGACCATCTTTCAAGCCCTCTTGACTTCTGAAAGTCAGGTCCCTCCACTCCAGGGACTCTTGGCTCTACCCTTAATGCTTACCATGTTACACAGTGAAAACAATTTCTCTTTTACATATGGGAAAACTAAGGCCCAGAGGGGTTATTAATAATTATAACAGTTAACATTTATATAGGGATTTAAAGTTTATAAAATACTTTTCATACATTAGTAGATTTGATTTTTATAACTGGACTGTGAGGCAGGCAAGATAGATATAGTATGACCCTCATGTTATATATGAAAAAATAGAGATGTTGACTAACATTCATAGCTACATAGTTGTTAAATGGAGGAGATGGGACTGGAACCTAGGCCCTCTAATTCCAAGTCAGTGTTCTTTCATATCATAAGTACAAATGGGTACAAGATAAAAGATAATCACCAAATCACAGAGTGACTGGATTCCTGCCTCACAGTGAAACATCTCAGGGTCTTTTTAGTGAAATCCTAAATCCCTTCCATAAAATTTCAGGTGGCCTCCTCTTGAAGACCTTGAATTATGGATAGCTCATTAATACCCTAGAGAGTCCATTCAATCCAAAAAGAATTTTTTCTTTACATTAAGCTGAAATTCACTCCTCTGAAATTTTTATATTGCTTTTAGTTTTCTTTTTTCAGACAGAACAAGCCTAATCCTTTTTCAACATGACAGCCATTCAAATACTTAACGACCTTTTCTGACCATCTGCATCTCATTGGAAACTTGAAATCTACCCCTGGGTCGATGGCTCTGATAGGTGAGCTTTGGACTTATCTTGTGGGGCCCAGGTCTCCACATTTTCTTATCATGCTCACTTGGGGATAACCTCCTTCCCTTTTCTCCTGTCCTGTTTCCAGGTCTTATTTGTGTCTTGTCTTTCCCCATTACAATCTAAGCTTCATCAGGATGGAAGACTGTCTTGCTTGCTAGCTTGCATGTATTTCCCCCAGAGCTCAACAAAGAGACTAACATAATATAATCTTAATAAATGCTCCTTCCTTCCTTCCTTCCTTCCTTCCTTCCTTCCTTCCTTCCTTCCTTTCTTCCTTTCCTTTTTTTTTTAACTAAATATTACTAGTTCATTCAACTGATTCTTATGTTATATGATAGCCAGGCTTCCTGTGACCTGGTCACATCCCTTTGGACATGATTCAATTTATCAATAGTCATCCTAAAATGACGTTCCTATAACTAAATATTCTAGCTATGCTCTGACTGGGGCAGCTCTCTAGTTTTGGACATGATTTTCCTATTAAGAAAGTCTTAAGATGAAATTATTTTTTGTGACTACTGTGTCACACTGTTGACTCACATTGAGTTTGACTCTTTGTCATACAAACTGTTGTGTAGCTATGTCTCCTCCATCCCACACTTTTGCAGTTAATTCCTTGAACCCAAGTGTGATATTTCACATTTAAAAATGTTTTAGGCTTGTGGTATCATTGTTTCTAGGGAACTCCCAATGAGGAAACTTCCTCTACAATACAGATCAACAACTACCCCACAATTTAGAGATTTAAGGGGTTGCCCAGGGGCACAGAGAGACTAAGTAATTTGCTACGGTTCATATGGCTAGAATATATCCTAGGTGGGTTTTGAACACACCATCAAGATCATTCTGATTCTGAAGCCAGGTATCTATCTGTGTGTAATGGGAAGCCCCATTCTCCCTTGCCCCAGCTAGAAAGTCTCTCCACATCTATTTTTTTCCTCTTTGTTATGATTACTCATTATTTGATTTCTGTTGCTTTGAATACTTTTTCCTTCTGTAGTGATTTCTGGCCCGTAGCTCCTTTGATTGAGCCATGGTCTTGAGCCCAGGGTCTGCATAGAGAAACTCCACTGTCATGGGCAGCACCATTGGTCAACCCAGTGCAACGTATAATAGACAGGTTACCAGTTACCTGCTGTAACATTATCTGATTCATGGCACTACCTTGTGACCTAGAGTTAAAACACATGGATGGTTAATAACCCTACCAGAATAGTAGTAGAGGACCAGTTCCAAATATGACATCTGACCAAAGGGAATTTCCCTGGGCAAATGATACCACTGGTGAGGCAGAAAGGTGGCAGATATTTTAAAACCAGGAGTGTTGATGCACTAATTGCATAGCTTCAACAGCCAATAGGAAAAGTTGCACATGATATAGCCAAATAGTCATGATTTACAAGGTGGGAGGGACTGCACAATAACTCTTCTGAAGCATAAAGGACATTTTTTTGGGGGATGGGGTGGGGGTGGGGGAGCTGCAATTAGCCAAGAAAGCCAGACACCAATCCTACTTTCACAAGATTGTCCTTGAAGACCCCCTTAACATGAATCTCTAGAAGCAATTGGCTTCATTTCCAATCTGGTCTAGAGTTTCAATGGGAGAAAGGCTATCTTTTGGGTTTCCATGTTTGTGATCTTCATCCTGGCTGCCTTTAAGAGCAGCCTGTTTCTTAGAAGTAAAGTTCTCTCTAGTCCTAGTGGAATTGCTTTACTAAACGAGTTCTCATTATCCTCTCCACTCTGATCTACTGCTGTGGAAGCTTAAGGAAACTTATGGAGCTACAACCTCCCCCCAACTCCCTTATTAAAATCTAGACTAAGAGCAAAGAGGCCTCTCTTAGGCTCAATTTGACCCCCACCCTCACCTCCAAAACACACACTAATTGGCTTTGGGAGACTTTGGAGAATTTTTTCCCCTTCAATGATGTGTTATTCTAATTCTTCATTCACTAAATCCCTTCCCAACTGGTCTCACTTTTAATAATTAAAAACTCAATTAAATCAAATCTATAAACACAGGCAGTGTGTGGCTTTTGTTTCCCTTGGAGCCTGACTGGAGTGAGGGGCAGACAGTTTATAGGGTTTTCTGGGAGGAGCTAGAGGGGCTCGTTAACCAGGGAAAGCATTGCTGACTACAGGATGGCCTTCCTGAGCCGACGGCACTAATCAAGACCAGATTCAGCCTGACATGAAACTAGAGCTGACAGGCCACTAAGCAGGCAGTGGAATATAAGAAACTTTGAGGTGAGCAGCTGGAGGCCCACAGCTTTGGGAGAGCCCTATTCTGAAATGGAATTTCAGCTCTGTTTCTCCATTTCCAGGCTATGGGAGCCCAACTCAGGCCCCGAGGCCCCAGAAAGTTGCATTGGACCTTTTGGTTCTTTCTAGTCTCTGGTAGTAACTTAGAAGGTTGATAAACATGTATTTGAAGGTTAGATTGGTAAGAAATTGTATTCAGTGTGGAAGAAAGCATGGGGGGAGGGAGGAGTACCAGATTTAGAACCAGAGGACCTTGCAAGGTTCAAGCTCTGACTGTAATATATTTATTATATGATCCCTAATTTCTCCTCCAGGTCTAACATTCTGTGATTTTGATTTTATATTCAAATTTGTGGCTTCCTTGAGTTGCCAGAAAATCTGGTGGAGAAAAAATATGGTGAATGTTATAATGGCTTAGGTCTCAGTTATGTGATTTTCAAGACTTGACTTTAATGTAAATCAGCTCAACATCACTATATTTGGGAAAGTAACCTTGACCAAAATGAAGAGGGAAATGGTGTCTGGCATTTTAGAAGGTTTTGTGAACACTGGTAGAGAACAGCTGACATTTGTTACCATGGAAAGAACACCCGATGGCAAGGTGCCTGGATTGTGACCTTCTTAGTTCTTGTGTTCCCAGGCCCTTTGTCCCATAGAAATCATGAGGAGCTAGAGTAAGATTTCACTTTGCAATGCAATGCTACATAGGTGAAGTAGAGTAGGGTTAGGTTTGTTTTTGGCATAGAATGAAGTGTCTCCTAGGTTCACTGACTGGGGGTGGTTGAAAGAGTGCTGGGCTGGGAGTTTAAAGTCCTGAATTCTGCTACCTAGCTGTGTGATCTTGGGCAAGAGCCTTTTAAGTACCCTGGTCCTCATTCTTCATCTGTAAAATGAGAATAATATTAAGTACCCAACGTATCATCTATTTTTATTCAACAAGTATTTATTAAGCACTTACTATGTGTCAGGCACTAGTCATTGTTGCAAGACTCAAATGAAAAGATTTACTCTAGAAATTATATACTATATTTAAAACTGCATTAAGACTTTTGGTTCACCTTGTATTTGAAAGCTCTTTTCCAAGGGCAGTGATTGCTAGTGTTAGGTGGCCATCATTTGGATCTGCTCCACTTTTCCTTGCCTAGGCTCCATTTTCTTTCAGCTCAGTTCACATAATCATTTCATGAGTTCTTTGCTTTATTAATTGCTCCCAATACAGAAGATGCTAGAAAAATGCACATTTATGTCATCTTGGTATCCTTAATGGCATTCCTGTGGGCCAAGCAGACACCTGCTTATATATTTCTTCTTTACAGAGAGAAGTACTAATATGAGCAGATGGGTAGCCAGGTCCAGTCCCCTGACACTTAGGATGTTCTAGCAGGAAGGCCTTGGTCGATCTCAACTGTTGTGAAAGTTCAATGGGAGAAAAATCATCTCCATGGTAACCAGGGTCAAAGCTGATTAGTGCTTTTTGGATCAACATCCACAGCCATTGGAAGTAAATGAGTTTAAAGCTTGTGAAGACCACAGGGGAAGAGTTGGCTAACTGCCTTTCATTCTCACTGATTACACACATGAAGGGAATGCCTTCAAACTGTAACTGCAGAGGCCAAGGTTAGAGATAATAAAGAATTTTCTGATTATTGGAATTAATTCTGGAACAAAGTTGTAGAATCCTCTTCTCTGGTGGTCTTTAAGCTGGACAGATTCTCATCTGCGCCGAATAACTTAGGAGAACATAGATGGGTCATTAAAGGGCCTTGTATGACTGAATTGGCATTGACATTTATCAAAACATGAGACTTGGGTGGTACAATCCCTGTACTCTTGTCACTGAGTCAGATGAGGCCCTACATCTTTTGATTAGAGTAACAGCTGCATTCACCTTTTGTTGTTGTTCAATTGTTTCAGTTGTGTCCAAATCTTGGTGACTCCATTTGGGGTTTTCTTGGCAAAGATTCTGGAGTGGTTTGTCATTTCCTTCTCCAGCTTGTTTTACAGATGAGGAAACTGAGGCAAACAGGGTTAAGTGACTTGCCCAGGGTCACATAGCTAATAAATATCTGAGGCTAGATTTGAACACAGAAAGATTGGTCTTCCTGACTCCAGGCCCAGCAGCTGTAACCATTGTGCCCTAGATGACATGTTTAAGGTAAAAATGGGTGCTTGGCATAGAAGTAACTCCTACTTCTCTCATGTGGACAAAGTACACACATTTGTGAGTAGCATGAGGAGGCAGTTAAACACTTCAGGTTTATATTTGTACTCTTCACATTTCATTCTTGGGTCATCTTTTAACAACTGAAAGTGTCCTCTCAATTTATGTGGGACCATCATACTCACAACTGAGCTACGTAGAGTCTTCCAGACTCTGGGCCCAGTACTCTATCCACTTTGCCACCTAGCTGTCTTTATACTTTTAAACTGTCGTTCTGTCTCTTCTCAATTGGTTTCTAGTTTAAATTTTTTTTTCATGGTAATCTATACTATTACACACATGTATAGTGCTCTGCCTTCTCTAGTGAGGGCAAGGGGCTTTATATCCTGGGGAGAGGCACTGGTCTAGACATTCTCTAGATTTCTTTAGCCATGTGACCAAGACAGAAAAGTGTCAGCTGCAAGGCTTTTCCTGGAGACAAATTTCTCTTTTCACTCATACATACTATTAACCCCAAATGCTAAATCTATTTATAGAGAGTTGTCCTCTCTTGAAGGAAATGCCTCCAAACTGCAGTCCTAGAAGCCAAGGTTAGACATAATAAAGAACTTTCTGATCCTTAGAATTAATTCTGGATAAGCACATTGACCTTATACTTTTTACTTCAGCTGAGAGAGAATAACAGACATTGTGGTGTTGAACAGTTTGACTCTAGGTTCTGTAGGTAATTGATAAGAGGAGTTTTGTGACCAACTCAAGAAACTTCAGGGTGATGAGACTTGTTTGAGATTTTGATTGTATCTCTATGGACCAGGGGTGGGAAACCTGAAGCCTAGGTCCTTGGGTAAAGCCTTTTGCCTGAGTCCAAGTTTTACAGAACAAATTCTCTTATTGAGGATTATTATTAATCCATACTATGAACAAATCCCTTGGTGCCTTTCATTAGTATAGAACGGGTTTAATTGAAGCCAGAATTAGTAGACTTTGACCACTCTCTCCTCTATTAGACTATAAACATCTTGAAGAAAAGAAAATTTAATTTTTGTCTTTGTATTCCCAGTTTTTAATCTGATACAGGTAGGCACTTAAAAAATACTTGTTGACTGAGTAATTGATTTTTGTGGGAGGAGTAACTCATTGTATATCCCTTTTATAGGTAGTTCCTCCTAGAAGCATTTGAACCACAAGGGATGAAGCCTATACATTCTTGGCTGACATGAGTGAAACTCCTCTTCCCATAGGACCCAAGGATTGTACCTACACCCTTCACTGAAAGGTATAATTAGAATCCCAAACAAAGGCTCGACTATGGCTCATTGAAGAGATTAGGGAGCTGTGTTGAATAACTTAATGAAGAATTTTATCTGAATCAAATTTAGGTGAAAAAAACAAAACCACTCAAGCCAATAGCCATGTGTACCCCCTTTCAAAACATACATTAGAATATGCAAGAATATGTAATTTAATTGGTAGGTATTGCCTCTACCAAACCCCCTCTATGATCTAGTAGAGTGTCTGCCTGAGTTGCTGTGGTTGAAAATTTTATTTTCCTGTGGTCAGCCCCATGATGACCCTTTTCAAATTTAGACCGTCTGGTTCTTATGTGACAGATATATAATCTTTTGTTGGACTCATCTTCAAATAGTTTTTTTTTATTATTATATGTTTTCAATTATCAAGAATTTAGTTTTCTCCTGATGGGGTGCTTGGGTATCTGTGCTTAGACCCCAGTTTTAAAAATCACATTTCTCCCTAGCCTCAAAACACTATCCCTGACAGTTTTCTCCCTAGCCCATGGACACTATACCTAGCAATAACTCATGAGTGGGCCCCAGTAAGACAAACTGCCTTTTCCCACAATTACTCATGAGTGGGCCCCAGTAAAACAAAAATATCTTCCCCCATCACAAGAACAAACTGACCTCTGAAGAAATTCTCTTGTAAAAACAGGACTATCTTGTAACCATAGAATTATCATGTACTGATTTCCAAAGTTGTCATATTCGATCCAGAGGTCAAGTTATAGACGTCAACTCTCAAAACTATCTTACTACAGACATAACAGATCAAAAATACATCCCTGAGAAACCCCTTCCCCTGGTTATCAGTAGTGAATGATGCCTGTGACCAAGGTTGTACGTTAGCATATCTGTCAGATAATCCTCTGCTTTTCCTATATAAACTTTAGCATCATTCCTGTTAAGTTGCAAGTTCTTTAAGGAATGCAAGATCCTTAAGGAGCTCTACCCGCTATATTGGTGTTACAATAAGCCTTTGCCACCTTGACTTAAAGAATTCCTCAGTCCTTGAATTCATTCCAGATGACCCTTTCTTGTACTTCAGTCCTTTAGGGGTCCCTGAACTTTTCAACCCTCCTCAAACCTCATAATTTCTTTGGTGCCCAAAATGGGTCACAGTCTGAGGTCTCAGGCATTCTCCAAGTCAAGGTAAGCTTCCCCTCTCTTCCCCTCTCCCTCAAGAAACTTCCTAAGCACCAATTATTTACCTTAAACATGTGCCCTAGGGCAGCTGGATGACACAGTAGTTGGAGTTGTTGGGCCTGGAGTCAGGAAGACCAATCTTCCTCAAACCTCATCATTCTCACTTCCCCACTTCTATCTACTTTTGAAAAGCAGGTAGAAACACAGAAAAAAATAAAGAACCCCCAGATCACATAAGTGGTCAAGCACAACAGATTCTTACAATGGTCACATCCAAAAATACCCCTCTTATTCTGCATATTACTCTATCATCCCTCTGGCATGAGTGGGCAGCATTCTTTCTTATAAGTCCTGTGGAATCATGGTTCATCATTTAATTGATTGGAATCCCTAAGTTTTTCAGAATGGCTCATTTTAAAAAATATATAACATTGGTGTCAAAATATGGATTTTTCTTCTAGTTCTGCTCATCAAAACTTTTTCCATCATGGCAGGACCTGACAGAGGTTGTAGCCCATTGACATGGCCTCTGAGAATTCAGAGGTCACTTCCTGCACCATAGTGAAGCATGAGAGGTGGAGTTTAGTGGAGACACTTGAACCATCCAGAATTACTTTGTGGGAAACATATTATGGAAACATTAAGCCCATCCCATGCTCCAAAAGCAGATGTCAACAACTCTAGCTTTAGGTTACTAAGAGCAGTGTTTTTATTACTCAGCTACTCTAGAGAAACTATGACTCCATTCACTGCAATTTCCAAGGCTCTAGTTCATCCAAATATTACTCATATATTTGGGGGAGTAAAAAATAATAGGAGCTTCAATGGGGGAAAAATTAACTATATACTGTACTTGCCCCTACTCCAGAAAACTTAGGAACATTGAGAGGGAAAATATTCCTACTATTCCTACCCTCAAAGCAGTGGCTTATACCACATGATTCTGAGTTTCTGTTTTCTTCTGTGGATAAATCTTGTGTAATCTTACTGGAAATCTTTAAAGAAAATACACCCTAATGCCCACAATCTGGTAAAATGTGCTAGAATTTTTTTAGTTTTGTACTAGATTTTGTTTCCCCAGTTCTAAGAAAATACTCATGATTAACTTTATCAGCTCAATGCTTCCCTGCCTCCCATGTTTATGAGCTTCTTGGAATATGAAAGACTTTGCATCTTTCCAGGGCAAGAATTCCAGAGGTACTGGAAACCCTTGTCTCTACAAGGTGGCCTGTGCACCGAATGGCCAAGTGCTAGCTAGCCTCACTTCACCCCTGACATGAGGAAGCCTGTCTGGTGAAGGGAGAGTCCTTATCACCCCTAGAGGTCTCTAGGAAGGCCATGACCTCTCACTTTCTGTTTCCCAACTTTTAAAAATTTCCTTTCCTTCCCACACTCTGTGGTGCCACCAGATGATCTCATGCACAACATTGCATTTCTTGTCTGCATGCTTTTTCATTGGCTTCCCCTGTGCCTGGATTGTACTCTCTCCTTACTACTGCCTCTTAGAATCCCTAGGCTACAGCATCACCTCCTACATGAAGCCTTACCTGATCCCCTGTGCTGGTGCCCTCCTTCACTCCCTTGCATGGAACTACCTTGTAGTCATTCTCTTCACATTGGTCCTGCCCACACTGATATGAGGCTGAGAATTCCTCAGGAGTAGGGACTCCTCCTTTCTTTGTATTTTTATTCCCAGTACTTAGCACACTGACTGTCTCATGGAAGGGCTTCAATAATGCTTGACCAATCGATCATTTATGGCTTCTAGTTTCAGTTGAAAACCTTAGTTGAAGTGCTACTCTTCTGCATAAGAGGAAGACTCTTTTTTTTCTTAACTGTGTTTCTTTTAACTTAGGACTCAAATGCTTAAGCTTCATTTTTCAGTTGCTTAAGCTTTAGAGAGTCAGGCCCTTGACACTTGTTGTTGTTGTTGAAATGTTCAGTTGTGTCTGACTCTTCGTAACCCCATGGGTGTTGTCTAGGGGTTTGCTTGGCAAAGATACTGGAGTGAAATCACTCCATTTCCTTCTCCACTGTGTATCCATTTTACAGATGAGGAACTGAGGCAAATAGAGGTTAAGTGATTTACCCAGAATCATGCAGCTAGTCTAGTAAGTGTCTGAGGTCAAATCTGAACTCAGATCTTCCTGACTCCAGGACTAGCGCCCTATCTTCTGCCCCACCTAGGATTTAAAAAACTCTCTTAACTCCTGCCTAATTTTCTTATAGGGAAGCTATGATCCTAAGGACTAACTTTAGGGGATTCTGTAAAAACAAAACAAAACAAAAACAACCCAAAGACCCAAGAATTTTATAGGACTTCAGTTGTTCTGTTTTCCTCACACTCAGATAATCTGAGTTTCCCATGCAAATGAAAAGGAAGGGTCTTGGAAAGGCAAGGAACAAAATCTCTTAGGGAGAATCCCATCAGAGTATCAGCTATCTGTCTCAATCCTTTCCTTCATTACTTGTGCATTTATTATGCATCTATGGCTATCAATAAATTGTAGTCTTTGAGACGTCCTATGTTAACATTAGCCCTGAGACAACATGAGAATGAGTAAAATACCCATCGTAAAAGCATTTGTAATTCTATGGGCAAAAGCCTAACCAACCAACCAACCAACCAAAAAAGGCCCTACACAGATTCAAGGTGTTATTATCTTCTCCCATCTTTAATTGCATTTGGGAACAAAATAACAATTTTGTTTTAAAATTTCTTTAATGCCCTCCTTAGATGAGTTGGTGACATACCTCTGAACTAAACTGTAAGTTTTAGAAAAGCAGAGCCTGTTGTATTGTTACAGTAGAAAGTGCACTGCCCATGGAGTCAGAGGAAGCTTTGCCATCCATAAGTAAAATGGACACCCTTACAGTCTGAAAGGGCAGTGATGTGACGCAGCAGAGGTTTGGACTTGGAGTCCAGACAGCCTGAATTTAGCTCTTGCTTCAGATACTTACTCGGGGTGTGATCCTAGATCTCATCCTCAGTTTCCCCATTTGTGAAATGGGGATAATAACATCACCTCAAAGTCATCACTGTGTCTCTTGAAATAGGAATCCCTTTTTTCTAAGTGCTCCATTTTATTGTTTTATTTAACTGAAAAACTGCAGTGTTCAGAAGCTGTTTTCCCTATTGCTGACAGAAGGTAGAATAATTAGAAGTTGACTAAAACATGTTTTTTATAGGGTGAAACAGTTTCCAGTTCAGTCAAAGAACTGAATTCAACTTAAACTAGACCAAAATAAAAGGGTCTTCTGCATGGAAAAAAAAATCCCTGCCAAATGCTTTGACATTGCCTTAGATTCACCCAGCATAATTTTAATTTGATTCTTTAGTCCATGCATATGATACAGAGGAGGTGCTTCACAGATGAAAGCAATGGGGGGCATCAACACTGTTAAATAAAGCAGACTTCATGCATTAGTCAAGCAGATGAAGGTTGAACTCTTGCAGAGAACTGGGACCATGTGCAGTAAGGAACTGTTCTTGGCTTTCTTTTTGCCCTGGTGCTGCTGGTTGTTTTTCCAAGTCATGGATGGGTATCCTTGAAGTTGTAGTTGATTTCTTACCATTTACAGTGCCATAAATATATCTTAACATGTGTATCTCTCATTTGAGATCTTGTGACCAATTAAAATTATTGTATTATATAAACTAGAGGAGTTTAGAAGGTATTCATTTCCAAAATAAAACTAGGGAATTTTGCATAGCATCTGGCAAAACTAACAAAGCCTTTTAATAAAAAAAAAATGTAGATCATTGGGAAACACTGGGGTGGGGGGGGGAATAAGTCAAGATGCTTGACTTTCGTGATGCAATTCAATTCAATACAATTCAACCATGATTAATTAAGTTCCTACTACTTGCCATGCAAAGAGAAAAACATTCTCTTCCCCCATTGATTTTCCCTCCTACCAAGTAGACCTGGAAAAGTTCAGTCTATCAGATAAGTTTTCTGAACTACTACTGGTCACTGTTTTAGAAACACTGAAAACCTCCCTGGAATCATAGGCAAAATGAAAGTACAAATGAGATTAGGGACTGGAAGAGAAGGAAAAGAGAGAGAGAGAGACAGAGAGAAAGAGAGAGAGAGAGAGAGAGAGAGAGACAGAGAGACAGAGAGAGAGAGAGAGAGACAGAGAGACAGAGAGAGACAGAGAGAAAGAGACAGAGAGAGAGACAGAGACATAGAGACAGAGAGAGAGACAGAGACAGAGAGACAGAGATAGAGAGACAGAGACAGAGAAACAGAGAGAGACAGAGAGAGAGAGACAGAGAGAGACAGAAACAGAGACAGAGAGACAGAGAAACAGAGACAGACAGAGACAGGACTGGAAGAGAAGGAAAAGAGAGACAGAGAGATAGAGACAGAGAGACAGAGACAGAGAGAGACAGAAACACAGAGAGACAGGGAGAGACAGCAGAGACAGAAACAGAGATCTCTAACCCTAACCTTTTCCCCATTCCAAAGCAGAACAAAGAAAAGAACCTAAGCTTTTTCTAGCCTGTCTTCAAGGATATAATCGCCCATGTTGCTTTTGACTTTGGTTGATTGCCTAGAGATAACCCAACCGTAGTTTCACCATACCATGAAGGCTTTTCTGGGAAAGCAGGTCATTGTGCCAAAAGAATAAGAAAAACAAACAGCAAACAACAGTCTGTAGAGATCCCAAAGAGTGGAGGAAGAGGAAATTCAGTTTTTTGCCTTTCCATTGATTTCTTGCCAAGGCCATTGGGTTTGAGGAGAGGGAAGGCCATGCCTGTTTGAAACTTATTAGGACTGTCAGGGCAGTCAAGGGGAACTGCATCTGAGATAATGATATAGATCTCAGCCACTGGCCAGTTGGTGTAATGAGACAGATATTTAAATTATATTTAGAAATCTCCAACCCACCCCCAACCCCTCTTTTTGTCTCACTTCTTTGAAGGCAACATCTGCTCGTAATGATGAGGTGGTCCACAGGCTAATGTTGTTCAGATGGGTCTACAGATGTCACTGTGCTGTAAATGGGACTTGATAATTTCTTCATTTTTTTATATGACACTTTGAAAACACCCTGTTTTTTCATTTAGTAAGATCAAGCATCACTAACCACACATTTCTGTATGGTTTCTGGTGTTGCACAAATTGTCCTTCGAAGTTATGCTCACTCTGTTTCTTTATTTTTGTAACCAGCTTTTTTTTCAAATAGGTTGTCTGAGGTCTGAGTGAGGAAAAGAGAACAGAACTGCAAGCAAATTATTTTTTAATATTGCAAATGCTTTGATTGATCGGTCATCATTACCTGTTGGGAAATAACTCCTACTAGGAATCTTAATTCTAGGTATAAAGTTGTTTGGGGACCACATATTGTTTTGCTTCTAGCAGCAAACATCTGAAGGCTACTACTGGAATAAATTTTCTGAAAATGAATAAATTAAAAAATATTTATTACATACTTATTATGTACCAAGTACTGTACTAAGAGCTGTAGACACAAATACAAAAGCCAAATAGCCCTTCAAGGAACTTACATTCTAAAAGGGGGGGGGACTCAACACACATAGGTTGGTGCAGCTACAGGGTGAATGGCAAAGCCTGGTGAAGGGATACCTTGGAAAGAAACAAAGTGAGGAAATTAATATTTAAGTCAGGCAGGCTCTGTTATGCATGCCCATGTGTTTTTGCCCCCCACCCCACCCCAGGCTATATTATTGGGGCCTAAGGAAGGGATGTATCCTTAGATACCTACTTATTAGCTATATTGCTGTTAAGAGGTTACTCTTTGAGCCTGTTTCCTTATCTGTAAAATAGGGATAATAATAGCATTAACCTCATGGCATTGTTCTGAGGGCAGTCTATTTCTTTTCATCCTTTCTACCATGTTTGAAACTGAAGAGCACCCTCTTCTTAATTCTCGAGATTCTCTGGGTTTTCAGGGCACTACTCTGTCCTGGATGATTGATTGATTAATTCCACATGACAGTCCTTCAAACTTGAATAGCTACATGTTGTCTTTCTTCCTAAGCCCTCCTCCCCCAACACAGACACGGCCTTAACTTCTCCCTTTGCAATCTGACTTCTACTCACATCATCCAACTGAAACTACCTTCTCAAAAGTTACTGTTGATCTTTTAATGGACAGATCTAATGTTTTTTCTTCAATTTTTATCCTTCTCAACCTGTCTGCTTCAGGTGCTACTGTTGAAGGTCCTCTCCTCTTGGATACTCTCTCTTCTTTGGCTTTTCTTGATATGACTTATTTTTGGTCTTCCTTCTATTTGTGTGACTACTCCTCCTTCACCTCCTCGCCATCCATAGCACAGCTCCTACCTGTGACTGTTCTTCAGATATATAGATCTTCAGATCTATATATCCAGTCCCAGTCTCTCTCCTGAGCTTCAGAATCAAATCACCAATTGCCTATTAGATGTTTCAAACTGAACATCCAGAAGATGTCTTAAACTCAACATATCCAAAATGGAATTCATTGTTTTCTCCCCTAAACATTCACCCCTTTCAAATTTCCTTTTTTCTATTGAAAGAACCACCATCCTTCTACTCTCCCAGGTTCATAACTTTAGTACTCTCCTCTTCTCTTCACTCTCCCTCATCCCTCACATCCAATCAGTTGCCAAATCTTGCTGTTTCCCCCTCTACAACATTTCTCCTCTTCTCTCCATTCCTACAGCTGCTGCCTTAGTTTAGGCCCCCATCACCCCTGGATTGGACCATTGCAAGAATTTTTATATGAAAAGTTCTGCCTCAATCTTCCTCCCCACTCCAGTCTATCCTCCACATCACTGCCAAAGAATTTTCCTTAAAACCCACAGATCTGATCACAGGGCTCCTCTCCATCAACTCTAGAGTCTTCTTTTTTTCCTTTAGGATAAACTATAAAGTACTCTGTTTAGCTTTTAAATCTCTATCCAATTTGTTCCCAACCCATCTTTCTAACCTCATTGGACAGTACTCTCCACATACTCTGTGAAACAGCCGTATTAGACTCTGCTCTGTTCCCCACACCTGACAGTCCATCTTCTCCACTTGTACCATTGCACTGGCTATCCCACATACCTGGAGGGCATCCCCCCTCACCTCCACTTCATAAAGTCCTCTTCCATTGAGATGCAGCCCAAGCACTTTCTTCTGCATGAAGCCTTCCCTTGACCTCACCCGCAATAGTACCCTCTCTCCCAAACTATTTTGTACATATTTGTATTTATTCACTTTATATTAAGATATGTGTGTATATTTTATATGTATTTGTCTCCCCCATTAGAATGTAAGCTTCTTGCAAATAGGATTTGTTTCATTCTTTATATTTGTATCCCTAGCACTTTGTAGGACCTATGTGCTTGGCACATAGCAAGTGCCTAATAAATACTTACTAATTAATTGATAAAGCATTCTAAAAACCTTAAAGCACTATATAAAAACCACTTTAAAAAAACTGTATGTATGATTTTGTCATGAAGGGAACTCCCGTTGAAGAACACTCTAGTAATGCAGATGTGCACTTTCTCTGTAACCTACAGTCTTAGAGAATGACCTGGGAGACTGAGAAGTCAAGTGACTTGCCTAAGGTAACACAACCAGTATGCATCAGAGTCAAGACTTACCTTGAATGCAGGCAAGGGTGTGTTGGTAAAGAGTTTAACAACTGGCTCCCCACTGGGATGAGTGTTCACATCACACACTTTTAAGTTTAACCTGTATTTCTTTTAACATTTTCTCCATCCTTTTTTTTCAGTCTGGGCAATCAACAAACAATAAATCAAGCCCTGAATTTGTAATCTTTGCTGATTTCTGAGGAATGCTCACTCTGAACATTTAAAAATTAACTCCTCTAAGCTGGTCCCAGCATACCCCTGAATCCAGTTGCCTCAGCTCTCCATTTATTTCACCACCCATTATTATAATGATCACAATAGTGGAGATTATCAGTATTAGTTTCATGCTATGGGCAGCTTCCTCTTTTCAAAAAAATTCAGCGTTTTCTTTGTTCATCAGCCCTTGATGGCTTTTCCACCTGATCTGTTTTTACCCTTTTTCTCATATCTAGTGCTCAGTGCCCTTCCAGAAGGGCCATGACTCCTGACCTACCTCCAATCTCCCTTGGTTCTCTAACCATGGAGTGGCCCTGGCTGGCACGCTCTCTCCTCAGTGCTCTGCTCCTAACTCTCTGGACATTTTCTATCATGTCGCAGTAACCTTTTCATACTCAGAGTTTACTCCGTCCCTCAGATAATTAGCTGTGTGACCCTGGAAAAGTCACTTAACCTTGGTTTGCCTTATTTTCCTCATCTGTAAAATGAGCTGGAGAAGGAAATAGCAAATCACTCCAATATCTTTACCTCTTCACTCTGGACATTCCTTCCTTCCCTGGCTTTCTCACTGAGGCCTCTTCCTCAGACTAGTTGGTTATTCCTATGTTCTCCATTTTGAGGAAAGTGGTCAGACCAGCCACATCGTCATTCCTTTCCAGACTCCACTTGAGTCTGGCACTGAATTTATGTAGGGACAGATTTCTGCCCTTCACAGATAGTTTTATCCCCTACTTACTTCAAAGACATGAAAAGCGTTTGGTCAAAATAGCTATCTTGCAGGACTATGTGGAGTGTCTGTCCTTAAATTATGGTAGAAAGGAGAGCAGAATGCTAAATCTCAAGTTGGCTTCTAAATTTAATATGGGAACTGGCAAACCCATGTCTGTATTATAAAACTCTGTGGCGACTGCTTTACAGTGTTTCCAAATCCCTTCTATGAAACTCAGCAGAATGGAAAGACCCTCTAGCCAGTGTAATTGAAACTCAAAAGCAGGCAAACCGATTTAATATCTCTTTTGGGGGGGGTGGGGGAAGGAGGGAATGTTAACACATAATTAAATCCACAGCAAGAGTGATTACATTGTGACTTTAAGGCTGTTAAAACTCTGAAGTTCTCTATAAATTAAACAAACACTATTTTAGCTGTGTTATGTTTATATTGCAGGCCCGGGGATCTCACTCCTGTTCCCTCTGTGCATGACTTTTAGGCTCATGTGCAAAGTACCATGGGACAAGGGGTTTATAACTTATTTGAGCACTTGACACACAATTGGGAAAACCAGCGGACTTACTTGTTTTTTTTTTAATTTAGCCTTAAGTCTAGGTTTGGTTGGTGAGTGTTTGCCAAGATATGTAGGGTTCTATTTTGGATTTCCCTTCTTCTATTCTTCAGCCATCCTTCTGGGATTGGTAGAGTGAGCCCTGTGAATAAAAGTCACACAGTAGACCCATGTTCAAGGCCAAGGCTGGTAATATTCAGTATAATGTTTCCCAGATCCTATAGCTGTGGGGATTCTGGCCTCTAGAAATCATTGAAGCAGCTGCCAATTACCAAACAGAGCAGCTTATGCCTGTAGAAGCATGTAGAGGAACTTATTATTTGCAAAAATACAAACAACATATTATATAGCACTTTTAAAAAGCACTTTCCTCCCATTTCTAGCCTGTGAGGTCAATAATGCATATATTATCATTATTCATATTTTGTAGGTGAAGAAACAAAAGCTCAGAAGAATAAGCTGATTTTTGTGAAACAACCGATGCTGCTTATAAGTGGCAGATCATGTTCTTGAGCCCCCCCCACCAAACAAGTGCTTTCACCTCTTCACCAAAACGTCTCTGTCCCAATTGGACAGAGGCAGGTAGCAAAAGATAAGTCTTGTGCTGATGATCTTGTGACATCCAGGCTACGAAGAAAGTTGGCTGTTTTATCATGGTTGAACCTTTTCAGGGTGGATTCCACTCATACCCCATATGACCTCTACTCACCAAAGTTTCCCATATGCTTTGGGGAAAATAAATTCAATTCAACAAACATATAAAGACTAGGTCAGCAAAGAACAAACTTTGGTAGGTCCTACAAAGAAAGAAGGGCATCAGGTGTAGTGTCAGTCTGCTTTCCGTGGACCAATCTAGCTAAGTACTGAGTGGCTCATCACCAGTGGGCTAGCCATTTAATGATGAATCATTTGACTGTGGCAATCCATGAAACTGCGCAGCTAGGTAGTGCAGTGGATCAAGCATCAGGTCTGGAATTAGGAAGACCTGAATTCACATCTGGCCTCAGATAATTAGCTGTGTGACCCTGGAAAGGTCACTTAACCCTGTTTGCCTTATTTTCCTCATCTGTAAAATGAGCTGGAGAAGGAAATAGCAAATCACTCCAATATCTTTGCCAGGAAAACCCCAGATGGGGTCACAAAGAATTGAAGACAACTGAAAGGACTGAACAACAAATTCATGAAACAGGGTTAAATACAAGAATTCCCTCAGTCCTGAGTGACCTTCTGCTTCTGCAATGAGAATGCTTGAATGGTGGAAAAGGGTAGAGAGGGTATTAAGAATCCTGGATTTAAAGTGAATATAAATATTAACTTAGTACTATAATACCTTGTACTATAAATGTGAGAACCTAGTCCAATGAGGAACAAGTTGATGTTGTGCTGGAGGAATCATTTTCTGTATATTCAGCTGGGTGGTGCAGTGGATAGAACACCAATGCTTGGAGTCAGGAACACTTATCTTCTTGAGTTCAAATCTGGTCTCAGACACTAATTAGCTATGTGACCATGGACAAGACACTTCACTCAGTTTGTTTCAGTTTCTTCATTTGTAAAATGAGCTGAAGAAGGAAATGGCAAAATCACTCCAGTATCTTTGCCAAGAAAACTCCAAAAGGGATCACAAAGAGTTGGACATGGAGGAAATGACCAAACAACAAAAATATTGTGTGTATATATGTGTGTGTATATATATACACACACACATGTAGATGTGTGTGCAAGCTGTATGCATATATACACATACATATGCTATACTACTTCAAAAACCTTACATGTATTGGGATATTTGACGCTCATAAAAGCTTGTAATGAAGGTACTATATTATCCCCATTTTACAAATAAGCAACTGAGGGTGAGAAAGGCCCAGAGCTACACCACTAGTAAGCAACTGAGGCATGATTCCAGCTCAGGTCTTACTTGTGATGTGGTGGATAGAATACCAGACTTGGAGTTAGGAAAATCTAGGTTCCGATGACTTGTATAAGTCATTTACCTTCTTAGGTCTTTCTCTTTAGCTGCTAAATGAGGAGGCTGGACGGGTTCTGAGGGTCCCCTTCTACCTCTACGACTGAATCTGTGACTGCAAGCCAAGTCCTTTGTTGACTATACTTTGTAGCTGCTAAGAAGGGAATTCTATTAATATCTATATTCTTACTATGAAAGAAGTCAGATGGGCTGGTCACATGAACAAAGGAAAGGGTAATGGTTAGCCTACATTATCCATTGATGTCCTTGTGATGTCAAAAGAACACAAAGAAGGGCATGAAGGAGGTTGGGTGCACCCTTTAGGATAAACTCATGGGAAGACCCAGACATGAGTCTTATAAGACAGGCAGACATGGCTATGTTAGGATCTGAGCCATTGGAGGGGATTCACACATCAATGAGATGATTGGCATATAGTCAAGCCCTGCACTGGGCACTGAGGATATGGAGACAAGAACAAAACATTCCCAGACCTCAAGGATCTTGCATTCAATCTGGGGAAGCAACTCAGACAAGGTAGGTCATGCTGGGAGCAAAAGAAAGTGCCTGACAAAGTTCTCTAGAATACTTTCACACAGAGAGAAAAACCTTTCAGCTGGTGGGATTAGGGAAAGCTTCCCAGAGAAAGTGCCATCTTCACTGAACTTTGAGGGACGAGCAGGATTCTGAGGATTCTGACTAACAGAAATTAGAAGTAAGTGAATTCAGAGAATGGAGGACTTACTTTGCAAATTCACGAAGGTGGGCATGACAATTGCATGACGGGACTCTTGTCCATGTCCTTCTTTGACATGGCATGGAGAACTGCTAGGGGTCCAGTTGACTAGATCCTAAAATAGCTAGCATTTATATAAATCTTTAAATAAATTTATATAAAGTTTGCAAAGCATTTTACAAGCACTACATTTGTAATATTTGTATGTATTACTCATTTTACAACCCTAGGAGAGTAGGTATTATTATTATCTTCATTTTACAGATGAGGAAACTGAGGCTGAAAAGCTTGCATGACTTGCCCAGGGTTACATAACTAGTGAGCATCTTGGGATGGATTCAAACTTAGGTCTTCCTGATTCTGGGCTCCAGATTCCATCCACTATGCCACCTATAGTATGGTCAGGGAGAAAGTGGGAAATAAAGCTAGAGAGATAGATTAAAGCCAGATTGTGAAAGGTTCTTTAGATGCCAAATGAGAAAACTTTGTATATCATCATTCTAACATTGTCTGGGACAAGAGGGAGCCTTTTTTGGTAAAGAACAGTAGGCTCATGGGTACGATAGCCACCCACAGCAATGGCGTATTGTCCTTCAGTGGAGATCTCTGAGCAGAGGTTGGATGACCATTTGTCAGGATGATTGCTGAGTTCCTTTCTCTCTAAAAATTCTATGATTCTGTGGAGATGTTAAAGGACAAATGGAGCCACATGATTCTCTGACATTAGATAGTTTGTGCTTTAGCTCTTATTTTGTTTATTTTTAAGTTGGTAGGCTATCTTGTCCTAGGCTGAGATGATGGTAGGATGTGTGGACCTTGGCCAATCAAATAGATATTGACTGAAGACCCATTACACCATAACCTTTCATTCTGCTAGGCATGGCCTGCAGGACCTTGCTGTATACATAACTTCAGGGTAACCCTAGGTCATCGTATGCCAGTAGAGGAGACAGTGTTGTACGATGGAAAGAACAGTTCCGAGTTTTGTTACTTACCAGCTGAGTGACCTTTGGCAAATTATGTAACCTCATTTTGTCTGGGCCCTGCCTACCTCATAGGGAGGATCAAATGAGCTAATGTGTGTCAACAACTCGTATGGTACCTTCCAGTTCTGACTACAATTCTGAAGAGCTTTGGAAGGGCCTGCAAAGCATGCTATTGGTGTCTGGTTGTTATACTGAAAATTAGTGCACAGATTTTGTGAAACATGAAACAGATTCAAGTTACTGCTTCAAGACTATTTCTGGCCCCACTGGCCTTGCATTTCAGCAAGTATGTCTGCTCTCTATTATTCACCTACAGCTGCTGTTGCAGATTATAAACTCTCCCATTTGTATTTTGTATTATTTTGAGTCACTGGCTTGGCTGTAATTTCCACTTCTCATTTCTTTGGCTCAGAACTTCTAAAAGCCAGAAATCTTGACAAAGAGTTGGCACACATGATCAATGCTATTAAAGTGAGATATATACAGTAATGTGATAGTAGGCATGTTTAATCTAGGTAAAAAGCATTTCTTCCATCACTTTCTCGCGTCTGAACGATTAAAAAAAACTAAATCAAACCCTGATTTGTAGCATTTGCCAGTTTCCTAGGTGTAAAAGTTTAACAATTGGGTACAAGCTGACTCCAGTATACCCCACCTTCTGAAGAATATTTGACCTTCAGGGCTATATGACTCCAAAGAATAGGTGACTTTTCCTTCCATTGTCTTCATCCATCTCCAAGCCCATCCTTGTTTTTTTTTTTTTTGGTACCTTAAAGAAAATGCAGTTGTATATTAGCATAAATTGTCAAAATCTGGAACTTTTATTAGGGGAAGTAACAGTTTTTTTAAAGGTATGATTTAAAAGACATGAAACATGCTTCAATATGATTGTATTGTGTTACATGACAGAGCTTTGGGGTCAAGGAGCCTGTTATTGTTTTTATACTGAATATTGCTTTCTTTGGAAAACACATTTATTTTGTGAAATGGTATTGATTTGTAGACCTTTAAGGGAGACAAGTCAAGAAAGAAAGGCAAAGGAGTCAGGAGGAAGAGGCACAGTTATAACAGTAACTGCTTATGGGAGAGGAAAAGTGAAGTACATAGCTATGCTCTTTAAAAAAAATACTTGCTTAAAAATATGGTGGGACAGACAGTACCCATTGTCCCAGAATAGAGCAATAACTAGAAACTTTTGCACCTCTGAGGCAAGTATCACAATCTGGGCCCAGGACAAGGAGCATAGATGTGGAAAATGTAGGAACACATTGGTTTCCTTGCCTACAAAATTAAAAGGTTGATCTTGAAGACCCTCTCTAGCCTCTTCCCACTCTAACATTCTGTGGAGTTGCCTTTTGGTTCCTTAGGGCTGAGGCTAGCACAGGCTTGCAGGTTCTAACAAGCTGGGAAGGTGTCCAATATAGGCCTGGTAATGGCCTCTGTATCTGCTGTTGATATACTAAATGTGGGGAGACTCATTACCAAAAGTTTGATTGATGGACAGGATTAGGATCTGCGGCAATAGAAGAAATGCCCATTTGACTGAATTCATAGATCTTTTGGAGTGTTGAAATATTGAAGTTTAAGGACAATTCAGCGAGATGCCCAAATGAACAAAGATAAATTCAACTATTTTTGTTTAAAAAAGTCAATTAAAGATTAATATTTTACTAAAATAATTTAATTTCAAATGGCTTTCTAATGCCGTATAACACATATGGCTCTTTATAGGATCCTAATATGACCAACTAGAAAGTGAAAAACTCAGGTAAGCGACTTTTGGTTTTATTCCATGGGACAATCGTGTTCTTGATGTTTTAGAGATAGTCTGGGGTAGCAGAACATGCCCGGGATTCAGAGCTAGAGGATCTTGTACTTGTTGCCCAAATGAGGGCATGTAATGTAAGAATGTAAGCTTCTTTAGATTTGTATCCCAGGGTAGCACAGTGTCTAGTATACAGCAGGTGCTTAATAAATGCTGGTTAGCTTAGTTACCTAGGTTCGACTACCGTTCTGTTCTTTATGCCTATGTGCCCTAAGTCCCCCCACCCCCCCACCCCCACCCCAACTTTATATATTATGAACCTTTTGTTTTCACTGAAAAGAATGTGTGTTTTTATCTGGGGGTGGAAACTGTCCAAGAATCACATTGTTTGCCAAAGGCACTGGGAATAGGTGGAGCCTACCTCCCTGACCAGTCATACCAAATAATTCATGTATTCTACCCACTAGCTCAGGAATTCTTAACTAAAAAATTCTTTTTTTAATAAATGTATTTCAGCATAATTGGTTCCCTTTACATCTATATGTATTTTATTTTATTTCATGCATTTAAAACATTGTTCCAAGAAGGGGCTCATAGACTTCACTAGCCTATGACACATATAACAAAGAAGGTCAAGGAACTTTGTGACCAGACTACGAGTGCCATGTCTTAGCTAAACTTTGTATTTTCCAAAGTGCCTGGTGCGGTACTTTGTACAGGGTAGGCACCTAATATATACATATATATATATATATTTGTTGCATTAAGCTATTTGTACAAGGTTATACAGGAGACAAGTAAATGAAGAAGCAGGGTCTCAAACCTTCCCATTATACTATAGTGTTTCATTTCTCTTTTCCATCTTCTCAATAAGGAGCCTCCAAACTCTTTGGGTTTGGGGGTGGGGGTTAAGGTCCAAAAACATGACTTTTTTCTCTGGGCCAGTGTTTAAGGATATCCAGATGACTTTCCAGGAATGGTTTTCCTTTGATTGGGACTGGGGAGGTCTGCTTACTGTGACCCATTTTATTTCCCATCTGGGACCTCTTGGTTTAATGTTTTGGCCTCCCCCCACCTCCTTGTTAGGAGTCTCCAGCTGCTCCTCTGGGGCTGAGCTGCACCTGTGCTGGCCAAGATTGGCAGATAGCTTGGCTGCATTAGGCCTCTAAGTCACAAGGTCCCTGGGGTTGCATTTAGTTTAGTTGTTCCTCTAACTAGGATCACTTTCCAGTTAGCAAGTCAAGACCTTCCCAAGCATTCAGATTAAATGGGCCCATAAGGAAAAATGCCTGTGAGTGGCCGTGGGTGGGGGTGGGGGAAGGTCACATGCCAGGCTGATACTGGTGTCTTCCTCAAGTCTGGAAAGGTAATGGGTATAATATGCTGGCCTTTATGTGCTCAAACAGGATTACTTGGTGCCAGTTCTTTAAGAGAGCAGAAATAAGTAATATGGGTCCTTGTTCTTTGTTCTCAGAATGTACCAGACACTGAAGTTCTTTCTTGAACTGAACTGCCAAGCAATACCAAATATAATTATGTTAATAATTAATACATAATTATCCAATACATTAATTAATAAATTATTTATTATAACTTACTAATTATATTAATGAATATGATGAGATTCAGCATTATACAGGTCTGGAAGTGCCAAGGGCAGGTTAGATCATATCCTAATATAATGATCATGTAATAATTAATCATGAAATAATTGCATGCTTCAAAATCATGCAGCATCTGATAACAGCATGTTCAATGTATGTTTATTAAGTATTTCCTATGTGCATGACACTATGTGTATGACACTGCTGTTCGGTTATTTCAGACTCTTCATAATCCCATTTGGAGTTGACCATTTCCTTCATATTTTACAGATGAGGAAAACAGGCAAACAGTATTAAGTGACTTGTCCAGGGTCACACAGCTAGTAGATGTCGACGCTGAATTTGAATTCATAGGCCCAGCACTCTATCCACTGTGCCATCTAGTTACTGCACTTTGCTAGGGATGCAAAGAAAAAGAAAACATTCATTTCCTTTAAGTAGCTTGCATTTTGCTGGGTGGGAGTGGAGGGATATAGCATGTGCACTGAGCATCTATGATGTAAAAAGGGAGAGAACAATAATCACCAGGATCTTGGGAAAACCTCTGATATGAGATGAGGCCTCAGCTGAGCCTTGTAGGAAGCTGGGAATTCTAAGGGATGGGGATGGGGTGGAGGTGGGGGAGGGAGTGCCTTCAAGGCGTGATGGACAATCTGAGTAAAACCAATGAGATGTGAAGTACGTTGTCTTAGGCTGCCATGGTTGCTCATTTTATCTTCCAACAAGATCATCACATGGGACTTCCTTCCACCTTATGTTTTCTGCTTTGATTACATGTGAAAGAATGGCCCCTAGAAAGTGACCTGAGCATTTGTTTGATGAAATGCAATCATGGGTAAAAATGTAATACCCAGAAATATAAATCCAGAACTAGTAAGATAGAAGATATTCCATTCCTTCTGGTTAAACTCAATCATCAATCAACCAATATTTAATGAACCGTTACTATATTGGGCGCTATGGGGATACAAAGAAATAGAAATAACTTGGAGTCAGAAGATCAGAGTTTGAATCCTGTCTCTGCCAATATAACGAGGGCAAGTCATCAAACCTCTCTTATACTCATGGTCTTTATATGTAAAATAAGGAATGAACTAGTTGATCACTAGGATCTCTTCCAGCTCTTGGAGTCAGTCAATGCCATCCAAGAACTTAGCATTTAGTTGTCAAGTATGAAATTTGTTATCACTTTATCAATTTAGTTTTGTTGTAGTACTGGCCTGGTGTCTGGGGAAGGAAGCCATCCACGAAAAGAAAGTGTGACAGTAAGAGAATCTTGGAGTAGAAATTGGTGCATTTAAAGCTACAACAATATGCCTTCCTTCTTTCCTCCTGCCCTCCCTTCCTTCCTTCCCTTTCTACTCTCCTTCCCACTCCCCTTCCTTTTTTTTTTAAGGTGTTCTCTGAATGATCTCTTTTTTAAACACCTCTGTTATTTCCCAATAACACCTGCCCCTGCCCTCCCCCTTTTTCAAATGTGAGAGTCCCTTTTTGTTAAAGTAAAATAAAGTTTCAGACTTTTACATATATTATTAGTGTCGAGTGAAAAAAATACATGATGGCAAATGCTATTATGAAATCAGAACTATTCTAGAATAAATTTATATTTTATTAATCACAACACTACATAATTTACATACGTGAGAGACATTATTTAGTCTACAGAAGATATGTTTACTTACTCATTTTTCTGAATTACACTTTATGGGTTTTTTTGGAACTAAGATCAAATTTTAAGATCAAAATGGCAAAACTTGGTGTACACATGAATTGAAGATTGTCTGCAATATCTGGGTGGCCTCCCATTCACTGAGTTCATAGTCAGAGCTGGGAGGGATGATCAGGATTTTGTTTCATGATTATGAAATTTAGAGGGTGCTGATAGCATTTACATCCAGTCACGGACAACTGAGCTTAGTGCCTAGTTATCAAGAATAATTAGTCAGAATATTTGGATATAGCTGCTGAGAGGTAGGAAGGTGGCACAGTGGGTAGAGTGCTGGGCTTGGAATCAGGAAAACTCATCTTGTTCAAATCTGGCCTCAGACACTTACACTAGCTATCTGATCCAGACAAGTCACTAAACCTGGTTTACCTCAGTTTCCTCATCTGTATAAAATGAGCTGGAGAGGGGAAATGGCAAACCACTCCAGTATCCTTGCTAAGAAAACCTTAAAAGTTTGCAAACTCCAGGTTAAAAAAATCCCACCCAGGGTATTGCTGGTGACTTGGCCAGCATCATGCTGTTAGTAAATGTCAGAAGCAGGATGTGAAACCAAGGTTTCCTGATTCCAAGCCCAGCAATGATTCACTATATAAGGTTTTCTTTACAGAAAAGGTAACATTATGAAAATATTTTAAGGTCTCCAAATAATTAGTAATATCTGGCAAAGCTTCAATAACTCAAATGGTAATTATAACATTTGGAGATATTTGTTCCAAGTCTTTTTTGGTTTTTTTTTTAACCTAGATATTTGAAAGTTTAAATACACCAAATCTCATGATGGAAAGAAAAATTTCAAGTCTAGATTTTTCTCACATAAAGTTGGAAAACAGAAGTACACCACTAATGTTTTCACAGATGACATGTAGGCCAAGCCACTGGACATCTGGGATGTAGGCCGTGCAATCTCTTTCCATTTCTTACTGGAAACCAAGGGGGTCTTCTGACAGCAGCAATAAATCAAATGATGTTCACAGGAAACAAAGAGATAGTTGAAATGAAACACAAGCTGTGTATGCATTCACCAAGGTCATGCTATACCTTTTCTCAATGGGTTACTCTAGATGGGTCTGTTAGAAAAGTATTTTTTGAGGGAGGATGTATAAGTCAGGAGATGTCAAGATTGATATTTTCAGAGCAACATTCACATGGCCACATTGTACATAGTTCAGAACTCTATGAAATAACACAGGCTGGAATATGAGGCACCTACAGAATAAGAGAATGGTCAGGCTGGACCTTTGAGAGGCAGCATGGGATAATGGTAAGAGGGATTTGGGGTCGAAAGAGTCCTGCATTCAAATCCCACCTCCCACACCTGCTCACTTTCCTTCCCACATCATCTCTTTTGAGTCTCAGCTCCCTCATCTGTAAAATGGGGATATAAGTACCTAGCTCACAGTGTTGTTGTGGGAATCCAGTGATTTCATATATGTAAAGTGCTTTGCAAATCTTGAAGTGCTGCGTAAATGCCAGCTATTGCTACTATCACCTAACTCAAACTCATTTCTCAAATGAGGGATCTGAGGTCCCTGGAGGTAAAGTGACTTGTCCACGGTCATGGGGAACATCAGTGGTAGCACATTAAGAATTCAGAATGGGGGTGGCTAGGTAGTACAGTGAGTAGAGCACCTGCCCTGGAAATCAGGACCTGAGTCCAAATCTAGACACTTGACACTTACTAGCTATGTGACCTTGGGCAAGTCACTTAACTCCAATTGCCCTGCCTTCCTCCCTCTAAACAAACAAAAACCAAGAATTTAAAACATTTCTCAGTCATAGAATCTCAGAATTAGAAAGCAGCTTTGAGTCATCTAGTGTAACTCATATGACTATTTTTCCGTTCACCCAAATTCACAACTCAGTAATCATCCTGGACTCTTTTCTTGCCCATTCCCCTTGTGCCCTACCCTGCCTTTCATCCCTTCAGTTGCCAAGTCTTATTGATTCTGCCTCCACTATATCTCTGCCATTCATCTCCTTCTCTACACTCACCCTTATCACCTCTTGCCTGTAATATATAGCCTCTTAATTAGTTCTTCTGGAACCCCATCTCTCCCTTCTCTGATCCATTCATCATAGAGATGTCAAATTGGTATTTTTTAAAACATCAAATTTCTGTTATTGTCCCAAATTTTAATGCCTGGCCATATGATGTATATAATGTGACCATATAAGGGCCACTATTCAAAATGGTGCATTAAAAAGACCAATTTATCATTCTTGGTTTTGTTCATTTGGTAATTGGATAGAACCAATGGCTTGTTTTCATGAGGGAGACTTTTGAACATTAGCATATATATAAATTTCTCTTCACCAACATGAACCTTAATGAAATAGTTTATTCCAGCAACCACTTGACTTTTAAATTCCATACTCTTAAAGACTGGAATCTTCCTATTTTCTTTCTCTCCAGGCTGTGCTGTTACCTCTCCCATGATCTGCTGTGTTTCAGTCATGGCTGTTTTGGCAGCTGAAATTGCTCCACACACCATCCTTGCAAGTTGGGTGGCAGAGACTCCTCAAATTGACATTCTTAAAGTGCAATTGTGACCATATTACTTCCCTCTTCAAGAAGTTTCAGTGGCTCCCTATTGCCTCTAATATAAAATACAAATTCCTTTCTTTGGCATTTTAACATTTTTCACAATATGATTCCTGTTTTCCATATTAGGCAGTCTCACATACTACCTTCTATATATGACACTCCCTATTGGCTCACTCTCCCAACCTGCACTGGCCCTTGTAGGTTCTGGGGTAAACCCCATGGGTAGCTATCCTTTTAATGTTAATTTTCAAGCCCACACTGGTGTGTTTCTTTTTAACAATCAGCTAATAGATTGTTCTTTAGGAATGGCATTTGCTCAAATGGCATAGGAAGAACAATTTTCCCCACCAATACACGGTTATATTTCCCAGAATTCTACAGAGGTCTTATGCAGGCGAGAGGCCAGGAATGAATGCTATTAATACAGTCTGTACTCTGTGTTCATTGTCTCTCTGTCCATTTTACATGCAATTGAACTTTTCAAGCCCTGATACTTTCTAAGGTGTGGACTGTTTCTTTTGCATCTGGTGTCAGTGTTTATATTTCTATTTCTCTCTTTTCTGACCTTCAGTTTCTCTAAGTCTCAAAGGGGCAAACTATTACTTGTCTGATTTGAACTATTTGTTTTTACATGTACGATTTTCCATCTCCTGTCTCCATATCTTTGCACAGGCTCTTGCCTAGAAGGTTCTCTTTCTTCATCTCTATTTTTCGAAAGCATCAATTCCCTTCAAGTTCAGCCTGTATGCCACTTCAAGAGTCTGAGTATGGAGTCAGGAAGAGTTCAAATCTGGCCTCACTAGCTGTGTGACCGTGGGCAACTCACTTAACTTCTGTCTGTCTCAGTTTCTTCAATCACAAAATGGTGATAATAATAGCACTTCCCCATAGGATTGTTGTGAGGATGAAATAATATTTGTAAAGTACTTACAGTGTCTGGCACATAGTAGGCACATAATAAATACTTCCTTTTTTCTCTCTAAGAAATAAAAATATTTCTTCTGCCATCAAAACAGTAAAAGTTGATAGTGCTCACATGAACTACATACAGATGTACAATTGCACTCTATCTGGCACACTAACACGTATTTCATTTACAGTTGATAAGTCCAAGTAGCTGTAACATGTTAGCAGTTTCTATAGGTAGCCCCTGGGTTGTTTGTTTTCAGCTGGTGTTTCCCATTACCACTTCTCCTCAGTGACTGGTTCATGCATTTGACTGATTATGGAACCCAGAGGACAATGCTATAAAAAAATAGATGGCCAGACACTAGCTTGACTATTTTGGGAATCAATATGTTGTTGTTAATGAGGTACTTTAAGCTTTATGATATTTCAATATGAGTTTCAAAATTCAAAACCTATCAACTATCTCGTACAGAGGAACAGCTCTGATTTGCATAGCCAACAGGACAATTTTGCCCCTGTTGGTTCCCATGTGGATATTAGAAAGTAGCTGCTGAATATTTACTTAAGCCACAGGGGAGCTCTTTGCTTAGTTGCTGCCCAAACACCTGTCTTTGCTATCGGTGCCAATGTGCTGTCCTGGCAACCTACAATCAGACTGCCTCAAAAAAAGACCATGTTTTCTGGTCCCATTGACTAAAAGCTTTTAAGACTTGTCAGCCATGGTGATTTCTCCCAACTTGTCTTTGGGCAACACAACTCAATGTGTCCAAGTATCCTTTTCCTATAAGTCTGTTTAATCAAAATGAATCATGTGAGCTGTTTCCTTTCTTCTTCAGCCACGAATATTTGCATGTTTTAGTGCACAGTCTTATCACCATTTCATATTAATGTTTCAACACAATCTTCTCCTCACAAATGTATAAGACTCAATTTTTCTTTCTTGCTTTTTTGGGGAACTACCCATTATAATACCCTAATTAGCTTTCTGAAATTATTCTGCATCTCAATTTGATCTATCAAATGAGATTAGATTAGATTATCTTTAATATTCCTTCAAAAAGAGAGAGTGGCATGGTTACTAGGAGGTAGGCCTTAAAGTCAGGAACACCGTGGTTCAAACACTACCTGGGACATAGATGGTACTAGCTGTTTTGTCCTAGGCAAAACCACTTAACATCTTAGGGCCCTCGGGAGAAAAGCTATTGTTCTGCATGGGTGGAGGGAGTTTCCAGGCTAGGAGTTCCCTATACTGCTGCTGATTATGGTAATAATTTGCATCATGTTTTTAGTTTTGCAGAATTCTTTATATAAATTACCTCATTTGATCCAAGGATTCACAGGTCTAAACAAAAGAAAAAGGAACACTTATTGTGTAAGCTATTGTGAAAAAGTCTAACTGCCCTAGAAATATAAAGGTTTTCTTCTGAAGCCAATAGGTTTTTGTGAACTATATCTTTGATAGTGACATATTAAATACTGGGTTAATGTCATTTCCACACATTAAATGTGCCCAATCAAGAGCTCAGCTGGGGAACAAAAATGGTCAAAGGACATCCAGTATTGTTTCAGCTCTATCTCATTATGACAATTAAATTTTTTTTTTTGTTAACACTGGAGGGGGGGCAAAAAACCCCTTACGTCAACCTTATCCATTGCCAAAGTTGACATTTGTTTTTCATTAACTTCACATCTCTTCTTTTCTAGGCTTACCATGAATAGCAGTTGTCTCCAGAGGCTGGGTCTGTTTTATGTAAGCCTTCCATTGATAAGGATAAGAGAATCTCCCATCTAAAGTGGAATTGTTCTTTTGGGAATTCTTTCTCTTGGACACTCATCTGCATGCTTCACAATCAGAAGTCTCAGAATTAGTTCCATCCTCAGATGAGAATTGTAGAGCAGGCATTGCAGCTCAAACTCACAGTACAGACAAAGCTGCCTCTATGTTTTGGAGGAAGGAGCTGTTGCTGCCTTCAGTATGTTCTCCAGACTGTGAGATGGGGCTCAGCTGGGTCATTGGGCTTTATAGTCAGATTTCTGGGCAGGGTATGGTACATTTGGTTCTGAATGAATATCTGCATTTCAATTCCATTTATTTTCCTGAGAGTGGCAGCTGTTTCATAAGGTCATAGGTTTAGAGCTGGAGGAGACCTTAATGTCTAGCTCAGAGGTTCCTTGCCTTTTTGTATTAAAGACACTTCTGGAAGCCTGGTGAAGCCTATGGACGCCTACTCAGAATACTGTTTTTAAGTACATAAAATAAAATGCACAGGCTTACAAAGGAAACCAGTGATATTGAAATACAGTCTTTAGACAGAAAGACTGTGTTCTGGAGGTAGATCAGATAATCATAGAAATTATGAAGTAGTGATGAATGTAAATGATACTTTTGAGATATTTTGAGACAATTGTACTGAGATAAGAAAATCTCTGTGATTTCTATCACTCACAAAGTCACAGGAATTGCTCATGTTATGGTAGCTTGTTGCTTACATTCATAATCAAAGAATTCTTAGCACCATATGGAGCTTTTACAAAAATTGACCATTATAATAAGGCATTGAGATATTGCCCAAAACTGTAAAAAGTCAGAAATAGTAAACACATACTTTACATACTATGAGGCAAAAGAAATAGTAATTATTCCAGAGATCACAAAGAAAAGACCCAGACTCAAATAGAGACTTAACAATGAAATCCTAGGTAATGAATAGGTCCAAAAACAAATATAGAAGAAATCAATAAAGATGGTGATGAAACAACATACGCAAATTTCTGGGATCTACTTAATATGCTAATAATGCTGAGAACATATAACTGAAGGTAATACTACATTTCAATTAGAGCTTAGTGAAAATAAAGATATAATTCAAGTTCACAGACCCTCTGAAATCTATCCACAGACCCCTTGAAGATCCACAAACCTCAAATTAAGAACCCCCAATCTAATCCAATTTCATTTTACAGATAAGGAAACAGCAGCAACTTGCTTAAGAGTACACAGCTAGTAAGTGGCTGGGCAAGGACCTGAATGTCAGTGCTCTGACTCCAAATTCAGAATCTTTCCAATAGACAATCTTACCATCTTATCTGTCTGGTATTAACCCACAGCAATAAAGGCTGGCTTCTAGCAGCATCTTTGAGACAGTGGCTGAGGGTATGAGGACACAGGAATGGAATGAGACCTGAGGAGGGAAGAACAATAGATGACCTCACGTAATTATCACATCACTGAGGACAGGAGATGTGACAGCATGTGATAGAAAGAAAAGTGGTGATTTAGGGAAGAAAAGGGAGCTTGCGGGCGGCTAGGTGGCGCAGTGAGTAGAGCGTCGGCCCCGGAGTCAGAAGGGCCTGAGTTCGGATCTAGCTTCAGACACTTAACTCACACAGACAAAAACCTAGCCGTGTGACCCTGGGCAAGTTACTTAACCCCAATTGCCCTCCAAAAAGCAAAAAAAGAAAAAAAAAGAAAAAGGAGCTTGGGATAATAATATTATTAGCAGGAACTATAATCTCTTCCTTACATTTTTATACAGCTTTCTATCTTTCAAAGAACTTTCATGTAGAGATTGATTATTAATATCTGTAGCTATCATTATATAGACATAATATATGCATATATTAAAACATATATAATGTATATATCTGTATATAGCATTAATGTAGATATCTAAAGATAGTGATATCTAATTTCTTCTTTTGATTTTTGCAATAACCCTGTTGCAAAGATATCTACAGACATCTCTCTCAAACACACACACAGACACACAGAAACATACACAGACACACACACTTCTTTTGATCTTTGCAACAACCCCATGGGGGTAAGTAGGGCAGGTAATATTTCAGTGTTCTATATGAAGAAACAGGTTCAGAGACATCAAATTATCCAAGGTGATATAGCTAGCAAGTGGCAAAGTCACCAGGACTAACATTCTTATCTGTCCTACAGGAACAAATAAGAAGCAGACCTAAGTAGGGTTTCCCTATAAAAGCAGACTGACAAGTGGAAAAATAGAGAAAATGAAAAGCCCTGGCTATGCCAAGGGCTGGGTGAAAGAAAGCAGATGAGCTCAGTGGGGTGTCTCAATATAATGAGGTAAAAGAGTGAAGAAACAAGGTCAATGACTCCACTTGGCTGAAGCCCTCAGAGCTCTCCTGCTTGGTACAACTGTGATTCAAGGGCAAGTTATAGAAAGATGGAAGATGCTGCTGGAGATCAGGTACAGCCACCAAGGCAATTAGGGCAACACAGGCTACTGTGGACCTTCAGAGACTGATGCAGAACAGAGGACTTTGCCAGGACAACCAGGACCCAGTTTCCATGCACAAGAAACCTTTCTTAGTCCTCCCTAATCTTAAAGAGTATTCCTCCTGAGATTATTTTCAATTTATTCCATATACCTCTATCTTATTTGTACATAGTTGTTTGGGTGTTGACTTCTCTATTAGATTGTAACTTTTTTTTTTGCCTTTCTTTGTTTCTGTAGCCCAGAGATTCCCAAACTTATCTGGCCTATTGCTCCCTTTAAAAAATATATATATTCAGCGCCCCACCAACCACCCCCACATCCTTAACCCTTTTATGTTTTTTTTTAATGGTATCATTTCAAACATTTTTTTTTCTAAAAAAAGGCCTATTTTAAATTTGATGATTTATTGTAAATTTGTGGGTTTTTTCCTAATTTGAAATTTTGTTGTTGTTGTTATTGTTTTTTTTTAAGCAATTGGGGTTAAGTAACTTGCTCAAGGTTACACGGCTAGTCATTATTTATGTGTGGATGCTCATTTTCTGAGGCTGGATTTGATTTTGGGTCATCCCAACTCTGAGGCCGGCGCTCTTACTCACTGCACCTCCTAGCTGCCCCTTTTAGGGCAATTGGGGTTAAGTAATTTGCCCAAGGTCACACGGCTAGGTTTTTTGTTTTGTGTGGGTTAAGTGTGTCTGAGGCCGGATCCAAACTCAGGTCCTTCTGACTCCAGGGCCGGCGCTCTACTCACTGCGCCACCTAGCCACCCCGTTTTTGTTTTTTTTGTTTTTGCTTTTTAGAGGGGAGAGAGCAGGGCAATTGGGGTTAAGTAACTTGCCCAAGGTCACATGACTATTAAGTGTGTCAAGTGTCTGAGGCTGGATTTGAACTCAGGTCCTCCTGACTCCAGGGCCAATGCTCTATTCACTGCGCCACCTAGCCACCCCCAGCTTTGAAATTTTGATAATGCAATATTGTCATTTAACTGTATACCATCATACTATAAACAAGTCATTGTGTGTACATATTCCTGCTGATGCATGTGCAACTTCCTGACAATGTTTGACATGCTTGACTGCCAACACTTGCTTGTTAAGACCTGTCAGTGGACTTGACCACTAATGGGTATAACTTGCATTTTTTTGTGTTTATTTGGAAAATAATGTAATCACTACAATTCTAACTCTGTTATACAACAATTGATATCTGTATGAAAGGTTTTTCAAAAATTTCTTCTCTTTGCTTGTGTTTCCACTGCTCCCTTGCTTTTATTCAACACTCCTTCAGTTGCATCTGAGGCTACTACCAACCTCCCTGGATCATTCCAGGGCCCCTAATGGAGTGGTATCACACACTTTTGGAACCTCTGTGAATGCCTGGTACTGGTACATTATAGGTGCTTAATGACTTGACTTGACGGTAGAACATTTGCTTTTAGTACAAAGGGAAAGAGGGAAAATGTGATCAACTGGAGCATTTTTCTTTTGTTGCTTAATTAGCAGTGGAGAGATTATCTTTTCTCTATTTGAAAAGGAATTAGCTCACAGACCTTAACCCCACAAAGAGACCAAGGGTGGTGACTTTGATGGAACACTGGACCTAGGGTCAGGAAGATCTGAATTTAAGTGCCTTGATCCTGGGCAAGTCACTTAACCTCTGTTTGCCTCAGTTTCCTCAACTATAAAATGGGGATAATAAGAACACCTACCTCCCACAGTTGTTGTGAGGATCAAATATTTGTAAAACACTTAGCACAAGCAGGAGGCACTATAGAAATGTTCAGTCCCTTCTCCTCCCCAAGGAGGGAAAATCACAACTAAGTGGAATGATTCCATCTCATTATTTGGACTAGAGTATATATAAAGGGGAAACTACAGTTTTAGCTTATTTCTCCTTCTTTGGAGGAGAGCCTTGGTGAATATGAGGGAACTCAACTGGGTTAGTATTAATAGAATCTGTAAGGGAGACATGACATGGAATTTTCTGTGTTAGGGCCTCTCCCAGTTGGTCCCATTACTTGCTCTTAGACATTTTTCATATGGGTACCATTTAGAAGAAAGAACCTGTATCCTGACATATATCAAGATGGTGTGACTATCAATCCCTGGTCACAGGATTAAAGAAAGACTCTTTCCAAGGCCATGCATGATATGACCCTTAAATTAGTCCAAATAAAACTTTTAGGTCCTGCCCCTGAGTCTAAGTCTATAATTTCCCTTTCCCTAAATCTTTCTTTTGACAGGGCACATCTGGGACTCGCTATAGCTGAAGGACAAATAGCAAGAACTTTTTCTTAAACCATCTGTAATTCACAAACACTAAAAATGCCAGTGGTGTAATTGCAGTGAAGGTATGAGGAGCCAAGGCAAATTTCTCTGGATTCATTTCAAACCCAGGCTGCCCTCGACCAGCATAGTAGAACATGTCCTGATGCTTTGGACACCATTCCCAAGGCTGTTCTTGGCCTTGGATCTCTTTTCCAGAGGGGTGTATTCTACTGCCAGGGCATAT
The DNA here is from genome assembly GCA_011680675.1 of Gymnobelideus leadbeateri. Classification (NCBI taxonomy): domain Eukaryota; kingdom Metazoa; phylum Chordata; class Mammalia; order Diprotodontia; family Petauridae; genus Gymnobelideus; species Gymnobelideus leadbeateri. Next base: position 208,322 of record WOXC01010965.1, on the reverse strand, counting down.
CGTGAATCATCAGATACAAGAGGGCTCTTTCTGATTCTAGCTTGGGATTTAATTATTGCTGTGGATTATTGGTCTTTGCTTTGAAGGTGACATTATTACCATGGGTTTATCCACGGGGATTGAGCATTACATAGTAACTTAAGTAGCCTTGTTCACATTTCATGTGTGTAAAAGCCTTCTATCAGTTTTAGGACATTGTGCTTGTACACTGTTTAGGTGTTAATTTTATTTCATTTAGCTAAGGTTTTGTTACTCTATCAGGAATCAGCTTTTTGTTGTTGTTCAGTCATTTCTCTGTGACCCCATGTGGGGTTTTCTTGGCAAAGATGTGGGAATGATTCACCATTTCCTTCTCCAGGTCATTTTACAGATGAGGAAACTGAGGCAAACAGGGGGAAGTGACTTGCCCAAGGTCCCACAGCTAGTAAGTGTCTGAGGCCAGATTTGAACTTAGGAAAATGAGTTTTGGAGACCAAGTTTATCAAGATCCTTTGAAGGATTCACTTTTTCCTTAAGTTTTAGAGCTGGAAGGGACCTCAAAGAAGAAACTGGAGACTAAAAAGATTAAAAATTTGCTTAAGGTCACATCTAGTAAGTATGAGGGCTTGGATTTGAACGCAAATCCTCTAACTTTTTATATTCTCCACATCACAGTTATTTCACAGAACCTGGGGATCCTGTAAAATCATAGGATCATAGTATCACTGATTTAGAGCCAGAGAAGGGACCTCAGAGGCCATCTGGTCCAATGACATATTTTGCAGATAAGGAAACTGAGACCCAGAGATATTAAATGACTTGCCCAAAGCCACACAACTTTTAAGTGCCAGGGATGAGATTTAAACCCATTTCTCTCCAACGCTAAACTTAATACTTTTCCCCCTACAAACCTGTCAAATCGGAAACACTTTCTAGAAGTGGGGGTAAGAGAGAGGGTAAGGTACTTTACCAGCTGGAAAAAGCAATGGAAAAAAAAACAAGATGAGGTGAATGGTACATGTAGTTTAAAAGAAGATGCCCTTTGCTTTAGGACATGATATGTGACATGGTGTCTCTATCAGGAGCTACATTTCAGATATCATCACCGAAGGGGGACCAATGGAAAATAGCCAACCCTTCCTTTGCTGGCTTCAAGCTAAAAAAGGGAGAGAGAGGGAGAGAAGTAGGTCACTCAAACCATATTGTTTTCATTGGCACCTCTTGGGTGCTTCTCCTGGCCAAGAATCTTGCTACTGAAATGGAAGACAACAAACAAGGAGGCCACATGGGGGGTGGGGGAAGATGGATATGGGGCCCAACTTGAAAGTCAGAATCAAAACGGAAATCACTGTGGAGGGAAAGGAACTGGTTCCTGAGCCAAATCTGAACATCTGGGAGCACACCAGGCATGCAAAAATGCAGTGACACCTGTGTAGAAAAATAATTTGATGGCTCAGGGGTTACCAACACCAGGCTCAGAGTTGAATACTTGGCTCTTTTTGGAAAGAGAATAGTGACAGAACTATTACTGAGCAATTGCTGCTTCCCAGGGATTACAATGTGGCTCTGTCAGAAGGGCTAGATGTGTGTTTTATTTCTTTTCAATACCTGCTGAGTTTGTCTTTTGCACATTCAGTTCTGGAGGCTCCTCTTACTCTTCCTGTTTTGCCTCTGGATCACCAGTATCTGCTTCCTGTGTCCTCTTGCTTCCCCCCTGGATTTTTGACATCAATATAGCACTTGACCTTAAGAACTGGTGGGGAAGGGGGGAAGAGAGGGGAAGCAGTACAGTGTCTCCATCGACTTCTAATCTTAGGGGAATGAGCACACTGAACTTCTTTGTGATAGAAAAAAATCCCATGGCAGTCGAGTAAATAGTGCCTGAAGACTGGTTTGGCAGCTCAGGGAGTAACCCCCGGAAGGTCTGAGAGAAGAATGTCAGAGAAAAATGGACAATGCAACAAGGATGCCTTGGATACTGCATCCCAGCTCCCTCAAGGAGAGTGTGGTGAGGGAATGGACACCCATTCACTTAGGTTCTTTTCTTTTATACCACAGGGTCCCATGCAAAGTTCTCTGCAGCTATTGATGGAGAATTGTGTTAGTGAGAGACTTGTGACTGGGAAGTTAAAAGCTTTACCATGTATTTCAATAAGCAGCCATCAAACTCTGCTGACTATGTGTGAGGCACTGGACTAGGTGTGGAGGATATAAAGATCATAATTAAATGTTTCCCACCCTAAAGGCATTTATATTCCTTTAGATGCCCCCTTTTTAAAAGATTCTGTACACAGATACTTTGTAAACACTAGAATTCAAGACATAATCACATTATGACATTTCAGACATAATATAACTAGATAATACTTAACATAACCTTTCTTTGATCTTAAACTAATAGTTTCCTTGAGTCTTTCTCAGTATTTACTTATAAAACATCCTTAGCTGGTCTTTTGTTTCCTACGACCACCCTATTTTAAATTGCGGTGGTCTGTGCCTCCAAATTTAGTTCAAACTCAAGTGAAAAAATGCAGGTTTATAATATTCAGAATCAAAAGATTGACTTAGTGTAGGTTTGCACTAATAAGCTTTTCAGTAATGGGGAAGCTTGCCAGGTCAGCACTTTTCAGGGACCAAGTGGATATGAGAAAACAGTTTTTTTCACCTATGAATTTTCATGCAGGTTCCTGTAGAATATTTAAGACAAACAGCCAAAGTCTGCAACAGAGAAGTTCATTCAGAAAATTGCAGAACTTTGGCAAGTTTGTGAGTCACTGTTATTCTTCCTTCTCTCCTCAAAAATAGGCCACTTCAAAATGTAGACCCTCATATTGAGAGATCAGAACGATTCTGGAGGAATGAACTGGATTTTTTTTTTTTTGGTCTCCTTATGGCTTTCCAATTCTAGGCTCTCTTTCTCAGTTAAGTTTTAGTCAATAAACATTTATTAAGTGTTTAGTATATGCCCCACATTGTGCTATGGCACAGTGATGAGGAAAGAAATATGAAAAAGACAGTCCCTGTCCCCAAGGAGCTAATGGGAGAAAAAGATGAAAAAAGTGGAGAAAGTACCCAGCACAGGGGCATGGTAGAGAAATCAAAGAAATCCAAAATGAGTGCATCTGGGTGGAAATGAGGAAACGTCTTTCCTGGGCCTCCTTGTTTAAGGAAGGTTGAGGAGTTTGTAGCTCTGTCCTCCTACTGATAAGGGCTGAGTACCTAGGCAGATGGACTCATGCAGGATGATGAGATTTCCCAATGATAAGGTTCCTGGGGGCTTGGTAAAGAAGTCAAGAAAATGCAAGGAGAATGCAACAGAGTGAGAAATGAGGGAAATTCCTTTTTATTCCAGGAAGAGTCCAGAGCTATGGATTTTCTGTTGTTAGGTCATCTTTGAATTATATAGATGGGGAAAAATGAGCAAACTGTCAGAAAAAAAATCAATCCCCTACCCAGTGATACTGTAAACATAGGAGGGAAATATTTAGGGTGGAATATTATAGTTAAAAGAGACCTCAGAGAGTCCAACCCACACCTGAATTCCTTCTACAACCTCCCCAACAAGATATCATCCAGATTCCATTTGAAAATTTGCTATGAAGAAGAACAGTGTGACCCCTTAAGGCAACACAGTCCCCTCTGCTTCCTTCCTTTCTGGGTCCCACTCATCACTCTACAGAATCTTTCTCTTAAAAATATATTTTCTAGAACACTATTGTAGAAAACCTGCTACATGATTGCAAATATAACTAGTGAAGCTCTTTGTACATTTCTTTCAACTAGGGCTTGTTTCTGCTTGTTGGTTCCATTGAAAACATGCCGGCAGTCCTATGACTGATTTTTATCCATGACACTAAGTTCCTTATCCAAAAGAGGGGCCCAAAATCCAGCTGTAGGGGGAGCAGGGAGTCAGTGAGCTGAAAGGGATTGCTTTGAGTTAACCTTCTTAATGAATTCATGTAGAACAGTACTGTCAAACGAGTCTCCCAATTGCCAGTCACTGTAACATTCAGAGAGTCTGGGTAAACTTGCCAGTCACCATACTGTTCAAAGAGACCAGACGACCCTACCGCCTTCTGCCCCTGGAAGATCACTTGAATCTTGCTGTCTCTTTCTCTGTTTAGTGGATTTTTTTCCCAGAACCTTCATTTAAGAAAAGATATTTTATTTCCCCCCAATGACACATAAGGACAGTTTTTAGCATTTGTGATTTTTCTTTTAAGTTTTGCATTCTAGATTTTATTCTTCCCTCCCTCCCCCAGATGATAAGCAATCTGATATAGGCTAAACATGTGCAATCTTGTAAAACATTTCCATGTCAGTCATTTTGTGGAAGAAAATGAAAGAAAGAAAGAAAGAAAGAAAGAAAGAAAGAAAGAAAGAAAGAAAGGAAGGAAGGAAGGAAGGAAGAGGGGGGAGGGAGGGAGAAAGGAAGGAAGGAAAGAAGGAAGGAAGGAAGGAAGGGGGGGGAGGAAGGAAGGGAAAAATAATATTCAGAAACCATAATTTCTTTCTCTGTAGGTGAATAGCATTTTTTCATCATGAGTCCTTTGGAATTGTCTTGGATCACCACAATGCAGAGAATAGCTAAGTCATTCACAGTTACAGAACATTTGTTTTTAAGGAGAGTTCCCAGGTCAACCTTCTTCACTCCTTCAGTCTTTTCTGGGCTCCACTTCTGACTCTCTGGACTTTTTTTCCCCTCCTCTCCATTTTTCAACTTACTTTTATGTATTGTCTTTTCTCCATTAGAGTATGTGCTAATTGAGTTCAAAGATTATCTTCCTTCCTTCTTTCCTTCTTTCCTTCCTTCCTTCTTTCCTTCTTTCCTTCCTTTCTTCCTTCCTTCCTTTCTCTCTCTCTCTCTTTCTTTCTCTTTTCTTTCTATCTGTCCTCACAGTGCTCAGTACAGCACCTCAAGTTGCCCATAAAAACTCCTTCATGAGAATATTTTTAAATTAAACATTTTCTCAGCCAACAAAACCCTCCACCTTCCCTCCATTTTACATTCCACACAATTGAAAAAAAACCCTCCAAAACCCCTGTTACAAACACATGTACTCAAACAAAACAAATTCCCACACTGATCATCTTTAAAAATTATGCCTCAGTCTGGACAGAGTATGTCACTTCTCTCTCAAGAGAAGGGCTTCATGGTTAATCATGAGTTCTCTGGAATCACAGCTGATCAGAATTCATAAATCTTTCAAAGTTGCTTGTCCTTACATTATTGTTATTGTGTAAATTAGTCTCCTGGTTCTGCATACTTCACTCATCAGATCATACAAATCTTTCCAGGTTACTCTGAAACCATCCCCTTTGTCATTTTTTACATCACAGTAATATTCTATCTTATTTATATAGCATTTGTTCAGTCTTTCCCTAATTGGTGGACATCCCTTCAGTTTCCAGTTCTTTGTTACCACAAAAAGAGATGCTACAAGTAATTTCTCCCTTAATCTACCTCCCTTCTTTTTCCTCCTCCTGTCCTCTCATTTCCTTGATGAGTGAAATGTCTTTTTCAGCCAATTGTGTGTGTGTGTGTGTGTGTGTGTGTGTGTGTGTGTGTGTGTATTCTTTCTTCAACTAGTCCATGAGAGTGAGGTTCAGGTGTTACCCACTCTTCCATTCCTTATTCATACAAACTTCTATTTGTATCCCCAGTTATGTGAGATAACTTTCCTTATCCTTTCTTTCTCCCTTTCCACTTACCTTCCTCTCTCCTTCCCCTTCCATTCTTCTTTTAAGATCATCAAAACACAACTGAACCACCCAGTTTAACTAGTCCTCTAATTAGTCCTCTGATTAGATTCCCTCTATGATCCCTGATGATCATACAGTTCTGAGGGGACACATATCATCTCCCTATAAAACAATTTATCCTTATTTAGTTCCTTAAAATTGTTTGCTGTTGTTTTCCTTTTTATGTTTCTCATGACTACTGTGTTTGCACTTCAAGATGTCTATGCAGTTCTGGTCTTTTCAGCAGGATTGCTTGGAAGTTCTCTACTTCATTAAAAATCCATTCCCTCTTCTCATCCCACTCCCACTCCCCATAGGATTATATTGTTTTTCTGGGTATGTTGTTCTTTGTTGTAAACCTATATCCTTTACCTTCTAGAATATCATATTCCCAGCTTTGGAATATAACATTTCAAAGCTTGGAATGTTGGCTGCTAAACTGTGTGTGATCTAATGGTAACTTCTCATTACTTGAATTCTTTCTTTCTTGACTTTTTATAGTACTTTCTCACTGATCTTGAAGCTCTGGATTTTGGCTATAATGTTCCTGGGAGTTTTCCTTTGTAGTTTCTTTCTAGAAGTAACTTGTATATGCTTTTTATTTCTGTGTTGTCCTCTGGTGCTAAAAGGTATGGGTAGTTTTCTTTGTGATTTCATGAAATATGATGCCTGGGGTTCTTTTTTTGTCATGGTTTTCTGGCAGCCTAAAGATTCTTAAATTTTTTTCTCTTTATTCTGTTTTCTAGGTTAGTCATTTTTGCTGTGAGGCAATTTACATATTCTATTTTTTCAGTCTTTTGATTTGTTTTAATATTTTTCATTGTCTCATAAAGTCACTAGCTTTTAATTTATCTGTTCTAATTTTCAGAGAGTTTGTTGCTTGGGTAAGATTTTGCACTTCTTATGCCAAGCTGTTAATTCCTTTTCCATTTCTTTTTTCCACTACTCTCATTTCTTTTCCAATTTTCCCTCTAGTACTATCATTACATTTATTAAAAATATTTTTTAAACATTGAAAAAAATTCTTGCTTCATCTCTTCCAGGAATTCTAGTTGGATTTGTGACCACATTGTGTTTTTTTTCTTTTCACCTTTTTTTGGATTCTTTTCTTGTAGAAATTTTGGAGTCGTCCTCTTCTTCTGGTTTTGTGTTTTGAGCATCCCTATTACCACAATAGCTTTTCAGGGTAGGTTTATTTTTTTTTTCATTCTTCTAGCCCACTTCCTGACTTCATACTTTTTATTAGAATCAGGTTCCATATCCTTTTGGAGAAAATATATGGGCTGTTTGTGCTGCTGTTTTCTTGGAATAGTGAATGTTGTGTTACTCCAGAATCTCAGGGACAGTTTATGCAGGGATCTTGGAAATTTTTAGTACTCCCCAAATGGTCTGATCCAGGATAGAGTCTTAATATTACCTTTCTTGTCTGAGCTCTGCAAGTTCCTGATCTGGGTTTAGGTCTGAGCAACCCACTTGTGGTCTTGGCCTGATTAGAGTTCCAATAGAATGCTGTTGAACTTAGCCACAATCAGATAAGTTGGGGGGAAAACAAAAACTACTGATTTAGAGGGACACAGAACAGCAGGCTGCTCTTTGGTTTGAGATTCCTTCTCTGGTTATTCTTCTGAATACTTCAGACTGGTCTAGAAGCTGGAACTGAGACTCTGCTCCTCTTCTGGGGTCAGAGTCTCATGACTGCTTTTCGCTTCTGGTCTTATTCCTTGTTTTGTACATAGACTAGGGATCAAAACTGCTCCTTACTTTGGACTACCACTACTAGGCACATGTCTCCTCAATCAGTCCTGATCTGTGATGAGGAAGAAGTAAACAACAGAGCTGCCATTTTATACCTATTCCTGTACCTCGAACAAATTTAGGCCCCTCTGTGGTGGACTTGGAACTTCTTGCCTTAATGCCCATCTTCTCCTTTCAATGAAATTTTCCACCAAAACGTTCCTGCCTAGCTCCCACCCCCAGTGCCTGCAGACTTCTCTGTGTGTCTCCCTGTCTTGATCTGGGTTGAAAAAAGACTGATTTTTTCTTAAATTTCTTTATCAATGCTCAGTTTGTCACACTTTCTAGATCCTTTGGAATACGTTTTCAGGTAGGGTTTGGTTGTACTTGTTATTTCTCCATCTTAGCTCTGCCTCACTTGAGTGTTTTGTTTTTTTTTCATAAGAAAGATAAGATCACCCAAAGATACAAGCTTTGGGGACAAAAACTCATTATTTGACAAAAACTGCTGCAAAAAATGGAAAATAGAATAGCAGAAATTAGGGCTAGACTAACACCTTACACCATATATCAAGATAAGGTCAAAATAGGTGTACTATTAACACATAAAGGGTGATACCATAAACAAATCAGGAGAGCATGGAATAGTTTACCTGTCAGATCTATGGAGAAGGGAAGAATTTAGGACCAAACAAGATACTCAGAATATTACAAATTATAAATGGATAATTTTGATCATAAAAAATGAATAACTTTTTTTCACAAATAAAACCAATAGTCAGAAGGAAAGCATAAAACTGGGGAAAAAATTTTATAGCATGTATCTCTGAAAAAGCCCTCATTTCTCAAATATGTAGAGAATGGAGTCAAATTTATAAGAGTACAAGTCATTTCCCAATTGATGAATGGTCAAATGATATGAACATGCAGTTTTCAGACAAAGAAATCGAAGCTATCTATAATTATATAAATCATATAAAATTCTTTAAATTATTATTGATTAGAGAAATTAAAACAACTGAGGTAATGCCTCACTTCTATCAGATTGGTGAAAATGATAAATGTTGAAGGAGATGTGGGAAAACTGGAACACTAATGCACTGTTGGTAGAGTTGTGAACTGATCCAACCAATCTGGAAAGCAATTTGGAACTATTTCCAAAGGTCAATCAAACTGTATATCTTTTGATCCAGCAATACCACTGCTAGGTCTGTATCCCAAAGAGATTTTTTAAAAAGAGAAAAGAGCCTATTTGTACAGAAATATTTATAGTAGTTCTTTTTGTAGTGGCCAAGAATTGGAAACTTAGAGAATGCCCATCATTTGGGGCTGGCTCAACAAATTGTGGTATATGATAGTAATGGAACATTATTGTGCTTGTAAGAAATAATAAGCAAGATGACTTCAGAAAAACCTGGAAAGGCTTACATGAACAGAAACAAAGTGATGTGAGCAGAACCAGGAAAACATTGTACATAGTAACAGCAATATTGTATATTATCTGCCTCCAGAGAAAGAACTGATGTTATCTGAATACAGACTAAAAAAATACTATTTTTTCTCTTCCTTCCTTCTTTCCCTTTTTCCAAGCCTTCCTGTATAAGATGACTAATATGCAAATGGTTTATATGATTGTACACGTATAACCTATACCAGATTGCTTACTATCTCAGAAGGGTGGGGGGAAGGAAGAAGGGATAGAATTTGGAACTCAAAACTTAAAAAAAGTTAAAATTTGTTTTTTTACATATAATTAGGGGAAAAATAAAATATAACTTAAAAATTAAAAATAAATAAATAGATGTTTATTGGGGAAAAAAGAAAGATGGGATCAGGCATCTCTACATAAAAACAGGCTGAACTGAAGGAAGAAAATGCTTTTAGATGGCCTTTGAAAGTACTTTAAACTCTGATTCAATGAAAGGTCCTACTTATCTGTGAGAAATCAGGGGTAACACAAGCGCCAAAGGAGGTTTTTTCTGTTTATTTCTTCCAACAAAGCTCCCTCCCCAGACTCTGAATTCTGGCTTCTGCCTTAGTTTATTCTTTCATTCCCTTCTTTACCCTTACTTCCACCTCTTGGGACAGAGAAGAAGAAAAGAAGACTGGAGAGGTATTTAATAGTGTCCTCCTCTTTTTTTTTTGAGTCTGAGGATCAGGTTTTAGGTTTTGACTCTGCTCCTTACCATCTGTAGGATCATGAACAAATTACTTAATTTCTCTAGACTTAGAGAAGAACCCCCTCTTTAAGATGGGGGATTGGAGTAGATGATCTCTCCATGATCAAATGATTCCAATTTAAAATGTCTGATTCTGTAACCCTCATTGTAGGTAAATTTGAGAAAGGGAATAACCAGCTTATTAAAGTGGGAAATGTTTAGAGGATGGAATGGAAAAGCTACTACGTATTACAGGTAACTAATTACCTTCTCAGGGGTATGATCTTTCAGAAGAGACCTTTATCAAAATTTCCTTTGGGGTCCCAGAATTTAAAGTGGCATTACTTTTACAGACTTTCTTTTGCTTTTGTTCCCTTTCTATTTTCAATCTCTGCCCCACCCCACCCCCCACTCATCCAAGGTGTTTTCTCTTTAAATGAACACAGCATCACAGATATGGAACTAGAAGAGACCTAAAATGTCAGCTAAGCTAATCCCCTCATTTTATAGAAGACATGAAGGCCCAGAGTTGTTAAGTAACTTTGCCAAGGTCACACACCCAGTGGCAGAGTTGGCAATCAAATACAGGTCATCTGACCCCAAATCTAAGCATTTGATACAGCAGGGACTATAATGTGGGAAAAAATATGTGGCTACCTTAAAGGACACCTTTCAAAGGGTTGAAACAGGGCCAGTTATCAAAGACCTGAGACCAAACACTTTTCTTTACCAAAGTATCACAGAATCATGACTCTCAGAGTCCCAGGATTAAAAGAGCCATCAGAAGCTATCTCCATCAGCCTCAATCTGAGCCAGAATCTCTTCTACAAAATTCCCCCCAAGTGGTTACATAGCCTTCACTTGAAGATCTCCAGGAAAGAGAAACCCACCCATCTTTTCCAAGACAGCTCATTCCCTTTTTGGATATCTTTAATTGTCAGGAAATTTCTTTCTTACATTGAACTGAAATCTGCTACCTTTGGGGAAAGCAAGTTCAATGCCTCTTCCATATGGCAGCATTTCTGAAAATAGCTGTCATGTCCCCTTTAAGTCTTCTCTACTCCAGGCTAAACATCATTGTTATGTCATGGTCTTTATTCCCTCCGCCATCCTGGTGTGGTCCTGTAGATGGTGTCCAGTTTGTCAATATGTTAAAAAAAAAAAGCCCAGAATTCACACAACACTCTAAATGTGGTCTGAACAAGGCAGAGAACAGGAATTCTATTACTTCTCTCATTCTACATACTATGACTCCCTTAATTTAGCCTAAAGTATTGTTTTTATTTAATGCTATGCATTGGGGTGCTGGTAAATATTTAATAATCAGCTCTCTTTCTGAATGTATGACAACACTTTTAAGTTTAATCAGCATTATTGACATTTCTCCTTTCTTAAGTCCAGATAATCAATGAAACAATAAGCCAAGCCCTGATTTGTAGCATTTGTGCTGAGTATTTAACAGTCAAAATTTAACAGAATTCAACCAGCACAGCCCCGGTTCGATGTTGACCAGTAGAGGACCTAAGCCAGGTCCCTGTTGTGCTCTATCAGAGACCTATCTCCAAGATAAAATTGATCCATTACTCTTTGAGTCTGGTCGTACAGTGAATTTTGAATTCATCAAACTATGAACTTCCCACCCCTACCTCTTCTTCTTTTCCATGAAGATAGTATGCTTCAGGGAAATAGGGTTATACTTTGTTTACTGACCCACCTGTCTAGAAATTTTGCTAAAAAGAATGGAGTGTGGCATGCCCTGTTCTTGATGAATCCATACTGGCTCTTAGTGATTACTACTCTCCTACATATTCACAAGCCATAATTGTAAAGCACTTGGCACAGTGCCTGGCACATAGTAAGCACTATGTAGATGTTAACTATTATTATCTTTATTATTGCTAATGGCTTTAATACATTCTAGAAATTTACCAGAGATTAAAGTCAAGTGCACCAGCCTATTATTTTCAAATTCTGACCTTTTTTTCTTTTAAAAAAAGCTAGGACAGGGGCGGCTAGGTGGCGCAGTGAATAAGAACGCCGGCCTCAGAGTTGGGATGACCCAAGATCGAATCTGGCCTCAGAAAATGAGCACCCACACACAAATAATGACTGGCCGTGTAACCTTGAGCAAGTTACTTTACCCCAATTGCTTAAAAAAAAAACTAGGACATTTATCAAATTAGTCATCACAGCTACCATGTGTCTGTAATAATGTACAAAGTTCTCCTGGTTCTTCTCTTCTCACTCAGCATCAGTTTCTATAAGTCTCTCCAGGTTACTATGAAGTCCGTCTGCTCCTCTTTTCTTATAGCACAATAGTATTCTATTACATTCATATACCACAACTTGTTTAGTCCTTCCCCAATCAAAGGGCAGCCCTTTGATTTCCAATTCTTTGCCACCACATAAAGAGCTGCTATAAACAATTTTGTAAATATGGGTCCTTTCTGCACTTGTATGATCTCTTTGGGATACAGACATAGAAGTGATGTTGCTGGGTCAAAGGGCATGCACATTTTTATAGCCTTTTGGACATAGTTCCAAATTGCTCTCCAGAGTGGTTGGATCTGGACTCTTCTCAGCAATACAAGATTATAAGACAACTCCAAAAGACTTGTGTTGGAAAAGGCTATCCACATCCAGAGAAAGAATTATGGAGTCTGAATGCTGACTGAAGCAAACTACTTGCTCTCTCTCACTTTTTTTGTTTTGTTTTGCTTCTTCTTTCTTGTTGTTCACTCCGTTGGTTATAATTCTTCTTTACAACCTGACTAATGTTTAATGTGAAGGTGTATGTAGAACCTATATGGGATTGTTTACCTCCTTGGAAGGGAAGGAGGAGGGAAGGGAAGAGGAGAAAGTTTGGAACTCAAACTTAAGGAACTGAATGTTGTAAACTCAAAATAAATTTAAAAGAAAAAAACCCAGAATATTTGCCCATCTCTAGTGATCTATTCTGCTGACTTATATAAGATAGATAAAAGTGAAATAGAAATGCTACATGTTTCTAAATCTTAATGTAGAATGAATCCATATCCCACTACTCAATGATTTTTAAGTTAACCTTGAGAGAAGCATATGTTCCCCTTTTCTACTCCCCCAACTCACTTGACCTTCTCCCCAGTCACCTTACTTCACCTCTCCCCACATTATTTGCTAGGCTCCATATTCTCTCTGTGTCACTCCCCAATCAATGATTTTGATAGACCACAGTTGCCAGGCCAGGCTCTTTCCCTCCATTGCTAGCTCAGATCACTGTGGAGAAAAGACACACAGAATTGGTGGGAGTTTACCAGAGGAATGTGGATAGAATGATTACAAATTTCACCTGCTCCATTGTTGTTTCCAGTGGGGAGAGGCAGGCAGCATGCTGTGAAAAGAGCACATATAAGTGACAGTGTGCTAGTTATTATCTATATGATTATGGGTGAGTCACTGGACCTCTCTACCTCCCAGTAAAGTGATATGCATGGTCAGGAAAAGCCTATTACACTACCTACGACTCCAGATCTGTGATTTCATTAGTGGAGGGAATTCTTCATCAAAGAAACTTCCTCTACTGCTGTGGAACATTAATTATTCTGCAGTTTATAATCTTAGAACATTTCCAATGGTACCAAGGAGGTCGGTGACTTGCTGACTTGGTCAGGGACATACAGTGAGAATGTACCAGATACAGAAGTCAACCCTAGGTCCTCTTGGCTCTGTAATTAACTCTCTATTCACTGCCTTGCTGCCTAAAGCACATTGCATTAAGCAATAAGTTAACTAGTGTTTATTAAGCACCTACTTATTTATTAACCACCTACAATGAGGCATTGGCTAAAATCCTGATGATATAAAGAAAAGCAAAAGACAGTTCCTGTCCTCAGGGAGCTCATAGTTTAATGGGGAAGATACCATGAAAATGACTATGGACAAACAGATAATATATAAGAAAAATTGGGAAAAAATCAACAGAGGGAAAGCACTAGAATTATGGGGGATTGGGAAAGGTTTCATTTACAAGATCTGATGCTAGCTGGGATTTGAAGAAAGCCAAGGAAGCCAGGCGGCAGAAATAAGAAGGGAGAATGTTCCAGGAATGGGGGAATAGTCAGTGAAAATGCTCAGAGTCTGGAAATGATACATCTTGTGCAAGCAATAGCAAGGAGTCCAGTGTCACTGAATAGTAAAATATCATATAAATCTATATTTATAATAATAATAATAATAATTGTTATTAAAAACAACCCTCTAAGGCTATAAGTTGTAGAATACTTGGCAATCTGCATTGGTAGAGAGGTTTCCTCTTTGGGAATTCCCTATATCAATAATATCAGAGCACTAGAGAAAAACTGATGAGGATTCGGATGATGATGACCGATGTCATGGAGCCAAATATTCATAATCTCCAGCTATTTAGAACAAATAGCTTTCAAAATATAGAGATGTGGCAGAGGAGAGCAAAATCATGAGGCAACAGGATAAGATGCATCTATTGTCATTCTAATTTGAGAAAATACCTTTCACAAGCCAATAGTGAGCTTATATCCGGATACTTTTATTCAACTAAACAAAGTTATTTAGTCCATCTCTGAGATAGTATGTAAAACATTAAACACCAAAGAAAAAGAGTGGTAACAACAACAACAAAAAGATGAGCTCAACATAAAAATTTTATTAGATAAATGTAAATCTCCTAGTATAAGTTACTTTGCTAAGGAAGAATTGAGATTCAAGGCACACAACTTGAATCAGGAGGTCAAATAGAATCAATGGATGAAAGTGATATTTACAAATATTCTCCAGATGTGACCACACTGATCACAAAGTTATTAAGGACAAAATTACAGCTGTGTATGTCAAGAGACTCATTAGCATTTTAAAGTCAAAACTCAATGAGCAGCACATGTTCATAATACAAATTTTAATGTCCCCTGGAATAATAATGTGAATGATAGCAGATTTAGAGAATATCCAAATAAAATGCCCAATATGAAAATTTATCTTTCTGATAATACATACTTGTTACAAAATTTTCTCCCTAATAGTGGAGTGAGAGAAAACAAATACTTGTTGAAAAAAAATGAAAAATTTTAAAGTATTCAAATAAAAACTTAGATAAGAATAATCACATGTAGAACTCAGTACCTAAGGCAGCTGTAAAAAGATGAACATTTGTTCATCAAAAATGAGGAAGACTTTTGAGAGATTACATGTTAGGTTAAAAATGTACAGAAATGCTTTCAGAACAGACAGATGGCACTTTATAGAGCAATGGTAAAACCGATTATAGTGATCTACCTATTAAATGTAACTCATACTGCTTTACCACCAGATGGAGCCTATGAAACAGCTAAAATCTATAAGTGGAAACCAATGTCTCTCCTGGGAAATTTACATGAACTCAACCATGTCAGTGAAGATGCATCAAAAAAATAGCTGAGTCAAACAGACTTGTTCACCAATAGAGAGAGGTTCATGATAGCAACACATTCATTGCTAATTAGCAACTACAGAAAGTTTATCTTCAAGAGTCCCAGATATAATAATAGCTAGCATTTATATCACACTCAATATGGGCCAGGAACTATGCTTAATATTTAGAAATATCATCTCATTTGATCCTCCCAACAACTCTAGCAGGTAGGTGCTAGATTATCCTCATTTACATTTGAGTTTAAGTGACTTGTCCTAAGTCACTCCACAAGTAGGAGTATGAGGCTGAATTTGGAATCAAATCCTGATTCTAGGATTAGCATTCTATCCACTATTCCACCTAACTGTCTCTGCATTTATAGATCAGAGAAAGTAAATGGTAGAAACAATAACATATCACTCCAAAGGTCAACAATTTAGCCTTTACTGAATAACTAGAAAAATAGAATCATCCAGAGTTATGCACCAAAAGCTCACCATTCCTCATAAAGTAACAGGCAGGAAATTCCCATATTACAAATACTTCCCCCCAACATCCTTGAAAAATCAACAAATAAGTGATGTTGGAGCATAATCACAGACACAATGATATCCCATAATTGTTCAGATTTAACATTGAGCCACATTGAAGAACAGCATTTTAAATAGACTTCATTATATAAAATACTCGTAACCTCCAGGCTATCTGGAATGAAGAATTCTCCAAATATAAAGACCCAATGGAAGAAATCAAACCATATGGGAACAGGAAGAAGTACTTATCATCCTGTTGTCCTTTCTGCTATTGGAAGCTATCCAAAAGATGCTTTCAGGGAATCTCCAGAAGATGAACTTGCATTCCAACATTGTCATTCAATTTAAAAAAATTATTTTGTCCATCTGCTCAATAGTTTGCTCAACATTAAACATAAATGAACACTGAAAGGATAGCTACTTATCCTAGGACTATTTCTATTTCAAACATAAAGATAAGAAGCATGTAATAATATTATCATTATAAATACGACGATTATTTTGGCCACATACAGACAGAGGAGTTGACTCTTTTTATAATGTGTCACAGGAAGACCCTAAAGGCAGAGGGTTTCAGACTAGATAGGAAGAATGCCTCCAGCTGGGATTAAAATACTCCTTGACTCTGATGTCATCAGCTTTTTGACCTGATAATTTCTTCATGTGGGTGGAAAAAGACAGATATAGAATGCTCTCTGTATTCTCGTAAAAAGCCCCACTCTCATGTTATTGGCTGACGTTTGTTCAGATGGAATGTGGAAGAGCTGTGATTTTTGTTTTTTAAAGAAAAATAATGCTTCACTCCCTCCTCCCACCAATTAATCAACTAATAGATTGCACTGTCTTGCACATACACTGTGTTGAATGTATAAATGAATCTATCTAATGAAGTAGAGGAGGTGAGATACCTAACTGTTTTTCAAGTTTCCATATTTTACTCATTGCCAATGTAAAATCAAATGAGGACTTCTAAGAGAAGTATATAAAAAGCAAAGTTAACTCATGAGCTGAGACATGTCAAGTTAAATATGCATTTAAGTAGGGAGAGGAAGGAGTTTCAGCTCCTATAAATGTCTTTGTAACAGGTATTTATAGTTTGTGTATAAGCTGAAATCACTATGACACTCATCAGTAAAAAAAACAATACTAGATTCTCATTGACTAATATTTAAAAATTCCTTCCCTTTTTATTTCTTATTTATGTTTTTATATATTTTAATTTTAATTTATAATTTAAAAAATTAGGGAGTGAAATAAAAACATTTCAAACAGAAGAAACATTTTTGAAACACCCTTGAGCAAAACATCTATGCATTGTCCCCATTGACTGGGTTAGGGAATATGATTTTCACAATGTATACTTCTTTTTTTAAAAAAATAAATTTAATTATTTATTTTTAGTTTTCAACATTCATTTCCACAAGATTTTCAGTTACAATTTTTCCCTACCCCCACACCCCAGAATAGCAAGTCTACTAAATACCCCTTTCCCCAATCTGTTCTCTCTTAGATCCTCCCCCATCATTCCCTAAATTTCTAATAGGGCAAGATGGATTTCTAATACCCTAGTGCCTGTGTATCTTATTTCCCAGTTGCATGTAAAGAAACCGATTTTTTTAAACATTTGTTTTTAAGACTTTGAATTCCAGATTTTTTCCTTTCTTCCCTCCTCACCTGCTCCCACTGGGAAGATAGGCAATTCAATATAGGTTGTATATGTGCAGTTACCCAAATCATTTCCATAGTAGTTATATTGTGAAAGACTAACTGTATTTTCCTCCATCCTATCTTGCCCCCCACTTATTCTATTTTCTCCTTTGACCCTATCCTTTTCCAGAAATGTTTGCTTCTAACCACCCTCTTCCCCAATCTATCCTCCCTTCTACCACCCCCCTCTTTTCCCCTACCCCCTTATTTTCCTGTAGGGTAAGATGCCCAACTGAGTGTGTATGTTATTCCCCCCTTAAGCCAAATTCAATGAGAATAAGGTTGACCCATTCCCTTTCACCTTCCTGCTCTTCCCCTCCATTGTAACAGTGTTCTCTTGCCTCTTTTGTATGAGATAATTTACCCTAATCTATCACTCCCTTTCTCCTCCCAATAAATTCCTCTCTCATCTCTTAATTTTATTTTTAGATATCATCCCTTCATATTCAACTCATCCTGTTCCCTCTTTCTATGAATACATGAACATACATATGGCCACACTCTCATATATATATATTTATATACACATATACCCTCCTATAAATACATATATATGTATGTATACACATATACACACATATGTATATATTACCTTCAACTATCCTTGTACTGAGAAAAGTTATGAGTTGCAATTATTGGTTTTCCATGTAGGAATGTAATTAGTTCAACTTTAATAAGTCCCTTATGATTTCTTTTTCCTGTTTACCTTCTCATGCTTCCCTTGCTTCTTGTATTTGAAAGTCAAATTTTCTCTTTAGCTCTGGTTTTTTCATCAAGAATGCTTGAAAATCTTCTATTTCATTGAATTATCTATCATATTTCCCCCTGTAGCATTTTACTCAGTTTTGCTGGGTAGGTGACTCTTGTTTACCTATTCTTCACTCTTCTAGGTGATCCTAGCTCCTTTGACCTCTGGGATATCATATTCCAAGCCCTTCAATCCCTTAATGTAGAAGCTGCTAGGTCTTTTCTTATCCTGATTGTGTTTCCACAATACTCAGATTGTTTCTTCCTGACTGCTTGCAGTATTTTCTCTTTGACCTGGGAATTCTGGAATTTGGCTATAATGGTCCTAGGAGTTTTCTTTTCGGGATCTTTTTCAAGAGGCTATTGGTGAATTCTTTCAATTTCTATTTTGGCCTCTGGTTCTAGAATATCAGGGCAATTTTGCTTGATAATTTCTTGCAAGATGGTGTCTAGGCTCCTTTTTTGATCATGGTTTTCAGGTAATCCAATAATTTTTAAATGGTCTCTCCTGGATCTATTTTCTAGGTCAGTGGTTTTTCCAGTGAGATATTTCACATTGCCTTCTATTTTTTTCGTTTGTTTGGATCTGTTTTATAGTATCTTGATTTCTCATAAAGTCATTAGCTTCCAATTGCTCCGATCTAATTTTGAAGGAGTTGAGTTTTTTAAATTCTTTTCCATCTGGCAAATTTGTCTTTTTAAGGCATTCTTCTCCTCACTGGCTTTTTAGTCTCTTTTGCCATTTGAGTTAGTCTATTTTTAAGGTGTTATTTTCTTCAGTGTACTTTTGGGTCTCCTTTAGCAGGTTGTTGACTCGTTTTTCATGATTTTCTTGCATCATTCTCATTTCTCTTCCCAATTTTTCTTCTACTTCTCTTACTTGATTTTCAAAATCCTTCTTGATCTCCTCCATGGCCTGTTAATATTTTTCTTGGATGCTTTTGATGCAAGACTTCTGACTTCACTGTCTTCCTCCTGCTCCATGCCTTGATCCTTTTTGTCCCCCAAAAAGGATTCTATGGTTTGATTATGTTTCCTGGGCTTGCTCATCTTGCCAGTCAATTACTTGACTTTTGAGCTCTTTGCCACAGTAGAACTCTGCTTCCAGAATGGAGAGAGCTTTGTCTCAAATCACTGGGGTTTTCATAGCTGCTGGAGTTATTAGTTGGGCACCCTCTCTACAGACACCACTAGCCCGGGCTCAGTGGTCACACACCCCAGTACCACCAGCAAAGACCATGACCCAAATCCAAGCAGGTTAAAGCAAAAGCGATTACCCTCTGAATGGTTGCTTGGTCCCCCTGCAATCTGCAAGCCAGGAGCTCCTGAGGCAGCCAGGCAGTGGTGGCTGCACAGCCGCAGCACCTTTGCTGCTTCTTGCCCCGGGGGCAGGAGCTGGACAATGCTCTTGGTCCTCCTGTTCCCACAGAGTTCCATGCTGACCTTTTACTTTCTTTTTGGCGTTTATGAGTTGATACATCTGGGAACCACCACAGCTGCTGGTGATTCACTCTCTTGAAGTCTGCCCTGGCCTACTGCTGGTAGGGCTGCCATGGGGCTGGGGAACCATGCTGCTTATGTGGGGCTGCACTCAGCTCCCAGCCTGGTATGATAGATCTTTCCTGTTAGCCTGTCGGGCTTCTTCCAGCAGGAGCTTTGTTTCTCTTTGTGGGTTCTGTAGTTCTAAAGTTTGTTTAGAGTAATTTTTTTACATGTAAAAAATTGGAAGTGATTGAAGCGGGAACCTGCACCAAGTTTGTGCTTCTACTCCCCACAATGTATATTTCTAAAGAATGAATGGAACAGCCAGGTGGTGCAGTAGACAGAGCACTGGACCTGGAGTCAGGAAGACCCGAGTTCAAATGTGACCTTAGATACTTATCAGTTGTGTGACCCTGGGCAAGTCACTTAGCCCTGTTTGCTTCAGTTTCCTCATCTGTTCATAAAATCCTCATCATTCATAAAATGAACAGGAGAAGAAAATGGCAAACCATTCCAATAAAACCCCAAATGGGGCCATGAAAAGTTAGACCCAATTCAACAATAACAGCAAAAGGTATGCACAGGAAAGATATGTGATTTTGTGGCCTGCCTTGGACACACAGACACACACAGAGCCTTCTATTAATCTAATCAATCTATAACCAAATTGATAAATTTTAGGCAATTACCTGAGGCACATGGAGGTCAACTGACTTGCCCAGGGTCACACAGGTATAAAGACATGGAGGCATGATTTGAACAAAGGCCTTTCTGAATCCAATCCAAGCACTCTATGTATTATATGGTATTGTCTTTAGTTCTAAAGTATAGACTGTTTTTGAAAAGAGAGAGAGAAAGAAAAGAAAGAAAACGTTCTTAGGAGGCAGGAAGGATAAGAGCTAACTGGATGGAGCATGATTAAAATGATATGTTTACCTCCTTTTGGTTTCTGTTGGGAGCCAGGCTCCCAACCAATCAACTAGCCTGTCTTGGGGTTCTGTCTGATCATTCGAATAGCTGCTGCCTATAGTTCACCATCTCTACGTAATATAGTGCATTTGGAGTCAGAAGACTTGTGTTCAAATCCCACATCTCCAATCTTGGGAAAATACAACCTCCTTGTATCTCAGTGTTCTTATCTGCAAAATGAGGGGGTTTAACTGCTGAGATTCCTTCCTGTTCTAAATCTATGAATGCAGAGGTTAAAAATCTCTGCATAATTGTGTATAGGTCATTGAGATGGCTTTTTCATAATAAGATAAATATTTTATCAGTAATTCCTCAGAGAGTGGCAGTCTGGTATAATGGATAGAGCTGACCTCAGAGTCAGGAAAACCCAGAATCGTGTCTTGCCTCTGAGACATACTGGCTGTGTACCCTAGGTAAGTGACTATGCCCCATGAAATTCTTTTAAAACTATAAATTGTGGAGATAGTTCAGATCTCCATTGGCAAAGGAAGTTCCAAGGCATATATTGGGATTATTGTATGCTGACAAATCACAGGTCTAATAAAAAAAAATCCTCGATATGTCAATATCAACAAACAATAATAAAACATTTAAGGATGGCCAAGTAGGATTTTTATGGGAGACTTAGCAAAGTCGTTCCATAGAATTGGAGTATTTTTTTTTTTTAGTATCCTCCTCCCCCAAGGGAAAGGTCACAATCAATCCCTTACCCAGAGGGAAAAGGGATGTCTGTGGTTTATTTGGAGTTATAAACAGCTCATCTACAGAAACAGGCAACTTAAAGGTGATGATTGAAGAATCCACTTTTCTTCTGCTCTATCCTATAGGTCAGGCCAAGGGAAGACCCACATCAGGGGGAGTTGCTGGCTGTAGCTGCTGCTCATTGGGTTTCCTCACAGGCTCACAAGTTTCTCGTTGAGAGCAATTTGTGATTGGGTTAGGTTGGCAAGGTAAGTCACCATCAACAGGTCATTGATGTTGCTGTTCAGCATGGTCTCGAAGTCCTCAGGGGCAATCTTGGGAACTTGGTTAACCAGGCCCATCAGGAAGCGGCCCATGGTGTTGTCAGCTGACACCTTTCCAGACAGCATATCCTCAGCATACTGCAACACTGTGCTTAGAGCATCCTGGATCCGGGCTGATGCACCACCAACTTGCTGCAGATCACTTGAAAGGCCAATTACACGGTTGGGGCTGAAATACGTCTTCATGATCAGGTCAATTCCAATTCGCTCAGGATCATAGTAGACATATTTCACTGTGGAGTGGAGTGAACATCACCCCCATTATTTTTTCCAGGAACACCCATGGAAGCACTTACGTAGGCTTTGATGCTCATCCGCCCATTCTGGAGGCTGGTGTCCACAGTGAGGTGAATAGGGCTATGGGCCTCTCGGCTGTAGTACTCATGAATCAGCACCGAGTGTTCTGTGATGCCATGGCCTGTGGCATACCAGCCCAGAATAAGTTCACTTGGAGAGACTTTCTTGTGTAATTCATCCTTGTTCTTAGCAAATTCCATGTCTACAGCAACCTCATCCTCAGACTCATTATGTGGCGCTGAAAAGCAGTTGGTGACTTCTACTGAGTGTTTGTCAATTGTTCCCAGCAGAGTGCCGATAACGCGACCCGCGCCCTCGTTGAGACGCTCGTAGCTGTCCACGATGGAGAGGAGGATGACAGGGTGTAGCCGGACCACACGGCCGCAGGGGAACGACCCAGGGAGCCCAGGCCCAAGGGGGGCCGGCGGCGGAGCCGGGGTAGGGGCAGCCAGCGGAGGCGCTGACGCCGGGGCCTGGCCCTGGGCCTGTGCCGGGGCCGGGGAGGGAGCTGGGGCGGAATCCGGTGTAAAAGCCGGGGTTGGGGTCGGGGCCGGAGTCGAAGACAGGGAGGAACCCGAGGCTGCCGTAGCAGCCGCCATGTTGCCGAAGCGCGAAAGGAAGGCGAATTGGAGTATTTTAAAAGGCAGCATGTGCAGTGAAAAAGGTGCCATATTTGGAGTCAAAGAGTTTGAATCCTAGCTCTGCTGCCTTTGTGACCTTGGGAAAGTCACATAACCTTATTCTAAACCTCAGTTTCCTAATATGTAAAATGAGATATTGGACTAGATCATCTCTAATGTCCTTTCCTGCTCCAGTTCTATGATCAAATCACCTAGGCTAACTACTAATGTTAATATTAATATTAATGTTACTAGGCTAACAGATTAAGAAGCTGATGTTAGAAATATGGTAGAGAAAGATGAGCTTCAATACTATAAACATTTATTAATGGGGCGGCTAGGTGGTGCAGTGAGTAGAACACTGGCCCTGGAGTCTGAAGGACCTGAGTTCAGATCCGACCTCGGACACTTAACGCACACACAAATAAAAACCTAGCCAGTGACCTTGGGCAAGTTACTTAACCCCAATTGCCCTCCAAAAAAAAAATTATTAAATAGCTACTATGTGCAAAGTGCTAAGTAATGGAGATACAAAGACAACAGCAGTCCCTGCCCTTTAAGGAGCTTACATTCCACAGTGGGCAGAGGGTTCTAATCATAGCTAAGTTCTAATCATACACAGTGGATAGGATCCTGGGCTTTGAATAAGGAAGACCTGAGTTCAAATCTGGCCTTAGACACTTATTAGTTAGTGACTAGCTAGGCACTTACTTGTTTACTAGACTTAGTAGCTAGATACTGACCAGATTTACCTTAGGCAAATCATTTAACCTCTATCTGTCTCAGTTTCCTCAACTGTAAAAAGGAGATATTAATAGTCCCTCCCTATCTCTGAAGGTTATTGTGAGGATCAAATGAGATAATAGTTGTAAAGCACTTAGCATGTGTCTAGTACACAATAGGCACTTAATAAATGCTTATTTACTTCTTTCCTTTCTTCAACAGGCTAGCTAGCATTCTCTGAAACTCTTCCAGAGACTGCTATGAGTGAAAATGGTCTAATTGAAGTAAGAGAAAGTTGGAGGACAGAAAAATGTAGATGTATGACATCGATCATTTAATTTGCATTAAAATTTTATTTGGGGAATGTTTATAAGCCTCTAGTGAGGAGTCTCTTCATTGAGTCTCCTCCCAAGGTGTGAAGTTGCCTTCTTCCTTCTCTCCACTAACTTCTCTTCATCATGAGCTTCTCTGGCAAATACGAAGTTGAGAGTGAAAAGAACTATGAAGGGTTCCTGAAAGTTTTGGGACTCCCCAGTGATACTATTGAAAAATATAGGAACTTCAAGACAACCACTGAGGTGATTCAGGATGGGAACAGCTTTACCTGGATCAATAACTACGGGGGATCACACTGTGACAAACAAATTCACTATTGGCAAGGAGAGTGAAATGGAGACAATGGGAGGCAAGAAGTTCAAGGCCACGGTGCAGATGGAGGGAAACAAGATTGTGGCTACATTCCCCAACTAGTAACAAACCTCAGAGATCGTAGGGGGAAAACTGGTGGAGATTTCTACTAGTGGGGGTGTGACCTACGAAAGAGTCATCAAGAAGTTGGCTTAGGCAACCAAAATCCTGGAACCCTCATTTGCAAGGATTGGCAAGAAAACTTAAAGCCAGTATTAAACACACACACACACACACACACACACACACACACACAAATTTTATTTGGCATTTATTACCCAGGAATATTCAATGATGTCCAGTTTCCGTTTTGTTTTTAGCCTCTCATTTTAGAGAATACTAGTATCTTTTCAGGGAAGACTTCCCCGAAGGCATTATCAGCTGTAGCCAAAAGCCAAAATGAGGGTCCTTCAATCTGAAGGTCTAGGGAGCTTTTGCACCCTAAGTCAATCCTGAAAGTTCAAATTGTACCAATTTCTCATGATTAAGAAAAATAAAATTTCCACTGCATTGAACTTCATCGGTGTGAAATGGTTTAAAAGGTCCTGGGAGACAGGGATGGGACCTCAAAACTTTTCAAAGCCTAGAAGGTCCTGGGACATCCTCCAAATTTTGTATTTTGAGTGTCTTAACATTCAGGGACAGAAAAGTCCTGTAAGTCACTGTAATTCAAATTCTTATCAAATTAGAAGGAACATCTACTTCACACAGAAATACAATGTTCTTGGCAGTCATCCTTTTGTGGTGACCCACAGGGCTTTTTTCTTATCATGATCTTCTCTTTTGTGCCTAAAGAATGTTTTTAGCATTTGAGTGCATCAGGTCAGGAAGCAATAAAAAGTTTGTTGGGACTAACTTGTGAGGAAATAATCTGAGACTTTAACAGAGGAAGAGAGAAAGAAGATTCTCTGATATGAACTGGTTATGTTTATTCTGCTTATGTCTGTGTTCCTGTCATGGGGTAATTTTTCTAACAGAAAAAGCATCATGGTATTGTGAATAGGGCATAGATTGGTTTCAAGTCTGACCTCTGACATATCCAGACTGCATAACCCTTCCCCAGGAGTTTCTCTACTGATGAAAACACAGGTCCAGATCAAGAGGAAAGTAATGTAGCCTAAATAAAGCACAGGAGAAAGAATTCTGGGTTCAAATCATGATTGTCTCCTTTACTGCCTTCATTACCTTTGGTAAATTACTTAATCTCTGTACTTCAGTGTCCTCATCTATAAAATAATAGTATTGGTCTAGATGAACTTGAAGTGCCTTCTATTTCTAAATTCACAATCTTATTATTAGTCCTATTTCTCTATTTCTCTTACTATTTGAAATAATAATTATTCATATTTTCCAAAGTAGGTCCAATATGTCTTAGAAATAGTGGATTAATATTCCCAAAGGGCTATAAAACTTTTGCATACCCAGCAATACTATTTCTACATCTGTTTCCCAAAGAGATCATAAAAACAGGAAAAGGACCCACATGTACAAAAATATTTATGGCAGCTCTTTTTGTGGTGGCAAAGAATTGGAAATTGAGGGGATGTCCATCAATTGGGGAATAGCTGAATAAGTTAGGGTATATGACTATACTGCCATACTATTGTGCTATAAGAAATGATGAGTAGGCAGACTTTAGGAAAACCTGGAAAGACTTATATGAACTGATGCTGAGTGAGATGGGCAGAACCAGGAGAACATTGTACATAGTAACAACCACATTATGTGATGACTGACTCTTATAGACTTAGCTCTTCTCAATAACGCAAGGATCTAAGACAATTACAAAAAAGACTTATGATGGAAAATGTTATCCACATCCAGAGAAAGAGCTTTGGAGTGTGAATACAGACAGAAGAGTATAATTTGCTCTACTTTTCTTTTGTTGCTCTGTTTTATTCTTTCTCGTGCTTCCTCCCATTAGTTCTAACTCTTCTTTACATCATGACTAATGTGACAATATATTTAAGATGAATGTATAGGTAGAGCCCATATCAGATTAAAGACCATCTTGGAAAGCGGGCAGTGGACAGAGGCAAAGAAAACTTTAAAGTCAAAATCTTATGGAAGTGAATGTTGAAAACTAAAACTAAATTAATTAATTATAGAAAAAGACTCATTTTTCTGAGTTCAAATCTGGCCTCAGACACTTACTAGCTATGTGATCCTGGGCAAGTTACTTAACCCCATTTGTCTCAATTTCCTTATCTATAAAATGAACTGAAGAAGAAAATGGCAAGCCACTCCAGTATTTCTGCCAAGAAAACCCCAAATGAGGTCATGGAGAGTCAAACATGACTGAAAAAACAACAGTGACACACACATATAATATATATATATATATACACATACATATATACACACGTATATACACATATATATACACACACACATATATATATACATATATCACAGTATATATATAGTATATATAGCACATAGCAGATGATATATTTATATATGTACATATATAGATACAGATATGGATATACATATCCACCTATTGTCCACTATGTGCCAAGTCCTTATAAATATTATCTCATTTGGTCTCACCCTATGAGGTAGGTGCTTTTATTATCACCATTTTAAAGTTGAAATTTGTTATAAGGATGTAAATTTTTAAGATCTTCCCTGACCCTAGGCTTAAGTGCACCTGGAGCCTGTGGTGGGAGGCTTGTTTCTCAGGAGATACTTTGTGACTGGGCAATGATTCAAGAGGGTTGTTACATTCTCTGCCTCAGGAGAAGGCTATATAAACCTTGATGTGAGGCTTTGTTTTGGGGCTCACTTTGAGAAGTGTTGTGTGACTTGATCAGATGAGGCTCTGGGCAGCCACTGAGTCCCCTGGCTTTGAAAACCCAGATGTTAATGTTTCCCTCTCTGG
This sequence comes from Gymnobelideus leadbeateri, assembly GCA_011680675.1. Classification (NCBI taxonomy): domain Eukaryota; kingdom Metazoa; phylum Chordata; class Mammalia; order Diprotodontia; family Petauridae; genus Gymnobelideus; species Gymnobelideus leadbeateri. Next base: position 181,633 of record WOXC01010965.1, on the reverse strand, counting down.
TAACTATGATTTGGTATTGATGTATGTAATGGTTGGACAGTTTGGAAGCCTGTCTGCTGAAATGTTTCTCTGTCTTGTAACTTCTGCTTGTAACCTTTGTATACTCTGAAGTTCAGGGTGCTGACCTTATTCGCCTGCACTGGGTAAATGATATATTTGGTTGATTAAAGCAAGATTGTTAACCCATTTTCAGTTGCTTTCCTTTAGAAAATCAGGTCTAAGAACCTGTGTTGGCAGCCACCCTGGGGTCCCTGGGGTGCTTGCTGCTACAAAGTTACAACTGGGGCAAACAGAGGTTAAGTGACTTGCTCAGGGTCATACAACTAGGAAGTAACTGAAACCAAACTTAAATCTGGGTCTTCCTGCCTCCAGGCCAGTGCTCCATCCATTGAATGTATAAAATGATTGAACTATAAGGGAAAAAGGAAATTAAAAAAAGGTATAGTGGGTAGAAGGACTTAGGCTCAAGGCTTATTTCTGAGACATATGGCCTGTGTGACCAAGGTACTTGACCTCTGACTGCCATAGGCAGTTCTTTAAGATATACGTTGCAGAAAAGGCATCAACTTGTATTGGTAAAGAAGTTTCTTTACCTGGGAGTTCCTTGTATCAGTGAAATCACAGGTCCAGTCACCATCTTTAATAATGAAATTATCTAGGTTTAATAAATGGCATTATTATTGAAATTGTGATAAGCATCCCTTTACCATGATTCCTCAGTAATACTTTGGAAAGAGCAATCATAAAATATCAGAACTGGGGAGGGACCGTAGAGATCATCTTGGTTTTTTTGCCTTTTTGGAGGGCAATTGGGGTTAAGTAACTTGCCCAAGGTCATATGGCTAGGTTTTTGTTTTTTGTGTGTGTGTTAAGTGTCTGAGGTCAGATCCGAACTCAGGTCCTTCTGACTCCAGGGCCGATGCTCTACTCACTGCACCACCTAGCTGCCCCAAGGTAGAGATCATTTAATTCAGCCATAGGCACACTTTAGCCAACAGACCAAATCTGACCCACCACCTATTTTTGTATGGCCTTCAGGGTTTTGTACAAAAATGTACAAACCATTCTTAGCTGGAGGGCCATACAGAAATCTGCAGCTGGGCCTGATTTGATCTGCAGTCCCCTTATCTATTCGTTTTTTTTTTTTTTGCTTTTTGGAGGGCAGTTGGGGTCCCTTATCTATTCTAGTGACTTTAATCTACAGATGAAGAAACTGATGCTTAGAGGGGTAGAGAGATTTGTCAAAGGTTGTAAACTTGTCTGAAAAAAATATTTTAATGAGCTGCAAGGCCCATATGAGCCAGTTGGCAGCTGAGGCAATATTACACTGCCCAAACAGAGGCATAGCATCCAGGAATAAGGGAATGAGTTTCTCACTGGGATGGACAACATCTGAAGTATCAGGGTCTGTTTTAGGAAAAATATTGATTAACTGAAGATTCCAGAGAAGGGCACCCAGGATGAGGAGAAACGTCAGTTTATGCCATATGAAGACAAAATGAAGGAAATGGCAATGTGTAGCATAGTAGGAGCGGTTAGAAGGAGGAGGACATGATAAATGGCTCAAGGTATTTGAAAGGCTCTTGGGGGGGTGGTTAGATTTATTCTGCTTGGCTCCAAGGGACTTGGTTCTAGAGAATAACTCTAGGGAGTTGCCAGTGTGGAACTGGCAATGTGGCAAAACTGGAGGTCTTCAAGGGAACGTTGCCTGATCTTTCAGATGTGTTCTAGAGAGAATTCTTATTTAACTCTAAGTTGGAACTCTGAAGTTGCTTCCCATTCTAAAATGCTGTACTAGTTCTAATAAAGCTAGCCCTTGCCACTCCTGCTTTCTGGACATCACCTCATCTCCCTTTCTTTGTAATCTTGTATCTGCTCTGGCCCTGAGCTTTCTAATTTATCTTGTCAGGAGACTAGGTCTCTACTCACTATATACTGATCTGCTACTCTCCCCTCTCTCCTTTATGTTGTTCTTTCCCACTAGAATGTGGCCTTCTTGAGTTCAGGGTATGTCTTGCTAGTTTGTCTGCAGACAATGAATGACACAGTGCCTGGAACATAATAATAACTTAATAAATTATCCATCCATCCCTCCATCCATCTATCTATCTGCTATATATGTTCTCTCTCTCTCTCTCTCTCTCTCTCTCTCTCTCTCTCTCTCTCTCTCTCTCTCTGTCTCTCTCTCCTTTCATCCATCCATCTAGTTATTTATCAACAAATCCAGGATGAGAACTCAGGTCTTTTGACTCCCAGACCAACATTAGCACAAATGAGGAAAACTGTGGGCTCTTCTCACTTCTTGAAAAACATTAAAGTCAAGTCAGGCTATGAGAGAAGACTCCAAGGCAACAACAAATGCTGCTGGAAAGTTGGCAATTTAAATCTTACAAAAGGAATAAATCTAACTTTAGTTACCCTAAGATTTTTCTAGAAGATTTTATATGGATAAATTTAAGATTGTTTTTTGGTGAATCTCTTCTGACAAGTCAATTTGCCTTTGGTGTAATGATTACCAGTCACAATCTAAAGTTGTTTGAGGGTGTCAGATGAGTACTGATCATGGGAATTGAGGCTGGCTGAAAGACAAATGCGTGTGTGTGTGTGGGTGTGGGTGTGTGTTAAAATAAGCACTTTATTTTTATCATAGTGTATTAGAAAAATTATTCAAAATGGAGGCTCTACCTTGGAGCTATGAAAAAAAGCTCTGAATTTGGAGACTGAAGACTTGGGTTTGAGTTTCAGCTCTGGCATCCTAGAAGAAGTCACTTAATCTCTATGGGTCTCAGTTTCTTTATCTATAAAATGAGGGTATTGGAAGAGATGATCTCCAACAACCCTTCTAGCTCTCAATCTTATTGAGAGAGGTTACTTTAACCCAAACTTTCTGCCTTTTTGCAAAACATAAGTTGATAGATGAAGGTTAACCTTGAAATTGACCAAACAGTAATTTGTAAAATAGAGTTTGGTAGTGGTAGTTTAATGATCACCATGTAGAGTCCCATGGGATGCTAGTGTGATGAAATTAGAGGCACAACATCTTACTACAATAGGGTTCTATGTTTAATTGATTGGTAGACCTCAGGTTCAGTCTTTCCTATGATTTACCCAAGGGATAAATGACTTTTCTGGAATCATGGCTCTTATCTACTGTTTCATGGGATCAAGAGCTGGAAGGGACCCTAGAGATCACTGAGCCCAATCTCCTTATTTTACAGATGAAGGATTCCAACCCAAATTCTCTGACTTGAAATTTAGTGAACTTCCCCTTGAACTGTTACAACCTTTCCTTAGGTCATCTATATCTATATCTATATCTATATCTATATCTATATCTATATCTATATCTGTATCTGTATCTGTATCTGTATCTATATCTCCATATCTATATCTACACCATCACACCATCTATATCTATCTATCTCTGTCTCTGTATCTATCTATCTATCTATCTATCTATCTATCTATCTATCTATCTATCACCTCTTCCCTCCCATCCCTTAGCAGAAAACTTCATTTCTTACTTAACAGAGAAAAGAGGCCATTAATTCTGAGTTCTTGTCTCTACTTCTCCACACCCAACCCTCTTCCTCATGTCTCTGAGAAAGAGTCAGCCTTCCTCTTTGTCAAGCCTTTTTGCTTTTTACCCTTGATTTTACACCCTCCTGTTTCCTCGAGGAGCTTACCTCTGTGGTTACCTCTTTCATTCTTTAATTGCTTATTATCAGCTGGCTATTTGCCCAAATATTACCACTTCTACTTCATTCTTTAAATTCTATAATCTTCTTTAAAACTCTAATCCCTTTTTGAGCCCCAGTTCCACCTTTTATTCAATAAGCACTTCCTTTCTCCTACCCCATAAGCCATCACACATAGTTCAAGGACAAAGCCAAACAAATGAAGGAACCATCGAAGTATTTGGACAAGGTTCAAAGGAGGGAGAAACAGAGATATTATGATGGGAGTATATTACATAATACTCAACCAGAAGGAGGAAATGGATTTATGCGTTCTTGGTGAAAACCACAAAAGTGGCGTGTAGAAAGGACAGAAGGGTAATGGAGGACTTCAACTATTTGGACATCTGCCAGATATCTGTTTGCTAAGAGCAGAGAAGCAGACACTTTTGGGGACATGTTTTGCTGATAATTTCATCTTGCTGAAGGCAGAAGTGATGAGAGAAACTGGTACTCTGGACTTTATTTTAATTAACAAGCAAGAAGTGTTTGCCAAGGCAGAAATGATAGGAACCTTGGGAAGAGCCAATAAATATCCTAGAGTTCACGATGGACAAGGAGGGGAAATTTGGACATGTTCTGATGTGCACCCTTGAATTTGGGGAGAATATATTTCAGAGAGTTCAGAGAAAATTGGAAATTAGCCCAAGAAAGGTGGGAGGATATTATTAGAATTCTAATTAATAGAACACCCATTTTTCTAACACATAAGAAAAATAGGGCTAATATCTAAAGAGACCAATGTGGCTGAAAGTCACTAAAAAATGAGCTAAAACTGAAGTCCTAGTCCAATGAGCCCTAGTCCTCAGGCTCAGGTGAGCTATATCCAGGGTACTGAAAAAGCTTGCAAATGTGATTGTCAAATAACTCTCAGTGATCATTGAAAAATGGTAGTAGAAGGGAGGGGTGATCTCCAAATAAGAGAATAGGAGATAAAATAGATTTATGCCAGACTAAACTCATATTCTTTCTTGACAAGGTTACTAGATGAGAAGGATATTGTGGCTAGGGTGTACCTGAGGTGTTTTTCACAAAAACCCTGGGAACAAGATTGAGGCATGCAGAATGAATGATAGTGGGGTAGATTGGGGAACTTTTGAATGATGAAATGTAAAAAGCAGTGATTAACAGAGAGGATGATTCATTGGAGTGTCACATAGGGTTTTTTTTTTCTTCCTTGCCCTGATTTCTTTAACATTTTTAGCAATGATTTGAATGAAAGCAAAGATGCCATGCTTATTGAACATTCAGATGAAGCTGGGAGGGTTAGCTAATGTGGCAGATAACAAAATCAGGATCCAAAAATATCTTGATAAATTAGAAAATGGCTAAATCTAATAAGATTGGATCATATATGGATAAATGTAAAGACCTACCTTTAAGAAAAAGAATCAACTTCACATCAAGAAAGATGTTGTTAAGTGAATAGAGCACTGGGCCTGGAGTCAGGAGGACCTGAGTTCAAAGCCGGCCTCAAACACTTAACACAAAAACTAGCCATGTGACCTTGGGCAAGTCACTTAACCTCAATTGCCCTCCAAAAAGCAAAAAAAAAAATCCCAAACAAACATGTTGTTAGACAGTAGTTAAAGGCAGTGTGACTCTGAAGTCAACCAACCTGGGTTCAATACCCACTACTTGTGTTTACTCCGCCTTTGTGACCTTTGGGCAAGTCACAATCTTAAGCTGTGGTCACAACCATTAATTAGGTAAGCCACAGCCTCAGGCCTCAGGTTTCCTTATCCATAACATGAGGGGTTGGACAAGTTGTCTTTGAAGTCCCTTCTAGTTTTAAATTTATGAACTATGACCTAAGAATAGTTCCTATGAAAACTATCTGGGAGTTTTAATGTATTGCAAATAAGTTACCAGTATGACATTGCAGTAAAAAAAAAAAAAAGCCAATACAATCTTTAGCTGCTTGAACATGTGCAAAGTGTCTATCGAGAGGGAAACCTTAAATCCTGCTGTATTCTCTCCCAGGCAGACTGCATTTGGATTATCGTGTTCAGTTCTGGTCACCACATTTTAGGAAAGACATTGACAGTCTGGAGCCCATCTAGAGGACAATGAAGAAGCATGAATTTCTGCCAGACTCAGCAATGAATCTATCAAGGCACTATGCAAGGGCATGCTGGGAACACAAAGCCAAAAATGAAACATTTCCGGCCCCTGAGGAACTTGCTTTCTCTTGGGGGTAGGTGGGAATCACGATATAACATATACACAGGCAAGTAAACAGAAATAACACAAAGTAATTTTAGGAAGGGGAATGCATTCGCAACTAGGGAAAATAGAAAAGGCATCATTGGGAGGTGGGGCTTAAGTTATGCTTTGAAAGAAACTAGGGATTCTATGAGGTAGAGGTAATGTAAACAGGGAGGGAACTCCAGGGATCAGGGGTCACCAGTGGCATTAAAGGCATGAAGGTAGAATATGGAATGTCATTTAAGAGGAATAGCCATGAGCATTAGTTGAAGAAATTAGGGATCTTTTGCTGACATAAATTATGGTGAACATGATAGCTGTCTTCATCTATAGGAAAGGCTGTAAATAATAGTCAGCAAATACTTAGTAAGTAGTTACTATGTGCCAGGCACTGTGCTAGGGATACAGATATGAAAAAGAAAGTCCCTGCCCTCAAGGAACTTACAATCTAATAAGAAATGATAATATGCAGAAGAAAGTTTAAAGGGGGAAGGGGGAATAAAGAAATCTAGAGAAGCCAGGAATCCAAAAGAAATGAAGCAGGTGGGAAATGAGAAGATTCTGAGGAGAGGTTTCTCTAGTTCGCCTTCCTTAAATGGAGGTTGGGGAGTTCATGACTTCACTTTTTTAATGACAGGGACAGAGGGCACTGATGAAGTGTAAGTACAAGGCTGATTCGATCTTGAAAGATGATGAGAGGAATTAGAATTTTTCCTTTCTTGTCCCAAAAGAACAAATCTAGGAGAATTGAATGCAAGTTACAGAAAAGCGGATTTCAACTTAATTTAAGGAAAATTTTCCTAACAATTAGAGCTATCCCCAAATAGAACGACCTGTCTTGGGAGTTAGTAAGTTCCGTTTCCCCAAAGATATCCAAAGATAGTTGGATGATTATTTGTTGGGGACTTTACAAATGGGGATCTTTGTTAAGGGAGGGGTTGGACTAGGGGTGGGGAACCTGTGGTCTCAAGGCCACAAGTGAGGAATCCATTCTGTCAAAAGGCAGTACTTGAGGAACTAGAGGGCCTCTAGGCTGCAGGTTCTCCACCCTGAGAGGATCTGAGGACACTTCCTACTCTGAGACTTTGTTTTTACTAAAATGCAAAGGAATTCCAGGATATAAACGATATAGAATCAGTGTAAATCATATTACTCAGTTGTCTTGACACACCTTTAAAACATTAAATGACTCTAAATTTCCTAAGTATTATAGATCTGTAAAAATGGAATGGGCTGCCTTGGCAAGTAGTGAATTCCCCACCAGTGGAATCCTTAGGGCTTAGTACAGTGTCTGGAACTTTTTAGGCATTTTATAAATGCTTCTTGATTGACTGATTGATTAAACTATAGATTTTGGGACCACAGACTTAGAGCTGAAAGGGGCATTAGAGGCCACCTAGTCCAGTTTCTTCATTTAACAGATGAGACAACTGAGTCCCCTAACAGTTAAGTGACTTTCCCAAGGTCACATAGGTAGTAAGTGACAAAAGTAGGATTTTAATTCAGATCCTTGGACTCCAAATATAGTCCTCATTTTTCTATGTTGTCATTCCCCTCTTCCCAACACGTTTTTTGTCAACAGGTCCTTATTTAGTCAACAGGTGTCATTAACCATTGTTGTATCATGAGACCCCTTAGGCAATCAGGTAAAGTCTATGGACCCCTTCCTAGAAAAATGTTTTTAAATAAAATAAAATATATAAGATTATGAAGGAAACCTTTTATAAATACAGCTATGAAAATATTTTTAAAAATTTACAGAACTCGGATTGAGAATCCCTGTCTTGGGTTACAGGTCTAGGTATAACTTCACATTTCTGTCCCTTTCTGTCACATTTCTGTCACTTTCCTTTCCTTGAGTTGTCCTTAGCTTTAGACCCTCATTTGATCTCTAGAGGAAGAAAAGTTTTTTTCTTGTTTGGGCCCTAGGATGAACTCTCCAGGGTTCTGGTTTAAGCCATATAAGCTTCACAGGTAACTCCCTCATTGACTCATTAGCAGTGTAGCTTCCCCAGCCCAACTCCCAAGGAATCTTATTTCTTTTTTATCTCTTCTTGTCTATCACATAGTCTTTTATAGAGCCTGTATACCTAGCCTCTGCCCCTTCCATTCATTCATGTTCCATATTCTCTTTATCTCTCTCTCTTTCCTTTTCTTCTGGTTTGATTATTTTTTAAAAGTACTTCCTAGCTCTCCTTAACCTGGATGTAGTTGACCTTAACCCTTTGGAAAGATCCCTATTAAAGGATTCATATGATACTTGTATATTAAAAGCAACCTTTATATTACTAAGTAAAGTTTTTGAGGACTTTATAATACTTTTAAATTTTTAATAATTTTAAATTCTTAAAACCAAATAGTTAAATCTTAAACCTGAAACCTTGCCCCTTCCCTTCTCTTGCCTAAAGAAGCCTCAAAATTCACAACCACTTCTGGGAAGTGGGCATTCTTCCACAAGAACACAGAGCCTTCCAAGCAGAATGAGAAATGAATGAAGGAGCTGTTAAGCTCGGAACAGGGCCAGAAGACAGAGCGCCAGTCTGACCCTGTCTTGTTTTTTTTGAGTGTGCATTCCAAAGTGAAAGGAGACATATTGTAGTTGCATACATTGGAGTATTTACAATTAATAAATCAAGAAGGGCCTGTTATTTGGAAATGTAAAGTAATTGTCGAAACAATTCTGCTCAAAAGATTGCCATTTAAAGAGAAATGGAAACACTTTTTCCTCATCATTGAATTATTCTATGCATATTTTAAACTGCTTAAATGGAAAATACTTTTCCTGCTCTGAGTTGTCTGTCTATCCATACCCAAACTTAGTCTGTCACAAATCTAAAAATGCCCCTTTTCCTGCCTTTTTGAGCATGAGTTTATGGTGAAAATCACCAATTTGGAACCGACTGGAAAACCATTATGAAGTGGTAAAAATCTGAATTATTGAAAATTGGCAAAGAAACATAATATTGGCACCTGAATATAGTAATGTCAAGGCTAATAAAACAAATAGTAGAATCATTCATAGCTGGCCCTTTGTTTACATGTGGATGGGTAGGTCTCATATGTATAAAATAGTTTACTTAATTAGGCAGGTAGATATTGCATAATTTTGTTGAAAATCTTGATTAGAAAAATTAATTTTTTCTTTTTCCAAATTTATTTAATTATTTTTAGTTTTCAACATTCATTTCCACAAGATTTTGAGTTCCAATTTTTCTCCCCATCTCTCCCCAAACCTACCCCAAGATGGCAAGCATGTTGATTACCCCTTTTCCCAGTCTGCCTTCTGAAAAATACTTTTTTTTGGTAGATCATAGACTTATAGAGGTTAAAAGTTCAGAGGTCATCTAGTGCTTATTCAAATTATATTTCTTTTCTAGCTTTTCTCAAGGTCCCTTATAACTAGGTAACTCAGAATTCATTTCATCTACTTTAGTTTCCTCATTTTGTAAATGAAGAAATCAAACAAGGCTCAGAGAGGTTAAGTGATTTGATTAATGTCACAAAATTTTTTATCGATTAAGACAAAGCAGACTGTAGACCTCCCAATATTTGGCTGGAGTCTTCACTTCAGCTAAAAGGATGATTTCACAGATTCCAAATTAAGAGTCTCAGTTAATGTGATGGCATCCTCTATCCTGCTTCCCCTTTGTAATTTCTTGTTTGTAATGTGTTTTACAGTCTATTCACTTCTACCATGGGCCTCTCCATTGGGCTTTGGGGAATACTAATTTTCAATTCTTCAGAGACTATAGTGTTTCATAAATTATAGCTGTATAATAGCACCAGAAGAAAAAAGATTGGCCTTTGCTTCAGGAAGTGTTCATGTGTTATTAAAAGAACTTTGTCATTTCCTAGAATTCAGTCTGGCTTCCTCCCATGGAATCTTAGACCCCACTCATTTGTCCATTTTCAGTTCCTACCTACTACTTTGTTTGCTTTCTAGGAACACAAAACAAGTCAAATTTTTCTTCAACATGGCAGCCCTTTAAAAACTTGAAGATGGTTATTTAAATACTCCTTGAATCTTCTCTTCTCCAAGCTAAAGACCTCCACTTCTTTCAAATGATCTTTATTAAATATGAATTCAATCCTCTTCATCTCTAAAATGCCCACGCTCACACTTATTAATGATCTTCCTATGATGCCCAGAACTGAATACAATACTCCAAGTGTGGTTTGAGAGGTGAAGATTACCTTGGTTACCTTCTTACTCCTGGAATGCGTCTCTCAACATAGCTCCAAGTGATATTTGCCTTTTTGTTTGGCACACTGCAAATTTGCTTAACCATTCCTCATCTGAAATTATGCCTAAAGAGTTATTGCATGAAGATTTAATGCAAAGGTATTTGTAGAGTCTATATTGGATTGCATGCTACTGGGGGAGGGCGAAGAAAGGGAGGGGGAGAAAATCTGGAACTCAAGGGACTGTGAAACTGAATGTTGAAAACTAAAAGTAGATAAACAAAAAGAGTTATCAAACTGTCTAGACCCTTTAACCTAGCAATATCCCTACTAGGTTTATTTACAAAGATGATTAGGAGAAAATGAAAAGAACCTAAATGTTCTAAAATATTTATAGCAGCTCTCTTTTTGGTGGCAAAGAACTAGAAATTGTGTGGATACCTGTCAATTGGGGAATGGATGAACAAGTTGTGGTATGTGAATGTGATGAAACACTACTCTGCTATAAGAAATGATGAGCTTGATAATTTTAGAAAAACATGGATAGACTTGAACAAAATAAGGAAGAGTGAAATGAGCAGAACCAAGAGAATGTTGTATACAGCAACAGCAATATTGTTTTAAGAATACTTTTGAGAGAATAAATCATCTTGACTCTTATAATTCCCAAATTTACCACAAAGGACATACAAAGGAAGATGCTATCTGCATCCAGAGAAAGAACTGATAAATACAAGTATGTATAGAATGATTTTACACCCCCTCACACACACACACACACACACACACACACACACACACATATATGTACATATACATATTGTGTCTAATGGTAACCATCTGGGGGAAGAAAAAAGAGTTACATCATAACTTTATTACATATTTTAAAAGGAATAGCAAGTTGTTCATAATAGATTTGCAGTTTCACATGCAATCATCTTTTTTATTATGCTATGTTATAGAAATGCTTGTTTTATTCCATAAAATAAAATAAACTATTTTAAAAAGAAAAGAAAGTATATTTTCAGTGGCAGAACACTAGATTTGGAGAAAGGTGATCAGTGTTGTAGTTCCAGCAATGTAATTAATCTTTGTGGAATTGAGCATTATTATTTAACCTCTAAGTCTTTGAAATTAGAGAACTGGACTAGAAAATAATAGCTCACATCTTTGCAGCACTTTACAGTTTACAAAGGACTTTCCTTCCAACAACCCAATAGGGTAGATAGTGAAGGTATTATTAGTTCCATTTTAAAGATGAGAAAAGAAGCTAACAGAGATTCAGGGCCTTGCCCATGGCTTCACAGATAAGTATCAAAGGCAGAACCAGAACCCAGGTCTCCTGAATCCAAGTCCAGCATTCTTTCCACTAGGCCAGACTGAGGTCCCTTCTAGCACTAACATTCTCTGCTCATTACGTGCATTGATATAAATGACTTATCCTGTACCAATGTCTCTTTTCACTAAAAATGAAGACTTCGGGGCGGCTAGGTGGCGCAGTGAGTAGAGCGCCAGCCCTGGAGTCAGAAGGACATGAGTTCAGATCCGGCCTCAGACACTTAACGCACACACAAACAAAAACCTAGCCGTGTGACCTTGGGCAAGCTACTTAACCCCAATTGCCCTATAAAGAGCAAAAAAACAAAAACAAAAACAAACAAAAAATGAAGACTTCTTGCATATGGGCACCATATATTTTTTAACAATGCTTCAAGGATCTTGATTTCATTGATATTGTGACTCACTTCTCTGATGCAGATTATGGAAAAAGTCCTCCACCTCTCAACATAGTAGATAATTTTTGAGGTTATATGGCCAAAATATCCATCCTCTTGCAGTCACCAAGTGACGATGCTCTTCGAACTTAATTAGGCTGGTCCTTGGACCACAGTCATACAGTCTATCACTGATTCTATATTTGAAGACTGCCTAGCTTGTAGGACCTTTGGCATGGCTTTTGAGAATTCAGGGTTACCTCCATGCTGCAATGAGATGTTAAAGGACACCTTCAGCGACAGAATTTTTTTGGTTCATGTTATAGTGATAAATTCTGGTTTCATGAAGAAGACACTCCACTTCTTGACTCTGGGCAATCTGTCTGGCCCTCCCTTATGCTTGTAACACTCTCCTCTCTCTGCTTCTACTACTGACCTCCCTGGCTTCCTTTAAGTCTTCCACTTTGTACAAAAAGCCTTCCCCAATCACTCTTAATTCCAGTCCATGAGGACTCAGGGCTTTGGACTCTGGAGACGTTCAATGATCATGCAAGTCACCGAATTCCACTTTGCTGACCAGAGAAGTTTTTGTGTGGTGATAAGGTGGGGCCATATCTATCTTGAGCCAAGCTATATATCCTTGTTGGGTATTATTTCCACACAGTGGCAAAGTAAACCTTTTGTTAACTGAAATTCATTCTACAAGTGTTTCTTTCACTTCATTCCACTCTCAAATCTGAACTACCTGAATTAGGTATGGGCTGTTAGACTTTGTGAACATAAGCAACATAACCTCTCTTAACCTTAATTTCCTCATCTATAAAATGAAGATAACAATCCTTTTAGTACCTACTTCCCTGGATTGTTATGACACTCAAATGCAATAATAGATGTAAAACTATACTTTTTAAGCATTACATAGATCTCAGCTATTATTATTTTGCTGTGCTGAATCAAATGTTTTTTGTTTTTTTTTTAAGTAGAGTGAGATCTTTTCTTCATCTTTTGGTCAATTATATAACTGCAAAGAATGTAATTTGTGAAAGCCTACATTTTCCTATCATATATTTTTATTAAGGACACCCATATGCATAAATTTTTCGCATAAAGATTTTATAGAAATGAGAAAGTACACATATGCTTTGCTATTTATTGATATCTTCATAATTTCCTTTTAAAAACAATAATACCAAACTAATTGCATATTCTCCTATCTCAGATGTCTTGAAAATCAGACCCTAGTTGTCCTCAAAATTGTGTCACTTTCTTCCATAACATGCCCCACAAAATCAATTCCATGTCAGGTTAGTTGGACATGTCCAAAACCTTCCTGGATGATATTAACCTTAAAGTTAGAAACCCCAAGTGAAAAATTTTTGGACAAATTGAGACATACAATTAAATTTGGATATAAATTAAATAGAAAAAGTTTCATGATTTAAGAAAAAAATCATTTAAGATGTGCAGGCATTGGGGCACAGAGATTCACCTTGCCCTAATGGCAAAGTTGAAGGGGGTATGGGAGAAGATGTGGGAGAGAGCAGATTGGATGAGGGGATATCTTGCTGTTCTGGGGTGATGGGTAGGGGAAAATTGGGGAAAAAATTGTAACTCAAAATATGGCGGAAATGAATGATGTAAACCAGAAGTTAATAAAGCATTTGTTTAATTTTTAAAAAAAAATCATTGAATTATCTAAGTTGTTTTAACTACTGGGAGGGCCTGAACCCCAAATGGCAATGCTTCTAGTCATAGGCTGGCCTTATTCAGAGATGAAATAGTTGGCTGCCCATATGGCATGATTTAACAGAAACTGGATGGTAAAAAAAGGATATCTACTTTACAAGCTGTTGCCGCTCTATTTCTATTGTAAAAGATTTCTTAAAATATTAGAGCTGAAGGGAAGCAGAGAGAACATTTTACAGATGTGAAAACAGAGACCCAGAGAAGTTTGCTAACTTGCCTAAGGTCCCCCAGCTAACTAGTTGTAGAGATGGTCCTAAACGCCTAACTACAATGGAGTTTAAAAGGACAGCTTTTCATCTCCTCAATTCCATTCATGAGGCAACTTTCAAGCACTGATGTGTACAAGGCAGAAACTCTTTCATCTATTTCTAAATATTTCCTGAGTATTTCAACCTGCTCTTTAGTGGATTTAATGACCATCACAGATGAGCCATTGATGTTTTAAGCTTTGGGAACTATTCACTGTTATTGTGATTATTATGAAACTAATTTTAGCCAGCACCCCTCCCCTAATTTAAAAACCGACATGCAGTCTACAGGAAATCGAGTCCACGTGTTACCAACTCATTTACACCCAAGTCATTAGAAGACAGTTGACCAGAGATAACAGGCTTATAAATAGTGTTCTGGGTCTTGCTTATAACCCTTTGAAGGTTTATGACCCTTTGAAGAACCCTTATGTAAGAAGTCACCATTGTGGGCAAGGTAAGAGGGTAACCCTGGCTATTTTTTAATGGATTCTGAGGATGTGTTCTCTTGCATCTTTATTTAATCATTTCCACGTTCCCTGGACTATTTTCCTTGGCTCACTTCAAGAGGGTAAGAAAAACCTGAATGTTACATCATTGAGTTGTGTGTTTTTTTTGTTTTTTGTTTTTTGTTTTTTTTTGAGAAAGGATCTAGTTAAATGTAAGCAATTATGTGAAGTAATGTCTTGGTACTCTACATGACCTGCAGAACCTCAGGCTGATGATTGGAGATTATCGTTGGGAGGAGGCTAACAGCAGCAGCTGTTGGCTTTCTTGGAAGGTACTGACCTTCCTTGCTTATTTCTTCTCTATAATATCTCAGTTTGACCACTGGTAGATTACAGATGCTCACGAGTCTACATATTCAAATACAGTCCTGACAAATGAGTCATTCACTAGTCTGATGTTCTCCCGACTATCAGGTGGATTTCCATTTGCCTGGTTAGCTTGAACTACCTCTTTTTATATGTAGTAGGCTTGCATATCATGGGTTCTGTTGCCTGGCTCTTTTTTTCTCCTCAGTATTTTTAAAATTCTAAATTTAATAACCATTAATAAAAATAGACATTAAAATAAAATTTAAAATAAAATGAGATAAATTATAAATTATAAATTATAAAAATAAAATAAAAAAAAACATGAGACCATAAACTCTAAATTATAATGTGCTTTTTAAAAGTAACAGAATTTTGTAATTATTTAACAAAATGATTACAAAACATCCTATTTGATTCTATATCCCCTTCTAGTCTCTCTTTTGCCTTTTTATTATTTTTTGTTTGTCTTGTTATTATAAATCATATTATCATAGTTGCAAGTGGAAAGAACCACATCAGCATGCACTCTGACTTATTTCTGAGATGTCTATGGTGAGATTAATGATGTCATCAATGTGAATTTGTCCTTTAATAATCCAGATCATAATGCATATATACCATCTTTTTATCTTTTGCAACTCTTGCCTCATACTTCCATAAATCCTTCATGGGGCTGTAATGGCAAGTAAAGAAATAGTTAACACCTTCTTTCAGCTATTTAGTTGACACCTTGTTTCTGTTCAAGTTTCTTCTTATCCTTACCCATAATTGAGAAGCAGAACTTGTGTACCCCACAAGTTGTGAACCCTAGAACCTGTGCACTCCTGTTGCATCAGCAACAGGAAGGGGAGGAGCTAATGACCATATATAAGGAGAGGCCCAGGCTTGAGAGAGAGCAGAATTGAGAACAGAACTTGTGGCGGCAGAATGGAGAAGAGAGAAGAACTGAATAGAGAGCAAAACTCTTGTGATGGCAGCGTTAAGGAGAAAATTGGTGGAATCCCAGCACTCTATGCTTCTGTTCTGTCTGTGCTGATGTTTGTTTGTGATACTTTGCACAGAAGCCCTGGGACCTTACTGGAAGCCCTGAAAGAGGATTTTCTGGTTGTCTGTTTACATAAGTCCCGGAGGAGGGATTCGGAGGTCCTGGCACATTACTGACTATTTATGTTGAGTTCTCAGACCTTGTTTGTGGGTCTGTGTTGATTTCTATGTTGATGATTTGTGTTGTCCTCTGGGACCTTGTTTGTGGGTCTCTGTTGATGTCACAAGCAGATAGTGAATTGATGAGAATCCCTTAAGGATTGCATTAAGGACTTACTAAATGATTGAGGTACTAAATGATTGTACTTTGTTTAAAACTATGTGGCCACTTTGGTGAAAACTATGTGGCCATTTTAGTGATAAGTTGTTATGTAATAACACTGTGAATGTTGTACTTTGATTTCTGTGAATGTTTTGCCTTAATTTACTGCTGAATAAATAGAGAGCACCCTATACTATGTAATCAGAACCTTGAAGCTGTTCACAGCAGCAGTCCTCTTGAAAGCTGCTCGTGCTTGGCTTTATAGGGGCAATGCAGCTAACTCAAATCATTTGAACAGCAAGACAATGAATACATGTGGCCTTCACATTCCCATTCTGGAAGCTCACCTTCAGTTGCTTGGCTACCGTTGGTGTATACGACTGTCCAAAGGTTATCTCTCACTTTTGCCACATGGCCAGCATATCTTCTCCCATCATCATACATAGTCAAATCCTCCAATCAACTTTTTGAGACAAAGTTAGTTGTGGTGGGAGGTGTGCTATGCTTATAATCCTATACCCTCTGCTGGCTTCTTATTTTAGCTCATTATTTTCTTCTATTTAACTGTTATGGTCTGTTGTTTCCAAGTGGCTGAACTGATAGTACCCCCTAATTTTTAGGGCTCTGGGAAAAAGCCCCATCACCTTCCTCTAATTACAACTCTGGATCCTGTGTCCATATTTCTGGTGTCTAACTGCAAATATCATTCAACTGCATGCAATTAGATTGATTGTGAGCAGGAACAATGTGAGAACTCAGTAGTGGAAAGAGCTAGAAGTCAGGAGATCTGAGATTCACTGTGACCTCAGGTGAGTTACTGAGATTCTGTTTTTCAGTTTTCTGGAGTAACATGTGGGACAGGAATATAGCATTTCAATGCTTCCCATGGATCTGTGGTGTCATCAATGTGGGGACTCCCGTCAATTGTACATTCCCATCCTCTCATTCTGCACAACTCTCATCCATGCCCTTTCATCAGTTCCCCAGAGAGGGTCTACCCAATATGATGAAGGTCTTTCTCTTGGCATTTTAACATCCATGTTTACCAGTGCAGTCGCTGAACTATTCATCTCATAACTGTCCTAGTCTAATACCCTATGGTGACTGTTTCATGAAGATTATGGCAGTGGAATTGAAGCTTTGGCAAGTTTGAACATGGATATTAGATAAACCTTTGGAGATTATCCTGGCAACAGACTGGATAAATATGAATCAGCCTAACAAATATAAAGGGACTTTTCAGTAGCAGGGTTTTACTAGGTGAAGATTTTAACTCTGGCAACCTATGCAGGATCTGCCTTAAATATAAGATGTGGAAACCCTTGGAAAAGTTAGTAATGTTTTGCAAATGGTAAGATCTCTTTAATATTCCCTTAAATAAACTAGTTATCTCATGACCCTTTCCCTGAATATGAGAGAACAAGAAAAGATGTATCGTGGGAAATATCCTGCTGTGAACAAAAACTTTTCCCAGCTTTCATACAATTGAAGATAATAAGTGCACTGTCCTTATGGAGAGGTTGGAAAGCTCTTCTTGTATAAACTAGCATACACAGCAAAATGCTCAAGATAAAACCAGAGATGGAGGGTGGATGTCAAGGACTTGGAAGGAATGGGGCACAAATAAACAAAGATGCATTGTAACTAGAAATTTGGAAGAAGGATCAATGTCTTCCTCAAGCTGTGACCAGGTCCTCATCTCCTAACTCTCTAATCACACTGGACTTTAAGATTTCCTTCCTTCCTCCCTTCCTCCCTCCCTCCCTTCCTTCCTTCCTTCCTTCCTTCCTTCCTTCCTTCCTTCCTTCCTTCCTTCCTTCCCTTCCTTCCTTCCTTCCTTCCTCCCTCCCTCCCTTCCTCCCTTCCTCCCTTCTTTCCTTCCTTCCTTTCTTCCTCCCTTTCCCTCCCTTCCTTCCTTCCTTCCTTCCTTCCTTCCTTCCTTCCTTCCTTCCTTCCTTCTTTCCTTCCCTCCTTCCCCTTTCTTCCTTCTTTCCTTCCTTCCTTCCTTCACTTCTCTTTTCTTTAATCTCTTTCTTTAATTCTTTAGCTCTGTCCCTTATCTATTTCTCTCTTTCTCTTTTTGTTTCTATCTCATCCCCCCCCCCAATCTCTTTATCTCTCTCTTCTATTTTCCTCTCATTTCCTTCTGTTCCCTTCTCCTCTTATTCATTCATTTATTCTTATGTGTCAGGAAACAGATTTGTGAGCTGAGGCAACATGGATCTGCCCAACAGTAATTGCCCTGGCTCTGTCCCAGGCCTCAACTCTACATGTAATCTTTCCCTTGAACTTGGAGTGAAATTGCAAGGAGCTCTGACCTGGAGTAGGATGAGGTTAAGAGGTACCCCAAAAGTTCAGTGCAGCCTCCATCCCTAAGCCTGTGGCAGGACTGGATTCTTATAGGAAGTTCCCAGACATCCTACTAACAAATCTTACACCTGGCCTGAGGACATTTAATCCTATTGCAATTAGGATTAAATTTGTCAGAGGTTTTTTTTTTTTTAAATCAATTTTTATGTCCATGGCTGTTTCCACCTTGCACTTAGCATTTGCCCATCTCCACCTATACTGGTCACACTCTTGGCCAATAACCATGGATCCAGTCTTGTCTATTACCTGCTTGACTAAGATCAGAGTTAGAGTAACCCCATAATAAATCAGACACATTTGTAGTCACTAAATACAGACTGAGAGGCAGTGTGGTAAAGTAGAACAGAAGGAAACTTTCCCCTCTGTTGCTTACAAGAAACACATTTAAAAAACAAATATATACACAGAATAAAAATGAGAGACTGGAAATAGAAAGTCAGATTTGGAATCAGGGAGACCTAGATTCAAGTCCTGACTTTGGTACATACTAGCTTGTGTGGACTTTCCTACATACATGTATAAGCCCACAGTGGCCTTTCCACACAGAAAGTTCCCCATGGCAGTGAAATCCTAAGAGTCTTCCACATACTGTCACTGCCTTCTCTTCCTAACTTTCGAAATCCTGGAGTAGCCCTCCCATTAACTGAAGTATTCCCCTGTCTTAGAATGCAAATCCAGTAGTCTTGTTGGGTAGAGACAATCTCACTGTCTTGCCCATATTGTATCCTTATCTCCTTTCCCTCTCCCTACCATCCAGCACCCAGAGGCAAATTTGACCTGATAAACAGCTGGAAACCCCCCTTTTCCTTGCCTCTCTCCCCAAACCCTGACAAGCCCTTATCTCCAGCAGAGGCAAAGGCTGCCAATTGCCTTAGTAGATAAGAATTGTCCTGCAGAACTTTTCAGAGCCAACCTATATACATATTTTCCTGGACCAGATAGTGAGTTTTAGTTTATTAAAATTCTCATCTGGAAATGTTTAGTTAGAAAACACATTTCTGATTCACAGGCCTCACTCTTGGTGAAGTATTAAACAAGGCAAGAAGAAGCTAAGGAAAAGTAAGTTGGATGGAGAGAAGGTCCCAAACCCTAAGCATTGTACTGGGTAGCTTTGAGAACTTTCAGTGTACTTCTTCAGTCAAATGGGCAGCAATGTATTTTAAGAACTGACCTAGTGTGAGGACAATGTGAAGGGATGCGGAGTGAAGAAAGAAGAGCCAAAAAGAGCAATCTGCATAAGAACTACAATAATGAAATTAAAGATGGTGCTAAAATGCAACCCAGTTCAGGTCAAATGCCATGAGCAATGTGTGTACCATAGCTTCAAAGTTAAAGTTGCCTCAACAATCCTCCAGAGCACAGCTATCAAATACCCTCCCTATAGACTGATGAGGCCCACCACACTCCCATTTGGGACCAAAATCAGATTAAAATGCAATTGAAAAATACCTAACAAAACAAATAAAAATGCAATAAAACAGATATTATTGCATTTTAAAACTAAGTCTCTATGTGGCCCTCAAGGATCCTTATGCATGAATTAGTGGCCCCTTTCTATTTCTATTCTATCAATACTTCCTTCTCTGTTGGTCATTTCATTGATCAGAGCTCTTAAGTCTTTTAAAGTTATTTTTTCTGCTGTGTTATTGTTTCTGTATATACTGTTCTCCTAGTTCTGCCCACTTCACAAAAGTTTGCCCATGTTTCTCTGAAGTGATCCCTTTAGCAATTTGTCATGTTAGAAATGGGTATTCATTCACTCTTCATGCCAGCCCATTCATGGGGCTATCACTTGGACATTGAGACTAGTAACCCAGACAAATAATGCAGGCTAAGATTTTTATTTCTAATGCATGCCTCAATCTACCAAGGACTCTGCCTAGACAACCATATATATTCCATACACATCTAATGATGTAGTTATCACAAGGTCCCAGGAGCAAAGCCCAGAGAATTTTACCTGTGCTGCCAAAGATACATCATAAATATGCATTGGATTTAGACATCTCTCTACATTGAATAGAACAGTGTAATTGACGCTGTTTCTTATACCAAATTGATACTGACAGGTCTACAGCATTACCTCCTTTCCAAATCTATCTGAAATTTCCTACCTTTTTTCCCCATGTACATTTCTATGTACAAAGTATATTGAAATGGTTTAATCTTTTTAATGCACATACTGAGGGCTCAATAGTGAGAAAGAAGCTTTAATTATTAAGTGAGAAAGTCTCCCTTTACCTTAAAACTTGAGTAGTCACAGACACTTTAGACACAGTGCACACAGATACATACTATATCCAGGGGGCACTTTTGAATCAGTCTTCAGCAAAGATCTTTTCTTGCAGAAGGCATGACCATCTCATAATGAGTTCTATGAACATATAACTGTGCTTTCTAATTAGACATTGTCTAATACTTTCTCCAAGGACAGATAACTAGTCATGTTAGAAATATTCTTTGTTTTAGAGTTAAAAAAACTAATTAAAAACTAGGTTCCAATCCTGCCTCTGCCACTTGCTAGGTGTGGGTATGCGAAAGAACACTGGCTCTTAATGCCCTCTCTGATGCTAATTATTTGTGTGACCTTGGGTGAGTCCCTTAACTTCCCTTGGTCTCAGTTTCCTCATGAGAGACTTGACTATGTGGCTTTTGGTCCCTTCCCAGCTCTAAAGCCATGATCCTAAGTCATAATCTCCCTAGAACTCAGTTTTCCCATCCAGAACATTAGAATAATAATATTTGCCCTAGGTATGTCAACAGATTGATGAAAACACCCGGTAAATTATAGAATGCTGTGTAATTGTCATTTTTCAAATGTTTAATCTTTAAAAAATTTTAAATTAATACCAATATACTTTGTTTTGACACATTAGTCACAGCCTAACACAGAAAAGTACAAAATCAATGAAGACAAATTGTCCTGACAGTGTTATTGCCCCGGCTAGTCCTTGTTCCTTTCCACTTTTGTAGGTTAGCAACTAATAATAATAGCAGCCAGCATTTCTACAGCAGGTAGGCGGTAAAGTGAAGAGTAATAATAGTGATAACCACAGAAAAAATAATGACGATGATAGCTAATATATCTGTAGCAGCTACTATGTTTCAGGCACTGAGTTAAGTGTTTACAATTATCACCTCGTTGGATCCTCACAACAACCCTGGGAGGTGTCATCCACATTTCACAAATAAGGAAATGGAGGCAGACAGAGCCTCAGCCACTTGCTCAGGACCATCCAACTAGTAAGTGTCCAAGGCCAGATTTTGGCAATAACAAAAAAGAGGAATGAGTGCTTTAACTTTGAAACCCCCACCCCCTACCCTGCCCCCTGTGAAAAGAGGGAAGATAGATTCAAGATGTAGAATTAGGCATACATTTTTGGGTATGGCGAATGTGTGCATTTTTTTTTGCCGAAGAAGAAGAAGAAGAAGAAGGAGGAGGAGGAGGAGGAGGAGGAGGAGGAGGAGGGGAAGGAGGAGGAGGAGGAGGAAGATTTTTAAATGCATAAAAGAGAACTGAAGGAAGTTCAGAAAGAAACACAAGCAGGCTAGCTTTGAAAGTAACATGTTGACTTTACTATTACTTTTTTTAAAAATCAAGTTGTACAAAGGAATGGAGAACCATATTTTCACATTGCATTCCTTTTTCTGTTCTATTTTATATGTGGAAATATTCTTCTTCTAGTGTTGATTAAATTCAAAATAATGAAAATATTTTATGATGCATGCCCTTCTCATATTAAACTGACAGCTGCAATTTGAAGAAATTTTTGCTAGAGCAGCCAGGCTTTGGTAGGCCTGTCTTTAGTCCAAAGAATTCCCATTTCCATTTTGACAGTGTGTTTGTAGAAGAGGAAGGCGCACTCTGAGATGTAGAAGACTTGTATGAAGTAGCAGAAAGAATACTGGATCTGGAGTCAGATGACCCGGGTTTGAATCCTGGCTCAGTGACGGCCAGCTATAGGTCCTTGGGCAAGACACTTTATGCCCATCATCTGGGACATGGCTTTCCTCACCTATAAAGTGAAGGGGTTGAGAGTAATAATCTCTAACACTGCTTTCAGGCAGCTCAAAATCCCATGCACTCCTGCTGAAAGACTGAGCTGTTCTACTAGGCAAGTCATTTAACTTCTCCTTGCCTTTATCTAAAAAAAAGTGTCCTGGAGCATTCATGAGAAATCTAAATTGTTGGATTGATGGAAAATAGGTTTGCACTATAAGGTATCAGTACCATTAGTATTTTGGCAAATTTTCTTCCTAACCTGATACCTCCCCATATATTCTGTGTTTCTTTAAGAAAACTGTGAGCTCCCTCCCTTCTCCATCTCCCTAACACAATAGTGATAGAAACAATATGCATCTTCAGACCCATGACAGCAGCACTATCTTGTTGAGCTAGTTGTTTTGAAAAAAAAAAACGTGTCCAAGTGTGTATTGCCAGCAAGGGGTCCACAAAAAAAAAGCACAAAATGAACATAGAAATGAAACAGCTGTCTTGTGTGTGGGATCATGCTGCAAAAATTTCCAGTTTTTACATGAGTGACTCTGTGTATATGTGTGTGTGAATGTGTATGTGTGTGTGTGTGTTTGTGTGTGTGTGAGTTGAACAGTCTGTCCTGTCCAGTAGACACAGATTTGGAAGACATTTAAGTTAGGTTTTTCTCACACTCAAACAGATGAGGGGGGATGATGACTAATGGGAGTAAGGAGAGGAAGATTGGAAGGCTCATTGCCTTGGTTGCTGGAGGTTAAGTCCTCACTTTTGGGGTTATTGTATTGGTCTGAGAATTGCTCTAGATGATCTAATGAACAATAACATTGGCTTTCCACTTTTATCTCCCCATCAGACCAGCCCTCCTTGGACTACTATACCATTAGTTCATCCAACAGAGATTATATTAGAACATGTTTGAAGCCAAATTTGTTGCTACATTTTAACAATCCAGACATTTCTCAAGGAACTTGTGGCCCTTCTCAGTATTCCTACAGCTTTGACTAAAAGTGGAAACAATTTCCCATGAACAATTCATCTTGGAGAACTATAGGGTCCCAAGAATTGGGCAGCAAATGATTAACACTAATTACCCCATTTGGGATGGACCTCAGGCATTATTGTATCTATCTATCAATCCCTTTTATGAAGGGGATTTGTTCTGTGAAGTTTCAGATTCAGTCAAAAGGCTATATTTGAGGATCTAGAGGGCCACATAGGGCCTTGAGGCTTCAAGTTCCCCAGTCCAGGTCTATTATATATACACATACATATGCAAATATACACATGCACACATACATACATACATACACATATATACACACATACATATACATGTATTCAACTAGAATTTAGGTACCCAGTAAAACTCTCATGAAGATACATGGAGGCATATTAATGGTAATAAAAGAATTTCTCTGCCAATAGTTTGCAGCAGCTTCAATTAAATGAAAATGTATGCATCATGTAGGGATATTCTGGGCTACATACTATAGAAGAAGGATCCTCACCAGTGTCAAATATCATACTTCTGTGGCATTGCTTGGTTTGCAAAGCACTTTGCTGACATCATCCCTGTCAGAGAGCTAGTTTTGGGTTATTTTATAGATGAGGAAAATTACAAAGTAATCTGCCCCAAGTAACAAAACTAATAATTGCAGGGAGGAGCTCAGATGGTGGCATAGAAGCAGGAAGACTCCCTGCATTCCCCGCATAACCACCTCAAATGCCTATAAAAATGACTCTAAACAAACTGTAGGGCTACAAAACCCACAAAATGACACAGAGAAACAAACCTCCCGATGAAGATAGCCTGGCCAGCCAGCAGGAAGAATCCTGCTCAGTGAACTGGGAGCTGAGCCCAGCCCTGGGTGAGTTAGAGGTTTTAGCCTCAGGGTGGCCACAACCAGCCACCTGCTGGAGGGACTTTATAGAGTGGAGAGGGTAGATCGCCAGCAGCTGTGGCAGTTTCCAGAATTATCGTTCCATAAATGCCAAAGACAAAGTGAAAAGTCAGTGGACTTTGGGAACAGGGGGTCCAGTGGCCTCTGTGGCTGCCACCATGTGACTGCTTCAGAGCTCCTGGCCTGCAGATTGTAGGGGGACCAAGCAACCAGTCTGAGGGGCAATGGCACTTGCTTTAACCTGCTTGGATCTGGATTGCTATCTAGGGTAGAGGTCCTGGGGTACGTGACCAGTGTGCCAGAGCCAATGGAGGCTTATGAGAGGGTGCCTAACTAATAGCTCTGGCAGCTGAGAATCCCCAGCGATTTGGGACAAAGCTCTCATCTCTGGAAGCAGAGTTCTACTGTGGCGAAAAGCTCAAAAGTCAAGTAACTGAGTGACAACATGAGCAAGCAAAGGAAGCAAAGCAAGCTCAGCAATTCAACTTTTGACTCTGTTTTGGGGGACAAAAAGGATCAAAGCATGGAACAGGAAGAAGACAATGAAGTCAGAACTCCTGCACCAAAAGCTTCCAAGAAAAATATGAACTGGTTACAGGCCATACAGGAGCTTAAAGAAGGATTTTGAAAACCAAATAAGAGAAGTAGAGGAAAAATTGGGAAGAGAAATGAGGATAATGCAAGAAAATCATTAAAAGAGAGGCAACAACCCGACTGAAGAAAATAACACCTTAAAAAATAGACTAACTCAAATGGCAAAAGAGGCTCAAAAGACACAACTTCCAAACAATGTAAAAGGGGACTCTGAACAACTTCTGGAGCCCCAGCACCCACAGAACGACACAGAGAAGCTAACCTCTTGCTGAGGACAGCCCAGCAGCCCTGCAGGGAGCGGCCAGAGTAGCGCTCTGAGAGCAGGCAGCACAGCACACAGTGCAGTGCTCTGGCAGCTGAGCCCAGGCCCGTGTGAGCCATGGTTTTAGCCCTAGGGTGGCTGGGCCAGCAGCCAGCTGGAGGGACCCCAGAACACCAGCAGCTATGGTAATTCCAGAATTATCAGCACAGATATGCCTAGGACAAAGTGAGAGGTTAGTGCCCTATGGACTTTGGGACCAGTATTTGGGGAAAGCGTCGGCTTCCTCCCCTGGGGGCGAAAAGCTGCTGAAGAAATGTGGCACAGAAGCCATTTTGCAGCATCAGTGGTGGCTCTAGCTCCTGGTCTGTGAACTGTAGGGAGGTCTAGCAATCAGTCTGGGGGTTAACAACTCTTGCTTTAAACTGCCTGGATCTGGGTTGTGGTCTAGGGGGAAAGTTTGGGGTGGGTATCCAATTTGCCAGAGCGGCTGGAGGCTTTACAGAGGCCACCCAACCTGCGGAAGTTGTGAAGACCCCATGTTTGTGATGGAAGCTCTCTTGTCTGGTGGCAGAGTCCTACTGTGGCAACAAGCCCAAAAATCAAGTAATTAAGTGGCAACATGCCTAGGCAAAAGAAACAAAATAAACAGAAAAATTCAACATTGGACTCCTATTTTAGGGGCAAAGAGGATCAAAACATGGAGGAGGACTGTGAGGTCAGAACTCCTGCACCAAAAGCCCCAAATGAAAATACAAGCTGGCTACAGGCCATAGAGGACATTAAGAAGCAAATAAGAGAAGTGGGGGGAAAATTAGGAAGAGAAATGATAAAGATGCAAGAAAAGTATGAAATGACAGTCAACAGCCTGACTGAGGAAAATAACACCTTAAAAATAGAATAACTCAAATGCAAAGGAGGCCCAAAAGGGCAATGAGAAGAATGCCTTAAAAAGCCTAATTTGCCAGATGGAAAAAGAATCTCAAAAGCTCACTGAGGAGATTCATTCTTTCAGAGTTAGATTGGAGCAAATGGAAGCTAGTGACTTTATGAGAAATCAAGATGCTGTTAAACAGATCCAAACAAATGAAAGAATAGAAGGCAATGTGAAATATCTCATGGGAAAAACCACTGACCTGGAAAATAGATCCAGGAGAGATAATTTAAAAATTATTGGACTACCTGAAAGCCAGGATCAAAGAAAGAACCCAGAAATCATTCTTCAAGAAATTCTCAAGGAAAATTGCCCTGATGTTTTAGACCCAGAGGGGGAAATAGAGGTTGAAAGAATCCACCAATCGCCTCCTGAAAAAGATCCCCAAAAGAAAACTCCTAGGAATATTATAGCCAGGTTCCAGAACTCCCAGATCAAGGAGAAAATACTCCAAGCAGCCAGGAAGAAACAATTTCAATATTGTGGAAATACAATCAGAATAGCACAGGACCTGGCAGCTTCTACACTGAGGGATTGAAGGGCATGGAATATGATATTCCAGAGGGCAAAAAAGCTGGGATTGAAGCCAAGGGTCACCTACCCAGCAAAACTGAGTATCTAGTTTCAGGGGAAAATATGGTCATTCAGTGGAATAGAGGACTTTCAAGCATTCTTGAGGAAAAAACCAGAGTTGAATAGAAAATTTGACATCCAGACACAAGAAGCAAGAGATGCTTGAGAAAGTAATCAAGGAAAAGAAATCAAAAGGAACTTATCAAAGTTGAACTATTTACTTTCCTACATGGAAAAACAATAACTGTGTCTGATGAAACCTTTCTCATTATGAAAATAATTGAAGAAGGGTATATGGGCATATGTTTACAGGTATACATGGATAGAGGGCACAGGTTGAATTTGATGGGAAGGGATAATACTTAAGGGGTGAAGTTAAGAGGTGAGAGAGGAAAGTGGCAAGAGGAAATGGGGAGAGATAGGGTAGGTTAAACTATCTCATGTAGAAGAAGCAAGGGGAAGTGGCTATAGGGAAAGGGAAGAACAGGAAGGCAAAAAGGCAAAACCATATTCTCATTGAAGTTGGCTCAAGGAGAGAATGACATACATACTAAATGGGATATCTCACCCTGCAGGAGAGTAGGGAAAAGGGGGATGAAAGGGGGGATGATGGAGGGGAGGGCATTCTAGGGGGAGGGGAGGTTGGAAGTACCCACTTTCAAAGAGGGACAGGATCAAAGTAGGGAATGGACCAGGTGGGAGGTGAGATGGGTGGGAGGGAAATATAAGCAGTCTTTTACAATATATCTACTATGGTAATGTTTTGCATAGCTATACATGTACAGCACTTACTAAATTGCTTATCTTCTCAGAGGGAGTGGTTGACAAGGGAGGAAGGGAATGGATCTGAAAATCGAAGTTTTAAAATTAAATGTTTCATAAGATGTCCAGGCATTGGGGCTCAGAGATTCAACTTGCCCTAATGGCAAAGTCGACGGGGGTATGGGAGAAGATATGGGAGAGAGCAGATTGGATGAGGGGTTATCTAGCAGGACTGCTATTCTGGGGTGGTGGGTAGGGAAAAATGGGGGGAAAATTGTAACTCAAAATCTGGTGGAAATGAATGATGTAAACCAGAAGTTAATAAAGCATTTGTTTAATAAAAAAAATTGGCTCAAAAAGGCAACAAGGAGAAAAATGCCTTAAAAAGATGAATTTGCCAGATGGAAAAAGAATCTCAAAAGCTCACTGAAGAGAATCATTCCTTCAGAATTAGATTGGAGGAAATGAAGCTAGTGACTTTATGAGAAATCAAGATGCTATCTAACACATCCAAAAGAATGAAAAAATAGAAGCAATGTGAAATATCTCATTGGAAAAACCACTGACCTGGAAAATAGATCAAGGAGAGATAATTTAAAAATTATTGGACTGCCTGAAAGCCATCATCAAAAAAAGAACTTAGAAATCATCCTTCAAGAAATTCTCAAGGAAAATTGCCCTGATATTTTAGAACCAGAAGGCAAAATAAAGGTTGAAAGAATCCACCCATCACCTCTTGAAAAAGATCCCAAAAAGAAAACTCCTAGGAATATTATAGCCAGGTTCCAGAGTTCCCAGATCAAGGAGAAAATATTACAAGCAGCCAGGAAGAAACAATTTGAATATTGTGGAAACACAATCAGGATAACACAGGATCTGGCAGCTTCTACACTGAAGGAATCGAAGGGCTTAGAATATGATATTCTG
This sequence comes from Gymnobelideus leadbeateri, assembly GCA_011680675.1. Lineage (NCBI taxonomy): Eukaryota > Metazoa > Chordata > Mammalia > Diprotodontia > Petauridae > Gymnobelideus > Gymnobelideus leadbeateri. The sequence continues at coordinate 153,359 of WOXC01010965.1, read as the reverse complement.
GAGGTAAAAGGATCTGGGATTAAAACCAAGAATCACCTACCCAGCAAAACTGAGTATCATGTTTCAGGGGAAAATATGGTCATTCAATGGAATAGAGGACTTTCAAGCATTCTTGATGAAAAAACCAGAGTTGAATAGAAAATTTAACATACAGAAACAAGAAGCAAGAGAAGCCTGAGAAGATAAACAGGGAAAAGCAATCATAAGGAACTTATCAAAGTTGAACTATTTACATTCCTACATGGAAAAATGATAATTTTAACTTACAAAACATTTCTCAGTATGAGAATAGTTTAAGGGAATATAAAAGTATATAAGTATATACATATATATGTATATGTATACATACATGCATATGTCTATATAGGAGGGTATGTGGGCATATAAATACATATGTGAGTATGTGTATATATATATATATATATGTACAGGTATACATAGACAGAGGGCACAGGACCCGTTGAATAGGAAGGGATGATACTTAAAAGGTGATAATGATAGGTGAGAGAGGAATGGAATGAGAGGAGATGGGGAGAGACAGAATCAGGTAAATTATCCCATATAGAAGAGGCAAGGGAAAACTGTTACAATGGAGGGGAAGAACAGGAAAGCAAAAGGGAATGGGTCAACCTTATTCTCATTGAATTTGGCTTAGGGAGGGCATGGCATATACACTAAATAGGGTATCTCACCCTACAGGCCAGTAGTGGGGGAAGGGATGAGATGGGGGATGGTGGAGGGGAGGGCAGGTTGGGGAGGGAGGGAAGTTGGAAGCACATTCTTTTGAAAAGGGACGGGGTCAAAGTACAGAATAGAACAAGTGGGGGTTGGGATAGGATGGAGGGAAATATAGTCAATCTTTTACAACATATCCACTGTGGAAATGTTTTGCATAGCTACACATGTACAACCTATATTGAATTGCTTATCTTCCCAGTAAGTGTGGGTGATGAGGGAGGGAGGGACAAAGTCTGGAATCCAAAGTTTTAAAATCAAATGTTTAAAAAAATACATACATACGTGTGTGTGTGCATGTGTGTGTGTATAATTTTTTTTTACATGCAACTAGGAAATAAGATATACAGGTACTGGGGTATAGAGATCCATCTTGCCCTACTGTAAAGTCAGAGGGGGGATGGGGGAGGATATATGAAAGAGCAGATTGGGGGAGGGGGTATACAGTGGGATCACTGTTTTGGGGTGGTGGGTAGGGGAAAGATGGGGAGAAAATTTGTAACTCAAAATCTTGTGGAAATGAATGACATAAACTAAAAATAAGCATAAAATTTAATTTGAAAGAAAAACTAATTACTAGAAAGAGAGACTTCAGAGGAAACTCTTTCTAACTATGCAGGTTAGCATCTTCTCTGAAACTTTTATCTTAGAGTGTCACCAAGGTCAATGAGAGGAGGCCAAGCAACTTACCCGCAGTCACACAGATCTACATGTCAAAGGCGGGTTTAAATTGAGGTTTTTCTGCCTCAGAGGCCAGCTCTCTATCCATTACTCCGGTCATATTAAATTCAAATAAAAACAGATCCCTACAGACCTCATTTTGACTTAGAAAACCACAAACTGACATTATCTATGCTGTATTATATTTTAATTTATTTTGTTAAGCATTTTCCAGTTACATTTTAATCTGGTTGACAACATTCAAGAGTTTTGCAAGCTGCTTGTGAATCAGATACCTTTGTACTAAGCTATATGGGCTTTTGGAAATAATTATAACTAACATTTAAATAAGATCTTAAAGTTTGCAAATCACTTTATGTTCTCAAATCTTCTTTGAGTTTCCCAACAACCCTTTGAGGTAGACACTATAAGCATTATTAGCCTTGTTTTACAGATGAGAAAACTGAGGACAGAGCAGTTGAATGATTTGGCCTTAGAGTTATTATAAAGAATAGGTGAAATCTCAACTCAAGGTTTTTGTTTTTTTTTTAACTCCAAGTACAGACTTTCCAATACACCCCAGTCCTGCTCAACAGGTGGCTAGCCCTGAAGCCAGGATTCAAACTCTGGTCTTTGGTCTTCAACTTCATCTTCTTTTCCATTGTACCAGTGATATTCATCACCTAGAAGGCATCCTGGAGCATAATTTTCAATTCTCTACAGAACAAAATCTCAAGAAATAGCAAAGACTGCAGGATTATTTGAGTTCAATGAAATAGGTTTAGTTTGGTTTTAACATTAAATGATTCTATGAAGTGCTATCCAGCACAGACTGGCATTTTTTTGAGAATCAAAATTGGGTCTACATCATGGGATGGGGGAGCTACAGTACTCAGAGGGATTCTTTCCAGCTTTTCATACTTTAATAAATAGAACATTTGTGGATGATTTTCTACTAGAACAAGAAGGATCAAGGACTTAGTTTTCCTGTGAATAGATACCTGGAAGATGAATATTTGACATAAGTCCTATCTTCCTTTTGCCAGGATAAGATAAAATCACAAAATTGGCACATGTTTCAGTTTCCCCAAGTTGTTGGATCAACTCATAAAAATTGCTCGGAGTTTGTACATGGTGATCTTGGGCAAAGCTTTCTTCACATCAGATATGATCTACTTAAGTCCTTGAAGAATAAAAGCAATTGGCCCTGGGATTATTCCTCCTGACATGAAGTGATTTTTAGTTTCTTATGGATCTCTTTCCAGGCTGATATTGGAACTTGGATATGAGGTTTGGCTGTGCTGGTTGTCTCGCCTTTTACACAATCTGGGCTGGAAAAGGCACAAGCATATCTGACAAATCAGAATTCCATGAACAAAACAAAACAAAACAAAACAAAACAAAACAAAACAAAGAAGACCTCTTTCTCCCTCTGGCAGCCATCTCTGCTCATAGCCACAAAATAAGATCCTAGAATGGAATTGTTCTAAAAATCATGCCTGACCTGAGCCTTGGAGTTCAGAGTTTGTTGTTAAGATGATTATCTAGAAGCTAAACATCTAGTTTGTGGATTATTCAAGGGCTTAATTCTTCTCCAGTCCTCTTCCTCTGGCTTTATGGTTAATACTATTATTTTTAAGTATCTTTGCTTGAAAAGGAGGAAGACAGAAAACAGGAGATAATCAAACCAGTTAATTTAATTGTTTGCCCATGGTTTTCATAAAGAGTGTGAATGGGAAACATGGAAACTCCCAGTTCAAAAGAGGTTCTTGGCTGATAATACTGGGGGATGGAATGTCTCAGCACATCCTGTTCAGAGGACAGAGGAGCACACAGGTGCTGCTGTTCACAGCACACAAGAAAAGCTCCTATGGTGCTCTTGCAGTGGGAGAGCAATTGACTAAGGACAGCATTTCTGTCGGGTTATTTAGGGCACCCCAAAGTACTCCAATATTTCATCATGATATGGAAATGACCCTATGTTTTTGAAAGCAGAGCACAAGTTCTGGTGGGTTCTACCATGCTAGAAAGTCATCAAGTGTAGTCTTTCTAAGGACCATTATAGACTCAATGAAATATCAAAATATTTAGGGTGCCAAGGACATGGACTAGAGGTTTGATGAAGACAGAGATAAAACATTATTTGGTTTCATAGAGTTGATGATCATAGGGTGTGTTTAATTGGCAAGAGTAGATTGTTTAGTAAGGAATAAGGAAGTCCAGGTAGAGACTAGTAGCACATGGGAATCACAACCGATTGTGGACCTTGTTCTTTTTCCCTTGGGTCATCACTGATATGTATGTGGGGTCTTTTTGAGTGTCAGTGTCAGTCTAGACTATAACCTGATGGTGATTCAATACCCTTGCATGGTATGTTCCATTATAGGAAGTAATTAGTTCATCTCTCTTACCTCATTGATTACTTCTCAATACCTCAGTCTACTTTCTGATGCCACCGCTCTCCTAAAACCTGGCTCACTAACATTACTAGCAATCTTTTAATTGTTAAATACAATGTTTTTCCCCCTTAGTGCTTATATAACTTAACTTTTCTGAAGATTTGTTTTTGACACATCAATAACTCTGTCCTCCTGATGTTTATTCCTTGACATCCATGAAATTCTCTCTTGCTTCTTCCACTTCTCCAACTGTTCCTCATCAAAAAAAAATCTGCTTTGTCAGATTAGCATCCTTCTCTTCCACACCAAGAGTGGCCATTCCCCACGGTGCTGTCCTTGGACCTCTTTTCTTTCAACACTAGCTCTTTTTGTAATCTCCTGAACTCTCATGGGTTTCATTGTCATCTTTATGTAGATTACTTCTAAAATTATATATCAATCCCTAATCTCTTACCAGAATTCCAGCCTTGTGTTACCAACCTGTTGGACCTCTCCATGTGGATGTCCCATGGACATCTCAAACTCAACATCTCCAAAAGAGAATGTTCTCTTTTTCTAAAACTGATTCTTCTTTCAAGCATCCTTATTTGGACAGTTGACAAGACCACTATTCCCCTGGTCACTCAATATCCTAAACTTGAATTCATTCTTGACTCTTTCTCTCCATTGCTCCCCATAACAGACCAGTTGCCGATTCTTGTCAGTTTTATCACCATTTTTTTTTGGCATTCATTCCCTTCTCTCTGCTTTCACAATCCTAATTCAGATCCCTATCTCTGGTCAGGACTATTGTAATGAGCTCCTAATTGTTTTCTCTGCTTCCAGTCTTTCCATTCTCTACTCTATCCTATGTTGTTGTTCAGTACTTTCAGTCATTTCTGACTCTTCATGACCCCACTTGGGGTTTTCTTGGCAGAGATACTGGAGAGTTTTGTCATTTCCTTCTCCAGCTCGTTTTACAGAAAAGGAAACTGAGGTAAACAGGAGTAAGTGATTTGCCTAGCATTACATAACTAATAAGTATCTAAGGTCAGATTTGAACTCAGGATGGTGAGTCTTCCTGATTCCAGGTCCAGCACTCTATCCACTGTGCTACCTAGATGCCCATCCTCTTATCTTGTACACAACTGCTAAGTTGATATTCTTTTCTTATTACATATTTATTAGTCTTTTTATTCCAGAATTTATTTATTTTTAGTCTTCAACTTTCATTTCCACAAGATTTTGAGTTCCAAATCTTCTCCCCACCTCTCCTCTACCCTCCACCCCAAGATGGTAAGCACACTGATTACTCTTTCCCCCAGTCTGCCCACTCATATATCCCCCCATCCCTTCCCTTATCCTGTTACCCCTTACTTTCTTGTAGGGCGAGATGTATTTCTATACCCCATTGCCTGTATATCTTATTTCCTGGTTGCACGTAACAATAATTTTTTAACATTTGTTTGTAAAACTTTGAGTTCCAGATTCTTTCCCTTCTTCCCTCCTCACCCACCCCCACTGGGAAGACAAGCAATTCAACATAGGTTATACATGTGTAGTTATGCAAAACATTTCCGTAGTAATCATATTGTGAAAGACTAACTATATTTCCCTCCATCCTATTCCAAAAATACTCTGTTTTTTCCTTTGCCCTGTCCTTTTCAAAAGTGTTTGCTTCTGACTACGCCCTTCTCCAGTCTGCTCTCCCTTCTATCATCCTCCCCTCTTATCCCCACCCCCCTACTTTCCTAAATTGATATTCTTTTTTTTCTTTTTAAACAAATGCTTTATTAACTTCTGTTTTACATCATTCATTTCTGCCAGATTTTGAGTTACAATCATTTCCCCCCCATTATTCCCCTTCCCAACCTCCCAGAATAGCAGTCCCACAAGATATCGCTTCCTCCAATCTGCTCTCTCCCATACCTTCTCCTATACCCCCATCGACTTTTCCATTAGAGGAAGGTGAATCTTTGTGTCCCAATGCCTGCACATCTTATCTCCCTATTACAAGCAAAAGAGTATTAATAATAGTATTTATATATATTTGAAACATTTAATGTTAAGACCTCGAATTTCAGATCCATTTCCTTCCTCCCTTGTCACCCATTCCCTCTTGGGAGATAAGTAATTCAGTATATGTTGTACATGTCTAGCTATGCAAAACATTATCATAGTAGATATATTGTACAAGGCTGCTTATAATTCCCTCCCACTCATCCCACCCCCCACCTGGTCCATTCCCTACATGATCCTGTCCCTCTTCTATAGTGGGTACTTCCAACCTCCCCTCACCCCAAGGATGCCCTCCCATCCATCATCCCTCCTCTCATCCCCCTTCCCCCTATCCTGCTGTAGGTTGAGATATCCCATTTAGTATGTATGTCATTTTCTCCCTGAACCAAATTCAATGTGAATGTGGTTTTGCCTTTTTAGCCTTCCTTATTCTCCCCCTCCTTTGCAACCACTTCCCCTTGCTTCTTCTACATGGGATAGTTTACCCTACCCTGTCTCTCCCCATCTCCTCTTGCCACTTTCCTCTCTCACCTCATAATTTCATCCCTTGAGTATTCTCCCTTCCCAACAAATTCAACCTATGCCCTCTATCCATATATAACTGTAACCATATACACACACATTCACAGATGTATTCATATGACCACACCCCCTTCTTCCATTATTTTCATAGTGAGAAAGATATCATCAGTCACAGTTATTGCTTTTCCATATAGGAATGTAAATAGTTCAACTTTGATAAGTTCCTTTTGATTTCTTTTCCCTGATTACCTTCTCAGGCATCTCTTCCTTCTTGTGTCTGGATGTCAAATTTTCTATTCAATTCTGGTTTTTTCCTCAAGAATGCTTGAAAGTCCTCTATTCCACTGAATGACCATATTTTCCCCTGAAACAAAATACTCAGTTTTGCTGGGTAGGTGACCCTTGGGTTCATTCCCAGTTCTTTTGCCCTCTAGAATATCATATTCCATGCCCTTCGATCCCTCAGTGTAGAAGCTGCCAGGTCCTGGGCTATTCTGATTGTGTTTCCACAATATTGAAATTGTTTCTTCCTGGCTGCTTGTAGTATTTTTCTCCTTGATCTGGGGATTCTGGAACCTGGCTATAATATTTCTTGGAGTTTTCTTTTTGGGATCTTTTTCAGGAGGTGATCTGTGGATTCTTTCAACCTCTATTTTGCCCTCTGGATCTAAAACATCAGGGCAGTTTTCCTTGAGAATTTCTTGAAGGGTGATTTCTAGGTTCTTTCTTTGATCATGGCTTTCAGGTAGTACAATAATTTTAAAATTGTCTCTCCTGGATCTATTTTCCAGGTCAGTGGTTTTTCCCATGAGATATTTCACATTGCCTTCTAATTTTTCATTTGTTTGGATCTGCTTAGCAGCATCTTGATTTCTCATAAAGTCATTAGCTTCCATTTGCTCCAGTCTAACTCTGAAGGAATGAATCTCCTCAGTGAGCTTTTGAGATTCTTTTTCCATCTGGCAAATTCGGCTTTTTAAGGCATTCTTCTCCTCATTACCCTTTTGAGCCTCCTTTGCCATTTGAGTTAGTCTATTTTTTAAGGTGTTATTTTCCTCAGTCAGGCTGTTGACTCTCATTTCATACTTTTCCTGCATCCTTCTCATTTCTCTTCCCAATTTTTCCTCCACTTCTCTTATTTGATTTTTAAAGTCCTTCTTAAGGTCCTCTATGGCCTGCAACCTGCTCATGTTTTCGCCTGGGGCTTTTGGAGCAGGACTTCTGACCTCACAGTCCTTTTCCCGCTCTATGCCCCCAAAATAGGAGTCTAGGGTTGCATTTTTCTGTTTCCTTTGCCTTGGCATGTTGCCACTTAATTGCTTGACTTTTGGGCTTGTTGTCACACTATGGCTTTAAGGCCAGCTAGAGGAATTTTCGTCCCGAACGTGTGGGGGGCAACTTCCGTTTCTGGCAAGCTGTAAACCCACCCATGACCTCCACCCCAGATCACAATCCAGATCCAGGGAGGTTAAAGCAAGAGCGATTACCCCCCAAGACTGATTGCTGGATCTCCCTACGATTTGCAGGCCGGGAGCTGGAGCTGCCTCTGAAAACTACAAAATGTCGTGTCTCCTCAGCAGCTTCTAGCCCCCAGGGGAGGGAGCCGACACATTCCCTAAATACCAGTCCCAAAGTCCATAGGACACTAACCTCTTACTTTGTCCTAGGCATGTCTATGTTGATAATTCTGGAGTCGCCACCGCTCCTGGTGTTCTGGGGTTCCTCCAGCCTGCTGCTGGCCCTGCCGCCCTGGGGCTAAAACCTCAGCTCACGCGGACCTGGGCTCGGCTTGGCTCCTGCGCTGTGCGCGCTGTGCACTGCCAGGTCCCAGACTGCTGCACTGGTCCTTCCTGCAGGGCTGCTGGGCTGTCCCCAGTGGGAGGTTAGCTTCTCTGTGTCGTTCTGTGGGTGCTGGGGCTCCAGAAGTTGTTCAGAGTCTCCTTTTACATAATTTGGGGGGAATCTGGGGGCAGAGAGGCTTGGACGAGCTGTTTCTACTCCGCCATCTTGGCTCCGCCCCTCCTAAATTGATATTCTTTAAACTCAGAACTGATCATTTTTTTCCTGACTTACAAATCCTCAGTTGCTCCTTATTGCCTGTTGGATAAATAAAAACTGTCAGCCTGGCATTTAATACCATCTATAGTTGAGTTCTCATCTAACTTTTCAATCTCCCTCCTCTAATATTTTCCCTATGCATGCACTGTACATTGCAGTCTATCTCCAGCAAACTATTCCCTGTACATCACACTCCACCTCCCATGCCAGTGTCTTTGCTCAGGTTGCCTCTCATGCCTGGAATGCTCTCACTCCTCACCTCCACTTTCTGGAATCTTTCACTTTCTTCAAAGCCCAGCTGAGGTGCCAACTCCTACATGAAACCTTTCTGAATCCCCCAGTGAATGCCCCGTCCTCTTGAAACTGTATATATTTTATACTTACTCCTCTCTTCCTTAAGTATGGTATTTGTTCCTTGAGGTCAAGGATTATTTCTTTTTTGTTTTTCTTTGCCCAATATCTAGCATAATGTCTTACATGTATGTATCCAGGTGTGGGGAACCTGAAGCCTCAAGGACACATGTGGCCCTCTAGGTCCTCAAGTGCTTTGACTGAATCCAAACTTCACAGAACAAATCCCTCTGGCCACCTTGAGGCTGCAGGTTTGTCACCCCTGTCTAGCCAAACAATAAATGTTTATTGAATTGAATGGAATGGCATTCAGAGATAGCCAGCACTATTTACCTGAATTGTACCAGCTGGACTTGTTTCCAGTTTCTGTCCCTAGAGAAGGCTATTGCCAGCAGCTATAGCACTGGACCTTTGCAATTTGAATAAACCTAATAGATCTTCCATTTGTAAGCTGGGCAGCCTAATAGATCTGTGAATGCAATTTATCCAAACTCTCCTTGGCTCTATTTCCAGAGCTAATTAAGAATTGGCCATATTTCATTACTTAGCTCTCTCTTCTTTTTCCCTACCATTGCCATTACTAAATTCCTAAACCAGAGGCCCTGGGGCATTAAAAACATTTTTTTCCATTGAAAATTGACATCTGAGGACAAATCCTTGCACACAAGTTCAAAGTCCCCAACTTCAGAGATAATCTCTAGGGGATCTCAGCCAATAGCAAGAGCCTTGTATTAATTTGTGGGCTATAGTATCTGAGTTGTGATCACCAGGACCCTTGCTCTTTCATTTGGTTTATCTCTTGGAAAAGGGCTTTTTCTCTCATGATGTCAGCCGCTTTGGCCAGTAAAACTGGGGAAGAAGTGAGTTAGAATCACTTAGGCTAAGTTAGTCCAATCTTTATCTTGTACATGGAGCCATTAAGAAGTAGTCCCATCTCCTTGTTGTGCCCCATGTGTCTGCATTCTGCTGGCTGGGGACAAGAAAATGAGGATGGAACCTTGTCTTTATGCCAGTGTAGAAGGAAGCCAAATGTGGAACTGTCAGCAAATGGGAGATTAAAGAATTGTCTGCATTTGCATAGACAGACAGCTGTGGGGAGACAGAGCTCTATGGTGCATAGAGGACCCTGATTTTACTATTAGTGCCCTCATTCCCTTTAATTTTGGAATGGCCTCAAATCTTCATGCCTCCCAACTAGAGAACAAACAAGTTATTAAGTGCAGGATTCTTTAGGACATTGAATAAAGATATTTTCCCTTTCTAATATCAGTGGTCTCTGGAAAGTACATCATTCCCTGGGAAAAGAGATCTAGGTTTTAGACAGCTATATCAGCTGAGAATGGAGACTTATAGGTAGACATTTTCTTTTGGAGGTGAGAGTTAGGGAAAGAGGCCATGCACATGGTACTTTCTAGAGAACAAGTACCTTCTTTTTGGAGCAGAAAGTTTGTTTATCTCTTCTCCTTTCATCATGGTCTGTTTTTCTAAGAAGAGTTGTGTATCTAAGGAGGTGGGTGGTATTTCTTGATTAGCAAGCAACCAGACAAACCAAGGATCCACAGCACAGATTAAATCCCCTTTTCTAGCCAAGCACAAATGCATAGGTAGCGCTCAACCTAGATGCCATTCGTGTGATTGTAAATTGACTAAAATAGGAATTATTACAGTCCTGGAGGGCCAAAGCTCCCTCCCTCAGTGGGCTATTCCTTTTATTGGCTTGGACACTTAGGTAGCAGACCCAGAAATTTTATATTGTGTTTGAGATATTCTGCAATCTGATACTTTTATGAAATTTTTTTTTCAATTGCATTGACTCTGTTTGTAATAGAAAGAGAGCTTTGTAATATAAAGTTTACCCTTGAGACTAAGAAGAAAGAACAACCAATTTTTCATTATTAGTGTTAATGCAGGGGCAGCTGGGGAGAAGTGAAATTTCAAAATAATTCAATCCATTTCACCACCTAAATTTTTCAAGAATTAATAATAATCAAATTTATGTTATTTATATATTCTATAATTTTATTATTAATATACAAATTATTATTTATATAATATTAAATAGCCAAATGATCTGATGTGAATTTTATATCTTTTTTTCCCCTTCACCTATTAACTTTATCGTGGCAGAACTAAGGAGTTAAATGGCTCAAAGACCCAAATGGTCACTACAAATACAAACCCTGTTTCCATTGATAACTCTTGCCCCAGGTGGGAAGAACTGGGCTATTTATGATTCTGTAAACACATAAATCCTTCACTAAAGACCTACCTTTGTGCCTCATTATAGAATAGAAGTGACCCTGGATTTCCAAAGGCCAGGGGAACACATGTTCTAGAATGTGTATAAAAGGATTCAGATACACATGTGGCAATGAATGGTCTATTGTCATCTAAACACCAGGTTAGTTAAGTCTAGACGAGCTTATAAGCAGAAGGCTAGTCACTGAGTGATAGATTTTCTAAGACAATAATTCACAAACACAGTCTACTAAGGGGTAGAGAAGTATAATATGCATTAATTAGTAGATGACATACTCTCCTGAAAAAAAACATGAATTCAAAAATCTTTTGAAGAAGCATGCTTCCACTTCTTAGTGGAGAGGTGGTGAGTTGGATTGAGGAATGAGATGTGAATTTTCTGACAGGGCCAATGAGTTGATTTGTTTTGGTTGACCGTACTTATTTGTTACAAGGAATGTCTTCTTTTAGGCATGATGGTATGGGCTAGTGAGCAGTTTCTTGCATAATCATCTTTTTTATTCTCTGTTTATTGAAATGTTTGCATTTGTTAGATTCTTAGATTAATAATAAAAAGAACATTTTTAAAGGAAAAGAATAATGGATTTTAATAGTGTGCATATATAGGCAAAAAAATCACTCATAAAACATGGGGAAGACATCTTGTTGAGAAGATCTACAGCTCATAGAGAGCTGCTAGCAACATAAGGGTAAAGTAAAATATTCTGGTCAGAAAAATAAGTAAAGGGGCAGCTAGGTGGCTCAGTGAGCAAGAGTATGGGCCCCGGAGTTGGGATGACCTGGGATCGGTCCTGGCCTCAGAAAATGAGCACCCACACCTAAATAATGACTGTCTGTGTAATCTTGAGCAAGTTACTTAACCCCAATTGCTTAAAAAAAAGAAGTATAACTATTTAACTAGGTATAGAGCATCACTTTTAAATGGGACTTCATGTTGTAATTGTGCTTATTAGCAAAGGGAAGCTATTGAATAAGATCAGAGACAATTGCTACTTCTGCATTTCAATGGATCTTTGACCTATTCTATAAAGGAAGTCTATCCATTGATATAGAACACCAAACTTCTGGAATTTCTCAACCTGTGTGATTCTCCTCTTCCAAAGAGGATCCACCCAATACACTAGACCTCATCCTCTTCCTCTTCTGCATGCAGCACATATTTGATAAATGTTTTAACTTGAATCAAATCATGGGCATTCTTGCATCACCTGGGCATTTGGTATTCCTTGCTCTTGATACATGAAATCCTTCCTCTTTAAGCTTCCTTACTAGTGAGAAAAAAAAGTCATTTGTACCCAATTCTCATTGGTTATACATGCCATGTTAATTATGACCACAAACTTTTACATTGCCTTTTGGGTAACCTGTAATTTCTGTTTTTCTGAAAACAAAACATGATATCCCATGGTCTACAGCCATATAAGCATCACTTGTGAAAACTATGGGTGGGTTTTTGCGTCAGCAAGACATTTCAGATAAGTGAAAATACTGTACAATTTCCCAAACTCAGTCCATCTTCATTTTCTCTTCCTTTTCAACTCTGGTCTCAGCTCAATCACTTTATATCTATGATACCCTTCCAAGAATCATTTTATCTGTCTATCTACTGCTCTCTCTCTCTCTCTCTCTCTCTCTCTCTCTCTCTCTCTCTCTCTCTTTCTCTTCCCCCCCCGTCTCTGTCTCTGTCTCTTTCTATACATGTATGTATATACATAGATACTAATGGAGAAATTTATATAGATATAGATAGATCTATCTAGATCTAGATCTGTCTGTCTATATGTCTGTCTATATGTGTGTATATATACATACATGTGGATCAATCTTTCTATAACTATATATACATATAAATGTAGATCAATCTATCTCCATAGGGTGATTTGTGTCCCATTTAAATCCTTTAGTTTTAAATGCTTTATAGATGCTTGTTTTGTTTTAAAATTTTTTCCATCACTATCACTACTCATTAACCCATACCATCACCCCTCCCTCAAAAGAAGACATTTTTTGTCTATTTTCATATAAAGATAGCTTAGTCTACATCTATGTATATGTACAGACAAATATGTCAACTCACATTTATTTGGATACTCAATTGACTATACCTCTGCTATGGTTTAATCTGAAAGCTATAAATTTTTTACCCAATTTGATTTTCTATGTGGATAGCTAGACCACTCTTTTTGAATTGATGACAGGCTTCATTTAGGAGACTTTGTACACCTAAAGACTCGATACAATTGTACAATGTCATCTGTGAGTAGGAGCATTTAGAAACCTCATCATTTAGGCAGATCATTCTGTCTGGACTGTGAATGGGATATTGTCCAAGACACTGGTCTAGGTGATCATGTGTTTCCTTTTGTAAATTCTTTATTTGATAGTACTCAGGGGATCATTGGACAAATTATCTCTCTGGTTATATCCATCATTGAATCTTTTGTGATTTAAACATACACATGAAAACTACTTTACTTTGTTTTTATCAAGTTGAATTTAAAAAGCACACACACACAACGGGTAGCAGGCATGGTTGGATTTTATTCCGTCAATACCTCTTATGCTATTGTGTGACTCATGTGTCTCATAGAAAAATCACCTTCAAAGTCTATCTGTTCCCTGAGACTTGGGTGCAAATAACTTTTTTTCTCACTAGTAAGGAAGCTTAAAAAGGAAGGATTTCATGTATCAAGAGCAAGGAGTACCAAATGCCCAGGTGATGCAAGGATGCCCATGATTTGATTCATACTAATGAATATAATCAATTGACTATTTTAATAAATATTTTATAGAGATGAATCACAGAATTTTAGAGCTGGAAGACATTTCAGTAGTTCATAGAGTCTAATTCATAAATGGAAGCTATCTCCATTCTTACTCTTTGAATTGGCTACCCAACTTTTGCTCATAGACCTCCAAAGAAGTTGCCTCTCAAGGTGGATCATTCCACTTTGGATGGTTCCAGTCAGCAGGAAGTTTGTTCTGACATCAAGTCCAAACTTGTCTCTTTGCAGTTTTTGCCTGTTGCTCCTGGTTCTGCCCAGTGGGGTCAAACAGAACAATTCTGATACCTGCTTTCCATGATAACCTTTCAAGTATCTGAAGGCAGACATCATGTTTCTCCTGAGTCTTTTCTTCTCCAAACTATACATATTCATTTCCTTCAACTAATTCTCATATACTAAGGACTTCTGGTGCCTCACCTATTTGTGTCTTGGGATGGGCAATTTTTTTTGTTGCTTTTTTGGAGGGCAATTGGGGTTAAGTAATTTGCCCAAGGTCATACGGCTAGGTTTTTGTTTGTGTGCATTAAGTGTCTGAGGCCGGATCCAAACTCAGGTCCTTCTGACTCCAGGGCTGACGCTCTACTCGTTGTGCCACCTAGCCACCCCTAATTTTTTCTTTTTCTTAGGTAGAGGAAGGCTGTGTGTGTGTGTGTGTGTGTGTGTGTGTGTGTGTGTGTGTGTTTAAAGGAATGGGAATGTGGAAGACAGGAGTAATGTGATATATCTTTCAAGTCATGCAAAGTTGTCCAACTGCAATGCTATTCCAAACTTCAAGACTGATTTAATCAATGAACAAGACATCATTTTGTTATTAATATGGTTTAAACCAGTGATGTCAAACTCAAATAGAAATGCATCCCTATGGTTGCATATTAACTTAGAAAACCACAACTCATTTTTTTGTTTATTTTATTAAAAACTACCCCAATACATTTTAATCTGGTTCTGGCCCACTCTGGAGTTTTGTAGGCCTCAGGGTAAGAGTCTGATACCTCTGCAAAGACTGCTACTGCTAACAAGTGTTTAGTATAAGAACTACAAAGTAATCTTAGATTTATCCTTCTTTACCAAACTATAATAGTTGGTTTTGGGGATCTCTGTAATGATATCTGGAGAATACAAAAAGGCTCTTGAAGAGTAGTGGGCACAATTAAGAATCTCTGTGAGAAAGGATTTAAAGAACTGACTTTATTTTACCAAGAAGAGAAGACAGAGGTGAAATCTCACAATGGTCATCAGGTAGTCTGAGGAAAAGCCTACAGATTCAACTGTAATTTCGATTCTTATTCTGTTACACTACTTGCAAGCACATAAAATTCTCTGATGCCTTTCATATTTCCTTAGTGAATAAAAAAATGTCTCAACTGTCACACAGTTGAGAAAGGGAGGGTGACAGAGACATATTTTCCTTGTCCTTGTCCTTTTCATAATTTTGAAGAAGTGTTTTCACTTGTATAGTCTCTGATTTTCACATCTTCCAAATGAAAGAATTGGACTAGATGACCTCTTAAGTTCCTTCCAATTCTAAAATTCTATAATTCTATTAGTCTTGCTGAAGAATTGACTCAAAACCCTGCATTTTCTATCTGGTCAAGGCATTCTTTATTTCTTATCACTTCAAGGGAAGATACAGGCTATTAATCAATCAAACAATCAATAAATATATATTAAGCTACTACTGTGTGCCAGATACTATGCTAAGTGCTGGGGATACAAAAAGAGGCAAATGACAGGTCCTGCTCTCAAGGAGCTTAATGAAAGAAGGCAACGTGTTAACAAATACATACAAAGTAAGTTATATACAGGATAAACAGGAGATAATTAACAGAGGAAAGGCACTGGAATTAACAGGGGTTGGGAAGGCTTTCTGTAGAAGGCAAGATTTTAGCGAAAGCTAAGTGGTGCAGGGCTTGGAATCAGGAAGACTCATCTTCATGAGTTCAAATCAGGCCTCAGACTCTAGCTGTGTGACCCTGTTTGCCTCAGTCCTTTATCTGTAAAATGAGCTGGAGAAGGAAATGGCAAAGCGCTCCAGTATCTCTGCCAAGAAGACCCCAAATGGGGTCATGAAGAGTTGGATATGGCTGAAAAATGATTTAACAACAAAGAAAGCCAAGGAGATAATAGTAGTCAGAGCAGAGACTACAGGTACCTAAGAGATTCGATAACCAGGCTCTTGATTTGAAGGTTGAACAATTTATAGTCTTTACACACTGAATCGACAAGATAAAGGACAAATTAGGTATTACTGAGTTGGAAGAAAGAAGTGAGTATAATGTTGTTACTATCGGAATATGACAAGAACAAGTAACATATTAAAAAGGTTTTAGAAAGTTGTGAAAGAGCAAAATTTCCCATAATTGTTCAGGTTAGTAATGTCTGACCTTCCCATAACCCTTTGCAGTAATGTCAAATTTCTAGGAGCACAACAACCAAATAGTAAGCCTAGAATCTGGATTCCATAGTATATAGAGGAACATTATAGCACTGGCAGGGGATAGTTGTTTTCTCTTTCCAATGGATGGATCTGGTCATGCCTTGTGTTGTCCTTTTCCTATAATTAAATTACTAAATCCAGTGTGGTGAGTCCTTATCTTAAAACCAAATATTGATGGTGCCTATCATAGCACTTCTCATTTTAGGCACACTGATTATTGATGATGATAATAATCTAGGGGAGAAACTGATCGTTTATGAAAAAAAAAGCAAAGAAAACATTCTTCTCCAGTCTTAATAGTGTAACAATTAATACATATTTTTCTCATGCACTGAGAAAACATGAAAGACATCAAAATCTTTCAAGAAGTGAGATGACCAGATAAAAAAAAGTTAAGAGAATTTCTTGACTAGACAATGACCTTGGTGATGAAACTTATCCAGGACAGTCTCCAACTTTCCAGTCAGTTCCCAACAGTGACTGGATAACACTTCACGGCCTCTACTCAGAAGATCAGAAGAAGTTACCCAGAGATTATATCTCAGAGATTCACAGCTTTTCCCTTGTCATTCCCTCCTAGCAATCTCTACAACAATGTCCACTGAAGTTTGGCAAAATTTAAAAGAGCTATCTTAAAGAACACAAACTGTTTTTCAGCATTAGAAGGGCATTTTGTGGTGAGGGGGGGTTGGGAGGTTGGGAGGTTGGGCATAAACAATATTCAGAATTGGAAAGCTGAAAGGTCAAGGTATCATGTTACTTAATTCAACTTGACCCTACTAAGATGATTCTCAATCCTTTCTTGGTTTTCCTAGTCTTTCCTAGAGGTGAACTGGCTTTTCCTATAGTCCAATTTTTTTGTTTGTTTCACTCTATTCTTCTTTTGCTAATTTGAACTTACTTTCAGTGGTGTGCTGGTTTAATAACCCTCACCAGAAAAACAAACAAACATATGCTGAGACACATTCTTAAGCTTAATCTACATTATTAATACTTTTAAAATCTAGATAATCAAGAAAACAATAAATTAAGCCTTTATGTGTAATGCTTCCATATCTGGGGTATAACTATGTTTGTTGTTGTTCAGTTGTTTCCAACTCTCCAGGATCCTATTTTGGGGGATTTTCTTGGCAAAGATACTGGAGTGGCTTGCCACTTTCTTCCCCAGCCCATTTCATAGATGAGGAAACTGAGACAAACAGGGTTAAGAGATTTGCCCAGGGTCACGTAGGTACTAAGTATCTGAGGCCATATTTGAACTCAGGAAGATGAATCTTCCTGACTTTAGTGGGCCCAGCATTCCATCCACTATGCCACCTAGATGTCTATGAAGTATAAATACTCGCAATGAAAATATGAGCTAGTTCATCTCACTCCAACCTACTTATAAGTGAAATGGGCTCAGAGAGACAATTAGGGCAAGATTTTAAAAAATAAGAATCACAAAAGACTTACTCTTATACTTCATGATATTAAGGGGATCATGAATTCTCAAAATCATGGGGACTGAGTACAAGCTCTAGAAAGTTATATTATGTTAGAAAGGCTGTCTTGGAAATACATAGTTTTCTGAGGACCTGGCTAATTGAGCACAAAGAATCTGATCACCAATTGACAGCCACTAGGAGGCATCATTTACCCACTGCTAAAACCTGTGAAACAAAGCAAAATACAAAGCACTCCTTGGTTCTGTATGAGCTATCAGTTTGATCTCTTTGACAAACAGAGAGACTTAGCAGTCAAAAGTAACACCAGTATAGAAAATAAACTCATTTGTAAAACTTCTCCTAGGAGGTTCCTAGAGGATTATGAGTGGCATCACATTACAAGATAGTGAAAAGTAACAGAGGGAAAGACAAGCTTGTAGAAAGCTTAGGGAGAGACCCAATTAAGCCAGATCATCTCAATAATATTTAGGGATAAAACTGGAAGAAGGACAAAGTACACCAAAATTTGAAAAGAACCGTCAAGATTCCTATAACAAATGAACAAACATTCATTGCTATTTCCACATAAGGCTACTTTCTCATTTATACAAAATATTTATAAGAGTAATCTACATATATACTAAAAATATTTTTGATAGGAATTATGAGAAGGAAGTAGGTAGGCTCTCACACAGTATTGTACAACAGACCATATCTTTATAGTCATGCAATTCACTGAAAGATGAAGAGAAAGTAAGATATTACTTGTTTTTTAAATACTAGAAGAGTTTGATTTAGTAGAGCAAGATGCCATTTCAAAGGCTCTTCTCTAAAAATTTTTACCTGTGTGTATATCCAAATGATGTGAGATTCCTTGAAAGACACAACAGAGGCATCTTTGTCCAATGGCATTCTGATGATAAAGGGAGGTGCATGCTTACCACTGGCATTTACCACTATCATGGAGTATTACCAGTTCAGAGGCCAAATGGAAGAGAGATGCTCCCTAGAGGAGTGGTCCATTAGGTACTCCTTATAACTATATGGAACCTACATGTTATATTCTGGAACCTACATCTAAAAGAAGGGCCCTAGTACATTGGGCAAACCCCTTGTGGAAACAGAGAAAGTCATTCAGAATGAGAAAACAAAATTAAATGTAAAAAATACATTAACACATACATATATATACATTTGCACACATACATACACATGTATTTATATGTGGATGGACACACACATATATGTATGTATATGTACATATGTATATATTACCTTCACCCTCAATAATAATTTAATTGGCATGACACTAAATCTATACATTGTTTTAGGTAGTATCATTTTTTTTATGTTGTTATAGTCTGGCCATGGATGTCCTTCCAATTATTTGTTCCTGTGAAGAGTGTTTGTAGTTGTATTTTATGTGTTTGGGTTATTCTCATAGATTGATGTATGGATATTTTTAACATTTTATGGTTGTTTCAAATGGCAATTCTCTTTCAGTAATATCCTCCCAGCTTTTGCTGTTTTTATATAGAAATGCTGATGATTTTTATGGATTTATGTTCTTGCCTACTATTTTATAAAAACTATTGCTGCACTTGGTTTCTTTACCTATTCTCTGTGGTTTTCTATGCAAATCGTTGTGTTATATAAGAGTGGGGATGATTCTCTCCTTTTTGTTGGTGAATGTGCCCTTATTTTTCTTTGTCTTGTTACTATCACTATTATGTAAAGAAAAATGTCAAAAAGTAGTGTAGATGGGACTGCTCTTGCTTTTCACCTATGTTTATTATCTTCTAGTGTTTCTCTATTGTTAATAATGCTGGGTTTTGGTCTTAGATATATTTTTTCTATTAAAAAAAGTCCTTTAAAAAAGAAAGCATGGATGAACTACTTCACTAGAAACAAAGCCCATATACCGAGAAGTTTCAGGTCCATTAAAGTATTTAAGACTCAGGCAGAAAAGTGGAAGAATGAAGATAGCAATTCATGAAGCACATTAATTACGTGATCTCATTAGATCCTCACAACAACCCTGTGAGGTAAGTTCATGTGATTTGGGAAAAATATTCCAAACTCTTTGTTTCATATTCTGTTTTTCAGACTGCCTGGTAGGGTGCCACTCTATTTCACAGAGTAATTCGAGCACAGCCTCACTCAAATTTCAAAGTGGTGAAGTTACTTGACTTCGAAGTCTTTCCCAATAACAGCAGCAGCAGTCTCCAGTGGACCACTGGCACCCACCAGCCTGCTGATCCGTGTGTGAAGTCAGTCCTTTAGAGTACTTCAATTAATGTTGTTGGCTTTATTCCTGGCTCATCAACAGGACTTACTGGATGTTGTCCTTGACATCTGGAACAACCATATGAAATACAAGCACAGGATCTCCAAACAAAGTCTGGCTTCTTGACCAATTAAGCATGAGCGCTTGGCAGAGACTCTATGCAGTTCATTAGCCATTCTGATAGTTTCCAGCAGGTATGAATTTTGAATAGAGCCGGGTGACTGATTGTTCAGAGATCAGCCTGAAGCTTTACTTTCTGGAAGGTAGAAATAGGACGAGGTCCAGATGGAGATGGGGTAATAATGACAAAAGTACAGATAAAAACAGCCTGTGAGCAATTACTAGAAATGCCTTGAGACAAAACAAAGCACAGGCATAGGACTGCATCCTTTGTTCTTCTTGTGTCTGTGGCATGGTTTTTTCTTCTGCTGCTTAATAGTATGCTGCAATGCTTGTTGGCAAATAGAACACCATATAGTTTCTACTTACAACCATAAGGCTTTCTGGAGGGTGAAGGCATGTGTTTGTGTGCTTGGGGTTAGCTGTGTCTTCAGATCTCATAGCACATGCTAAAGAAAATCTTCCATACAGTTTTAACAAGAGATGATTAGAAGTCACTTTGCCTATGTCTCATGTTATGCTAATTCAATCTTTCTTCTGAGAGCTTGTTTACTGATGTCTGAAATAATCTTGACCCCCGGAAGCTCCTGGAGAGTGGGACTTTAGATCGCTTTTCCAATCTCACTAATAACCAGTACTTACTCTATACCTGGTACATGAGAAGTGCTTAGCAAATATTGAATGAATAGCTGATATGTGATGTCTATCTATAGTTGGATTGTGCGTATATCAATAAAAATAACAGGCATTGTTCATAGTGTGCTTCACATACATTCTTTAATCTTGCTTCAGGGATCAATACGGTAGTGTAGGGATAGAGTGCTGGATGCGGAGTCAGAAAGACCTAGGTTTACATCCCCGGAAGACATTTAGTAGCTGTGTGATACTGGGCAATTACTGAACCTTGCTGAGTCATCATTTCTTCATACAGTGAGGTTGATAATGGCACCCGTCCCACAGGGTTGTTGTGAGGATTAACCTTAAAATGTACTGGAAACATCAGTTATCATTGATCTTCAGAATAGCAATGAAAAAATGTAGTTTCCTCTTTCTTTGACCTCTCTGGGGTCTATGCCTAATAATGGTATGTGGGGTCAAAGAGCATGAACAGTTTAATAAACTTGGAGGCATAGTTCCCACTTGCTTTCCAGAATTGCCGAGCCAATTCACAGCTCCACCAAGAGTTTCAACGTGCCTGTTTGCTTGCAATCTCTCTAACATTTGTCATCTTTTTTTCTTCTTCAGCCTGTTATTTCATCAGTCTGGGTGAATTCCCTGACATAAAAAACTCCTTTGCTAATGCAAACAGGTAACATCAGCAAAAGATAATCTTTTAGAACTTCCTAGAGCACTGAGAGGTTATGCAGTTTGCCCATAGTCATTTAACTAGCATCCTCCTGATTCCATGGGGCAGCTGTTTATACACAATGCCATGCTGCCTTCCTGATTGGTATCACTTCCTCCATTTTCCAGATCAGGAAGCTTAGGTCTAGGGAGAGAAAGTAGTTTATTCAAAGTCATTCAGCTAGCAGCAGAACTGATATTGATCTTCCCTAGCAGTCTAATACTGGTCCCACTTACAGGGGTGGGTACAAATGGAACACTCTGATGGTCCACCTGTTGTCCCTCACCTCCACAATATATGCTCAGACCATCCTTTCACCATCACATGCTATTTCTAGGTGGTGTCTTTCATTCTTGTTTGTTAGATTTCCCCATTGGAAATGTCCTATTCTGTTCACCCATTTCACACATTAGCTCTTCTAGCACTTTAAATGTTTAAAGAGAGTCAATGTTTCCTTTTCGGTGATACCTTCTCCCACCTAAACATACTCAGTTCCTCTAAATTGTTCCTCATATGAAACAGTTTCAGCAACTTTCATGATCCTAATTGTTCTCCTATGGGTGCTGTCCCTCTGAAAATGTACCATTCTCTGTCCCTTCTATAAATGTTTAACAGCCAGCTCTCTGAGGGGTAAAATGTACACGACATACTTTTAAGTTTGAGCTGAACTATCACCATTTTCCCCATGACTGTCTTCAATCTAGACAATCAATAAATCAGTAAGTTAAGCCTTGATTTGTAATGTTTATTTACTTCTGAGATATAAATGCTCACCCTGAAACAATCAACTTTTGCAAGCTGGTTTGAGCTGGCTCCAGAAGACCCCTGATCACACTGAACACAGTAACTAAATGTGATCTGACCAGCATGATAGTTTCACTGTCTGATTTCTTTGAGATCTCACTTCAATTATTTAGCCACACTTACTGACATGGCCATTTACTCCAGAGAGAGGATGGTAACAGGTGACAGTATTCCTACCATCTAGGACACGAACATTGCTGATCACACGCAGCAGCTCTTCCAGCCATCCAGGGACAGATGGGAAGTCATGGCATCAGGCCCTTGAGCAAAACCCTGAATGAAAACCACCACAGAGCCATCCAACCAAAGGGGCCCCAGTTTCAAACTCCAACCATCCTCTAACTTTCTATGACTCAAATGAGGGGTGCATCTAAGTACAGTTGATGAAACATGTTTTCTGTTGCATAGCATAGTTCCATTAGCCCGAGGTAGAAGGAAGCTGTTGTTTCCATTGGAAAGCTTTTACTGCCACAGACTGAATAGAAATCTGATCCAATTCTAGGGTGACATCTGAGAAGATAAACCCTGGCCGATGTTCTGTGGCCTCCTGGGAACCTTCAGGGCTAAAGTGAACTCTTTGTTGTCCTGCCAAATGCCTGGGAAGTTGAAAGGAGCCTCTAAAAGGCCAAAGTTGATAGGCTCAGTGTTTGATCATGTGATAAGTCTTCTCCCTACCATTTACAGACGACACTCAGGTTTGTGGGTTATGGCGCATCTATGGCCTGGGCATAGTATTTTTTTCTTTTTTCTTTGTCTTCCCCAGTTTAGGGGTGGGGAAGGCGAGGGTTAAGGAGAGGGGGATCCAGGGAGCTCAGTTGCATGTTAAAACAATTTGGTCATATTTGTTCATAATGAATGATTTGAACGAGAGAGTTAGCTTGCAGGTGCTGGTCAGTCTGTTCCCTGCAGTGGGAATAATAAAATAGCTCCCTTGTGCAGGAGGAAAACAGCGTGCAAAAAGACAATTCCCAGTTTGTAACCAAGCATGGATTTTCCAGCTCCCCACATTCAATTACTCTCAGAGAGGTGGTGGTTTTTGTTGTTGTTGTTGTTGTTGTTGTTGTTGTTGTTGTTGGGGACAGCGATAGGAAAAAAATAAAATGCTTGGAAAATGTATTTAAATGTACTTTCAATTAAAACAATGGTCAGTTCAAATGTCCAAAGATAGAGGAATAATGTAAGTTATATTTCCTTGCTGAGAGTTTTTTTCCCCCAGGAGAAGGCTATTCTCTGCTCTCAGTTATGGTCAGTGAAATTTTGTTTCTGCTAAGTGTCTCCTATATGTAAGTGCCACTGTGGGATCTTGTAAGGATATAGAAGAAGGATGTAGAAGATTTGGGCCTTGTTCACCACCAGCTTATGGACTAGTTGGGTAGACAAGACTGTCCCACATAAAGCAGAGGAAAGCCCTGGTCTCACAGAGTGGGTGTTCCCTCTTCTAGCACATATTCTAACCTATCCAGGGCCTCTCAGACTGTAACATTCTTGTCTTTGATCTTTTATAAGTCCTTCATAGAGTTTCAACCAAACATCCTAGGGACTTCCCCTAGGTCTTTTAATATTTTGTGTATACAAGTACAACACTTGGCCAGTCTATGTGTCAACTTTCTGTCCCTCCTGCCCCCGAGTGAGGAGCCATTTGTGTTTTTCAGTTGAATATTTAGATCTGGTTGATATTAAATAACTCACCAAAGTATATGCAATTAACTCTGAATATAGTAAGAATTTGAAGGAAAAGAAAGAGATTTGTGATGGCTGAAGAAATCCAGAAAAAGTTCACAAAGGCAGGGGGTTTTGAGCTCCGTGCCTGCAGGCGACTGGGAGCACAGTGGCCTGGAGTCAGGAAGACCTTAATTCAAATCCAGCCTCAGACACTTAACTAGCTGTGTGACTGAGCAAATCACTTAACCTCTGCTTGCCTCAATTTCCTCAACTATAAAATAGGGCTAATAGTGACACCTATCCATCATCAGGGTTGTTATGAGGATCAAATGAGCTAATGGTTGTTAAAAGCACTTAACACAGTTCTGTAGGTACCATACAAATGTTTATTTCCTTTCCTTCCCCTTCCCCATTAAATGTCTACTAATAATGCACTGATATAAAATTGAGAGAAAAGTTTTATATCCTTAATTTCCTTGGGGCTATGTCTTCTTCTAACATCCGAATTCACCAGTATCTGCTACATTGGATAAAGAGCACAAGGGGATCACATTTTACAAAAGAGGGAAATATTCCACACCATCATGCTGAGACATCTTGATGAGGAATTTGAAAATCTTTTGCAAAAGTGGATGGAGGAATATGGTTTTCAAGCACTTACTAATCATTCCATGGTCCTCCAGCCTCCCCATGCACATGCTTCCTTTGGCTCCAAAGAACAGCCCTTGATGCCAATTACTGGGCCATACTCTGGGAGGGTAGGAGAATGTGGATCGCTTTCTATGTGCCAATCACTGTGCTAAAATGGGGATCTACAAAGAAAGGCAAAAAAATGGTTCCTACCCTTGAGGAGCTCATATTCTAATGGAGGAGACAGATAGTCCTGCTTCTAGCCCAGCTCTCACAGCTATTGTCTGGGAAAGTTGTCCTTTTGGAGAAGGGGCCAGCCATGCCACCCAGTTGGCCCATCAATTGCCAGCCAACTGTCACACATGGCAGGAAAGCCCACCTGGCTGAAGTGGAAAGGCACCCTGTGGGAGAGACAGGGAGCAACATGCACCAGGTAAATAAAACCACCACCTTGACCACCATGTTCACCCAGACACTTCTGGAGATAGCCCAGGACTCTGAACCTAAGAGCCTTGGGAAAAACAATGCTTCCAGTCCAATGCCCTAAGTCATTCTGGGAAATAACCCCCGCCTTCCTCCCCAAGGTGCCGCCCAGAGTCCAGCAACTGCTCCTGACTGTGCTACAGTCACAGCTCCTGAAGACCCAGAAAAGAAAGTTCTTGTCACCAAAGTCCCTGGCACTCTCAAATGGGGCAATATCAGAAACTTACAGGATTTTATCAGTGGAAATGCAATTAAAGAAGACGCATTATCTTCTGCACTGCCACTTCACCTGAAGGATCATGGGATCTCTCCGTCTAATTTGAAGGGGAAATTTTTCATATGTGTTGGCTCTCCCATTCGAGTGTAAGCTCCTTGAAGGCAGAGATTGTCTGACTTTTCTATTTGTATTCCTAGTCCTTAGAACAGTTCTTTGCATATATTAGGTAATTAATAAATGCTTTATTCATTTATTCCATATATATATATATATTGTAAATGGAAAGAAATCTCAAAGGGAAGGCATTAGCATTGGAGAAGGAGTGGAGAAAGAGGAGTGGACTGAGAAAAGGCCCCAAACGGCCTTAGACGGAAATGTTTTATAAAATTCATGCCAAACTACTCAATGTCACCGCCCCTTTGACCCCAAAATGGAAACAATAATTTTGAAAAAACCCAAGTACAGTCAGAACCGAGCATACAATCTGTATGTAGTACATTGTCCTTTAATAGAGGCCTTTAAAAATATATTGAAAACATATTCTACCAGACTTGTTTTTGTATTTTACTCATCATGTTAAGGCACAACAGATGGAGACCAAAGAACGTGTACTGTTTGAAAAGAATCCCCCATCTATTTTCTTCAATTTAATGGCTACATTTAAAAAGTTTAGGAGGAACTTCTGAAATTATAGTGTGTTTTGGCACATCCCACCACTATTTTATAGAACCTTATGAGAGTTAACGATATCATTTTCAACAAAGAGGATACACAACATACTGGTATGTCCTCTAAAGAGCATATACTCTAAAGAATGCAACAATAATTGAAGGTGTAGATTTATCAGCAGTAAAGTGTGAGAAGTGTGCATGTGGGGGTGGGGTGGGATAGGGGGCAGAAAGTTAATAAAAATTCAACTTATAACAGAATTTAGGTTAATTCAGAGGTGCCTAAGGTCTTGGACATGCCTTCAGCTTCCTAAATAGGTTTTACAAGGCAGAGAAGGGGTAAGGGTTTGATTCCCAGCTCTGACACTTGGGAGCTGTGCACTCATGGGCTTAATGGCACTTAATCTCTCTGAACCTAAAATTTCTCCTTGGTAAAATAAGAATAATAATGACCCTGCTTCCCAAGGTGACTGATACAATAATCATAACCTTTATATAGCATTACAAATCACATTGCAAACCTTAAAGTGCTATAAAATCATGGCCATCCTATCATCTTTTGTGATGGGATTCAGGTAGAAATAGCTCTTCTGCACTTAGTCTTTTATATTTAATATTCTGTGGACTATTCCCCATGCAGTTAAAAGGACTGCTTTGTGACTGAATAAATGTATTTAGATGTGAGTTTATCTTCTGCAGGCTCATGATAAGTACCCCCAACTTAACTCCAGTAGCAGAAAGGACAACAGGTATGTGCCTCAACTGGTCCTAATATGATTTTGATCTCAAGTAGGTATCTATAGGACAGCTAGGTGATATAGTGAATAGAGGACTGGGCCTGATTACAGAAAGACTCATCTTTTTTTTTTTTTGGACGGCAATTGGGGTTAAGTAACTTGCCCAAGGTCACACGGCTGGTGTAGCAGCAAGCACCCCAATATCCCCAGGGTGACTGCCAGCACAGGTTCTTAGATCTGCTTTTCAAAAGGAAAGCAACTCAAAATGGGTTAACAAGCTTACTTTAATCAAACAAACACACATTACCTAGTTCAGGGGAAAAAGGTCAGCACCCCAAACTTCAGAGTATACATACAGATCAAACAGACAGGCTTCCAAACTGTCCAACCATTATATCAATACCAAATCACAGTTACCAGAGAGGGAAGCATCAACATCTGGGTTTTCAAAGCCGGGGGGCTCTCAACAAGGCCTTCCCAGAGTCTCATCTGGTCAAATCACACAACACTTCTCAAAGTGAGCCCCAAAGCAAAGCCTCTCCTCAGGGCTTATATAACCTTCTCCTGGCTCAGAGAATGTAACAACCTTCTGGACCCACTGCCCAATCACAAAGTATCAAGGTGTGGGCTTTACTGAAAAACAAGCCTCCCACCACAGGCTCCAGGTGCACTTAAGCTAGGGGCAGGGAAGATCTTTAAATCTGCATTTCCATTACAGCTGGGTTTTTTTGTTTGTGTGTGCGTTAAGTGTCTGAGGTCGGATCCGAACTCAGGTCCTTCAGACTCCAGGGCCGTCGCTCTACTCACTGAGCCACCTAGCCTCCCCAAGACTCATCTTTTTTAGTTCAAATATGGCCTCAGACTCTTAGTAGTTGTGTGACTCTGAGCTAGTCACCTAACCCGGTTTGCCTCAGTTTCCTCATCTGTAAAACGAGATGGAGAGGAAAACGACAAACCACTCCAGTATCTTTGCTCAGAAAACTCCAAATGGGGTCATGAAAAGTCAGACATGACTGAACCATTACAAAAGTGTCTATATTTCTATGATGGTGATGATTCCCCAATTTTTTTTGGAGGGTAATTGGGGTTAAGTAACTTGCCCAAGGTCACATGGCTAGGTTTTTGTTTGTGTGTGCATTAAGCGTCTGAGGCTGGATCCGAACTCAGGTCCTTTGGACTCCAGGGCTGACGCTCTACTCACTGCGCCACCTAGCTGCCCCGATTCCCCAATTTTTATATTAAAATGCATGTAATAAAAATTCAAAACATGAAAAGATAATTTTTCCCTAATGATTCTAATGACTTTTTTTCAGGTTCTAAAAAATGATCTTCATGGAGAATTCTCATTTTACCTGAAGCCCCTATGTAATGAAGGAGAAAAGCAGATTTTAAAAATGATTTCAGATTGGCTCTATAAATTTTGTAACCCAACTCTCTCCAATCTGCCATATGGCAAACATAAGCTCTGTATTTTGATTTTTAGGTAATAAATGTGTCGTTTTTCATGGCTTAGGTATGGGCTACATTTCAGAGAGCTGTCTTATTTGCAGACAGTGCTGGGTAAAATGTGACATTTTCCATGACTTTTTCCCTAATTATACTTCCCATCAGCCAACCTAGCAGCAAAGGAAGATTGAAATTCCCAAAGTTGAATGCAGATTCATTCAGTCAGTAAGCTTTATTGAGCATCTACAATGTGTAGAGTCCTGATCCCCTCATCTCTGCCCTCAAGGATTTTGAAATTCATTTGGGAAAGTTGAAATAGCAGAGGGATGCTATTGCCAAGCAACATGTCAAAAAGCACAAATCAGTGCAGCATTAAATGCACTGAATTACTGTCGATAATCAGAGGGAGTGAGATGTCATATTAGCTCATTTATGGCAAGTGTCCTGGAAGAGGTGCGTTTAGGGACAGGTTTTCAAGTAGGAAAGGAACAAAGAGAGCTATTAATAGGAAGAGGAACCCAGAACTTTGTTCCAAAATGCCAGCCCACACTTCCAGTAGGCATAGGGGTAGCAGGTATGGGCATTCAGAGGAGAATAATAGCAGAAGATGTCTCTCCCCAAAGGCTCTCTCCAACACACCCACACAATTGTAAACATTCCTCTAAGTCCTGTATCAATACCTTCCCCTCCTAGGTCTACCAGAAATTCCTGGATCTTCATGAGTCAACTATGTCATGGAATTTCACCGACCCTTCTGTGTCTTGGGCACCTCCCATTCAAGTTATCTTATTTTTAATTTTTAAAAATTAATGGAATAAAACAAACATTTCCATAACATAGAATAATAAAAAGGTGATTGCACATGAAACTATAAATCAATTATCTACAGCTTGCTATTCCTTTTAAATATATAATAAAGTTATCATGTATATTTCTTTTTTTCTTCCCTCCCCCTTTAGCCCTAGAGATGGCTACCATTAGACACAAATAAGTACATGTATAGTATATGTATGTACATATGTACACACATGTATACATATACACATATACAAACATATGTATATATTCACATTAAATCTATGTGAAATTATCCTCTACATACTTCTATTTATCAGTTCTTTCTCTGGTTGCAGATAGTATCTTTCTGTATATGCCTTTTATAGCTAATTTGGACATTTATAATAATCAAAGTGACTTATTCATTCAGAGCATTCTTAAAACAATGTTGCTGCTGCCATATACAATGTTATTTTGATTCTGCCTATTTTGCTCTTCATTGTTTTGTGATCCCACTCAAGTTGAGGGCATAAGGTATGTATAGAAAGTCCCCATCCTAAAACCTCTTTTCCTGTGCACATGACAGGAAGGCGGGTTTGAGTGGGGGGATGCCATCCATCTCTCTACTCATCCTGACCCTTTACGGCCTGGGATATCTCCCTATAGCAGAAATGTGGCTCAGTTTGGATGGGGGATGTTGTGGAGGTAGGGACTTGACTGGAGGCTGAGGAGTAGCAGCATCCTGGTACCTAACTGCGAAGTAGTTTCACTGTGTCCCCATGCTGGCAGGGATGTTATGGGATCTGGCCCCACCCACCAAAAGGTACAATATGCTGCTGCCATATACCCTATATCCTCCTGTCTTGTAAGGATACAAGTCCCATCTAAAGTTGGGCATTCTGGAAGAAGAGACCAGGGGACTCAGGGCTGACTGAATACAGAGGGGAGCAATGAGAGCTTGTACCTCTCCTCCCCTGGACCACATAACCCTGTCATAGACGAGTCCTTTTTTGCTACTTTCTCTCCACACAAATTGTGAGGCAAGAACACATGATTATTACCTTCTCCCTTCCATATCTGGGATGTATGCATAGGCTGCCAATTTCAAGGCAGGGGGACCCAGGGCTTCTGCTCAGCCTGGGCTAGCACCCCTACTCTCAATCCCTTCACTCATTGGCCTTTTGCTGCTGCCTGCCTCAAGCTGGGTTTGATGACCAGCATGAAGAGGGATGAATGGATTCCTGGGGTCTTCCCTGGCAAACAAAATCAACCAGCTGGTATATGCTGCCATTTTTATTTATAGTCACCCTCTTCTTTATTGAGATGAAGAAAGTGTGTTTTATCACAAATTCTCTGAGGCCAAGATTGATATTGGTCATTACAAGCAATCAGACTTTGGCTGCCTTTCAGAGCTGTTTTAGTTTATGTGACTGATTGTGTATATTGTTATTCTGGTTCTGTTTATTTCACTCTGTATCTTTTTCCATGTTTCTTTACAAACTTCATATTACTTGTCTCTTATGGCACAATAACATTCCATTAAATTCCTCTCCACACAATTCATCCAGCGATTCTCCTATGTGATGAGTCCCTGCTTGGTTGCCAGTTTTTCTGAGCACAAACTCTACTCTCCCTGCAGAGTGGCAGGGTTTCAGCCGGCTATCATTTGGCCAGACCTCTCCACACAGGTGTTTATGAGAGCCCCAGAGAGCCCCAGCTGCTTGAGGGAAGCATGGGACTAGACTCCTCTCCTGTATCTTCCCTCTCTCTCCTCCTACCCTACCCCTGCCCTTTACTACTGCTCAGCTTCCTCTGACAGAAAGAGCTCAGCTTCAGGAAAGAGAAGAGAAAGCTTATGATGCAGTGAAAATGGTGTCAAAGTTGGAGTTAGAGGATCTGGGTTCAGATTTGAACTCTGACACTATTTATGTGAAGTTGGGTAAATCACTTCAGTTCTTAGGACCCCTTTCTTATAAAAATGAGGTGGTTGGATAAGATGACCTCAGAGATCCCTTCCAACTGCAAATATATGATCCTCAGGCCTGTCTGGAAAGAGATAAACATGTCCTTGTAAATAGGTAACGAATAATGCTAGTTGGTAAATGATGTATCCATTGACAGGCAGAAATAATAAAAGCTGTCAGAGGTGAGGGGGTGAAAACACTTCTGTCTGTGGGTGATGATGAGGAGGATGATGATAGCTAACATTTAGCACTAAAGGTTTCCAAAGGGTTTTACTTATTTTTCTCATTTGGTCCCTACGACAACCCTCTAAGGTAGGTGCTGTCATAAGACCCATTTTTGAAAGAAGGAAAGTGGGGCTCACAAAGGCTAAGTGACTTGCCCAGAGGTAAGCAGATAGTGTCTACTCCAACTCCAGTTTCCTCTCCACTGGAATTTGCTAACTCCCTAGAAACAGATGTCTTCTTAGTGGAGAAGGGGATTGGGATGGGGTGGGGTGGGGTGGGAAGAAGGATGTGAATAAAGACTAGGAGGTGGAAAGGTGTGAGGCAAGCCACAGGGACAGTGAATAGACCAGGAAAGGAGATTTAGGGAGGGACAGGGAAATCCTGTCTAAGGATTTGCCACCTGGAAGTGGGATTAAGGTTGTTAGGCTTAGCCCTACAGGGCAGAACTAGGAGCAGTGATGGAAAGTTACAAAGAAGCCAATCTATTTTTGATGAAAGGGAATTTTTCCTAGCAATTAAAGTTATGCAAGAGTGAATCAAACCTTAGGAGACAGGGGGCTCCTTATCACTTTAGGTCCTTAAGGAAAGGCTGTACAACCATTTGTTGGGTACATCATAGTCAATCAGGCAGTCAACTAATATTTATTACAAGCCAGGCAATGTGCACTGGAAATACAAGAAAAGGCAAAAGTCAATCTCTGCTCTTGAAGAGCTTCTCAATGGAGAAAATTACAGAGAAGATTCTTAGTAGGTATTGGATCAAATGATTTTGAGTTCTCTTCCAACTCTTATTGTGGCAAAGGGAGGCTGAGTGATATGTGAGGAAAGAGGATTGAATCTGGAATTAGAAAACCTAAGTCTGAATACTGGTTCTGCAGCTTACCACCTGGTTAACCTTGGAAAGGTTGCTTCAACCTCTCTTGACCTTGGTTCCCTCATCTACAAAATGAAAGGGCTGGATTAAATGGCCTCTAATGTCTCTTTTGGCTTTAAATCTATGATCTTAGGATTCTGTGGTGGTTCATGTAAAGAAATGCTCTAAGAAAGGTAGCTTAGGGTCAGATTATCATCTTGGAGAAGGACTGACAGCAAAGGGACTGAAGACAGAGAAACAAACTTGGAGGAGATCACCAGAATTCAAGGGTGAGATGGTTAAAGGCCTGGACTGGTGGTTTCAGAAATTAAAAAAAAAAAAATCTGAGAGGCATTATGAGAGAGAAAGGGAAAAAAAGAATTGGCAGGATTCAGAGATGGATTGGTTATGAGGGATAAAGGACAACAAGAAATTGGAAATGACTCTGAGCCTGGGAGCTTGGGGATTGGAAGGATGATGGTAGTGTTGACAGTAATGGGAAATTTGGACAGAGGCGCTTGTTTTTACAGGGCAGACAATGAGTTCAGGCTGTGTCAGTATGACAGAAACAAATAGACCATAGCTGGAAAGAAATGAGAAATTCAGGTCACTCTGATCCTTCTGTTTGATGGATGTGCCACAGCTGAATCAATCACAGTAGATTCATTAAGATGTCCAAAGTAACTGAGGTCTGTCAGGTTAGGATCTGGTAAGTTTGCCACCTACAAACAATGACATATGACATGGAATAGTTTCAGTGGAGGGCGTATGTAAATCTGCCTGATGTTGACTTAAGCTTAAAGACTTAAGTTGAGGACAATGAGAAAATAGAACAAAGCTAATAAGTTTGGTGGGTTTGGTTTTCCAAGTCATCTTCATACAATGTGACCATTGCTTCTCTGTCTTCACTGTGCTCACCTGTAATAGAGACTGGCCATAGGGAATCAGCATGACTGAATTTTTCTGTGCATTTTGATTCATCCCCAGACCAGTATTAAGAAGCATGAGACTACATCCATATATAAAAATTAAGTGGATAATTGAAATGAGTTAAATAACTGTCTCGCCAATACAATATTTATAGCACTCATGGTCACAATGAAGACCATGAATATAAGTATCACATGACATTCAACTGCAAAATATACCAAACTCTCCAGGTAGAGGATAGAACTGAAGCATTTATTTAGACACCAGAAAACCAAATCCCCAAACCAGTAAGCTGATTCTATCATAGTACCAAAAATATTAAGAAGCCATAATAATACTGAGAGCCACAGTATCCTTCAGCCTTCCCACAAACTAATACAAGATCAATATCTACTCACAAACCTTTCTATCTCCTTGTCTGAGTGTCCTTTCTCTCCTACTGTCTGGCTAGCTCTGACTACCAGCTTTCCCTGGACTCTGCTGACTTTGCTGACTCTTCAGCAAATTCCCTCCATCACAGGCTCCATGTGATTACATTCTGCCTATTATGGGACAGAGTTTACTTTCAAAGCAGGGGAGGTCCTCAAACTCCCCCTTAGATCTATTAAGAGGCAGGAAAGATCTTCAAATTCCCATTCCCATTACAATAACTCAGAGAACACAGGACCATAAATTTAGGGTTGGATGGGACTTTGGAGGTCACTTAGTTCAAATTCCCCTTATTTTGCAGATGAGGAAACTGAGGCCCAGGGAAGTTAGTCCAGGTCCTCATTACTTTTCTCCTGTACTATTGCAACAGATTCCTAATTGTTCTTCCCACCTCCAGTCTTACCCCTCTCTAATTTATCACACAGCAGCCAAAAGCACATCACTGCCTTGTTCAAGAACTCTAGTGATTCCCTATTGCCTCTGAAGACAAATATAAATTTTCTGTTTTATATTAAAGCCCTTCACAATCTGGCTCTGCCTAGAACACATCACTCCCCTTTAGGTACTTTCTGTTTTAACCAAGCTGGCTATCTGCTATTATCCATAAAGCCTATTCCGTTTTCCATCTCCAATCTCTGCATCTTTGAATGTGTTATTATCTATGACTGAAAAGCACACTTCCCTCAGCTCTGCCTTTACAAGGCTCAGTTCAAAACCACCTACTATAGGAGACCTTAACTGGTCTCCTCAGCTGCTAGTTTCCTCTCCCTCCTCTCGCTAAATGATTTTGCATATATTTTATATTTATCAGTGTATAAAGCAGATGATTGAGACTTTGCAGAACAAGGTGATTAATTGAGACAAATTAACTACACTTTTAGGGGTTTCAAATAATCAGGAGTTAGGGAGTATCGGCTGAGAAGAGCTTTGTGGAGGAAAGTCTAGCCATGATGCTTAGCAGCAGCCTATCCAGAGAGAGAGAGATACTCCACTAGCAATTAGAGAACTTTGTTGCCTCTAGAGGGCTTCAGACACAACTGAAAGATGGGAGATTTATAACCAAAGCAGACAGATACAAAAACTGTCTTTGAGGAAGAGAACTCCTGGCAGCAGAGAAGAGAGCCAATTATAAAACAAAGAATCCCTCTGCTCTGCTCTCCTCTGCTCCCCTTTCCTCCTGCTAGACCTAGCAATTGCTAGGAACTAAGCTGTGGAGAGAAACAGACCTCAGAAACATAGCTGAACAACCCACCTAGCAGAAATGCGCCCTTGATGGGAGCTGTATAAGGGTTCTACGAAGAGGAAGAAAGGACTTCTAGGTCCTCCAGTACCAGGAGTTGTGACTTTGTGTGTGTGTTTGTGACTTTGTGACTTTGTGTGTCTCATTTCCATTGTACTCTGAGCTTACTTACTCTTTCTGTGAATACTGCATGCCCTTGTGGGAGAGTGCACTCTGGGTTTACAGGAGGAATGTTTTGTAGGTAGTGTTTTTCCCCCTTATACTATCTTAGTAAATGCCTTTGCTGAATGAATTTACTTGGTTGATTATTAGTGAGAAGCACATTGGTAAGGGATGATGAGCTAGAGTGTCAGCCCCATATGGTTACTCCTACACTCCTTGACATCAGTGCCCCTCTGGGCACTCACCTGCAAGTATGAGTACAAGTTGGAGAACTGCCCAATTGTAGTAGTTGTAGGTTAACTCCTTAACATTTCCCTTTATCTCTTTCAACACAATGGATGCTTCCTGAGGGCAGGCACTAGTTCATTTTTGTCTCAGTATCCCCAACACTAGAAAAGTACCTGGTCTATAGTCAGCTTAATAAAAGCATATTAACTGATGAGATGTCTTGCCCAAGTTTGCACTTGGAACTTGGAGCCAATAAATAATAATGATATTATGTTATTTTATTACAATATCAATAAATAATGAAACCAATACTCAAATCTTACTACTCAATACCAAAATTCAGCATTTTCCCCCTACTACATTTCATCACAACACCTGCTCTCTACCTGTTAATGTTACCTGCAAATAATTAGGCCATGATTTTGCCTTTGGTTTCTGTTATAACCCAATCGCTCTCTGACTATTCTCCAGTATTCTCAATTATGTGAAGATATGGATATTAAGGAACTAATTTGATAACTCAAGTTAGTTTAGGTTACTCGGGGCCTCAAGTGGGTTGGCATTTTGGGTTTTTTTGCAACTAGCAAGATGTGTTTTGGCTACTGGGATCCAAGAACCCTTCAAACAGTCACCTTGCTTACTGAGTTGCATATAGATAAGAACCTGTAGGAGCATAAAGATTCCCCACCCCTAAACCAGAAACCCAGGGATTGATAGAAAACCACTTCAATTATCTCTTTTTCAACTAGAGAGTCTCCAAAGATCTCCTCAGCAGTCCCCCAAACCATCCCTGTCTGTGTCAAATGTCAACTAATATGAAAAAATTAGATCTTCAACTGGATAGGATTTTAAACAAATTAGAGTGATTTCCTGGCTGAGCAAATTGCCACACTATTTCAGCAAATAACTATAATTTTTTTCAGTAAAAAAAAATCTTTGTAATTTAGGGTACAATGAGGACAGCGTGATTTAGTGGGCCAACTTGTAATATTAAAAGATTAGGAAAATACTACAGCTCATAGCAATCTATTCCCTGTGTCTTACATTTTAACTCCTCTGTGGGGAGCTTTACCCTCCTGACCA
Source organism: Gymnobelideus leadbeateri (assembly GCA_011680675.1). Lineage (NCBI taxonomy): Eukaryota > Metazoa > Chordata > Mammalia > Diprotodontia > Petauridae > Gymnobelideus > Gymnobelideus leadbeateri. The sequence continues at coordinate 117,437 of WOXC01010965.1, read as the reverse complement.
TCTCAAGAAGAAATGATCAGACTTCATAATGTGTTCTCAAAACAACTGTCTTAATTTTGTTTCAAAAACAACAGAGCAAATGCCTGCTATTTGTGCTTGCTCTCTCAAATTTCAGACATGAGAACTGTGAATATGAGCTTAAAACTTTTGAGAGTATATTTAATGACTTTTTCAGTAATGAAGGAGGTTTTACACAGTTCATTTACAAATTGATCTCCCCCAAATAAATAAGGAAAGCATGCCCTTGCCCCAAATGTTTTGTCTTGTTAATTTATATTCATTCTCCCTGGATTTATACTGGAAAGCCATTATCAGTTCTTATTTAGGAGTTGACTTTTTAGTGCATAATTTATTATAAGAATTTATAATTTCCATTTGTTCTGGAAGGGATGAAGTCAGATTTGGCTGGTGGAGCTGTCCCAAAATAAAGGCTTTTTGCAATCCAATTGAAAATAAATGCATGGGTAAACCTGTTAGTTCATTTCCTGTAGTTTCTCTGACTGACTGGATATGAAAATTCCCATTTCTGGAATTATTTTTCTTGTATTCTCTCCCTTTTCTGCCTCATTATTGTTATTGCTATAAAATGGACAAATTGAAAACCAATTAGAACAGGACGATGAGCTACCTTTCTTACTTCTGTGAAAAAGAAATCCTTAGGAAACAGGACCAGCAATTCTGGCCACAAAATAAATTGGGGGGAGGGGAGGGAAGAAGTAGTATGAATAGGAAATAGTTAAATAAACCCTTTAGTGTGAATTAATTTTTTTCAATTAACACATTTATTTTCTCTTCCTTCTATCTCCTCCCCACTGAAGAAAAAAGGAAAACAAACCTCTCAGAATAAATAAACATAGTCCAGCAAAACAAATCCCCACATTTGGTCATGCCAAAAATGTGTGTCTTATTCTGCTTTTTTTTTTTTTTTTTGCTTTTTGGAGGGGGGATGGTAGGGCAATTGGGGTTAAGCAACGTACCCAAAGTCATATGGCTAGTTTTTTTTGTGTTAAGTGTCTGAGGCTGGATTTGAACTCAGGTCCTCCAGACTCCAGGGCTGGTGCTCTATACACTATACCACCTAGCTGCTCCTTCTTCTGCATATTTTCTATTTTTTCTATAATTTCTGCATATTTTCTTCTGCATATCTATTACCTTTCTTCCAGAAATATTCACCATCAGTTCTCTAGAACTGTGGGTGGTCATAGGGTTTATGAGAGTTGTTACATCTTTCTAGGTTATTAATTTTTATAGTGTTGTTGCTAATGTATAAATCATTCTTTTAGTTCTGCTCATCTTATTCTGCCTCAGTTCACACAAGTCTTCCTAGGTTTCTCTGTAATGGCACATTTCAACATTTTCTTTTGGCACATATTCAGTTGGGGAGATGCTTTGGGTACATAGATCTCAGACCTCGGGGAACACAAGGCTCTCTGGCAGACTGAGACTCTTGGAGGTGGCTGCCAGTGGATTAGAGGGGTTTCAGCGTGATGGGGAGAGACTAATCCTGGGAGGAGCTCACTTGAGGTGTGGCATCTATGAGATAGAAAACTCCTTATCTAGCAGATTCTTATTTTAACTAGTTTTTCTAGGCACCAAACATATGTAAATACACACACACACACACACACACACACACACACACACACACACGAATATATAGATAGAAGTAATGTTTTGTAGCCTCTAAACTTTAGTGGCCCTAGACAAAACCTTGGTCATCTCACCTTAGTTATAACTTGGACTGGAAAGACTCTGAAATTTAAAATCTTTTCCCTTCCCTCTCCTCCCCTCCAAAGTTTGAAATATATTGCAACTTTGAAACATTTTAGTTATCCATCAGCTTGAAGTCTTTTCTCTTTTATTCTCTTGAATATTATTACTACTATTTCTAATGACCAGTGTTTCCAAATCTAGAATTGGAGGCCAGGACGGAGACTCTTTCCTTAGCTTTGCTTGATGATAGTAGACATTGGCTCCTCACCCCTTGCCAATGCATTGAGAGCTTTCTCCCCTATGGGGATCTAGAAAGTGACTCGCTGGGTTTTGTAGGGATGGACATAGAAGACTGTGTTGATTCTAATAAGGCTAATGATATCTAGGAGACTAGCAAGTGCTGTTTCCATTGCCCCACACTGATAAAAGTGGTACCTCTGAGTCAGGAAGTGGGGTACCCTGGAAAAAACACCAATGCTGAAATAAAGAACCTAATGCTTGTTTGACATTGGTCAAGTCTACTTAATCTCCTTCTGCCTCAGTTTCTTCTGTAAAACTAGGGACTTAAACAAGATTGCCTTTCCAGTTCTAACTCTGGGATAGAATGATCATCTGTTACTTCACGGTAAAATATTGCATGATTCTGCCACTAGATGTCAGTAAAGCCACACGGTTCTTCTGATGCTCACACATTGGTTTGGGCCAGCCCTGCTTCTCTGGGGGTTGGATGCTTCCCAAAGAATACTTTTGGTTTTTGCTTATTTTGCATTTTACACTAACTGGCTGCATCCATTTGAGGAGGGCACCCCTCCCCCTCTCCAGTCCTCTTTTTCATGGTCAGTCAGCATCTTCCCTTCTCTCGTTTTCGGTGACATCTTTCCCTGTTTATTTAACAAAAAGTCTGTGATGCCAGTAAAATTGAAAACCAGATTATAATAAGAGAAGCCTTCAGGACGCATCTTAGGAAGATGCTTGAGTGCTTTGATACTTTTCGAATCAAATGATCACCTTAACACACCATCACTAATATTTGTGTTAATATTTGAGTTAATAATAGCTCATACCGACATTCCAAACGCTTTCTTGCAACAATTCTGGGGGGTATTCACATAAGTTTTTTCAACCCCATTTTACACCTGAGGAAACAGGTTTGGGGGGTATTAAGGAACTTGTCTATGGTTAACCCCATGATTAATAAGTGACAAAATTGGGTTTTGAACCAGGTCACTCACTCGTTATTCTCAGACCAGAGTTTCCTTCCATCCCAAACCCTCCTGTCACCGACAACTTTCTGTGTGTCTATCATCGCCTGGGATTCAGAAAGAAACAATAATAACAACATAAAGGGGACAGAAATGAATGCCTACGAGGCAAAACCCTTTCTTCTGAAGTGCTGACTGTGTCTCTACAAAGCTGGTGGGGTTAGGGGTGGGGAACTCTTGGAAGGCTGACTCTTAGCCCTGGAAAAGGCTCAAAAGTTCAAGCTGCAGCCCATGGATGTTTGGCCTCATGCATGGCCCTCCAGAGGTTTGCTTTAGAAAACTAATGAGCAGAGAGTTGTAGATCACAGCAGTTTTGCAGCAATTCCATTTTTAATTGCTTGTTAGGCAACAGACCACAATCTACTAATTTAATTTAGTCTATGGCTTTTAACTTCAACGTTTTTCACTCACATGGAAAAAATTATTGGATGTAGCATATTTACAATTTTCAAAAAATAGTTCTTAACATTGAAGAAAGCCCAGGGTAGCTAGGATGTGGACTTTCAAAAGTATACACCTCTGTTATGTATTTAGATCTCAGAACCATGAGTCTCCCAAAGGCAATTTGAAAAGGAAGTTGAATGGAGGGATGAGTGGAACATGTTAAAAACCATGTCTAAACACAGCTATCTCATGCTTAAGGGAAAAGAACAAACAGCAGTTCTGTTGTTCAGTTGTGTTCAACTCTTCATAACCCCATCTGGGTTTTCTTGGCAAAGATACTGGAATGGTTTGGTCTGCCATTTCCTTCTCCAGCTCATTTTACCCATGAGGAAACTGAGGCAAACCAGGTTAAATGACTTGCTCAGGGTCTGAGGTCAGATTGGAACTCGGGAAGATCCGTCTTCCTGACTCCAGCTCTGGCTGTCTGTCCACTGTGCCACCTAGTTGTCCTGAAGGTATTGCATTCAAAACAAAATTCTTGTGTGCTCACTGTTTTCTTCTTGAGCTCTACAATCCCAGATACAAAGGCAACGTGGCTTTGTGGAACAGAGGAAGCAGCTAGCATAGCAGCTCCACAAAAGGACATTGTGTCAGGGAAGCAAGTAGTTTGAGACAAATGTGTTTTCATGTCAGCGACTTCAATCATTCTTCTCTGTAGGGTGCTCAGATAGTACTGAGAAAAGAGTGGCTTTTTAAAGCTTCAGATCATCATTAGAAATCTGGCCCTCCTCCCATCTCTCCTATTGGATGTACAATACGAATGTGTATGTGTAGGTGTGTGTGTATGTATATACACATATGTGTTTGTGCATGTGTGTATATAAGAACTATGTATTTGTGCACATGTATATTACTGTGTATATGTACAATGCATATGTATATATACATATAATAATTTATCAACTCATAGGATCATAAATCTAGAGCTAGGAGAGAACTCCAGGCCCATCATTTTATAGTTGAAGACCCTAAGACTCAGAGGTGACTTGCCAGGAGAAGATAGGTAGACAGACAGATTAGATAGATAGATAGATAGATAGATAGATAGATAGATAGATAGATAGATGGATGGATAGATGGATGGATAGATGGATGGATAGATGATATCTGTATGATAGATGATAGATGGATGGATAAGTGGATGAATAGATGTGTAGATTGATGGATAGAAGGACAGATGAACAGGCAGATAAAGAGATGAATGGATAGAAAGATATAAGCAGATATATTTAGATATAAATATGTGAATGCATGTGCATTTTCATACATATATATTCAACTACAAGAAAATATACATATATACATACATATGTATATCTATCTATATATTTGTACTTATATATCTACAACTACATCTCTATCCACGTCTTTCTCTACCTCTACCTCTATCTTTGTCTCTCTGTTTCCTCCTGGCCCTGGCATTTACCATTTGAATGCCATTGGGCAAGTCCTTTCATGTTTCTGAGTTTCAGTTCCCTCATCTACAAAGGAGAGATAATTATTCTAAGAAATAATTGCACTACCTCCCTCACAGAACTAAAGCCAAGAAGGTAACTTGTAAGACCCAGAGCACTAAATAAATTTAAGTTATTATGATGATTTTGACACCAATCATGGTAACCTACAGTTTCAAAGGAAAAATAATCATGGGTAAGCCAAAGGGCAATATAAAGACCTAATGGATGTTCAAGGGGGCTACAACCTCTTACTGAAGATGATTTGTGGGAAACCAATGACCATCCAGCTCTGGAGACAAAGTGTCATCTGGAGATATCACACTGGAACCCTGCTATTGATACAAGATCTGGTTTTTTGCTGGACCCTTCCAGTTACCCTTTTTGGTGCAGGATTCCTTAAATAGTTATACCGTCCCCTGCTAAAAAAAAATGTTAAATTTCCTCTAATTTTTGTAAAATACTGGCACATGCTCAATATCCTTAAGTTTGCCTCTAGGGAAATGTTTGCCTTGTTAAATGATGTTTTGGGCCGCAGAACGGATGATAGAAAAAAAATATTTTCAAGAAGCCAGCATCTTTCATTTGTGAGGTACTTCTTATCCAGCAAAATTCTGGTTTATGGCACGATAAACTGTGTCCTGCTCTCTGGAACATAGCCGCATCGGCTAATACGTTCTTCAGAAGCCAGCAATCCAGGCTACAATAGGTACTGAGGACCATGTGAATTGGTCTTTCCTGGAAGAGAGGTCATGAAATTGGACCTACACATTATGCACTCAGAGAAGAATGCAGTTCCAGGGGAAAACTAAGCAGACCATGCACCTTCTTTGCTCATGCTTGGCCTGACTTCAACTACAATGTTAAGCTTTCCTCTGAACCGCACCCTGAGTACGCCCACTTAGATTATAAACATTCAGAAAATTGCATGCTTTTTACAATTTAATTGGTGGTATTTTTCAGATTTGAAAATAAATGGATCTAAGTATCTTGTTTATCCCAGTTGGCAGGCACATCAGAGGAGCATTGATGATCACTAGACTGACCACAGCCTTGTTCAAGCCAGGTAAAGAAATGTTTGTTTACTTCTATCTTCAGAGTCAAGAGGCAGTGTGGTGCAGTAGAGAGAAAGCTGGGCCTAAAATCAGGGAGGCCTGGGTTCAAATCTAATCTCTAATTTGCTAGATGTATGATGCTGGGTAAATCAGCCCCTCTGTGTATCTCACAACTGCCCAGGACTTATGCATTACTGTTAGCCATAGATGGGTCAGGGAAAGCTAGATGGTGCTGTGCATAGAGTATTAACCCTGGAGTCTGAGACACTCCTCTTTCTGAGTTCAAATCTGACCTCAGACATTTAATAGCTGTATGACCCTGGGCAAGTCATTTAACCCTGTTTTCTTTAGATTCCTCATCTGTAAAATGAAATGGAGAAGGAAAGGGCAAACTACTCCAGTGTCTTTGCCAAGAAAACCCCAAAATGAGGTCACAACATGAAGAGTCAGATATGACTGAAATGACTGGACAATGAAACCACCACTAGGGTTATAGATCATACAAACATGACTTAGAATTTCCTTTCCCTTCCTTTTTTTCATTGTAACAACATGGTTTCTATGATTTTAACTGCCTTTTCTGCCTATTCTATTCTATAGAAACCTCATCCATTTTTCCAGTGACTTGCAGGCATCACTCACATCCTACTTAGTTAAAATTTTCCATATAACTTTAGCCAGAAATGGCTGTGGATTTTCACAGATCCAAACTGCTTCATAGACATTGGCTACAAAGCAGTTCATAGACAAGCATCTTAGATCTGAGAAGGACCATAGCAGTTCTTGTTTATAGTATTTACTTGTCATTTACTATAATTATTTGTATAATGCCTTGATTTTAACCTTTCCTATTCCTGTGGCTGACTGGAAGAGGCCGAAGGAATGTGATGTCCTTTTCAGCCACTGGAAACTTGAAAAAACTTGAAAAAATGGAGAGACTCAGGAGGCAATAGGGTGAGTGAGCAGAGATAGTTGCTCCCCACAGCTGACATGCTCTTGCCAATACCCCTGCTGCCTGGGGATGATCTAACCACAGTAAGAAGAACTTGGAGGCTCCTGCCAGGGACAGGACAGTGAAGGGGAAAGCACCAGCCATCAGGAACTTCACTGTGTATCACAATCTTGAAGCATAGTCCTGAGCACAGAGCACCTGAGTCTTCATCTAAAAACTGGTCCTTTTGGAAAGCATGAATTGAATGTGGATGGAACTAATGGAATTTTGTTATTCCTTCTGTCTTCTTGTATCTATTCAAAGGGGAATAGCTATGAGAAACTAAATTTAACTGGTTTTTTGTTTTGTTTTTGCTAGGGCTCTGGGGTTTAAAGCAGCCTATATGCTGCCTGAGAAAAGCAACAAGCATACAGATGTGTGTCAAATGTTTTATTTTATATTACTTTCTTATTTTACTATTTCTATATTAAAAATAAGGCATGCATACAGCTAAGTATGTTCATTTCAGTGGGGAGCAGCTTCCTTTATGCCAATACCATGTAATGGAGATGATTTTGATTGGGAAAATTCATCGTAACCATACCCCCTGAACCAGAGGTTCTAAACATTTTATGTGTCATGGATCCCTGGTGAAGTCTTGTAGCAGCAAGCACCCCAGCATACCCAGGGTGGCTGCCAACACAGGTTCTTAGATCTGCTTTTCTAAAGGAAAGCAACACAAAATGGGTTAACAATCTTGCTTTAATCAATAAAACATATCATTTACATAGTTCAGGGGGAAAAGTAAGCACCCTGAACTTCAGAGTATACAGATAGGTTACAAGTAGAAGTTACAAGAAGACAGAGAAACATTTCAGCAGAAAGGCTTCCAACTGTCTGACCATTACATCCATACCTAGTCACAGTTTCCAAAGAAGGAAGCACCAATATCTGGGTTTTCAAAGCCGGGGGGCTCTCAACAGCTGCCCAGAGTGTTGTCTGGTCAAATCACACAACTCTTATAAAAGTGAGCCCCAAAACAAAATCTCACATCAGGGTATATATGGCATTCTTCTGGCTCAGAGAATGTCACAATCCTCTTGACCCACTGCCCAATCACAAAGTATCAAGGTGTGGGCATTCCTGAAAACCAAGCCTCCCACCACAGGCTCCAGGTAACCACATTCAGCCTATTAGGGGGCAGAGTATATTTTCAAATCAAGGAAGGTTCTCAAGAGTCACTTAAGCCTATCAAAGGGCCTAGGGTCAGGGAAGATCTTAAATTCCCATTCCCATAACCATGGACCCATTCTTAAAATAATGTTTTTAAATGCATAAAATAAAATACATGGAATGACAAAGGAAACCAATTATATTGAAATACAATTATTAAAATATTTTTAAAGGCAAGTTCACTGACCCTGGGTTAAGGCTCCCTGCCCTAGAATGATGAGTCAGCGTAGGCACCTGGAGAGAGGCAGGGTTGGGGAAGTTTATTTATTCTCTGATTACTTTCCATTTCTCCAACATTTCTACTCAGAGGGTTGGAGAATACAAGAACATCCTTGACAAGCATGGGGTTCCCAGCACCTCCATTTTCTGAAATGAAAGAAGTAGCTTCAATTTCTTTTTCAACTTAGAGATTTTTACTTCTGTAGTAGAAAGTGGGTCACAAGACAACAGACAAGTTAAGAACAATTGGAAAGAGTTTCTCGGGGTTTGTTTCTCCTTCCCTCAAAGTCCAGATGCTGCTTTTGGAGTCCCCAAACATCCTAACTTACTAAGCTATAGCTCAAAGAAATTCTGTCCAAATTCCAAAGCTAGGCTGAAAAAAGCTTAAGTAAAATTCAACATTCAATTATTTTTCGAAAGCACCATGATTTATGACCTCTTTAAGATGTTGGCTCTAGCCTAGCAGTTTTTCTCTAGAAGATAATCACAGATTTTTAAAAATCTCCTATGTGCTTGCTGACATAGACAAAAAGATGAGTATTTCTATGACTATTTGGCAAATCGGAGAGACTGGATAGAGTCCTTTCTTTCTCCAGCTGAATTGAGAGAACCTAGCCAGGATTCTTGTATTCTCCAGAAACCAAAAAAACTACATAGGAAAACCTGAGATGAGGTTTCCAATACAAAAGATTACCCCCACCAAACAATTCTATCTTCTGAACCAACAGGAAACTACCATGTTCTACATGAGGACAAAATTTGGAACACATTTACCATGCTTGAAGGTGAACTTCACTCCATTTTCCTATTCATATGGATGCCATTTAAAAATGAAGGCATTTAGTTGTCCCCCCATTAGGAAATATCTAAAATTATTTTGGGGTCTGAATGAATGATATATTATTGGAAGCCCCTATTAGTAACCTTGGGAGCAAGATGAAGGAGATTGGACATACGTAAAAACCAGTGTGTGACAGCAGCTTATATCTTTAAACCAGATTCATAAACACTTATTGACAACAGTTCACTTTAAAAAGAGCTCTTTCATTTACACTGATGCATTTTTTTTTATGACAGCCAGGGGAATTCTCAGCCTATCCCTATCACCTTCTCCATCTACATTAGCTTAGAATGAGGTAATGACCTCTGGAGTTTATTTTTTAAAAAGTCTATCAAGACCAAAAAAAAACCAAAAAAACAAACCCCAAACAAACTCCCCAAACCAATATAGATGACACCTATTGAGGGTTGTGTCATGCCATCATTTTCTCCTTTCTACTGTACCTTCCAAACTCTAGCCTTATAAAACCTTTCTCAGGAAACAAGGACTCTGCCATTTTTTCTCTAAAAGAAATCCAGTTACCAACTCTAGGTTTTTGTTCTTTCTCAGCCAGAAACTTGGGGAGAATGTCCCTCACTCAGGTTCAAAAGTTGCCAAACACTCCAATTATCTTTTGAGTCCCTAAAAACACTACTGAAGCAACTGGGTAGGATTATTCAAATCACCTTAGGCACTGGGAGTAAATTCTTTCATCTGGACCCTCTAAGGGAGGCAGGTATGAAAGAGACAAGATAACCGGGCATTCTTCCCAGACTGGCACCAGGTAGCCTCCAGATATTCAATAAAAGGCATTTATTAGGCACTTACAACAAGCCAAGTACTATGTTAAACACAGAAAATACCAGTACAAGAACAAGATAGTCCTTGCTCACATTCTAATAGGGAAGACGCCCTATATAGGGACATGGAAGACAGAGAAGGGAATTATGGTCTAGGAAGTAACAAAAATGATGAGTAGAATTACAGGGCAGTGATTAAAGTGCCCTTTCCAGAGGCAACAGTAGTTCTGGTTTAATTAAAGTACTCAGAGTAGGAGATGGAAAGTAGGGACAGTAGGGCAGGGTAGGACAGAAAATGGGCAATTAAAGAGGAAGCCGAATGGTCCAAGAGAATGCCAGAGTATCTTAGTTCTCCTCAGGCATGCTCTCAAGAGGTCCATTTTATAGGGTGGAAAGAATTCTATAAGCCAATATGGTGCCATTAACAATGGTAATCTGCACTAAAAAACAGAAATCACTGGGAAAGACATGGCCAAAGGCAAATGACAATGGTGCCTGGAGATGTTGTTGCACCAGTCCAATGCTTGGCAGACTAGATTCAGTCCTCTAATTGGCAGTAATGTCTATTAAAGTAGAACGTTCCTTTCCCACAAAAAAGTACAAACTTTTATAGGACTCAGCTATATATGCTATCAAACGTTACAAAGTAAAACAAGCTAAATCTTTGTACAATTCAAAGCATATGAAAAGCCATAAGGGAAAATGGTCACAGAACCAAAAACTTACACTATTGCCAACACTTTCTTAGATCAGTGGCATATATGCCTTTGAGTTCGCCAAATTTCTGTGTAACTTTTCCTTTGCTGAGAAAAGAGGTGATAATAGTAGAGTGAAATGAGACCCAGTTTTCAACATCAAAAGAGCTTGAAATGGCTTTGTTATTTAATGGCTGGCTTTTGATAAGTTATGTTACTTCTCTGTGTCTGTTTTCTCCTCTATAAAATGGGAGTAATAGTACTTTCCCATAAAACCTAGGGACTTTGAGGCACACGACTAGTAGTATTGCTGGATCAAAGGATTCAGTTTAGTAACTTTTGGGATTTTAGTTATAAATTGTTTTCCAGAATGATTAGACCCATTCACAGTTTCACCAACCATGTATTAGTGTGCTTGTTTTCTTGTAGCCCTCCCAACATTTGTCATTCTTCTCTTTTGTCTCTTTGCCAATATAATTCATTTGAGGCAAAACACCAATGTTGCTTTGTCATCTCTCTAATTATTAGTGACTTGGAGAATTTTTTCATATAGTTATCGATAACTTGTGTTTCTTCCTTTGAAAACTACCTGCCTGTTCAAATCCTTTGATAACATTTGATTGGGGAATGGTTCTTATTCTCATAAATTCAAATTAGTTCCTTATATGTTTTGGAAATTAGACCTTTATTAGAGAAGCTTACTGCAAAGATTCCCCTATTATCTTTTTAAATTAACTACATTTGTTTTGTTTGTACAAAAACTTTAAAGATTTATATAATAAAAATTGTCCACTTATCTTCTATGATCCTCTCTATCCCTGGTTTGATTATGACGTCTTCAGAAAGATAATTCTTCCTCACTCCTCTAATTTGCTTATGAAGTCACGTTTTATGTCTAAGTCATTTAACCATTTAGAATTTATGTTGGTATGTGGTATGAGATTCTGGTCTGTATCTAATTTCTGCCAGACTGTTTTTCAGTTTTTCTATCAGTTTTTGTCAATCTAGTTTGCTTTTGATTTATTAATTCAATGTCTAGGTCTTCTATGATTAGTTGGGGGAAAAGGAGGACTCCCACTTACTTTGTAACTTTTTTGGGATTCAGCTTTCTCATCTGTAACTGAGAAATAATAAGCCTTGCCATCCAATCAAGTAACCATATCATGTTTATAAAATGCTCCAGAATCTTTGAATGAAAGAAACTGAAAGGAAACCAAATTAGTGGAAATAGGTGGGTCCTAGAATATTGTTATACTCCAGATTGGACCTGTGGGACCTCAGGCCAAAAAGGAAATAGATGTGGAATTATTTCAAGAAGGTAAAGAGTAAGTTCCATGGGGTGGCTAGGTGGCGCAGTGAGTAGAGCGTCAGCCCTAGAGTCAGAAGGACCTGAGTTCGGATCCGGCCTCAGACACTTAATGCACACACAAACAAAAAACCTAGCCATGTGACCTTGGGCAAGTTTCTTAACCCCAATTGCCCTCCAAAAAGCAAAAAAAAAAAGTTCCTACTTAAAAAAAAAAAAACAATGCTAAAAAATACTTCAGATTCAGAAAAAATCATCCTTCCCCCACCATTGGCAGAAGTATATTGAATTCTCAGTTTTGGAAAGGGCAAGAACTGCTACAGGACTGAAAGCTGATGGTATTTTTTCATCTTCTGATGGTGTTTGCTTTGTTTTCCTGACAGGACTCCATTGGCATTGTGGGGAGGTCTTCATGCCTGCAAAGTGAAGAAGGAGGATACTGGCCATTTTCCCTTAGCTGGGGAAAGCTTTTCCCACAGTCCCAATCAGGGCTGTAGAACCCAGCCTCCCCATCCTTACCAAGCTGGCAAAGTACTCCTTTTTAAAACAAATGCCATCTTGAAAAAGAACATGTTACATTGGTGAAAGTTGAGGTCTTTCAAATAGATTGTCTGTGGCTAGAACTATGGAGAGAAAGACCAAAAAAAAAAAAAGTCTATGGCCCAGGAGCAGAGACACAGAACTCTGGCTTCAACTTTTCTGACCCTTAGATATCGTTGCTCTCTTTAGGGCTCAGTGGCTGTGACCAGTTGTGAAGACAGAGGCAAGCTTCTTAAAGATCACCATCCAATGATATTTCTGAGAGGGCTACAAGAAATTTCTTCACCATGTCTCCACCTTCAAGTCATGATTGTTTCTCTTTCATTCCAGGTAGATAAATAGCTATCAGATTCATGTGACCCTCCAGGAAAGGAGTTTGTACTTGATTTAATAACTACTAGTATTATTGTCCATATCAGGATAGAGAATGAGGCATGAACTGTCAGTGGACTTGAAGGACAAATAGTTTCTAAGACAATGCTGTGAGAAGTGTTCAAGCAGAGACTAAGACAAATTGCAAAAAGACAAATGAAAATCTTTTCTCAGGATGGAAAAACCAATTTATATTCATAAATCTCAGGGGCTGAAAGAAGCTTTGTATTGCAAGAAGAAAGTGAAGTAGAAACACACAGTAGATCTTAGAGTGCCAGGCCTAGAGTCAGGAAGACTCATCTTCTTGAGTTTAAATGTAGCCTGAGACACTTACTAGCTGTGTGACTCTGGGCAAGTACCTTAACCCTGTTTGCCTCAGTTTCCTCGTCTGTAAAATGAACTAAAGAATGACAACCCACTCCAGTATTTTTGCCAAGAAAACCCCAAATGGGGTCACAAAAAAAATCAGACATGACTGAAATAACAATCATATTTCATTCTCTCATGTCCATTCCTAGAATCCACTTGCTCTACATTTCTTATTGAAATCTTTCACTTTCTTCAAGACCAAGCTCAAATGTCATTAGCTTTGTGAAACCTTCCCTGATTCCTTAGCTGAAAGTAATCTTTCCCTCCTCAAATTTTTCTAAACTACTTTGGTTCCTTCATTTATCCTATCTCATTCTACCTTTATCATGCTTACTTGTGTCTATGCTAATACTTCCTCTCTCCAAATCATCCCCCTCCCCATTAACTTGTATGTTTTTGAAGATAGCCTCCTTTTCTCGTCCTTACATCTCAACACCTGGCCCGCTGCCTTCAATGCTGAAGACACCAAGCACGTGTTAATTGAATTTAATTGCACTGTTTTAAGGCAATTACATTATTTAGCTGCTAAAATGACCTTTAACAACAATGGTGGCCTAAAGGACAGCTATACTTTATACATTTATGGATAATAGTATGCAGATTATGTGTTTCTGTAAAGCAGGCTTAACTCATGGGTCACATTACACCAAGAAGTTGCCTCAACAAAAATGCCTCTGCCTTTGGGGTTGTCTTTTTCTTGGACAACTGTGAGGGGAAAATATGCAAGATGAAACATGAATCCATTTTTGTTGGCATTCCTTCTCACTGTATTATGTCAAGAGAATTATTGTGGACTTTGTTGGAATTCTTCATATGTATGCTATTGTAAATAAATCACGTAGCATGTTTTTCCAATACAAAGCAGATGCACACGTCTAAATTCTTTGCTGTGTGAATTTCCATGTTGGGGGAACAAGAGATTTTAGGCTTATAATGCCGAGAATCCAGGATGTAGAAAAGTGATATGTAAGGAGAAAATATTTTCAGGGATTTCTGGAGGAGTGTGAAATTGACACCCTTACTTGTCTATTTCAATATTAGCAAAAGAGATTAATCTAAAGGATGAGCTGAATCACAAATTGTGGCCCATCTTAACTGTATATCTTAGCATCTCTGATCTACCTTGGGACAAAGGCAAGCTGACTCAGCCATTACAAGGGAAGGGGGCCAGAAACACATCTTTGAGAAACTTGAAACCCTCTGAATAGACTGGCAGTTCAACTAGATTGCCCAGGCATGAAACCCAAGCCTCCACCTCCCAAGAAAGGACAAAACTTAATAGGAAAGCCCAAATTATATCTTTTGCCTTCTGGAGGGTGCGGCTTTCTGCTTGTCTGAAAGGTAAGAGAAATAGTGCACGTGCAGCTACTAAAAGAGCTGGTAAGGCAGTTTTCATTGTTCGTAGTGGGGGAGGCTTCCCCTGCCATGTCATTAACCCAAGTCAAAACAAAACAGAGCAACCCAGCCAAAACTCTTCTGGGGCAAAGGTTGCTTTCTGGAGTCCCACCAATCCAAAATGATTACCTGTCTGCCTGCTGCCTTCGAGGTTGGCTCTTAATCATCTCCAGCTGTATTGGCTCCCCTGGTCCCCTTAGCTCCTCCCTGTCTGGCCTCCCTGGCCTCTGCCTCTCTTATAGGAAAAATGAAATACAGCACTTAATTCCTTCCTCCCCCTCAGGATTCAGCTGTGGCTGCCTGACCATGGCAACCAGGGAGCTGTGCAAGCCAGGCATTAGCCGGCTTTCTTTGGAGAATCATTCCTTTGGATTAGGTTATCCTAGACTCAGCTGGAAGGTGCCTCAGAGGTCATGTAGGCCAATACGTTTTATTATACAGATGAGAAAACTGAGGCCCTGGCAAGTTACTTAAGGTTATACAGGTATTACTAAGCATCAGAGGCAGGTCCTCTGACTCCCAAACCTCTGACTAGGTCCTTTGATTCCAGAACAATGCAAGCTCCACCATACTATGCTATCACTACTCCCACTCCCAATAATGTCTGACTGATCTGGTCACTCTGGTGTGGGTGAGGCAATGTGGTGCAGTGGAGAGAAGGCAGGCCTCCAAGTCAGACAGAGGCTCCCAGCCTGACCCTGGGGGATTCTCTTGGTCTCAACTTTGTTATTTCTAAAACGGGCAATAACAATAGCATTTACTTCATGGGGTTATTGTGAGGGCCAAAAAGATAAGATATGAATAGTGCTTTGCTAAGCTTAAAGTGCTATATAAATATTGGCTATTTTTTTTTAAAACAAATGCTTTATTAACTTCTGTTTCACATCATTCATTTCCACCAGATTTTGAGTTACAATCATTTCCCCCCCCCGTTATTCCCCTACCCAACCTCCCAGAATAGTAGTCCCACAAGATATCGCTTCCTCCAATCTGCTCTCTCCCATACCTTCTTCCATACCCCCTTCCACTTTTCCATTTGAGGAAGGTGAATCTTTGTGTCCCAATTCCTGCACATCTTATCTCCCAATTATAAGCAAAAGAGTATTAATAATAGTATTTATATATATTTGAAACATTTAATCTTAAGACCTCGAATTTCAGATCCACTTCCTTCCTCCCTTGTCACCCATTCCCTCTGGGGAGATAAGTAATTCAGTATATGTTGTACATGTCTGGCTATGCAAAACATTATCATAGTAGATATATTGTACAAGGCTGCTTATAATTCCCTCCCACTCATTCCACCCCCCACCTGGTCCATTCCCTACATGATCCTGTCCCTCTTCTATAGTGGGTACTTCCAACCTCCCCTCCCCCCAAGGATGCCCCCCCCCATCAATCATCCCTCCTATCATCCCCCTTCCCCCTATTCTGCTGCAGGTTGAGATATCCCATTTAACATGTATGTCATTCTCTCCCTGAACCAAATTCAATGAGAATGTGGATTTGCCTTTTTTTTTCCTTCCTATTCTGCCCCTCCCTTGCAACCACTTCCCCTTGCTTCTTCTACATGAGATAGTTTACCCTACCCTGTCTTTCCCCATCTCCTCTTGCCACTTTCCTCTCTCACCTCATAATTTCATCCCTTGAGTATTCTCCCTTCCCAACAAATTCAACCTATGCCCTCTATCCATATACACACACATTCACATATGTATTCATATGACCACACACCCTTCTTCCATTATTTTCATAGTGAGAAAGATATCATCACTCACAGTTATTGTTTTTCCATATAGGAATGTAAATAGTTCAACTTTGATAAGTTCCTTTTGATTTCTTTTCCCTGATTACCTTCTCAGGCATCTCTTGCTTCTTGTGTCTGGATGTCAAATTCTCTATTCAATTCTGGTTTTTTCCTCAAGAATGCTTGAAAGTCCTCTATTCCACTGAATGACCATATTTTCCCCTGAAACAAAATACTCAGTTTTGCTGGGTAGGTGACCCTTGGGTTCATTCCCAGATCTTTTGCCCTCTGAAATATCATATTCCACACCCTTTGATCCCTCAGTGTAGAAGCTGCCAGGTCCTGTGCTATTCTGATTGTGTTTCCACAATGTTGAAATTGTTTCTTCCTGGCTGCTTGTAGTATTTTCTCCTTGATCTGGGGGTTCTGGAACCTGGCTATAATATTCCTGGGAGTTTTCTTTTTTGGATCTTTTTCAGGAGGTGATCTGTGGATTCTTTCAACCTCTATTTTGCCCTCTGGATCTAAAACATCAGGGCAATTTTCCTTGAGAATTTCTTGAAGGGTGATTTCTGGGTTCTTTCTTTGATCATGGCTTTCAGGTAGTCCAATAATTTTTAAATTGTCTCTCCTGGATCTATTTTCCAGGTCAGTGGTTTTTCCCATGAGATATTTCACATTGCCTTCTAATCTTTCATTTGTTTGGATCTGCTTAACAGCATCTTGATTTCTCATAAAGTCACTAGCTTCCATTTGCTCCAGTCTAACTCTGAAGGAATGAATCTCCTCAGTGAACTTTTGAGATTCTTTTTCCATCTGGCAAATTCGGCTTTTTAAGGCATTCTTCTCCTCATTGCCCTTTTGGGCCTCCTTTGCCATTTGAGTTAGTCTATTTTTTAAGGTGTTGTTTTCCTCAGTCAGGCTGTTGACCCTCATTTCATACTTTTCTTGCATCCTTCTCATTTCTCTTTCCAATTTTTCCTCCACTTCTCTTATTTGATTTTTAAAGTCCTTCTTAAGGTCCTTTATGGCCTGCAACCCACTCATGTTTTCCTCGGGGGCTTTTGGAGCAGGACTTCTGACCTCACAGTCTTTTTCCCGTTCTATGCCCCCAAAATAGGAGTCTAAGGATGCAATTTTCTGTTTAATTTGTTTACTTTGCCTTGGCATGTTGCCACTTAATTACTTGACTTTTGGGCTTGTTGCCACACTATGGCTCTGCTGCCAGATGGGAATTTTTGTCCCAAACGTGTCGGGGACAACTTCCATTTCTGGAAGCTGGAAACTCACCCACGACCTCCACCCCAGATCACAATCCAGATCCAGGGACATTAAAGCAAGGGCAATTACTCCCAAGACTGATCACTGGATCTCCCTACAGTTCTCAGGCCAGGAGCTGGAGCTGCCTCTGAAAACTACAAAATGGCCTGTCTCCTCAGCGGCTTCTAGCCCCCAGGGGAGGGAGCCGACGCATTCCCCAAATACTGGTCCCAAAGTCGATAGGGCACTAACCTCTCACTTTGTCCTAGGCATGTCTGTGTTGATAATTCTGGAATCGCCATAGCTGCTGGTGTTCTGGGGTCCCTCCAGCCAGCTGCTGGCCTGACCGCCCTGGGGCTAAAACCGTGGCTCAGGCGGACCTGGGCTTGGCTCTCTGCATGTTGTGCTGCCGGCTCCCAGAGCACTGCGCTGGTCCTTCCTGCAGGGCTACTGGGCTATCCTCAGTGGGAAGTTAGCTTCTCTGTGTCGTTCTGTGGGTGCTGGGGCTCCAGAAGTGGTTCAGAGTCCCCTTTTACATAGTTTGAAGGTGATCTGGGGCGAGAGTGCCTTGGACGTGCTGTTTCTACTCCCTTGTTTGCCTTTCAATGGAAATCTGTATTGCCAAATGCCCAGTTTTAAAATTCCAACTTTTGGCCTATAGGGGATACATGGCTTCCAAGTGAGTTTGTGGTACATCAGACTTAGGAACAAATGAAACATTTTGTTTTTATCGTTCAGCCATGACCAACCCTTCCTAGACCTGTTTGGGGTTTTCTTGGCAGATCCTGGAATGGATTGCCATTTACTTCTCTAGCTCATTTTACAGATGAGGAAACTGAGGCAAACAGGGATAAGTGACTTACCCAGGATAACACAGCTAGTAAGTGTCGGAGGTTAGATTTGAACTCAGGTCTTACTGACTCCAGGCCCAATGTTTGATCCTCTGTATCACCTAGCTGCTAAGGGTCTGCAATTGTGCAAATTACTGTGCTAAGTACTAACAATACAAGAAAAGACAGTTTGAGCTCTTAAGGGGCTCATATTCTAATGGGGGAACAACACAAATGAAAAGCTTTAGTTCATGTAGAAAGTGGGTTTTTTGAATCTCAGAGGCAGAGGGACTCTTGTGACATCATGTCCCCCAGTGTCTCCATCTCACCAGGAAGGGCAAGGTTTTAGCTCATCTCTATAAAAGATAGTCTAAGAATAAGAACAGAAATGCATTAATTACATCAGAAGAAAAGCTTTGCTAAGCCCCAGAACCTTAGCATCTGACCAGGCTGTGAGGGACAGACCCGGGCAAGGGAGAGTAGAACTTTGAAAACATTTAACTTCCAGCTGCCACAGTGAGCTGGTTGTTTAAAAGAGGAAGCTTAGTCTATGTGCAGAAGGAGACTGTAGCAAAGGTGGTTCCCAGTTCCCTAAGGCCTGGGTGGTTCGTTGATGCCCAAGGGAGAGGGGAGTCTGAGGAAACTGACCCCATCCCCTTCCATTCTCACAATGACCCAAAGGGTCAGTGTTAGCTTTAATCATCTCTACTTCTCTGTAATTTGTTCCCAAATTCAATCAGTTACCAAACTCCTTCACATGAAACCTCAAATCTGTCCCTTCATTTCCATTCCCACCTCACTAGTCCAAACCTTCAGAATCATGTGCAGGAACCATTGTAACAAGCTCTTTAAAAAGATAAAATTTGGCATGTAATTAAGGAAAAAAATAAAATACTATTTAAAAAATAAAATAGAGTAACCTCGCTGAGCTCCTCGGTCACTAAGGCTCAAAGGGTGAATCTGAGTGGAATCCGGAGTGACAGAGCCCACTGGAAGACGAAGTGTGGCAGAGTCCAGCCCAGGAGGCTGCCCAGTGTGTCCGGACTGGTCAAGCGCAGAGCACGTGGTGTCTGTACAGTCCAGACCTAAGAGCAGACAAGCAGACTACACCAGAGAGAGCAAAAGCCCCAGCCTGCAGACTTACTGAGGACGAATCACAGTCATCTATCAGACGGGTAGGATCATTGGAGTCAGGTAGGAGAGCTGGGCCCTCAGTGGAAAGAGCGGCTTCTCTATCTGCATTCAGCCCCCAGCCTGGAAGTTTAGAAACTGCCTGCCTGTATAATACAGGGGCTGGAATGGCAAAGTAAATTCTAGCTGCTCAGATCTTCCCATCCCTCCTTCATGAAGCAGAAAACCCAAAGATAAGTCTTCCACCTAGATTGAAATCCCAAGTTAATGGAAATAGCCCCAGGCTTGAGAGTTTCCAAGAGGGGGTGTAACTGAGACAGCCAGGAGACTGAAGAGAAGAGAGGGTGGGGTCCCAACAAGCCCCACTTCTCCTCACCAACAAAAGCCTACTTATAGCCCAGGGGTATAGAGGCAGAAATCTGAAGTGGTCAGAGGCACCCATACCTACTCATCTACATCCCTCTTTGACTTCCCTGACTTAGCCATAAACTAGCCACCCAGAGGTATTCAAAGTCAAGGATCAGGCCCTAAACTCATAGCCTGAGAAACTAAGAAACAGGAAGTCACAATGGGAAAAAAAGAAGCTGAGAAGGAGAAGGGGAAGGCAAAAAAGTCTATTGGAGCATACTATGCAGGGCAAGAACAACAAAATACACAGGACAATATAGACTCTCTACCCACACCTGAGACCACAGAAGGAAACATGATCTGGTCTCAAGCCCAAATAGCATTTCTGGAGGAGCTTAAGAAAAATTTTAAAGACCAAATCAGGGAGGCAGTAACCAACTTGGAAAAACATCTCAGTGAAGTAATTGGAGAAAATACCTCCCTAAAAAAGGAACTTCAAAAAATAACTGAAGACCGTAATTCGATAAAAATTAGAAACAATCAAATTGAAGCTCAGAACTCTATGATGCAGCAAGAGTCAATCAAACAAAACAAGACGATTGAAAAATTGCAAGAAAATGTAAAATATCTCACTGTAAAAATAACTGACCTAGAGAACAGATCCAGGAGAGACAACCTAAGAATTATTGGTCTACCGGAAAGCCATGATGAAAAAAGCAACCTAGACAACATCCTCCAAGAGATTGTCAAAGAAAACTGTCCTGAGGTCCTGGAATCAGAAGATAAAATAACTATCGACAGAATTCACCAGACTCCTCCTGAGAGAGATACCAAACTGAAAACTCCAAGAAATATAGTAGCCAAATTCCAGAATTACAAGATTAAAGAAAAAATTCTACAAGCAGCCAAAAAGAAACAATTCAAATATCGAGGAACTACAGTTAGGATCACACAGGACCTAGCAGCTTCTACATTAAAAGAGTGGAGAGACTGGAATTTGATATTTCATAGGGCAAGAGAGCTAGGACTACAACCAAGGATTAACTACCCAGCAAAACTGAGCATAATCTTCCAGGCAAGGAGATGGACGTTTAATGAAATAAGGGACTTCCAGATGTTCCTGATGAAAAAGCCAGAGCTCAATGGAAAATTTGATCTCCAATTACAAGACTCAAGAAAGACATAAAAAGGTAAACAAGAGAAACACAGACTCACACATGCATAAGTGCACACACCCACACCCACAAACACATGCTCATTACTTGGGATGCAACAAGAACAAAATGTTCACATCCCTATATGTGGAGCTGATAACTGTCAATATTCAAAACCTTTATGATTATCATGACCTTCAAAAGGGTTATACTTAGATAGAGGGTGTGGGTATGAATGCACTAACCTGATGTCTAAAAAAAAAAAAAACTATTAAGGGGATCAAAGAGACTGTAATGGGAAAAAGGAAAGGATTAGATAGGAAAAGGTAAAATATGCCATCTGAAGGGACAATAAAACACTATAGAAGAGGGGAAAGAAAGAGGGAGAGGAACATCATTTAAACACTATTCTCATTGGTTCTGGTTCAAAGAGGGATCAACTTAAATCAGTGAAGTTTAAGATTTTAATGTGAATAGACACATAAATTCATTAAATAGAGGAAAAGGAGGGAGGGAGAGGAGCAATGTTTGAAATTTACTCTCATTGGTTTGGAATCAAACGGGGAGTAATTCACTCTGATAAGTATAAAAACTTACTTCGTCCTATAGAAAGCAGAAGGGTAAGGGGGGGGTGAAAAAGAGGAGACTAAAGGGGGGATTAGAAGGGAGGGAAACAGTAATAAGGGGAGAGGGTAGGTTAAGAAGAGGGATCACTGGGTGGGAACACTGAGGGAGGGGGTGGTCAAAAGGGAAAACTTCAAGGAGGGGAAGGGAGAAGGAAGAAACAAAAACATAAACAGGGGAGGGAATAGGATGGAGGGGAAGAGACAGATAGTCATTATTACTGTGAATGTGAATGGGATGAACTCTCCCATAAAACAGAGGCAGATAGCAGAATGGATTAAAAACCATAATCCTACAATATGCTGTCTACAAGAAACACATTTGAAACAAAGGGATACCCACAGGGTAAGGGTAAAAGGTTGGAGTAAAATTTATTATGCCTCAGCTAAAGTAAAAAAAGCAGGGGTAGCAATACTTATCTCAGATAAAGCAAAAGCAAAAATAGATCTAATTAAAAGAGATAAGGAAGGAAACTATATCCTACTAAAAGGTACCATCGAGAATGAAGCAATATCACTACTTAATATATATGCACCAAGTGGTATAGCATCTAAATTCCTAGAGGAGAAGTTAAAGGAATTAGAGGAAGAAATAGATAGCAAAACTATACTAGTGGGGGACCTTAATCTTCCCCTCTCTGAACTCGATAAATCTAACCTCAAAATAAACAAGAAAGAAGTTAAGGAGGTGAATAGAATCTTAGAGAGACTAGATATGATGGATCTCTGGAGAAAACTGAATGGGGATAAAAAGGAATTTACTTTCTTCTCAGCAGTGCATGGTACATACTCAAAAATAGACCATGTACTAGGGCATAAAAACCTCACAATCCAGTGCAGAAAGGCAGAAATATTAAGCGCATCATTCTCAGATCATGATGCAATAAAAATTGTATGCAATAAAGGGCCATGGAAAGATAGACTAAAAACTAATTGGAAATTAAACAATTTAATCCAAAAAAATTGGTGGGTCAAACAAGAAATTATAGAAACAATCAATAATTTCATTCAAGAGAATGATAATAATGAAACAACATACCAAAATTTGTGGGATGCACTAAAGGCAGTTCTCAGGGGAAGTTTTATGTCCCTGAGTGCATACTTAATTAAAGCAGAGAGAAGGGAGGTCAATGAATTGGACATGCAATTGAAAAAGCTAGAAAAAGAACAAATTGAAAATCCCCAATTTAGTACTAAATTAGAAATATTGAAAACCAAAGGTGAGATTAATAAAATTGAAATTAAGAAAACCATTGAATTAATAAATAAAACTAAGAGCTGGTTTTATGAAAAAATCAACAAAATTGATAGACCCTTAGTCAATATGATAAAAAAAAAGAAAGAAGAAAACCAAATTATGAGTATCAAAAATAAAAAGGGTGAATCTACCTCCAATGAAGAGGAAATCAAAAAAATAATGAGGAATTATTTTTCCCAATTGTATGCACATAAATATGACAATCTTAGTGAAATGGATGAATATTTACAAAATCACAAGTCGCCCAGATTAACTGAAGAGGAAGTGAATTACCTAAATAACCCCATTTCAGAAAAAGAAATCAAACAAGCCATCAAAGAACTCCCTAGGAAAAAATCTCCAGGGCCAGATGGGTTTACTAGTGAATTCTATCAAACATTTAAAGAACAATTGATTTCAATACTCTACAAACTATTTGGGAAAATTAGTGAAGAAGGAGTCCTACCAAACTCTTTCTATGACACAAATATGGTACTGATTCCTAAATCAGGAAGAGATAAAACAGAGAAAGAAAATTATAGACCAATTTCCCTCATGAATTTAGATGCAAAAATTCTAAATAAAATATTAGCCAAAAGGCTCCAACAACTTATCACAAAAATAATACACTCTGATCAGGTAGGATTCATTCCAGGAATGCAAGGATGGTTTAATATTAGGAAAACCGTCAGTATAATTGAGCACATCAACAATAAAACTAGCAGAAACCACATGATCATCTCAATAGATGCAGAAAAGGCTTTTGACAAAGTATAACATCCATTCCTATTAAAAACACTAGAAAGTATAGGAATAAATGGAGCCTTCCTCAAAATAGTTGATAGCATCTATTTAAAACCATCAGCAAGTATTATATGCAATGGGGATAAACTAGAAGCCTTTCCAATAAGATCAGGAGTGAAACAAGGGTGTCCACTATCACCCCTCTTATTCAATCTGGTACTAGAAACACTAGCAGTAGCAATTAGAGAAGAAAAAGAAATCAAAGGAATCAAATTAGGTAAAGAAGTGACCAAGCTATCACTCTTCGCAGATGATATGATGATATACTTAGAGAATCCTAGAGAATCAAGTAAAAAACTACTAGAGACAATAAATAAATTTGGCAAAGTTGCAGGATATAAAATAAGCCCACATAAATCCTCAGCATTCCTGTACATCTCTAATGAAACTCAACAGCAAGAGATAGAAAGAGAAATCCCATTTAAGGTCACTGTAGACATTATAAAATATTTGGGAATCTACTTGCCAAAACAAACCCAGAATCTATATGATCACAACTACAAAACACTTCTCACACAAATAAAAGCAGATCTAAATAGTTGGAAAAATATCAATTGCTCATGGCTGGGTCGAGCTAATATAATAAAAATGACAATTTTACCCAAACTAAACTATATATTTAGTGCCATACCAATCAATTTACCAAAAAACTACTTTGTAGAGTTAGACAAAATAATAACAAAATTTATTTGGAAAAACAAACGGTCTAGAATATCAAGGGAATTAATGAAAAGAAACGCTAGGGAAGGTGGACTAGCTATGCCAGATCTTAATCTGTATTATACAGCAGCAGTCATCAAAACTGCTTGGTACTGGCAGAGGTGTAGAGTAGTGGATCAATGGAATAGATTAGGTGCAGGAGACCCAGCAGTTAATGAATATAGCAATCTAGTGTTCGATAAACCCAAAGACCCCAGTTTTGGGGATAAGAATGCCCTATTTGACAAAAACTGCTGGGAAAACTGGAATACAGTATGGCAGAAACTGGGCATAGACCATTATCTAACACCATATACCAAAATCAAGTCCAAATGGGTGCATGATCTAGGTGTAAAGGATGATACTGTAAGCAATTTGGGAAAGCAAGGAATAGTTTACCTGACAGATTTGTGGAGAGGGGAAGACTTTAGGACCAAACAAGAATTAGAGAGCATTATAAAATGCAAAATGGATAATTTTGATTACATTAAATTGAAAAGCTTCTGCACAAACAAAGCCAATGTAACCAAGATCAAGAGGGAGGTGGGAAATTGGGAAAGAATTTTTACAACTTGTGTCTCTGATAAAGGACTCATTTCTAAAATTTATAGAGAATTGAGCCAAATCTATATGAATACAAGTCATTCCCCAATTGATAAGTGGTCAATGGATATGAACAGGAAGTTTTCAGAGAAAGAAATTAAAGATATCTATAAGCATATGAAGAAATGCTCTAAATCACTATTAATTAGAGAAATGCAAATCAAAACAACTCTGAGATACCACATCCCTCCAGTCATATTGGCTAAGATGACAAAACAAGAAAGTGACAAATGCTGGAGAGGATGTGGACAAATTGGAACCCTAATACATTGCTGGTGGAGTTGTGAACTTATCCAACCATTCTGGAGAGCAATCTGGAATTATGCCCAAAGGATTATAAACAATTTCATACCCTTTGACCCAGCCATACCACTTCTAGGGTTATATCCCAAAGAGATCGTAGAAGTGGGAGGAAGACCCATATGTACAAAAATATTTATAGCAGCCCTTTTTGTGGTTGCAAAGAACTGGAAACTGAAGGGGTGCCCACCAATTGGGGAATGGCTAAACAAGCTGTGGTATATGAATGCAATGGAATATTATTGTGCTATAAGAAACGAGGAGGTGATGGATTTCATAATTACCTGGAGAGACTTATACAAACTGATGCTGAGCGAGAAGAGTAGAATCAGAAGAAATCTGTATACAGTCACAGACATACCATATCTGTGATGACCAACTATGACAGACTGGACTCTTTTCAGCAATGCAGTGATATAAGTTAATCCTGAAAGACTCAAGAAAGTGAGAAATGCGCCATCCAGAGATATAACTAGAAAGAACTGAACCTGAATCCTGATGGAAGCAAACTAAATGATCTTGTTCTTTTCATTGTTTGGTTTTATTTCTTCCTTACCATCTTTCATCCCACCTAGTACAATACGCCTTTGTAATTGGAATAATGTCTAATATGAATGCATTTGCAGATCATATACTGGACTATATGCTGTCGTGTGGGGAGGGGGGAGGGAAGTAAAGGAAATTTGAAAATCAAGGAACTATGGAATTGAATCTTGTTAACTGAAACTAAACTAATAAATTAATTTAAAAAAATAAAAAATAAAATAAAGTAAAATTTGAGTGATATCTTGCATCACTTCCATTTCCCCCTATATCAGTCTCCTGCCCTCTCTCAGAGAGTTGTTCCTTATAACAACATTTTTTTTGATAGGAAGAATGAAAAATTGATGAAACCAGTCAAAATGATGTTGGGCAGCCGCAAAAGAGCTAGAAATGGGAAGGGAGGTATTTTCTCATATCTCTGCTTTGGGACTAACGTTGGTCTTTATAATTTCACAGAATTCCCCTTCATCTGTTTTATGATTATTATTCTTTTCACTTACATTGTTGTAATCATTGTATGTATGACCCTGGGCAAGTCACTTAACCTCTGCCCCCCTCAGTTTCCTCAGCTGTAAAAGAGATATAATAATAGCACTTACCTCCCGGGGTTATTGTGAGGATGGAATGGGATAATATTTGTAAAGTGTTTATCACAGTGTCTGGTACATAGGGGGCTCTATATAGATGTTAGCTATCATTAATATCATCACTATTATTAATAAAAATAAATATGCCTGTAATATTTGTGTGACCTTGGGCAAGTCACATAACTTCATTGGTCCTCGGTTTCTGAGATTGTTGGGCTAGATCACATTTAATGTCTCTTGCTGCTCTCAGTCTATGACCCCATAATACTTTGGCTCATGCCCAAAACCTTTGAGCAAATCTTTCCCTTAGTTGAGAATGCCTTCTACCTTTCCTTCTGAATTCCATGCTTCCTTCAAGGTTTGTCTCTGATTCTATTTTTCCCTGACCACCTCAGCTTAGGGTCTCTTCCCCTTCAGTACTTTTATAGCATGTCCGAATTGTACCATTCATTTGGCATCTATATAATGCCTTGTATTCAAAAGTTATCTCTTTGTGTGTACTAACATCCCGATTGGACCCTCAGATACTTGATGGAAGGGCCATGCTTTATATTTCTCTCCATCATGGTGTAGAGCATGATGCCATGTCCACTAAGGTAAGTGTCCACTATTTATAGGCTGATTGATTTCTACTCCCTACTCTATATTACCATACCATTAACATTCTTCTGAGTGCCCTAACCATTGCCAGATTTTCTTTTTGAGTGACTACTCCAGACTGATTACAATTTGGCTCCCAGGGCTCCACACACTGTGCCTGGGACCCTCTGAGTGTTGCTTCATATCTTTCTTTTCCTTATTCACCAAAATGTAGCTAGCAGCATTTCCTTTTGTGACCTCCTGTAGCATTAATCATCTTCCCCTCTGCCCTTGCTGGTTCCTGCTTTCCATCATGATCAATTCACCTCTCCTATAATGGTTCCTTCCCATAGTGACCTCGGTCTTCCCACCACATCCTTTCATTTAAAGCATCTCCCCCCATTGTCCAGACCACGTTTTCCAGATCCAGGAATATTTCTTTGCACTTTGGGAACTTGGGAGTAAGAACAGACTCCAGTGCTGATTAACAAGGCTGAAGGCAAAGGGAGCCCAGGCAGACTTCTGGCCCCATTTTCACCTGATTGGAATATTTGTCACTTTGGGTATGTTTCTCCTCTCATTATTTCCCCAATATGTACAACCAAGGATTAATTCAGCCTATTGCCCCCATTTTCTAAATCTCTCTCTCTCTCTCTCTCTCTCTCTCTCTCTCTCTCTCTCTCTCTCTCTCTCTCTCTCCTCCCCTCCCTTCCCCCCTCTCCATCTCTCTCTGTCTGTGTCTCTCTGTATCTCTCTCTTTCTCCTCTTCCTCCCCCTCCTCTTCCTCTTTCTACTCCTCTCTTCTCTCTCTCCTTCCCTCCCCTCCTCTCTTCTCCTTTCCTGTCCTCTTTTCTCTCTCTCTCTCCTCTCCCTCCTTCCTCCCTCAGCATCATGCTAAGTTACCTTGTCTTATCATTATTTTTCTTGAGAACCTCTTTGCCTGCATGCCTGGGTAGGTCCCAGTTTGGTTGACTTGCAGGACAGCTGTACCCTGGGTGACCATATGGTTTTATTTTAAGTAGAAAAGAGGGCCCACGGGCAGCTGGTGAGGCCTCCAAACACATGTTCTTCCAAGTATGAGCCTGAAGACTCATGGCTGCTGCTGGGTAGGGGAACTCTAGAGACCCAGTTACAGGAAGGAGGTGAGATTCTGGAAAGCATCAGGCAGCCCACTCACCTCATTAGTTCATTCTGATTAGTTTCTTTGGTCCAATTGTTGACAATGTTGGACAATGACAGATTTTTGTGCCTGCATGAGTGTATGTGTGTGTGTGTGTGTGTGTGTGTGTGTGTGTGTGTGTGTGTGTGTGTGTCCTAAACATTCAAATCAGGATTGCTAAGAGGAGAAAAAGGAATCTGCCATCTGGTCACATATGACCAACCTTGTCCACAACATAGGCCGAATTTGACAATTAAGAATGATGATTAAATCTAGTTGACGAGAAACTTTGTTCAGAAATAAGCCATCACAGGTATATAAATATAAGTCATAAGATGCTGCAATTGCTATAAATATAAACATGGCAAATAAGGTCAAAACATGCTTTAGAGATGATATGTAAGTTATGATTTTTTTAAGTCATAGAATGTTAAGTAGGAAGGGACCTTGGAGGACATTTAGTCCAACCCCCTCATTTAACAGATGAGGAAAATGAGTTATATGTGAAGATGAATATAGTCCTGAATGAACGTGAGCTTACATTTTTAAGCTCATTTAAAATAAGAAAAGTCTTCTCCTTCTCTTCCTCTTCTTCCTCCTCCCTCATCTTTCTTCTTCCCTCTTCTTCCTCCTGTCCTCTTCCATCTCCTTCTCCTCTTTCTCTTCCTCCTCTCCTCTTCCTTTCCTTCTCTTCTTCCTTCTCATCCTCCTCACCCTTCTCTACCTTTTCCTGTACCTGCTCTTCCTCCTCCTCCTTTTCTTCCTCCTCTGCTTCTCTTCCTCTTCCTCCCCTTCTCTTCTTCCTCCTCTTCCTTCTCCTTCTTCTCTCCCCCTTTCCTCCTTCTCCCCTCCGCTTCTCCTTGGAAGAGTCTAGTGCATAAACCTGTGCTATAAGTTGCCTGAGGTCTTAAGATCTTTAGAGGACTGGATGCTAACTCTATTGGAAGGCAGTGACAATCACAACTTTCATATCTCTTTTTCTTCTTCCCTATTCTATCAGGCATGTCTGTGTCAGGGCTAGTGGCACTCTGGCAGGTGGGGACTTTGAAAATCTGTTCCATTTCTGGAAAGTTCTACATACTAGAAAATTCCTTCTTATTCTATTTTAATCCACTGTAATGAGACATGATAAGATTGCATACCATTAAATACCTTTTGTCTATTTATCTAAAAATATTTCATCTATTAATAGTTTATCATTAGATCTGCTATCCCTCATTAATCTTTTACAATCCCAGAGGGCTAGAAGACCTAATAATCAACTATTAATAAATTAAAAATGGAAGACAAAATTACTTGCTATTTGATGAATGCTTTTCCACTGTATCTCCGGTCGTAATTATGTAACTCGGGAAGTCGAAACTTACATCCTTCTTTCTTGTTTTTCCACAAGGAATCTATAGCAGAGAGACTACTAGGCTTCCTCATCTAACAGTCGCTTCTGATTTTGCACCATTCCAGGTCAAATGTCAATCGCTGGCCCAGCCAGACTGGGAGTAAAAGTGTACAACTGACTTTTCCGTTTTCTGTTGAATAGGAATTAACTTCGGGATAATATCCAACCACTGTCTGTGTTTTACCCTCTGAAGTAACACAGAGATGACTGCTCCTCGGGATTTCAAGATAACTGTCTTATTTTCTTAATCCCGCCCCCTTCCCTTCTCTGAACACCTGTAGCTCCTTTAACTATTCTCTAGTCACTCCTGTGGAAGGAGGCTGTGTGGTAGGGAGGACAAATTGCTGCATTTGGATTCAGAAAGTTCTTTGTTCAAATGCTGACTCTAACAATTATTAGCTGTGTGACCACAGGTAAGTCACTTAACCACTCTGAGTAAAGACTGTCTTTTGCCTCTTTTTGTACCCCCAGCACCTACCATGGTGACTAGAACATAGTAGGCAATTAATAAATACTTAGTGATTGATGGATGGATATAAGTAAAGTACTTTATAAACTTTAAGGAGCAGCATACATATTATTATTATTGTTATTCCTTATTATTATTACTGTCATTGTTGTTACTGTGATTTCTGGTGTGATGTGGTTTCTAGTTTAATGCCTCTTTTAAAATGTGCCCAGAATGAAACAAAATATTCCAAATCTGAGCAGTATAGATTGCAATTTTATCCATTTCTAATCACTCCACTCTCCCTTGCAACAGTTGAGCATTAACTCTGTATTAGTTTGTATTTATTTGGTTTTTTAAATACTTTATTATTATTTTTCAAGTAACAATTAAAAAAATTAATGTCCCCCATGCAACCCCCTACCCCAGCAGTTCTCTTCAAAAATGAACGATAAAGAAATATTTTTAAATGAAAAATGACTTCTTTAATATATATCTATGTAATCCAGCAAAATAAATGTGCACATTGACCACGTCTGAAAAAGCCCATCTTTTTTGGCCTTTTTTGTTCATCCTCTTTCTGTCAGGAAGTGAGCGGAGAAGTGGCCTGGTTCATCTGCATTCTTTTTGACTGCTGGTTCATCATTGTATTGATTAGTTATAAAGTCTTTTAAAGAGTTTTTCTCCACAATGTTGTTACCATTGCAGAACTGTTTTCTTAATTCTGTTCACTTTGCTCTGTTTCAGTTCATAAAGGTCTTCTGGTTTCCTCTGATACTGTCCATTTCATCAATATTCTATTCCATTCATATATCACATTTTGTTTGGCTGTTGCCCAATAGGAAGATAACTCCTTAATTTCTTCTTTTTTTTTTTTGGCTACCACAGAAAGACTTGTTATCACATCCATTTTGCTGATATGGAAACAGAGAGGTTTCTCTCTTTCTCTGGAGACAATCCTGGTTAAGTGACTTGCCCAGGGTCATACAGCCAGTAAGTATCTAAAGCTGCATTTGAATTCAAGTCCCAACTCCAGGGCCATCTAGCTGCCCCCATTCTCTTTTACTTTATAAAGAGGTGGTCTCACAATAACCTTTTAGGGTAGGTATTATTTTATCCCTGTTTTACAGATGGGGAAACAGGTAGAGAGAGGTTAGTTGACTTACCCTGGGGTCACACAGCTGATGAGACAGAATTCAAACTCATCTTCCTAACTCCAAGTCCTGTGCTCTATCCATAGCTCTAAATGGCCTCTCAGAGCCACTCCAGCTGTAAATTTGTGATTCCCCCAAATTAGAAAAAACACCAAAGTTTCCCTCTTTTGGAGGGCACGATTGTGTGAAGTTTTGGCATGCCGCCTCTGAAACGTTGCTGGCTCCTAGATTGGTCTAGTTTCCAGTTTGGGCTGGCCCCAACCCGGCCCTTTGATTTCCAAAATGACAGAAGAATGAATGAGATTCATAGACAATCTTATTCTCTTCTTTGCCAAGAATATTGACATTGAAACAATGGAAGTATGAGGACTGTTTTCCCTTA
Source organism: Gymnobelideus leadbeateri (assembly GCA_011680675.1). NCBI lineage: Eukaryota > Metazoa > Chordata > Mammalia > Diprotodontia > Petauridae > Gymnobelideus > Gymnobelideus leadbeateri. The sequence goes on along the minus strand of WOXC01010965.1, from coordinate 85,845 downwards.
GTTCTAATGCATCTTGCAGGTGCAAGTATCAAAAGATAATGAAATTCTGAAACCCTCAGGAGAGAAGAAAACCACACTGTATTGGAGCATAACAGAGATCAAAATCGGGTGGTGGGACTCGAGGCCAATTAAACTGACAGGTCTTTTTGTATGGGAGGTCAAAAGAAATTTGTTCCCACAATGCACAAGTTTGCAACCTTCCAATTCTAATGACTTTTCAAAGAAGGACACACACACACACACACACACACACATGAAGTATCCCAAAATTTGCAAGCATCTTCTTTCAATAAAGCACCCCAAAGAAATGTGCACCAGAGGTATATAAACCATAGGCAGACAAACCAGCTGACAAGGGCATTTGGTCTGTAGGGATGCATAGAGGTCCTTTGTGGTTGGAATGCTGACCTGGGCACACTGCTCACCTAAGGCTGAGCTCTGATCTCAGTGCCCAGTCCCCAACTGCTCAGCCAAAAGTGTGGGAGGGAAGGCATAGCTCTGTCTCTTTACCTGTATAAGTGGACAGTACTCTAGCTGCATCCAAGGGACAGTTCAGGTGCCATCTCCTAAGAGAAGTCTCTCCTGATCTCCTGAGTTGTTGGTGCTTTCTCCCTCTGCAAATAATCTTATATCTATTTTTACTGTTTTAATGGTTCTGTGAGAGTCAGCATGGCATAATAGATGGAGAGGGCTGGCCTCAGAGCCTGGAAGACCCAGGTACAAGTCTTGCCTCTGACCTATATCACTCACTATGTGGCCCAGGGAAAGTCATTATGCAAATTTCAGTCTAAGCTTCAGAGCCAGGGCCAACCTGAACTGGCAGAGGGAATGTCTTCATTCATACAATGAAATCATAGGTTCAGCTCCTACCCCTGATGGTTGTAACAGAGCTGACCTTAGCATGAGGAAGACCTGGATCCATATGCTGCCTTAACAGGTCCCACCTTATCATTATATGACCCATAAGCCAGTCACTGAGCCTCTCAGTGTCTCAGGCAAATAATTGAGGTTATAACTTATAAGTTGCAGGTAATTACTGGTGAATGGAATATCCTATACTACAAAAATCCATGTCTGAACTGAAAACCCCCAATAACAACCATGTAGTAAATGTAGAAGAAAAAAGGAACAAGCATACATACATATATATGTGTACATGTATAAATATAGAGATATGTGTATGAACACAGATAACTATACCCACAGACATATGTGTATATGTAACATGTACATATATGCATGTGTGTGAAATATATGTATGAATGTATACATACATATAGTCATGTATATGTGTGAATATGTATATATGTATGTGTGTGTGTGTGTGTGTGTGTGTGTGTGTGTAATCTACTATGTGCCAGACACTGTGCTAAGTATTTTTTACAAACGTTATCTCACTTGATCCTCAAAACAACCCTGCAAAATAGGTGCCATTATTATTCCCACTTTACAGTTAAGAAAAATGAGGCAAACATGTTAAGTGACTTACCCAGGGTGACACAGCTAATGAGTGTCTGAGGTCAAATTTGAACTCAGTCTTCCTAAGTTCAGGCCCAGTGGTCTATCCACCATACCATGAGTTACCTCTAAAGGCCATGCCTTTTGAAGGCATGGTATGTTGTTTTTGTCCTCAGCACCTAGCACAATGCCTTGCAAACAGTAAGTGATTAATAAATAACTTCTGAATTGTAGGAAGAAGCTTGGTGTGGTAGATAGAGCAATAGACTTAGCATTAGGAAAGCCTGAGTTTGAACTTTGCCTATGCCTAAGACATTTATGAGCTGAGAAGGTCACTTAAACTCTTGGGACTTTAGTTTCTTCATCTTTAAAATGTGGGGTTGGTTTGATGAGTTCTGAGGTCTAGCTTTCCATTCCTCCATCTATGATCCTATGAATTGATGTGAAGGCCTGGCTTGACTCAGCCTCTGACAGTTACTAGAGGCTTCATCTTCTGTAACATGAGGATAAGGATAGTGGTGTTTGCAGTAACTTTTCTCCCAGGATGGCCTTGAGGCTTGGATTGGATAAACAGCTTCACAAATCTAAGAGTGCTTCGTAAAGTAGTCATGAAGTTTTCCCTGAAACTCCATCTCTAGTTATGCCCCTTCTCCAAATCCCATTCTCAATACTTCATGGCTGGAGTCCTTGATGTATGTGTTGCTTTACACTTGTTCATATGTGTTACTATCACATACTCTCCTCATGTGGTCCTTCATCCCTCGTCCCCTATTAGCAGGCAAAGGATAAGTATCTACTTATGTCTCTGTAGTTCCCTGTTAGGGTGCTATGTGGCGCCATGGTGCATAAAGTGAGGGGCCTGGAGTCAGGAAAACTCATTTTCATGAGTTCAAATTTGACCTCAGATACTTACAATGTGACCCTGGACAAGTCACTTAACCCTTTTGCCTCAGTTTCCTCATCAGTAAAATGAGCTGGAGAAGGAAATGGCAAACCACTCTAATATCTTTATTAAGAAAAACCCAAATGGGGTCACGAAGAGTCTAACATTAATTGAACAACAATCACAACTGCCTCCCTATCTATCATGATAATTGTGATATAGCATTCTGTGTGGACTGAGTATGTATGCATACAGCTGATGGACAGTTCTGCAGATCAGATCTGTCCTGATCATTGGAGTCTATAGCTATAACTTAGTAGGTTCGATAATACATGAAAGAATTAAGAAAAAAAAAATTTAAGACCTCAATTGGTCAGTTGAAGGTCTTTTGTAATGCACCTAACTTGGTAGGGTGAAAACTTACCAGTGTTATCACAAGGGGATATACACCCCCAAAAAGTTTCTTTTGAAATTTTGAAAAAGGTCATTTAAAAATTCTGAATTTAAATGCCAAAAAATAAGGTAATTTCTAACCACAGAGCATACACAAAAATGAATGATTTATGAAAGCTTGAATCTCTATTTCACATGGCTTGCTTTTTTTTTTAAGTGTATACGTTTTCCATGTTGTTTTCTTACTTTAAACTAAATTTCCTTTTTTAAAAATTTCAGGCATTTGTTTTTCTCTCTACGTAGTCTTCCCCCTTCACTGGAAAGAAAAAGAAAAAAGAATATTTACAACAAACACATATAATCAAGAAAAATGGATCTCCAGATTGACCATGACCAAAAATATGTCTCTATGCATTTTTAGTCCATCACATCTGTTAGGAATACAGAACATCGCTTCAAGGTTTTTGTAGTAGCAAAGAACTGGAAACAAAGGAGATGCCCAATGACTAAAAGATGGCTAAACAGGTTTCGGTATGTGAAGAAAAACATGAATATGACAAATATAGAGAAGTATGGGAAGACTTACAGGAACTGATGCAAAGTGAAGCAAGTAGAACCAGGAATTCAATATGAGTAATGATTACAACAATGTAAGTTGAAAAGAACAACAAAAATAACAAAATAGAAACTGAATGCTGTGAAATTATAATGGCCACATGTGGCTTTAAAGAAGAACTAAATAAAGGCACTTCCCTCTTTGTTTGTAGGAATGGAGGACTATGGATGTGGAACATGATATGTGTTAGACTTTTTTTCCCCACTGTGTTAGTGGTTAGTTTTTTTTAAAACTGTTTTTCTTTTCCTTTAAAAAAATTGTTATAAGATATTGTTCTGTAGGAGGGAGAGGAATAACTTGGAAATGTAGGTGATGGAAAAGCAAAATATATCAATAAATATTTATTTTATAAAAAGAATGTTTTTAAGGGCAAAGGCTGTCTCATTTTAAAAATTTGTTTCCTCTGTACTTGATACAGTGCTAGGCTTGTGGTAAACTCTTAAAAGGGCTCTTTTATTCATCCATTCAATTATTGCTAATTAAAAACTCTCATTTAAACTAATTTTACTCCATATCTTTATGCATTTATGAGACTAGGATAAGCCACAATGTCTTTATTTTTCCTACCACTACATTTTCCCCCCTCTAGTCACTTCTTTCTCAAAACTTCATGGCATTTATTTGATATTGCAGTATTTGTGTATGTGTCATATTCCCCCTACTAGACAATAATTTCCCACCACTTGCTTATACAAGTTGATGTCATATATAGTTTGAGAGTTGTCTTCCTGCTTGTCCTCTGTCCTTCCATCAAAGTAGACTCATCAAAGACCATTTGAATCTATATTAGACTGTGAGCCCCATGAGGGCAAGAATCAGCCCTCCTCGAAATTTTACTTTTTGGTGAGTAGCATAGTGCTTGGCATGCAGGAAGTACTTACTAAATATTTGTTGAATTCTTGAATTGAATTCACTTGTCCTTTTCTATTCATTTCAAGGGGAAAATCACCTCGTAAATAGAAAATAATGGAATGCTTTTAATGTTCATTCAGATTCTCTTAAAAGGCATTCTTGAAAAATGTCGTGAATTCTAAATTGATTTTCAATTATGTGTCACTAATATGTCTGATTTTATTTTTCTTTCTAAGGGACTTGTTTTTGGGAGGAAGGGCAGAGGAGAATAAAACTAGTGGGTTTGGATCTGTGATATGCTTAGTGTGAAACCTGTGAAGATGAAGGCTGATACATCCTTAGAAAACTAGAGATTGCTGGAAGCACTAAGAGGTGGAGTGGTGTGTCCAGGATCATTTATGCAAGCTGCAGGACTTGAACCAATTTTTTTTACTTAACTCCAAGGCCAGCCCTCTCTCCATTTCCCTCTGCTACCTCTCCAGCTGTTTTTCATTAGAAGACCAAATGGTCTCTATTCTTCTCAGAATGACCTTCTTACCTGGGTTAAATTCTACCCATAGATTGGAACCTAGTGACATCTTCTTCTATCATCCCTAGATCTCCCCAACCCTTCCCTTGCCCCCACACCACCTCCAGGCTGTCATATAATGCTAACTATTGTCTATTTAATTTCACAAAGTAAAAAGTTTGCATTCACTTCTAATGAAATTATAGGACATTCACCAGCTTATTATTTACACTTTGCTCTGAAACTGGAGAATAGCTTAAAATTGACTGTTTTGAAACTTTTTATAAAACTGACCAGGAGATCAACACAACAGCACTCCCCAAGAGGACAGAGCAAGCTGGAACACATTTTGCTTTGCCCTGTTTGGGATTTTAAAATTCAGTTTTTTGCTCCCACCCCCACTTTACCTCAGAAACTGAGCTGTATCATTGGAGCCTGACTGAGGGTAGCCAGGCAGTTTTGGGGAACAGCTGTAAGTGATTTCACCATGAAGCAGACCTTGGCAGGAGTCTAATAGCTGCATATGGTCTGCAGCTCTGTTCTCTAGAAAGGACCCAAGTCACATTCTCCCCCCTTGGTTTGCATTGTTTATAAGCCCAGCATGTGTATTTGAAACACAATTGTATTTTTAAAAATTACGTTTCTTTGTGTGTGTTTTAAACTTTCATCTAAATGGTCCAATGAGCTGTAATTTAATATTTGTTCCATCTGGCTAAGCACCCTATGCTGTGTCAAGCAAAGCAGTAAAGAAACTGGAGATTTGGGGCATCCAGAAAGGAGTGAAGAGGGTGAACTACTTGGGGAGGGGATGAATGATAATGTAGCTTCTTCTCTGAACAACTGAGTGGCATGACCTAACTTTAGGACATGAAAAACATTGGGAACCTCCACCTCCCCATGTTTATGTCATAAGAAACTCATAGCTGCTATCACTCAAAAGAAAAATGGAGTTACTTCACCTACTGGTGAAAGAATCACTCTTCAAGCTCCCTTAGTTTCAAAGGTCAAAAGAGCCATGTTAAAGCAAGTCAGAGAAATATTATGTTGGAAGACCTGGGATGCTTTGACTTGGGCTTCAGTAAGAGTCTGGTTTTACTCCATACCTTTGTAATTCCCTTTTTCTTTGATTAGTAAGGTGTGGGAAAGTAGGGAAATAAGAGGTAGAGTGGAGAATGGCTGTCTCAAGGATCCCTGGGAATACTAGGATGGAGTTTTCCTACAAGCTACTATTATAGACTTAGTATTTTTAGAATGTATTGGAAACATGGAGGGAAGGAAGTCCAGATCTGATTTCATTATTATAGGGAATTCCAAGAATCTTTTCTATAACTTATAAATGAGAGGTTAAGTGATTTGCCAACGATCACTGGACTGGAAGCATTGCTGTTTCCAAGATGAAAGTGGGGATACTTTTTTTTGAGTACTGAATGACATCAGGAAAAACTAAACTCACTATATCTTAAAAAGATTAGGAATTACTGGTTACTGATATTTATTTTAAAATCAGCTGTCTGTATGCAATTTGATCATTAGCCAGCTTTAGAAAAGTTCAAAGTCAATACTAACTTGGACAAAAGGCACTGCATATGCTTATAATAGCTCCAACCCAATCTATTTAAGAAATCTGTTGCTCATGACAAATAGGAAATGACCAAGAGGTCATTATAAAGACATTGGCACTGACTATCCACATATCATAGAGAATTTTAATCAATGTAAAATAACCACATCATAGTAAAGAACTGGAAACAAAGTGAATGCACCTCAATTGGGCAATGGATAAACAAACTGTTGTATGTGATTGCAATGGAATATTATTGTGATATAAGAAATTATAGGGGGGAGCTAGATAGTACAGTGGATAGATCATGGGGTCTGGAGTATGGAAAATCTGAGTCCAGCCTTGGACACTTACCCACTGTGTGACTTTGGGCAAGTTACTTAACTTCTATTTTCCTCAATTCCTCATCTGTAAAACGGGAGCACATTGGAAAAGGAAAAGACAAACTGGTCCAGTATCTTTGCCAAGAAAACCCCAAATGAGGTCACAAGGAGTCAGACAAAAACAACAAAAAGAAATTATGAATATGATGAATACAAAGAAACGTGAAAGGGCTTACCTGATATAATGTAGAGTGAAATAAGCAAAGCCAAGAAAACAATATATTCAATGACTAATATAATGTAAATGAAAAGAACAACAACCACAACAAAATCAAAAGTAAATGTTGCAAAATTGTAGAAGGAAATCATGGTCCCAAAGAAGGGATATGAGAAGATTCCCTTTCCCCAAACCTTTGCAGAGATGGAAGCATATAGATGTAAAACACTGCATGTATTTTTAGACCTTTTTGATGTATAAATAGTTTTGATAATGTTTCCTCTTCTTTTTTTAATTTAAAAAATGCTGCTTCATAGGATAAGTTTTTGGAATACTAAAGGGGGAGAGTGCTGAGAGAAATTCTGATTATTTAAAATACAAAAAATAATCAATAAAAATATTTTTTAAAATAATAACTACAAAGATACCCAAAAAGAGCACAGAAACTATTTTAGACAACAGATGCTTGATTTTCTTAACAATTAGTTGTAAAAATGTTGTGTAGAAAAATTATAATCAAAACAAACTCACAAAACAGTAAAAAAACAAAACACATAATTGAGGGCAAAGAGAGCCAGCAGGAAACTTGACATAAGACTCAGCTAAGGCAGGTCATTCTAAAAGCATTTAATGTAGGTTAAACTAGAAGAACAAAAAAGAATAATGAAATTTGTGAGATCTGCAATTGTTTCTAGAATATTTCATTCTCAGTGATAGTAAAATAGTGAATCTTACCTATGGACCTTCTTGTCTTAGTAGCTGATATATTGAGAAGCTATATTAGCACTTATGAAGGTAACATTAGGAAGAAAAGCTTAATCTTACCAATAAAATATGAGAGAAATATGTTGGTGACAAAACAATTTTGATGACACTCAGGAGTTCATTTTCAAAATATATTAATGAGGAGATTCCAAAGAATAAAAAAGGTCAGAAAGTATTTTTAACAAAAAAAGTGACCATGCATATATATATATATATACATATACATATATATATATATATATATATATGAATGCTCTGTGCAAGTATGGAGAGTTTCTTTTACAATTTTTATAGCAAAACATATCTCCATAGTCACAGAATTGCCCAAAAACTGTTCAGGAAAAATAAGATCATACTGCATCGTTGTTGAATTTTTTTTTTAATTTGTGACTTGGTAGTGTAACTTTAAAATCTCACCTCCATTTAAGAATTTAGGATAAAACTATGAGGACAACAAGAAGACAAGAAAAATGGAAAAGATTTGTCAAAATTTTTTATAACAAACCCTTTTATCCTTCAATATAAAGCCTCAATGAAAGTAAGACTCTAAAATCAGTCCCTAATGTGTAGTAAGGTCACTAAAGAAAGCAAAGATGGGAAATATGGCCCAAACTTTGAGATAACATAATTTTGAGGGTGTTGAAGGAATAAATTCTCAAAATATCTGAAAGAGGAAAGAGTTTCTAACCATTTAAAAATTACCTGAACTTTATTATTGACTTTAAAAAGTTAGTCAAGGGAATATTCATAACTACCAGTTTATGTCTTCTATTTAATCTATATGAAATCTTTAAAATCAGAAAAAAGTTTTATTTATTGAACATCAATTCAAATAATTAAGCTTGCACAATGACCATCTAAATTTACATTAATTTATTTAATTGCATAAAATAACACCTCACCATTTCAGTCATTCTAAACCTCCATCAGAATTTTTTTGTTATCTATTTTCATTTACTTTTTATTCTAATGATCATATTTACTGTATATTCCAGTTCTAATTTTACCCTTTTTTGAGTAGTAGTATTTCACAAAATCTCTCCAGATTTCTTTATATTCCTCATACTTGCTGATTGGAATTGTATTATAGCATTGAATGAATGTGGGGCAGCTAGGTGCTACAATGGATAGTACTGGACCTGGAATCAGGAAGACTTAGCTTCCTGAGTTCAAATTTTGCATCAAACACTTACTATATGATCCTGGGCAAGTCACTTAACCCCTATTTGCCTCAGTTTCCTCATCTTTAAAATGATCTGGAGAAGAAAATAGTAAATGACTCCAATTTCCTTGCCAGAAAAATCCTTAATGGGGTCAGGAAGAGTCAGATGGAATTGAAAATTACTGAAGAAGAACACATTAAATGAATTAGCATAATTTGTTTAACCATTCCCCTACTGTTGGACATTTAAATTACTTCCAATTTTTTTCACCCAGATCTTATCTCAGATAAAATATTTCTCAGATAAACTGTTTTTAACATATATATCAAAATCATGAGATTCTATCACAAATGTTACTTAGACAACTGCAAAAATTATGAAGACTTTGGAGTGATTGCATTCTTCAGGGGTAGAAATAGGACCGGTCTGAAGTAGACTATATCTATTTAAAGACTCAAAAATTTAAAGCTGGAAATATCCTTAGAGGCCATTAAGTTCAACCTCCTCATTTTATAGAACAGGAAACATAGGCACAGAGGAGGAAAGTGACTTACCCAGGATCATACAACTAGTAAATGACTGAGGTAAGATTTTAAGTCAAATCTTCTTGCCTTGACATCTAGTATTCCATATAGTATGCTACTGAGCCACCCAGCCCTAAACTTACATATAACCCTGACTTAAACATTAGCCCTACCACTAATGTACACACTAATCCCACCCCAATCTTAAACATAATTTAAAACATTGCCCTTTACTCTTACCCTAATCATAGCCCAAACTCTTATCATAGCCCAAATTCTACCAGTTCTAGACCTTTCCATAATCTTAATTCTAATTGTAGTCCAGGTCCAATCCTTTTCTCTAAATCTAAAAGTAAGACAGATTTATTCATAAACTCTATCAAAAGTTAAAAAGCAACCAACCTTCATGCTACATAAATTATTTTTTAGAGACAAATGCAATTTGTCAAGTTCTTTTTATGAGAAAAATATGGTTTTGATATGCAAAACATCCAGGGATAAAGTAGAGAAGAACTGCAGAATAATGTAACTAATGAAGATTGAAACCAATATCTTAAATAAAACATCAAAAAAAGGCTACAGCAATATATTAAAATATTAAGTTTGAGCAAGTTGGATTTATATACCAAGCATAAAAAGATGATTTAACATTGGGAAACAATTACTATAATTCATTACATTAATAACCACAAAACTACATGATCATTACAATAGATGTAGAAAAAATGCCTTTGACTAAATACAGCACTCATTTTTTTTAAACCCACTATAAACAGTAATGGAAATACCTTTCTTTGATGGGTTCAAAAGAATTTATCTAAAACCAAGAAAACTCTCTCTCTCTCTCTCTCTCTCTCTCTCTCTCTCTCTCTCTCTCTCTCTCTTAGATAACATGGTGGTTTTCTTAGAAAACCCTAGAAGATCAACAAAAACCTAATCAAAATAATCAATAGCTTCAACAAAGTAGCAGGATAAAAAATTAATTGACAAAACCACCAGCATTTCTGTATAATACTAATATAAACCAAAAAGGAAAGATAGCCCTAGGCTTAAAATTAGCCCCAGTCCTAACCTTAACTCAATTACTTGTCAATCATTGTCTATCAAGCTACTTTACACTTATACCTATACCCTCTGCTGGATAAAATCAGGCTGTTAGAACTCATTCAGACTTCAAATTAATAGTTGAATAAATGTAATCATGGCAAATTCAAGAAGAAATAGACATATTTATCATAGAATGAAACATTACAATCACTTCTCAGCTCTGACACTCAATGCAAAAATGATTATTTCAGACTGGAGTTCATCTTCCCTCTCTTTGGACTCCCACAGCTCAGAAGAACTGTCTCTCAGGTTCATTTATTTAGTATAAATCTTTAAAACTTTACTTACAAGAGGACTTCGAGATGATATTGGTCATTTATGCTAGCTAACTAGTGAATGGCTATTGAAGTTTGAAGTATAGCCCTTTCACTCTTGCTGGACACAGTAGCTTATGCTGGTCATCATGAACCAAGCATCCTCATCCACTTTCTACCACACCTGGTTCCTAGTAAATCTGGAGCACTTGGTCATAGTGAATCTGGAGCACTCATTTTTAAGTATTTGCTCCCTGAACTGGCTTTCAACTAGCTGCCTGCCTCTGCAAGTTTGAAGAGCAAGAAGCTACCAGTCTATCACTGCAAGTTAGAGAATGGCAGGTAACCCTCCTGATTGTTGCCATGTTTCTTTCTCTTTTTCTTTCAAAACTTACCACATACTATACTTTGCATATCCCATCAAGGCAGTTCTAGAAAAACATTAAGTCCAAATCCACACTGATACAGCATCACCATTTACATGTCTACAATACATGTATAATATCAATACAAAAACAAATGAATATAACTAGGAAATAACAATAAAACAGATATATACGTGTGGGCAGTAATAAACATATGTGTCAATATACATGGCGACAACAGATATTTTATAAGCATTCAAACTAGTAAAGGTTATTTCAAATAAAAGTCTGACTTAATAAGGAAACATACTGGATTTCATTGCCCAATTATAGCCTAAAGCAAAGAATTTTTTAAATTTGGCATTTTGGAATGCCAAGATGAAGTTTCCACATTAAATACAATGGCTATCCAGTCAATTCTTGACTGAGGAAGCTAAAGAGGCTGTCATATTGTACGAATCCCTGTCCTTTACCTCAATTCATTTCAATAAACATTTATTAAGCACCTATTATTTGCCAGGCACTTTACTAAGCACTGTGGATATAAATAGAAAAAAGAAATTCCCTGTCCTTAAGGAGCTTACAATGAGGGAACACAGCACAAAAGAAAGCAGCAGACGTGGCTAGGTGCTGCAGTGAATAAAGTACTGGCCCTGGAGTCAGGAGGACCTGAGTTCAAATTTGGCCTCAGACACTTAACACAAAAACTAGCCATATGACCTTGGTCAAGTCACTTAACCCCAATTGCCCCACCCTCCCCCCTCCAAAAAAAGCAATAAAATTAAATTAAAAACAAAAGAAAACTACATGAAGGGGGCAGGGTTAGGAAACACTAGGGGCTGTCCAGTGTGGAGCATCTACTTCTGTAGAGTTGAAACCAAGCAGAGCTACAGATGGGGAGTGGAGTGGGATAGAAGTCCAATTTCTGCCCTCTATAAATAAGGCTTTGGGAGGAGTTTAGTACCCCATCCTGCAACCCTCCAATCAGAGGGGAGAGGAGGCTGAAGGAGGTAGGAAGGTGTTTGAGTATCCAAGGCTGTGTTAGCATCATGGTGATGAGATCTAGTGGTTAGTGTTTCCTGCCACTGTAGCTTACCCAAGGTTCATTGCTTTGAGTTGTCTGTCTTCTCAGGTAAATTCAGTTCCCCAATGTTTCATGCAAAACTTCTTCCCTGTTTCATATCACTGAGGAAAGTTGTTGTTTATAAAGTTACTAATTATTAAATCTAGCATTTTCCCCAGAGGGAAAAAGGTACCCAATGTACCACTGTACATTTGCAAATCAAGTATGGAACAGGCATTTTATTCCCACATAGAAAAGGAAATGCTAAACAATAAAGAATCATGGAATGATTAGAACAGAATCCAGTAGCTTATCAGTACTAGTACATTCAGTTGGGAGACTCTTTGAAAGGTTATTAATTAGCCTTTTGACATTTTGCCGCTACTGAGCACAGTCTGATTAAACACTAGCTTGTTTTTTCAGAGCCTCCCTTTAGGAGGCTGATATTCCCCTTATCTCTAAAGCCCTATCTTGCTACCACCACTGCCACCACTTTAGAGGGAAAGAAGTCAGGTTTTTTACCTCTACAATTCAGAAGGGGCTTAAATGCATATGAGTCATTTTTATTTCTCTTCTCTCCTCCTTCTTTGATTCACTCATTTGAAAACCATACTACAACCATATCTCTCCTAACACCCTTCTTTGGTTCTCCAAAAACACAATGTTTACTGAAACAAGATTATAGAAAGCAGTCAGTTCTGTATGAACAGTATAATAAATAGGTTATCAGCAAAGCATTATTATAGTAGGGCTTTGTGGTTGCATAGTGGGGAATTGAGGATGTTATATTAAATATATTGCTGTGAAATAGCATTGGTTGTGGCAGCCTTCTGAAGGATATGCCTTCAGGATCCACCATCCTTCCCTTATTTACCTTTCCAATTTATGGTGCTGAACCCCACAGAACTCTTTGACAAGGAAAACTCTCCAGAATTCCCTTCTATCACCTGCCTCTCTTCTGTTTTAGGAGTTGGTAAGTCAAGAAGAGCTGATGGGCCATGAAACAAGCTCCATTTAAAGTACTCTGGTAAGGGATGCTGCCATTTATTGAGAGTGTAAAGAGTGTGTTCAACTCCAGTTTCTGGCACAAGGTTGAGCATTTGGCACTTTCCCAACTTCTCTGAGAAAATCAGTAAGGCTCATTTTATGTCTATAATGCCAAGAGTATTTGTGGACTATAAAAATGGACATAAAACAGAAAATACAGTCTGTAGTAAGAGGTACTGATGTAGCAAGGCCCATATCAGATCAAAAAAGATTTTATGAAATGATTTTGGAGAGTGATCTTCAAGGAGATATTCATCTCCCTTAATAATAATCAACATTTTATAGTTTTATGAAGTACTTTTACAAATATCTCATTTTATTCTCACAGCAACTCTGAGTAGATGCTATTATTATCCCTATTTTAAAAGGGAAGAAACTGAGGTAAATAGAGGTTAAGTGCCTTGCCCAGGGCAATAGGACAGAATTAAATTCAGGACTTCTTGATTTCAGGTCTTGTATTTTATCTATTATGTTACCTAGCTGCCTTTCCTTGAGCATAGCTTATAGTTGTCTATAAACAAAGAGTGCCTTCAGCACCTGGCCAAGTCACCAATTCAAATCACAACTTTTAGTTCTTTTTTGAATGAGGATCTATAAAGCCAATCATGAGCAGCTCTCCTGAGGACTGCTGCTGCAAATAATTTTAAGGATCTAATCACATAGTAAAGTGAACTCTCTATTCATCAAAAAACTAAAGCAAAACATTCAGAAACTAAAGCACAACATTCATAACAATATAACATAACAACTTATTACTAAGGCAGCCCCATAGTCTTAAACAAAACATTATTTAGTAAGTTACAATCTCTTCAATCAATACACAGTATTGAAGTAAAGTCCTCTTTCATCTTGACTTGGCTGGCTTCCAACCATCCTTAAGCCAATCATCCTTAAGGGGTAACATTAAGTACAAACACCATCCACCTCAGGTCACAGTAAGTCACAATCTCATCAGTCCACACAGAGTACCCAAATAAAGTCTTCTTTCACCTTGACTCGAGGCTGACTTCCAAACCTCTCCAGTCTTCTCCCTTGGGTCCTCTTCCACAGGCTGACCTCTCCCAGCTCTTGCATGGATTCACCTGACTCTTGCCTGGATTCACACATAGGCAATTCTCTGTTCCTGCTCTATATCTTAGCTCATGGGGACTGCTCCACTCCAAGCCCTTTAAAGTTTCTGTTTCTAAGAAAACAAAGCTTAACAGAGCTACCACAATATTTACACACATTAAGTTTAACAGAGAGCTACAACAATATTTCTACACATTACTAGCATTATCATCTCAATTCACTTTCTGTTTGACAAAACAATGCAAATCAACAGACAAGGTTTCTGTCTGAGAAATCAAATACAAATCAACAGTAAAGTCCTCTTTCAGGACTTCTGCAAGAGTAGTAAAGTCCTCTTTCAGGACTTTTGTAACAATGGTAAAGTCCTCTTTCAACAGACAGAATGTTTCTGTCTGACAAAGTAAAATCAACATAGACATAATGACAGACAGAGTGCTGACATCATAAACATTCTCTCTCAACTCTACTCACTCCCAGCTCTGTTCAAGCTTTTCTCTGCTCTGCTCCTTCCTGTTCCACCCTTCCTGTTCTGATCTTTTGGCAAGTTCCTTCCACCGTAGGCTGCATGTCATTACATTTGGCCTATTAAGGGCAAGGAAGGTCTTCAAACTCCCTTAGACCTATTAAGGGCAATCCAATGTATACTCTTTCCAAAAGAGACTCTTGATACAATTAAAGGTGAGGCTCAAAGGCACTTGAATAACTGAAACAAGCAGCAAAGTACTACTTTGCTTGCCATTACAGGATCAAACCTAAGTATACTGCTTGCATCTGAGGAAAGTTTTTATATTATAGCTCTAATTTAACCTGTCTCCTACTCTAACTTTCCAAGTCACATGCCACAGAGGGGAAAGAAATTGAACTGGAATGGGATCACATCACTTCAAATGCTGCTAGTCTATCAAGAGCCCATAGGTTCTTAACCTAGGAGTCTGTGGATAAATTTCAGGGGGTTCATGAAATTATATGGGTAAAATGCATTTCTATTCTTTTCTTCCCTTTCCTTTCCTTGACAGGGTCTCCTTATCTTACCTAGATTAGAAGTACAGGGGATACTCATGGGTCCAATTCTACACTGATTGGCACATGAGCTTTGACCTGCTCTATTTTTTATCTCAACTGGTCAGGTTCTCCTTAGGCAACCTGGTGATCACCTGCTCCTGGGAGCTTGCCATATTGATGCCAGACTTAGTGTAGATACTAAACTTTGACTTAGCCCAATCTGAGTTCTGCAGGTCAGAACTCTAGAGCCCAAGAGATCCACTCACTAACCTTAGCCAACCCAGTGGCAGGGATTACAGGGTGTGGACCACCACCCCCCTCCTTCACACTAACCTTTGGTTTCCTTTGTAATGCTTTATGTTTTCTTTTATGCATTTGAAAACATTCTGAGAAGAGGTCCATACATAGGCTGCACAGTACAAGGGGTACACAGTACAAAAAAGGTTGAGAACCCTGAAATGAGTTGCTAAGAGGTGAGTGATAATATGGTAACCAAGTTATAGCTTTTAGATTGATGTTCTATGTCACTGAAAGAACTTGGAGGAAAGGTAACTAACTGCTCTTTATTGGGAGAATTGAGTGAGTAGTAGGAAATTCCCTGAAGAGAGTCATACCATATGGTCCCTTGGCTTTACCCATAGTTTTTGGAGCCTGTTGATGTTTTTGTCTCTTGTCTCAAGAAAAGTTTTGAAGATGCTCAAAGAAATAAGGAACTATAATAGACTGAAAAGTCTATCCCAGGGAGAGAAAGTACAGTAACTTGCTTGACTCCTAGCGAGATCAAAAGGAGGCTCTCAACTGGAAAAGGCCCCCAACAGTAACAGAATAAATGAATAATGAGGCAATTTGGTTTTTTCCCTAAGGTGAGATTTTTTTCCATGTTTCTGTGTATTGGGGGGAGGGGTGGTGGTGCCAGGTAGATG
Source organism: Gymnobelideus leadbeateri (assembly GCA_011680675.1). Lineage (NCBI taxonomy): Eukaryota > Metazoa > Chordata > Mammalia > Diprotodontia > Petauridae > Gymnobelideus > Gymnobelideus leadbeateri. The sequence goes on along the minus strand of WOXC01010965.1, from coordinate 69,750 downwards.
GAGTCACAGAAATAAGCCCCAGGCCCCAGTGTGTACTACCCTGGGGCACAGATTCATGTCCTGGCTGCACTTTCAGAGTTGGTTTTACCATCAGAACATGATGAAATGATCCTAATGGCCCCAACCCTGTTCCATCTGGGCCCCACGGTTGCTCATGTTCTCTGGTTTGGGAATTTCTTTGGTCATATTTCTTTCTGTGAAATATATTAAAGAACAGGGTTTGGGGTTGGAGAGGGAATAACAATGAAATACTAAACCCTTCTTACCTGAGCTTTGGTTGAAAGGAGGAAACTATAGATTTCAAATCTGGAGCTAAAAGACATATATGTATAAAATGAAAATCTGGCTTCTTTTTAGTCATTTGACATTTTCTTCACTGTAACAAATACTTTACGAACCAAAGTGTTATTACAATAAAAGTGCTGTTTTAATATGCACATTGGTAAATGTATTAACATTGACTTCTAGGCTATGTGTGATGTGTGAGGTGATTTGGAGGAATAAACTAAAGAAAATCCCACCCCCTCAAGTGAAATATTCAAATAATAGAGGCCATCCAAAGTTTTGTTCATTATTCATCAGATAAGTGCTTTAGTTCTCCAATTAATTTTGTAAGGATAAGCAGGCTTTGATCAAATGTAACCCGGAAAGAACAAGTTATATTTAGGGAAAAAATTATATTCAGAGGAAGCCAACTGTTTTTCTTCACTGAAGACAGAAAGGGAAATAGCTTTAACTGATGCATGCACTACATACATAAAGTATCAATGATTTCCTCAGTATGGAGAAAGCCTAGTGTGGGACCTCCCTCTACTAACAGGGATAGCAACCTAACTGCAAACTTGGAAGCTAAGTTTCAGAGAATTTCTTGAAAATCATAGTGGTTAAGTGACTTGCTCAGTGTCACACAGCTGTTAAGTTTCTCCAATTTATTCTGTTTATGTCTTGTATGGCCATGGTTATTTGATTGCTGTCTCTTCCATTAGACTGTGGGTTTTTTGAGGATGATGAGGGTTGATTTTGGGGTTTTTTTTTCTTTTCTTCAAATCCACAGTGCCTGGCACATAGTAGGTGTTTAATAAATGCTTGTTGACTGTTGTTGACACATCCAGTAAATGCCTGAAGAGAGCATCAAACCTAGTCGGTTATTCCCTACTGCCTCTCATATGATTTCCCAACATTACCATATTTCAGCTGTTCTGTGATTCTAGGCACTTTTATCTTTCCTACTCTTGTAGCTGTTGAATGGTTCATATTTGAATTATTGTTTCTCTATTGTATTCAATACAAAGTGTTTGGCAAAAGATAGTCTTTGATCTAATAAATGAACACAAGAAAACCTCACATTTCAAGACTCAATAAATAAAATATTCCTATGCACAAATTTAAGTCAAATAACAAATAATGCATTGTAAAATCCTAACAAAAGGAGGTTGTATAAACCAGATATTTCAGATTACTCCAAAATGTAATTGACTAATTTCAAGGGAAAACAAATACATTTCCATTTCTGAAAACATTAGAAAATGGTTTAAAGGGTCTTTTTCCCCCAAAGGAAGAATGTTATAACATTTAATAAAGAAAAAAGGGTTATTTAGTTGTGTATTTTTAAAATCTTACTTGTTTTACTCCAGAGAGCCACAGATTATGTTTCTGATAGGAATGCCCCCATAAAACAGGTTATAATCAGCAATCATTGATACACAATAAATACTTTAACAACTGTACAAGCTGACTTAATTTAGATGGTTTGCAGTTTTACTCACTGCAATCTTTTCTAGGCAGAGAGTCTCAGAAGAAAAATGGGATTATTGAGGACCTCTCTCCCATAACTTAAATGGATTCTCTTCCTAAGTAGGTTCCTGATGTAAGGAAAAGTCAAGCAGAATAATTTTACTTTTATACTGGTTTATCTTCAAGAAAGGCACAACTGTAGTCTGCTTTACCAGTGGACTGCTTTACCATCTTGCTAAAATATTTACCAAAACAGGAATACTCTGACAAGAAGCCACAGAGCCTCATGGAGATCTAGATATCTAGAATAAGGAAAGCTTGGGGGTGAGTTTTCCTGCTGCATTTCTAATTCACTGAACTAAAAGGGACAGAACAGAAAAATTGACCAGGGGGGTTACCGGGGTCTAATTGTAAAAGAAAATGTACATCATAGACATGCTTAGACATTAGATGGGGTATGTATCCCACACTTGACTTCCTGCCTCCATACTTTCATATCCCGAGGCTGTGGACCTATAATGTTGTGTTTATACCTGATGTAAGCCCTGTAATGCTAGACAGTTATTCCCAAGAGGAAATTTGCCTTGCTAATGAACAGTTGCTTAGTATGTACAGCTAGGTCCTGATGAGTGCAAATAATGAATGCCCTGAAACATATCACATATATTAGAATTTACATTGTTTTAATTATGTAAAATATGATCATTGGTTCCAGGCCAATGGAAATATATAGCATGAATTAGAACAATGGGACCAGTTCAAGGGATTCATTCTTTATAATAATTGGGTCAAAACTGTATAGACAAGTCCTAACCTACTGTGATCTAAAGCTTAGAATCTGTCTTTCTGTCTCTCCACTTCTCTTAACAGTTCCGTTGTATAGGTCTCACAGAGGGCCACAATGGTGTCTTCTCAAAGTTCTAAGAATCCTAAGATACCAGGTTTGGTTTGTCTTGAATACTTTCTCCATTTTTATTAGTTTTTATTTTATGAACAACTGAATGCAAATATTCAACAAAATTTAGACAAATGTTACCCATTTGTGAGCAGATAAGTATAGTATATGGAAAAGATACAAGAATTAGATAGCCATGTATCCATTTTGACTTCCTTGATCTTTTCCAACTAAGGAATAGGCTGAAGCCCACTTCTATGTCCTACCCTTACCCTTCCCTCCATTCCTAGTTTCCTTTTAAGGGTTAAGCTGGTCTTTTGAAGCCTGGTTAGAACATCCTGAGAAGCAAAGGTTGAATGAGGTTATTTGCTTCAACCCTAGGCTCCCTAAACTTCATCTTTCTGGGCCTAAATTTTCAAAGTGACTCAGGGCACTAGATCTAGAGTCATAAGACAATGGTTTTGAATATCCTGGATCACCTTGTCTGATCTTGGACAAGTTACAGTTACCTCTATAAGCCTCCATTTTCTTATCTGAAAAGAGGAGGTTGGACTCATTAGTCTCTGTGGACCCTTCCAGTTCTAAATTGATGCTCTTTCAATTCCATGACTACTTCTTAATTCTATAACCATGAGAAACACAGTGCAGATGACAATGTCAGTCCATGCTACCTTGCAGGTTTTTGTAAGGCTCCAGTGGCAAAATTACTTATTCATAAAATGAAGCAATCATATTAGACGGTCATGAAATTCTTACATAACTATAAAACTCAATGTTCCAGGGATTCATGAAGGACCTCTCCAGGCCCTGACTCCTGGGAGAAGTTGGGCCGGTACACTTTTATGTCTCAAACATAAATGGTGTAGAAGACTTCCTAGAACTAACATTCCTCCCTTTTTTTGTTTAGCAATTCACTGTCTCAACTGCTTCATGAAATAAACCAGAAAAAAAATAAAGTTTGATTTGTTGTGAAGTTCAGAAAGGAGAGAGGAAGTCAACTGGGAGACAAAAGACGGCCAGTCCTTGTATTTAGCTTGTCCATTGTAATTTGGCTATTTAAATTATTCCCCTAGAGGAATTGTGTTCATATCAATAAATGTAACCATATAGTAAAAATGGATAAAATGTTCCAGAATTTTAGTTGAGTTCAGTGAAAGAGCCAAATGCTTAACTTAAATTACCAGGTGCAGAGTTTAACTGTAAAAGTCAGTATAAAAATCTACAGTGTTGGGAAAACAAATGAAATTGTAATTTCACTTGAAAAAAATTATAGTGAGCCCAATTCTAGGATACCAGGTGTTCTCAATTATCACACACACACACACACACACACACACACACACACACACACACACACACACACACACACACACACACACACACACACACACACTTACTCTCTGCCCCCAACATAGATTTTCAAGGACAGAATGTTAAAATACCCACACCTGGAAAGCATAGGTTTTTTAAAAATTGCTTTCACTACAAAATTGTCTACTACGTTCTGTTAAGCCTGTTAAGCAGCAATATTATTTTAATGCTTTCTGTGTGCAAAATTTTATGTTGGGTGATCTAAAAGGAGATACCAAGGAAAAGTTCAAAAAGAACAGATTAGATATATAGGGGATGATGTTGTAACAACTGGTCACATAGAAGAAACTGATGATCTCCTTGCAAAGATCATCAAACTATCATGGAAGCAAGATATAGTGGAGTTGGGAAACTTGAAAATTTCAAAGTCTGCTATAGCAAAGAATCAAATTCTTGCCTTGTCTTTCTGATGACTTCTTTCAGAAGGGAGAGGAAATGACCAGGAAAACCACTATTTTGAATCTAATTTTAACATACGTGGAGGAATTGGTTGGTGAAGTGAAAACAACTTGAGCCTCGAAAAAAAATTTTTTACTACATTCCCCAACTGGTAAATGACCAACAGATATGAACAGACAATTTTCAGACAAGAAATCAAAGTTATCTATAGTCATTTAAGAAATGTTCTACATCACTTTTGATTAGAGAAATGCAAATTAAAACAACTCTGAGGTACCACATCACACTTATCAGATTGACTAATATGACAAAAAAGGAAAAGATAAATGTTGAAGAAGATGTGGGAAAATTGGGACACTAATTCACTATTGGTGGAGTAGTGAACTGATCTACCCCTTCTGAAGAGTCATTGGGAGCTGTGCCAAAAGAGCCGTGAATACCCTTTGATCCAGCAATACCACTACTAGGTCTGTATCTCAAATGGATCATAAAATATGGGAAAGGACCTACATGTACATAAATATTTATTGCAGCTCTTCTTGTGGTGGCAAAAAATTAGAAATTGAAGGGACGTCCATCAGTTGGGAAGTGACTGTACAAGATGTGGTATATGAATGTAATGGAATACTATTGTGCAATAAGAAATGAAGAGCAAGCAGATTTCAGAAAAACCTAGAAAGACTTGTATGAACTGATGCAAAATGAAATGAGCAGAACCAGTACACAGTAATAGCAACATTGTTTGATGATCAACTATCAATGACTTAGCTATTCTCAGCAACACAATGATCTAGGATAACTACAAAGGACTCATGATGGAAAATGCTATCCAGATCCATAGAAAGAATTGTTGGATTCTGAATGCAGATCAAAGGATACTATTTTCACTTTATTTTATTTTATGTAGTTTTCCCCCTTTTGTTCTGTTTCTTCTTTCACAACTATTACTAATATGAAAATATGTTTTACTTGATGGCATGTGTGTGTGTGTGTGTGTGTGTGTGTGTGTGTGTGTGTTCAGTGTCCTAGTCCTGAGTCCTAGTCCTGCCTCAGACATTTATTAGCTATGTAATCCTAGGTAAGTCACTTAATTTTTCTATTTCCTTGGTTTCTTCAAATATAAAATAGGGGTGAAAATAGCACCTACACAGGGTTGTTGTGAGGATCAAATAAGCAAACATATGTAAATCACTTTATAAACTTTGAGGTACTATATAAATGTTATTGGAGCTAAGTATGCCTTTTTAAAGTACATAATAGATGTAGAGAACATTGGACATAAACTTACACATACTCTAAACTTTACAAGTGATATGTAAAACACGAAAAAGTACAGAGAAGAGATAGACAAGATACTATGGAATGAGTTGCTAAAATGGAATTTATCTCAAGAGAGTTAGAAGGAAAGAAGAAACTCTGGAGTGGGAGGGGGGTGTCTTAACCCTTTATGGGTCACAGACCCCTTTGACAATTTACTAAAGCCTATATACTCCTTCTCAGAGTAATTTTTTAATATACAAAATAAGATTTATAGGATTACCAAAAGAAACCCAAATACAATTGTATCAAAATACAATTATCACAATTTAAAAAAAAAACGAGTTCATGAACTCCAGGTTAAACCCCCCCCCTTCTAGAGAAAGAAAATTAATGATACAATTATGAATGATTCTAATAAGGAAGAAAAAAGGTTTTTTTTTAAAATAAAACAACTAATTTAACTTCATGGGGAACTCTCAAATGAGTAAATATTTTTAAAGTGTAAGAGTGGGTATTAGGTTGAATAAAACAATCATATCACCCCACCTTCACTTAAAGGGATAAGATACTATACCCTGAAACATTTGTCATGTGAGAACACATTAATTATTCTCTAGGTGTGAACAAATTCTAGAAACCTCCACGTCTTATTGAATTGGTTGAAGGATTTATTCATGCTGTGACAAGCTGTATATCAAGTTAGTTGGAATCAGGGATCTGAGTGCCTCTCAGTAGAGAAGAAAGAATGCTCTGACTTCCTAAAAAGGAATCAACTGGGAGAAAGGAGCATAGCTTGGTCTCAGTTTTGTTAAGAAGAGGATTTTGTGAGCTTCAGTGGGTTAGGAGGGTGTTAGACTACCCATCTTTCTATTGCTGTTTTAACATCCCTGGAACTGAGAACAAACTGAATGTGATAAGGAAAGGCAGAATCAAGGCTCTCAACAGAGAAATTATGCCATACTTAATGGGACTATAGAAAGAACTTTGCTAGAGCTGTGAATTACCCTTTTGCCACATGGGATCTCTAAGTTTAACCCCACTTTCCCCTGGACTCTTATTTGTGGCAAGTATGTGAAAAACTCAGAAAGGGAGGATACTTTGTACCAACAATACCACCATAGTAAATACCTATTTCTAAAAGCTAACTATCTCTGACTGATGCTAACCAATCATCATGGCAGAAAAAAGAACAATGTGTGTGTGGTTTATGAGCCAAAGTCACCCTTCAGTCCCTTAGGGTTAGCCCTGATGCCCTGAGGGATATGGAAAACATGCCTGATTCATCAGTGCAAGTGAGAGTTTGGATAAGGATACCTCAAAGGCTATACACATTCCAAAAGATTATGTTCAAAAGACAGGAATAAGACTATGGTCTTTTAAAAAGGTGTCAAAAAGGTAGAGTTTATTATTAGGAGAGTCTCCTGAGAATTACTAAGAGCTATAAATACGGCTTGTTAATTCTATATTATTGGGGATAAGAGTGATAAAATGGAGAACAGAGAAAGGACAGTCACTGCTTGGAGAAGATTAGATGATGGTAATAGATTATACATAGAAAGATTTAATCAGTTCCAGTTTTGTCTTTGTCTTCCTTATCCCTAGAAATTCAAACAAAAGCAACTAAATGAAGTGAAACCCAAGATAAATAAAGAGATTTAAGAGCTCTCATTGTCTTTAGTCAATTCTAGTCACCCAGCCTAAACAATTTATATCCTAGGTGCTAAAAAACAAAACAAAACAGGTGGTATGATTACTGAACCACACTATCAGTGATCAATAATCAGTGATCATGAGTAACTGTAGATGTTTCAGGTCTGGAGATGGCCAAATGGTATTCTCATTTTGGGAGACAGCAAATAGAGTAAGGGGCCTGGAGTCTTCCTGAGTTCAAATTTGACCTCAGATACTAGCTGGGTGACAATGGGCAAATCACTTAACCCTATTTACCTCAGTTCTCTCATCTGTAAAATGAGCTCGAGAAGGAAATAGCAAATCACTCTAGTGTCTTTGCCAAGAAAACCCAAAATAGGGTCATGAAGAGTTGGATGTGACTGAATGACAACATAAATCCTCATTTTCAAAAGGAAAAAGATATTTTTTTTCCCTACAAGTTCTAGGGCTGTGAACTTAATGTATTCTGACCAAAACATATGAATGGATTCTTAAAAGAAAAGTTTATGTGCACTTCAGGAGGGAAGTGCACATAAACTTTTATGGTGAGCACCATAAAAGAACAAAAAACAATAATTATGCTAAATATTATAACCTTGAGTTCTTTTTTTTTTTTCTCACAGCTGGCAAATCAAGGAAATGTTGTAGAAGAAACCTGGTGTATTTGTATTTCAGTAAGGCATTTGACAAAGTTTCAAATGATATGCTTTGGATAAAAGGAGAATGTAAGTTAGATGACAGGATCTTGGGTGGATTCTCAAGTGGTTGAATACTCAGTCCTAAAGAGTAGTGATTAATCATCCTAGAGGGAAATACACAAGAATGCCACAGAGCCCCATCCTTGGTCCTATTCTGTTTAACATTTTTACCAATGGCTTAAATAAAATAATAAATAGCATTCTCATTAGATTTTCATGTAAAACAAAATTCAGAGAGATAACTTAAATGCTAAAGGATAAAAATGAGATATAAAAATATCTTCATAGGTTAGAAAACTTAGCAGAATATTACAAGATAAATTTTTAAAATTGGGCATTAGAAAAAATTTAAATGCATTTAAAAAGCAAAGTTCTATAGTTAAACTAAAAATATAATACAACACAAGTTCACAAACAAAACCAGCTGCCCAAACACGAAATAGGTGAGGCATGGCTAGATGACTATTCTTATGCAAAAACCTGGCCTCTTTGAAAGATTGAAAACTCAATGTGAAAGTTGTAATAGCCAATATGTCTTCAGCCTTATTAACAGAGGTGTACTACATGGAACAAGCCCCAGTGTATTTTGACCTGCGTAGACCACTACATTTAGAGTTTTCAGGAGTTATACAAGCTGGAGCATGTCCAGAGCAGGGGGAATGGGGGAATGAGAAAACTAGAAAGCATAACTTATAAGGACTGCTTGAAGGAACTCAGGATGTTTAGCAGAGAGAAGACTTCTAAACATTTAAAAGATTATCATGTAGGGGAGGCTAGGTGGTTCAGTGAGTAAAGTGCTGGCCCTGGAGTTAGGAGGACCTGAGTTCGGATCCTGCCTCAAACGCTTAACACACACACACACACACACACACACACACACACAAAACCTAGCCGTGTAACCTTGGGCAAGTTACTTAACCCCAATTGCCCTCCAAAAGGCAAAAAAAAAAAAAAAGTTATGTAGACAGGGAATTAAATGTAATCTGTCTGTCTAAAGGGAAGAATTGGTAATAATAAATGGAAATGGGGCCAGTAAGTGGTACAGTGGATAGAGCATCTATGGTGGAGTCAGGAAGACCTGAATTCAAATCTAGCCTCAGACACTTACTAGCTGTGTAACCCCTCAGCAAGTCACTTAACCCCGAGTGCCTCCAAAATTAACCAAAAAAAAAAAAAGGAAGCTACAGGCAGGACTATAAGGAAGAACTTTCTAAAGATTAGAGCTGTCCAAAAATGGAATGAGTTGTCCTGAGATGTAAAGAATGCTCCATCACTGGAGGTCTTAGTGGAGGTTAGCTGTTATAAATATAGCAGATAGGGATTGAACTTGATTCCCATGGAATCTAAGATTCCATGATGCTGTGAAATGAAAAGCAGTTGTTATTCTCACAGATTCTATTAGCTAGTTGCTCAAGCACAAACATGTGAAATTAGAGAAACACAATTTTATAGAATAATAATTATAAAAGTGGGAGATTGATGATCTCCATTTAGGTCCCTGCCAGCCCTGAAGATATATAATTGTGGGGTAGTGAAAAGATCATATCATATTTGGAATCAAAAGACCTGGATTTAATTCCCAGTTATGCTGCATGACCTTGGGCAAATCACTTGGGCCTCACTTTTCTCATCTGTAAAATGAAGGGGTTGGACCAAATGACCTCTGAGGTCTTTTCCAGCTCCAAATCTATGATCTTATGAGCCCACAACTCTAATAGGAATTTCAGTTTATGTAGTTCTTTATACATAGCATTTGGGGCATCCCTTCTTACAAGTTGATCCCCTAGAATTGCTACCCTAAGTTCGAGGTATTCTTTGGATCTGGATCTGTTCCTGAGTCCTTTCCCTTCCTCTATTTTTTTTAATTTACAAGAGAATACAATTAGTTCAAAGTGCAGGAGAGGGGCAGAGTATGCATTGGAGGGGAGGGCAAGCAACTAACACAAACTCAGTTTTGCTGAGCATCCAGATTGGAAGCCAGTGACCCTCTACAGGACTCTGTATAATGTCCTTTCCCCCTTGGGACTAGTACAGTGCTTTGTACATAGTAAGTGCTTAGTAAAAAACTATTTGTTGAATGAATGAATGAACCTTAGATGTCTCCTTTCTAAATGGGAACTATTATTTCACAGTCAATACAATGATGACAGAAGGAGGTAAAAGTTCATTTGAAATAAGGGGTTAGGTGAATTATAAAAGTAACAACATTTTCCGTTACTTCATCATCAGGAGTATGTCCTTCACTGACATAGAGAGACAGTTCTCTACCACCTGCTGTGGTAACTAAGGGTCCCTTGGAAGGGTCCAGAATGCAGGTATTTTTGTAGAAGATAAACAATAACATAAAGAGAATTATATCAGAGTTTCAAAAATCACATTATTTATAACCATTTTAATGTTAATTTTTCTATTTTGAACTTAAGAAATAAAGATAGGGGCAGTTATGTGGTGCAGTGAATAGAGCATTGGCCCTGGAGTCAGGAGGACCTGAGTTCAAATCCAGCCTCAGACACTTGACACTTTCTAGCTACGTGACCTTGGACAAGTCACTTAACCTCCAAATGCCTTGCCTTCCTTCCTCCAAAAAAATGAGAAAGAAATATAAAATAATTTGAATTAAATAATAAGCTATATATAGTTATAATAAATAATAAAAGAAATAAAAAGAAATAAAAAGGAATGAAGACCAAGCATCATTCATACCAGTTCACTGAGAATACAAATTCATGTATCATAGATTTAGAGCCAGAAGTGATTATTTTATCCAATGCCCTCATTTTTAAAGATGAGGAAAGTAGGGCCCAGATAAGTTAAATGATTCTTCCAAAGTCACATTGTCAACAGTAAATAGTAGACCTGAGTTTTAAACCCATCTCTATGACTCCAAATTCAGCAATCTTTCTACTGGACTATGCTGTCTTTCTCCCATTATGTTCATTTCTGGATGACTTAAACAAAGCCTTTGATTCTGTAAAGCAAGACATTGCCTTATGTATGTGTCCAACAAGGCATTTCTCACATACATGTCAAAGTCAGGGACTAAATTATATTGAATATTTCTAATTAAAATAAATGAAATGGGCACAAGTCATTCTGGTCAAGAACGTAGGATACCATGTGCTAGTTGTGTCATCTGCCTGTGTTGGCACAAGGCCAGTTTTTGACCCATGCATCTGAGCTTGCATGTTGATCTTGTAAAGACTGTTGATTTTAAAAAGAAAAATTTTATCTTTTCTTATTTTAAACTGATTACTTGACACTAAAAATTTATATATAGATAAAACAAATGTAGATTAAATCTCAAAAGCCCCAAAACTCAAACTAGTCATCTTAATTGAAAATAATAGAGTACATATCTTAGTAAAGAAGAACAATAATACAACATAATACAAAAAAACAATAACAGACTGACTCTCTACCCCTGTTGGGATCTGTCTGTGTACTTACAAAGTTCTACTGCCTTAAAAAAATGGGTATGTGGGGAGGGAGGAGAGAAAGTTAAAACAAGTTGTGTATCATAGATTTGCAGTTTTATATCCAATTCTCTTTTTCCTATTCTACTTTGTTATGGAGATGCTTGTTTTATTTCTTAAGTTCAAAATAGAAAAAAAATTAAAATTAAAAAATGGTTATAGCTAATGAGATTTTTGATACTCTGGTGTAATTCACTTTATGCTATTGTTTATCTTCTACAAAAATACCTCCAACTTTGATTCCAACTCACTTTTGAGAATGGAAAATGACAAGGGTTTTCCAGTGTTCATAAGAAACCAGAAAGGAACTTATAGATGATAATTTTTAGAGCACTGATGGTCTCTTCAGAAGCCAGCTGTACAAGGACTTCCTCTAGATCTCAGTCCAGTGCAATTGGACATTGGAGAACATCTAACACGAGGAATCAGGACAGGAGGTTTCTCTTTCATAAGCATTTTGATAATTTTGTCTTTCAAGGAGCCTCATCTATGAAAAAAAAAGGCCACCATACACACATGACTGGACAAAATAGGCTGGGAGAATGGTTCCTTCAGTTGTGCTGTAGAGAAATTTGATATTTACTTCCACAACTGCCCATGGCTTCTAGCTTTCAGGATTTATATTCATGAGGCTATACTGGGGTTTCTAAATGTTTTGCCTATATTATATTTTCTTTCCACTAATTTGACAGACATTTGTTGAAAACCTGGTAGGTACAAGGCACTGTAGGAGAATCAATGATGCGGTAAGATATGGTCCCTGCCTTCAAGGCTGATCATCTGGCAACAGAGATGATGCATTTAAGGCAAAACAATAATAACCACCCTACAGCCCAAGGTGACGTATCAGTAGGTTAATGGCACCAATAATAAAGATGATCATTTATCTGAGTGAACAGAAGGAACAGCTCACATATGGCTGACATCATTAGGGGGTCAAGAAAAGAGTGAGATGCAAATTTCCTCTTGAAGGGCAAATAGTATTTAATCAGAGAGAGGAGAGGGAGAGGGTATTCTAAGTGGGGGGAACAAGGACAAAAGTGGTATGTTGAGGGGATGATGAGCCAAACTCCAGTTTGGCTGGAGTTGAGGGTTCATGTGAAGAAACAGATGAGATTAGGTTTGGAAAAATAGATGGAGAGTAAGTTGCACAGGGTATCAAATGGCCTCTAAAATCTGTAGGGGGCTATTATAAAAATTTTTAAGTATATAACTTTCTGATGATCTAATATCATTCATGGGTAAAGCTTAGGGAAACTAAAAGTAACCCTGGCAAGTTTAGGGGTGGAACTGAGGCAGTCTTGGATCCTAGTGGGCAGACACATGACCAGGAGCATATGACCTAGGTTGAATGGTATTAGTAGCCAGGGTTTTTGTAGTTTTGCTCTTTCACTCTACTTTCTTTTTTTCTTTCTTGCCTGACAACTATTGAAAGAGTAGGAGACTGATGGAGTTTGAATATAATCGGTAGAGTAGGGAAGGAAAGGACATTTTAAAGGTTAAAACTCATTTTTTAAAAAATTTACTTTTGGGGTGGAGCCAAGATGGCAGAGTAGAAACAGCTCATCCAAGCCACTCTGCCCCCAGATTCCCCCCAAACTATGTAAAAGGGGACTCTGAACAACTTCTGGAGCCCCAGCACCCACAGAACGACACAGAGAAGCTAACCTCCCTCTGAGGACAGCCCATCAGCCCTGCAGGAAGGACCAGTGCAGCGCTCTGGGAGCCGGCAGGCCAGGTCCCCATGAGCCGAGGTTTTAGCCCCAGGGTGGCAGGGCCAGTGGCTCGCTGGAGAGACCCCAGAACACCAGCAGCTGTGGCGACTCCAGAATTATCAACATAGACATGCCTAGGACAAAGTAAGAGGTTAGTGTCCTATGCACTTTGGGACCAGTATTTGGGGAATGCGTCAGCTCCCTCCCCTGGGGGCTAGAAGCCGCTGAGGACAAATGCCATTTTGTAGTTTTCAGAGGCAGCTCCAGCTCCCGGCCTGCGAACTGTAGGGAGATCCAGCGATCAGTCTTGGGGGATAATCACTCTTGCTTTAACCTCCCTGGATCTGGATTGTGATCTAGGGTGGAAGTCATGGGTGGGTTTACAGCTTGCCAGAAACAGAAGTTGCCCCCCACACATTCAGGATGAAAATTCCTCTATCTGGCCTTAAAGCCATAGTGTGGCAACAAGCCCAAAAGTCAAGTAATTAAGTGGCAACATGCCAAGGCAAAGGAAACAGAAAAATGCAACCCTAGACTCCTATTTTGGGGGCATAGAGTGGGAAAAGGACTGTGAGGTCAGAAGTCCTGCTCCAAAAGCCCCAGGGGAAAACATGAGCGGGTTACAGGCCATACAGGACCTTAGGAAGGACTTTAAAAATCAAATAAGAGAAGTGGAGGAAAAATTGGAAAGAGAAATGAGAAGGATGCAGGAAAAGTATGAAATGAGGGTCAACAGCCTGACTGAGGAAAACAACACCTTAAAAAATAGACTAACTCAAATGGCAAAGGAGGCCCAAAAGGGCAATGAGGAGAAGACTGCCTTAAAAATTCGAATTTGCCAGATGGAAAAGAATCTCAAAAGTTCACTGAGGGGATTCATTCCTTCAGAGCTAGACTGGAGCAAATGGAAGCTAATGACTTTATGAGAAATCAAGATGCTGTTAAGCAGATCCAAACAAAGGAAAGATTAGAAAGCAATGTGAAATATCTCATGGGAAAAACCACTGACCTGGAAAATAGATCCAGGAGAGACAATTTAAAAATTATTGGACTACCTGAAAGCCATGATCAAGAAAGAACCTAGAAATCACCCTTCAAGAAATTCTCAAGGAAAACTGCCCTGATGTTTTAGATCCAGAGGGCAAAATAGAGGTTGAAAGAATCCACAGATCACCTCCTGAAAAAGATCCCAAAAAGAAAACTCCCAGGAATATTATAGCCAGGTTCCAGAACCCCCAGATCAAGGAGAAAATACTACAAGCAGCCAGGAAGAAACAATTTCAATATTGTGGAAACACAATCAGAATAGCCCAGGACCTGGCAGCTTCTACACTGAGGGATCGAAGGGCATGGAATATGATATTCCAGAGGGCAAAAGAACTGGGAATGAACCCAAGGGTCACCTACCCAGCAAAACTGAGTATTTTGTTTCAGGGGAAAATATGGTCATTCAGTGGAATAGAGGACTTTCAAGCATTCTTGAGGAAAAAACCAGAATTGAATAGAAAATTTGACATCCAGACACAAGAAGCAAGAGATGCCTGAGAAGGTAATCAGGGAAAAGAAATCAAAAGGAACTTATCAAAGTTGAACTATTTACATTCCTATATGGGAAAGCAATAACTGTGAGTGATGATATCTTTCTCACTATGAAAATAATGGAAGAAGGGTGTGTGGTCGTATGAATACATATGTGAACGTGTGTGTATATGGTCACAGTTATATATGGATAGAGGGCATAGGTTGCATTTGTTGGGAAGGGAGAATACTCAAGGGATGAAATTATGAGGTGAGAGAAGAAAATGGCAAGAGGAGATGGGGAGAGACAGGGTAGGGTAAACTATCTCATGTAGAAGAAGCAAGGGGAAGTGGTTGCAAGGGAGGGGGAGAATAGGAAGGCAAAAAAAAGGCAAAACCACATTCTCATTGAATTTGGTTCAGGGAGAGAATGACATACATACTAAATGGGATATCTCAACCTGCAGCAGAATAGGGGGAAGGGGGATGAGAGGAGGGATGATGGATGGGAGGGCATCCTTGGGGGGAGGGGAGGTTGGAAGTACCCACTATAGAAGAGGGACAGGATCATGTAGGGAATGGACCAGGTGGGGGGTGGGATGAGTGGGAGGGAATTATAAGCAGCCTTGTACAATATATCTACTATGATAATGTTTTGCATAGCTAGACATGTACAACATATACTGAATTACTTATCTCCCCAGAGGGAATGGGTGACAAGGGAGGAAGGAAATGGATCTGAAATTCGAGGTCTTAAGATTAAATGTTTCAAATATGTATAAATACTATTATTAATACTCTTTTGCTTATAATTGGGAGATAAGATGTGCAGGCATTGGGACACAAAGATTCACCTTCCTCTAATGGAAAAGTCGAAGGGGGTATGGGAGAAGGTATGGGAGAGAGCAGATTGGAGGAAGCGATATCTTGTGGGACTGCTATTCTGGGAGGTTGGGTAGGGGAATAACGGGGGGAAAATGATTGTAACTCAAAATCTGGTGGAAATGAATGATGTAAAACAGAAGATAATAAAGTATTTGTTTAAAAAAAATTTACTTTTTAGTTAAGGTTTTTGGCTTTTCCTCTCTCTCCCTCTCTCTCTCTCTGCATCTCAGTCTGTCTCTGTCTCTCCTAAGACTTAAGAAATTCACATGCTCTTTGTCCAGGTAAGCCTTCCTATATTTAGGACAGGTATTTATTATAATCTGGTACAACCCTCTTTAAAAAAAAATAATTGCATTTGTTTTGGGACTATTTTTATCACATAGGAGGAGTTTTTGATAAGATGGCATGTTCATCATCCTGCTGAGAAAAGCTCTACAGTGCCCTATTATTTTCTTCCCCGCTTTTCTTAATCAAAATTATGTAATTATTTTGTATGATTGTATTTTGTAGGTGTGCTATGATTGATGCCTAAAATAGTACCAAGAGTTATCAGACCCCATGAAATTTGAGAATATAAAAACTCTACAGCGCATAGAATGTGGGTTTTTCCCTTTTTGTTTTAAAGCAAGTTTGTTAACATACTCTAAAGTCTTTCTCTATGAACCTTTGAAATTTGTGTTGGTTGTGAGAAACCCCGTGCTATGCTTCATAAATCACAGGTATTTCAACTTCTTGAAGGGGAGACTGTTAACAAAAAAATTCAGTTGAAGATCAGGCTCAGAAAATTGAGATGGTTTTATGTCCTTCCTTTCTTGAAACATTTTATATAAGCATTTTAGCCAGAGTAGGAATTAATTTCATACAATCTGCTTGCCACCATTCTTCCCATCATTTCATTCAGCCACAGGGTTGTTTCCTTTCTGGTTGTGAACCATTTGGTTTTGTAATGAACTGTAAAACAGCTGCTACTACCCAGAGAGAGTTGCATTTCAGATTTAGCCATTTGATTCACATGTGTAACCAAACAACACAATTAATAGGGTTATGCATTCTCCTAAAGTTGAGTTTCATGAGTGGGAGCATGTTTATTGAGGGAATTTTGAACAGACCCAAACTATCAACAGTATGGGAATATTGTTTGGGGGTGTGGTCACTGGCAGGAAGGTCACTGCCACCAAACAGAGCTCCATTAATCCTCTAGAAAATGAAACTAATGGACAACACTTCCAAGGCAGTAAGACAATAAATAGATTGCAAGAAGTTTTTCCTTTCTGTTTATTATAACCCTTTGATATGTGGCAGCTCAGCTTGTTCTTCAAGCAACTGGAATCTTCTATATTGTAGAACTTCCCTTCAACTGACTACGTTCTTTCCAGAAACTTGATGCCTGACCCATTATTCCTGGTGTGTGAATCTCTGTGTGCTATCTGGGTTTGAATAAAGAATGGATTGCTTCTGGATGGGGTCATCATGTCAGTGTTCTTAAAGGTGTGGAGTTTTCTCTGCAATGACCCTGTTTATTTGTCTATACTGGGAGAATAGGTGACTCAGTCTGCTGAGAAACCTTCCTTGACTGAGGGAACTAATCAGTCTAGCAGTCAAAATGGGATATCTTTCTAATTGGTCTCTGAGTTCTTCAGTTAGCCCTTTTCTGAAAATGGCAGGCATAAGAATTACCCCCAAACCCAGAACAATGGCTAGAACTTGATTGTATAGTACAATAATGACTGACCTTGTTAGTAAAGCTTTCGTTGACTACTAAACAAGCCCTTGGAGTAGGACTTTTATTTACCTTCCTTGTATTTAATCCTCTTCATGCAATCTAGCAATGAAGGACACCATATTCTAAGGTGAATGATGAAATTCTATTCACAGGGGACATACAGTTTGATTGAAATAATGAGGATATGAAGAGGAGGGAGCAGCATGATACAGTGAACAGAGTACTGTCTCTGATGTTTAAATCTGAGTTTAAATTGCTTATTTCCTGTGTGATCTTGGACAAGTCATTTTACCTGCATAAGCCTCAGTTTCCTCATCTGTAAAATGAAAAGGTTGGACCAAATGGCTTCTGAGGTCTCTCTCAGTTCTAGATTGTGTAGTTCTAGACCCTGTGTAGTGATATGAGCAGGTTAAGTAAGGAACCCCAGGATCAAGTAGGTGGTTACTCCATCCTGCCTTCCTTATGCAAGCTCACTGAATCAACCACCCAGTAGATCATCAAACAGAAAGAGAATTAGGCCATGAAGCCAGTGCCACAAGGTGCCAGGGAGAGGCTGTTTGTTTGCTCTCCTAGTGAACCCAGCCTTCCTGTCTTAAGAGACTAAGTATTTACAAAAGTGTAGCCCAAAAAATTAGAGACCATACATAAAACCAAGATTCTTACTTCCTTTTATCCCTTATCCCTCAGAGGGGGATAAATGCCTAGCATTTCTTGGGGGTATATGCTTAATAGTGAGATTTCTTAGTCAAGGGCTATGGATGCTTTAACGATGTTTTTTAAGCATCATCTAAAATGTTTATTTAACCCAATTCAAAATTCCCAATAATAATCATTACTTGTTGAAATGGATGGAATTGGGTGAGAAGGAACATAAAAATATTACCAAGGACATATAGAATTAGGAAAAAGGAAGGGGACCATGCATGGGGTGAGACAAAGAGATAACAGATAGGCAGCTCATAGACTGCTTTGTTCCCTCACAAAATATTAAATCAACTAGAAAAAAAGCTTGCAGATCCTTTATGATAGAACATTTATGCAACAATGACAAAAAAGTCATGGCCAAGCATCTCACAGGATGAGAAGGTATAGAATCACAGAATTTAAGAATTTGACAAGACCTTACTAGCCATCTGCTCCAGTCCATGTAAGAAAGGAATCCATACCCGAATAACATACCCAACAAGTGATTGTACACCCTCTGCCTGAAAACCTCCAAAGAGGTTTCCAGGTAGCTTAGTCTACTTTTTGAACAGCTCTAATGCTTAGCAAGTTCTTCCTGACATCAAACTCATCTTTGCTTCTTTGAAACACCCAGCCACTGCTCCAGGTTCTGCTCTCTGGGGTCAAACCAAAGATGTCTGATCTCTCTTCCCTTCTTTGCATGACAATCTTTCAAATACTTGAAGACCACTATCATGGCCCTCACTGAGTTTTTTCTCTTTGGGCTTAACTTGTCTAATTCCAGATAAGTTGTGATCTTTACCAAAGGAAAGAGGACCAACATCAATGATAATTCAGATTTGTGGAAACTCAGCTGCCAAATTTGGTTAATTCTGCCTCCACCTCATGTCCATACTTTCTCTCCACTCATACAATCACATCCTCATTCAGGCCCTCATCAACTCTGACCCCAAATTGTAATTGCTTCCTAATTGGCCTCCCCGAGGCTGTCTAAGTGTCTCTCAGTCTGATTCATCCTTCATACAGCTGCCTTAATTATCTTAAGGTCCAAGTGAGCCCATGTCATTCCTCTACTGCTTTGCTTAAAAAAAAATACCTTCAGCAACAACCCTTTGCCTCTCAATTAAAGCACAAAGTGGACAACCTGACCTATAAGGTCCTCCACAATCGGGTTCTGTCTACTTCTGTCTTTCTTTCTTTTTTTTTTGCGCTTTTTTTTTTTTTTGGAGGGCAATTGGGGTTAAGTAACTTGCCCAAGGTCACAGCTAGGTTTTTGTTTGTGTGTGCATTAAGTGTCTGATGCCGGAACCGAACTCAGGTCCTTCTGACTCCAGGGCCGACGCTCTACTCACTGTGCCACCTAGTTGCCCCTCCTGTCTTTCTTCATACAACTTCCCTTCACAAATCGATGTACTAGTCAAACTGGACTCCTAGCTGTCTCTGAACATGGCATTCCACTCTTACCTCCATGTGTGGTGGGCTGGGTCTGCCTCAGGCTGGTGCCCTGGTATTTAGGTCAGATATTGCAACCAAAGGGGAGTCCTGTAAGTCATTCAACACTTGATGAAAGGTTTACTTGGCTATGGCATAAAAAAAATACTTAACAAGTATACAGTCAGTCAAGAAGCACTTATTAGGCTCTTACTGGGTACCAGTACCACACCATCTATATATGGAACCATCCTTTATAGCAGATTTTGAATGCTGCGGATAGGTTTACTTACCTTGGCAATATACTTTGCCATCTATGTATACATAGATGAGGAGGTTGATGTGCACAGCATCAGAGCTAGCTCAGTGTTTGGGAAGCTCTGAAGGAAAGTACAGGGAAGAAGAGGTATTAGACTGCCTACCAAAATGAAAGTCTACAGAGTTGTTGTGCTGACCTCATTGTATGTATGGTACTGTACACTGAGGTCCTTTCTAGAACTGAACTACCAAGTATTCAAACTCTGATGGGTTGGCCACATTGTTTAAATGCCAAATATATATTTGCCTAAAAGACTATTTTATGGAGAACTCACACAAGGCAAGCTCTCTTATGAAGGTCAGGAGTGATATAAGGACATTCTCAAGGTCTTTCTAAAGAACTTTGGAATCAATTGTGAGATATGGGAGTCACTGGCATAGGGCTGCCCAGCATGGTGTGCCCACATTAAAGAAGGTGCAGCACTCTAGGAACTAAGCAGAATTACAGTAGCTCCGAACAAACATGAGATGTGCAAATTTAGAGACATCTCCACCCCAAATGCTCATATGTATCATTTGTGACCAACCTGTGGTGGAGCATTCCAAGCTCATATTGGTCTGATCAGCTGTGGTCAGAGACACTGTATCTTGACCCCAGTATAGTGATGTAATTTTGGTCCTCTTCAAGAAAAAGGACAATGACCACCACTAGGTGCTGGGCACTGCTCTAAAGAAGGAGGACAAGGAAACCAGGAAATGGAGGTGAGGAGGGAGAGCATTGCAAGTATAAGAAAAAATTAGTGCAAAGTCAGGAGATAAAAGGAAAAGCTGCTTTCCTCTAGCAGAGGGCCTCCCTCATCTCCCATAGAAGAGAGAATGTGGTGACTCACCCAGCATCAGACACCCTCCTAATTTATTTTATTTTATTTTATTTTCAGAATTTATTTATTTCTGGTTTTCAACATTCACAAGATTTTTGGTTCCAAATTTTCTCCCTATCTCTCCCCTACCACCCCACTGGAAGATGGCAAGTGTACTGATTACTCCTTCCCCCAGTCTGCCCTCTCATATATCTACCCTCCTGATTTAAAGGCTCCCATGTGAACAATTCTGTTAATGTCCTTTGGTGACCAGGAAGCCCTGTCTAAAATTACCAGGAAGCTGTGTCAACTGAGATGTTGCTTGAGCCTTAGTCTCCCTGGTCCAATCAAGTCTAGGAGATGACTTCCTTGTGTATCTCTGACTTGCCTTTTAGGAAAAGACTCTTTATTTGTAAGCATGTTGTAACTTCCCTGAGTAGAATGTAAGCCTCTTGATGGCAGGAACTGTTCTGTTTTTAGCTTTGTATCCCCAGGACCTTGGGCAATGCCTTGTACTTGGCTCTTCAGTCATTTTTTGTCATGTCTAACTCTTCATGACTCTCTTTGGGATTTTCTTGGCAAAGCACTGGAGTGGCTTGCCATTTCCTTCAGCTCATTTTACAGATAAGAAAACAGAAGCAAACAGGGTTAATTGACTTACCCAGGACCAGGTGTTTGAGGCTGGATTTGAACTCAGGAAGATGTGTCTTCCTGACTGTAGGCCAAGGCTATCCACTGTACCAACTAGCTGCACATAGTAGGCACTGACTAAATTTTTATTTAGGGGAAGGATGGAATAAAAGTGCAGAATGGGGCACATTTTTTAGGTATGATTGATATGTGGATTTATTTTGAGTAGGAGAGGGCTCTTATTATTATTTTTTATGATAGGAGGAATAATAATGATTTACGCTCTAGTAGCCAGTCCACTACTGATGATGAGTTTCTTTGTCCTTGCCTTGGAAGGCCAGCATAGTCTGTTGTTGAAATTGTACTAAAAGCTTGTCCACTTTGGTAGAAACTGAAAGCCTGTGCTCTGCCTGTGTGGCCTTTGAGGCCCCAAGATCCCCATCACAATGTAAGCTCCTTCCTTGGGAGAGGGAATTGTTTCGTTCTTTGTGCTTGTATCCCCAGCACAAACTAAGCATACAACTTTGGTTGATCTATAATAAGCCATCTGAGCTGGACTTTGTGGTAGACTCCACTGGTATCCATGCAAAGTCAGGAGAATTCAAGGAAAGTCCCCAATCCTTTGGGTACACCCCTAGTGGTGAATTTACAGTAGGACATAGACAGAGGTCCCACAGGGTGGGTGGGTATGAATGGGCTACAAGCTGCTGGAGAGAATGACTCCACAACTCACATGGACTCACAAAAATGCAAATCCATGTTCTCCCACTTGACTCTGAGTGGGCAGGATGACTCATCACTCACTGGTTAACAAGAATTCTGGGAACCCATTTCCTTTGGTGGAGACATTTGACCTTGGTAGTTTCCAGCAGACTAATTTGTAGCAACCAAATGAAAATAATCCATTTTCTAAAACTTTTATAAGTTTGCTTTCAGGGGCAGATTCCTTCATTGCTGCTCTCATGGCCCAGTTCTCACAAAGAGAAACGCTCAAAGTCAAATACCCCACATGTGGCAGTGCCACTATATTCTTCCCCCTTTCCTCCGAGCTCCAAGCTGGGAATACTTCACATCTCAGATGACCTCCAAAGCCAACCCAACTCATTCTAGATGCAGGGAATGGACAACCCACTCAGAATTAAGAACGGGCTGAAGGAATTTGATCTAATTTACTCATTAGCACATCATTTCCCCAGGGAAAAAAAAAGAGTGAATGGAAGAGACCACCATTTAAAAGTGAATGTCAAGAGCAGGAATAAATAGAACATGACCCTCCATCATTTCTCTCATCTCAGAGTCATGACCTTGTCTGTTTTTCTTCTAATCAGCAGTGACTGTGTTCCTATTAGAAAGTTTCAAAGAGTATTTCTTGTTATCCGGGCAAAGTGCAGAATCATTAGACCCTGTGGGAAAATCTAGCTATTGGAGGCAGTAATCTATGCCCTGTATTATAGATCAGTGAGGCCCCAAACAACATTTCCACACCACCCAGGGAGGACAAATCTTGTTATTAAGGAAAGGCATCTTTTTTTGCAATTAAAAATAATTAGTACCTTCTGCTTCAATTGTTTCTTCTCTGAGCAATTCTCTCTTTTTTTTTCTGTCTGATGGAAATGAGTTCTTCAAAGGAGTCAGCAAAGAACAACACACACAATTTCTGTTAAAGAGAAAACAACTTTTCTGATCCTGACTCGTGATTTTGATCCCACAATTTCAATCGAGATTGAATAACAATATTAATTAATTAATTAGAAGCGCCAGTGCTGACAACCTAACTCTGCCAGAGGACATATTTTCTCAGTGGTTAGAGGGGCCCTGTCCAAGTTGGCAGAACCATTTAGTGTGGAGCAAAACGAACACATTTGGAAAGACGTGTTATTGTATTGCAAATACTGCCTTTAAAAGTTGAGCTGAGTTTTCCAAGCCGACCCATTAACCACCAGAAGGTGTTTGAGAGACAGTGAGTTTTAAGAAGTTCCTGAGATGACTTAGAAACCTGTGTAAAAAGTACCAGTTCCTATTTAGGGTGGAATTGTGGGGTTTTTCCCTGCTAAATTTTGCTTAATAAAATTTAATGACTCTAATGTTTTGAAATGGTCCAAAATGTTTCTGCCCATTGGGTAAATGCCAGTTTGGTTATTCATATCCCTATTCACAAATACACTGGTTTCCACAAAGGGGCCATAACATAGTCATTTTTAAGATGAAAGAAAACTAGGAGTTCTATGTTCTGTAAGTGATTTCTAAAGACAAAGTTCATTCATTAAGTGACTTTAAAAAAAAAACAGTGATGACAGTTCTAGCAATAGCCCTTCCTTAAAACAATAGCCCTTACATTAGTTTTGACAGTTCTTCCTGTAGCATTGCACCGGCAAGCAAGGATTGTAGTGCTGGCCTCACCTAAACTTATTCTCTCTAGGAAGCCTTCTCTGAAGTCTAATCCCATCTGACTTTAATTACTCCTTCATTATGCACCTCTCATATCCCGATGCCTGTTGCCAGACTCCCTTCCTCTAAGGAGGATTGAACTTGGGGTCAGATAGAGGCTCTAGGCTGAATCTATGGGGTAAGTTATCATTGCTCAGATCCCCTCTTTGATGTATTCTGTGTTCCACCCATGGAGTAGTGCAAGACCTGATCACAGACCCACTTCCAGACGCCCATGGGAATGCAAATACAGCATGTGAACTCCTGGCTACCTCTCCCAGAGAGTCAACGACCATAGACACAGAGGGAAATGCAGAGGAGAACCAGACCGTCATAGCTGAGTGCTATAAGCAGTCTTACCTGGGCACTCCTACATCTTCCCATAGACATTATCATGGATCACAAAATCATGGAATTTCCAAGCGGTAAGGGACTTCAATGGTCATACAATGGACAGCATCCCTGGAAAGTGATCATTCAACCTCTGCTTGATGATCTTCAATTAAGGGGAGCCCTGGGGAAACCCACTTAATTTGAGGGTATTTCTAATTATTAGGATGCTCCTCTATGGAGTCAAACAGAATAAGTTTAATGACTATTTAATGTGATCTCTTTTATAATTGAAGACAATTATTACTTCCCTTCTGAGTCTTCTGCAAGCTAAATTCTTCCTGCTTCTTTCAGCTGATCTTCATAAACCAGGAACTTGAGTCTTCAACTATGCTGGTTTCCTCTTTTTTCTATGCTCTAGCCTATGATGGTCCTTCCTGAAACTCTGGCTGTGGCTTTTTAACCAGATCAGAGCAGCTCTGACAGATGTACACCATTATTCATTGCAATGCTGATCTCACAGAATTATTTTCTCTTATTTGACCCAAGTGCAGACAGAATTTAAAGAGCCAATCTCCAAGGGGGCAACCCCAGCTATGAGCCTCTTCCCCAGACCTGACTGCTAACATTCTACCCCTTCTAAGTCCTCTTCCTCATTTATGGAGATACATCTTCCTTCTACTAGTTTCTGCCTCTTATCCTTTTTACAATTCTATGAAAATCATACAGTCGACAATTAAAAATCACCGATTGCTCAGAAGTGGTTGAGGGACAGACACCAAGTTTGGCCAAAGAAAGTAGATGAGTAGCAATAATAATTATGGGATACTATTAGTCAGCAGACACATTTTGGGAGTGTGCTGGTGGCAAAGTAGCAATGGAGGGAAGGAAGAGCCAGGTGCTGTTGAACTTGATTGCCATAATGTACCTCCAATGTGAAACGTTTGTGTGTCTGTGTGATGTCATGGTTAAAAATGTATTTTTTGGTCTATGTGAGTCCTTAAAAGTTTCACAGTGAAGAGAATATTCCATTCTGGCTCTAGGTTATGTATTTGGGGGAGAAAAAATAAACCAGAAACAGTCTCACATTATTACTGGTGGTGACTTTGGGAACAAGTCAGTTGGGTGCAACGTTGTTTGATGCAGACTTTTTGAAAAGGATGACCCAAACAGGGTGCCCACCCAAAGCAGTACACCCAGCAACCCAAAAGAAAATGCTGGAAATTATGGAAATGACCTCCTCCAAAGAGGGGCAAAGACTCTTTCCTCTGGTTCCTTATAGAGATAGTCTCCACCAGCAGGCACTTTGCTAGATGGAGCTGCTTGTAATTGAATCTAAGAGCCAGCCTTATTGTGTAAAAGAATAATTGATATGCAGAGACTCCAAAGCAGCCTTTGGGAATCCAACATCTGGTTTGGAAGAGGTCCTCGTAGGCCAACCCCCTGTAGGCTGGAGTAAGAGAAGAAAACAGGAAGTCTTATTCATCTTACTTTCTTGGTTTTTCAAGTTACGGTATCCAGCTGTTTATATCAACTCTGTTTTCCTGAAAAAGGAAAATGAAAAAAATAAAATAAAAAGGACCGCTGGGGAAAATCATAAGTCATAGTCTTTCTTTAAAGTAACCCTTTGTTAAAAATGGGAGCTAGCCTTGGATTGGGGCTATCTTTTTTCCTATCTTTTCTCACAAAACAAATATCTCTTCCCGGGTTTTCTTCCAGACCAATACAAGTGAGGAGAAATTGAGAGATACTAGGAGAAAAGCTGAAAGGGAAGGACTAGGAAAGAGATGAGAAGGGGGAGGGGGAGCCTGGAGGAGAAGAATGAGAGAAAAAGAGGCCATTTATGTGAAATCTAAGAAGCACATTAACATTGCCAGACTTGGGGATTCTGCCACATATGACAAATGAAAATTCAGTAGGGCACCACCAGATGTTTAGCAGCAGTGCTGATGGAGACCAATGGGAAAAGATGGAGAAGACTGTTTTTGCATGGTTTGAAAATGAGTGGCAGCATTTCACTCACTGCTCTGACTCAATTAATTACTCAACTAAACCTGCTTGGTTAGCATTGAATTAAACTTTTCTTTCTCTTCTTATTGCCATTATGTGTCTACTCCCTCTCCCCTTGGGCAGTGTGGGGGAGTGGAATAGGATCTGAGCTAAGAGTTGGGAGCCAAGAGAGTTCTAGGCCATGTGGTGATACTAACCAGCTGGGTGATGTTTGTGGGATCATAGGGAAAGTCTGTGCCAGCTCTGAGAAACAATGAAGTGACATATAGCTAGGTACCCTACTATTGTCTCTCCTTCTGCTTTAAAAAGGAAAGGAAAGGAAAGGAAAGGAAAGGAAAGGAAAGGAAAGGAAAGGAAAGGAAAGGAAAGGAAAGGAAAGGAAAGGAAGAAAGGAAAGGAAAGGAAGGAAAGGAAAGGAAAAAAGGAAAGGAAGGGAAGGGAAAGAAAGGGAAAGAAAGGGAAGGGAAGAAGGAAAGGAAAAGAAAGGGAAGGGAAGGGAAGGGAAGGGAAGGGAAGGGAAGGGAAGGGAAGGGAAGGGAAGGGAAGGGAAGGGAAGGGAAGGAAAGGGAAGGGGAGGGAAAGGGAAGGGAAGGAAAGGAGAGGGAAGGGGAGGGAAGGGGAAGGGAAGGGAAGGGAAGAAAAGAAGAAGGAATATTATGCTCAGGGCATTCCCAGAGAAGAGGTTTGACCTTTTATACTTATAATTTTAAAAACTAGAAGGGATTCGATAGTTCTAGAGAGTTCTTAACATTTTTTTTCTATATCCTGGACTTTTTTGACAGTCTAGTGATGCCTGTGGATCCCTTCTCAGAATAATGTTTCGAATGTATAAAATAAAATGCATGAGATTACAAAGGAAATTAACTATATTGAAATGCAGTTTTCAAAACATTTTTCAAACAGCTTCATGGACCCCTCATTAAGAACCCCCTCATTTTATAGATTAGGACACAAACCCAGAACTGTTAGATATATCTAAGACCCCCTTCCAACTTCCCAGGGATAATGAAAAAAAACTAATTTAAGGAGCTCTCCAAAGGGTTTTGGAATCCCAAATTCTTGCTTAACAACCACAAAAACAACAATAATTTATACCTACATAATGCTTTAAGGTTTACCAAGCACTTAAGAAATATTAAGGATGAGGATAGTCATTGACCACTCACACAATATGTGGCCTGTTAGGTGGTGGAAGTCCATCTAAAAGTATATTGGCCTCCCGGACCTTACACCCTAGTGGAAGAGGCAAACTGAATGAATATGGAACTATGAAAGTGTTGCATACCTTGTATGAAGTGTCAGCTGAAGATCAGCTGTTCTCTAGGAGCAAAGTAGCAAGAGTCTGGACGATGGCCATCCACAAAGTGGCGTCCTAGGGCTCGAAGAGCAAGCAGTTTATTTTCCAGAGAAGTCTTTACTCACTTTGACTTTCCCTGAGGACCAGACCCGATAGAATTCTATTATTTCCCCCTCCTTGCACCTAACCTTTCAGCAAAGGGTCAAACACAGATCCCCCCAAGTAAGGGCTTTGTGTTTATATCTAAGAACAAGGGAAAAACTTGGACCTGGAAAGGTCCAGGGAGACTCTGTATAACTAGGAATTATGCCATCTGCATTTATTTGTTTTATATACAGTTTCAAATTCTTTGAGGTCTTCCAGGACCTCGGTTTGGCAGACTTTGGGGCACTTTGAGAGCAAGAGTTTGTATAGTTTAGCATTTCATTGTGTTTTTCCCCCAGTTTCTATTTTGTTCCCAAGATTGGGGTCACAAAAGGGCCTGCATGGACATAGAGATCTTGGGGAGAAAAAGTCAGATATCAGGCATTAAATGAAAAAAATTAGCTAAAAGTCAAAGAAGTGAGTTCTCCTAGCCCCTTTACCGAGGTTAACACTACAGCTTAATTGATTTAGGATTAAATCAATTTGCATAGGTCCCCATACCCTGAGGCAAGGAGACTAACTGCCTCAAGATTGAACTTGAAAAAGAAAAGACCGGGAATGTGCAATACTGAAGGGTATTGCGTGCGTTTTATGATGTAAAAATTATGATGTTATATTGACAATAAATTGTAATCAAAAGGTTCTTAGTCTACTTTGCCCTTTCATTCTCCAATCTTCATTCTCATTCCTCGCGTCTAATTGTCCCTCTGGTACATTGACAGTAGATCAAACTCCTTAAAACACAACTCACAGAATCATATAATTGTAGAATCATAGTTGGAAGAGACCTCAGAAATCATTTAATCATTTCACATGGAACCAATGTCCTAGAATCCTAAGAGGGTGGTTTCAGAATTTAGCTCCTGTCTTATGTCTTCATGGATGAGGAAGAAGGGGACACAGGTTTCCTGTGATTGATTGATTGTGAGCGTGTGTTTTGTGTGTGTGTGTGTTTCAGACAGAGAACAACTTTTGGAGAAAATGCAAAAAGGATTCCCAGGAACTCATCAACAATAAAGAAAAAAAATCTTCATCGAAATACCATCCAGTGGTTAAGACTCTTTTCAGTCTTTCATCTAGAAAACAAGAAAGGCATGCGGGGTTACCAAAAAGTGATCTCTTTCCCATTATATATATATATGAATATTTAATAATTGGAGAAAGACAAGGCCCAAATTTGCTCTCTGACTTCATGATTTGATGGTCCTTGATGGTCCTCGAGGTCTGCAGATGCATTGTCTACTTTCTCCAGGAGGCATTGTCTGGGCACTGTTTCTCTCTCCAAAAGACTGGATCTGAGAAGATCCAGAAACGTTTCCAGATGACTGGTTCTGGGTACTATCACTTCCTGGGGCTGCCACTGGTTTGGGCTTTATGGTTCCCTTCTCTCCCAGGCTAAGTGGCTCTTCCTCTGGGAACCTCTAAAAGATTTAGCTACTATCTCTCTATGATCTGTCATCTCTGGTGCTGAATGGGTTCTTTGGGGGAAGCAGCATAAATGAGCAGATTCTCCCCAGAGACCAAAGCCTACTTTCTCTGGTTTCTGCGCCCATTTCTTTCTTACTCTCTTGAAGCTATTACTGTTCCTTTTAGAAGATCCAACCCTGCAATCATGTTGTGTTGTTTCAACTTTTCATGACCCCATTTGGGGTTTTCTTGGCAAAGATGCTGGAGTGATTTGCCATTTCCTTCTTCAACTCATTTTGCAGGTGAAGAAACTGAGGCAAATAAGGTTAAGTGGCTTGTCCAGAGTTGCACAACTAGTAAGTGTCTAAAGCTGGATTTGAATTCAGGTCTTCTTGAATTCAGGTCCAGCACACTATCCACTAAACCATCTAACTGCCCAAAGAAGCTCTAACCCTGAATGCCGCTCAAATCCTGAAAAGCCTTGACACAAGCAAATCTTTTCCTAATGCCCAGGTTCAGTCATCTTCAATTAAGTGTTAGTGGGTTAACAAATACCCAAGCCAAAAGTAGTCCTCTGCCATATTATCAAAGTCCCAAATGAATTGTTAATGGAACTATTTGTAGCCATCAAGGATATATAATCAGCATCTTAAAGACCTAATTCTTTAATCTTGTTAAAATGTCTAGTGGTTTACACCTGGTCACACCCTCTACATATAAATGAGATAGGATTAGGCTAAAAGTTTGCCCCTTTGACCTTTTATATCTTTTTTATTTTTCTGGCCAAATCTCATGAGGCCTAATGCAGATTAGAAACTTTATAAAGGTCATGATTACATGTTTCTGGCTTTATAGCTTCCAAAATACCTATTATTGTATTACAGAGAGAGAGAGAGAGCTATTGAATAGCTGCTCCATAAATACTCCTCCCTCTGGGGGTTGAGATGGGTTAACCCATTCATGCCATTTCTCAGCTCACAAATTTGCTAAGGTTTCCCTCCCATGAACCAAAGGTGTTAGTCCTTCACCTCATATCCAAGGGCCATCCCATCTTTTCCATGAAACCTTCCCTGTCTGTACAGTGCCGTCTCCCTCTGACCTCCTGTAGCACTGAATGTCTATACCAGTTAATTCACACTTTATTATACTCTTCCTTATGTAATTTTAAAAAATCTATTCATGTACTCCTATCTCCATATAGATTATATATCTTTGTATTCTCACTGTGTTCACCATAACTGTATATACAACATGTACTTCATAAGTATCTGTAGAATTAAATTGATCATATCATGGTATAGATTGTTATACTGTTTCCAACTTGGTAGCTTTGTCTCTCCAACCAGTCTACAAATTTCCTGAAGCCAAAGACTGTTATATGCTTTTTGTTAAACTTGAAAAAGTAAAATTAGACATAAATACTGAGCTTTCTTTCTTTTTTTTCATTCAATAAGCATTTATTAAGGTCCCATTGTGTTGCCAGGTTGCAGTGGACAGAGTGACAAGTCTGGAGTCAGGAAAACTCTGGTTCTGAATGACCCTGGACAAATCACTTACCTCCGTTTGCCTCAGTTTCCTCCTCTATAAAATGAGCTAAAAGATCCTAAAGTATCTTTGCCAAGAAAACCCCAAATAGGGTCACAAAGAATCAGACACAACTGAAAAATGACTGCACGACAAATTGTCTTCTAGACATCGTGCTAGGCTGTGGGGATAGAAATAAAATAACAAGATAGTCCCTGCCTTTAATGAGCCTATTTTTTTTTATTAAAGGGAAACAACATGAATACAAGTAAATAAACAGAAAAAAAAATATCTGTAGTAGGGGATCTCTCCCCACCCTCATGAGCTATGCTCAGATTTGCTCTTCCTGCCTCCAAATGACTGCACGGGAAGCTTTAAGAGAGCTACTTTCTGGTAGGTGTGACTCATCACTGAGAGGTTGGTAATGTTGAAATGAGTCCTGTCATTGGCCATAGAACTGGTATGATAACTCAGTGCATATACAAAAAACAAGTCCATTTTATCTATCTCAGTCTTTCAGGCTATGAATTATATGGGATTTCTTCAAATTTCATCCCATGAATTGGTGGGCCGAATGGCGCCCTTTCCCACTGCAAATTTCATGATTGTATGTGGCATCTAATGCACGTCTTGCCTGGGCAAGCCTGGGTTTGGGCTCTTTCTTTTCGGTGTTTAATCTTTTCTGATCTTAACTGAACATGGATCTCTCTTGGGATTAATATGTATAGAGCTTGGAGGTGATCTGGTGAAATTTTGAGTCCTGAGTCTGGAGCCAGAGATGCCGCTGGTTACAACAGCAGCAAGAGCAGGCTTGTAGCTGGAAAAGCTTCTGAATCAAGGAGGATGACAACCGACCAGAGGATTGGCCCAAAGCTTGTCTTTGGCAGCAGACGTGTACTGTTTTTTAGACAACATAAAGCCAAGATGAAAAATAAAATGCTGCATCAGCAATCCTGCAAATTGCTTTATGCTCTGATGTTATCAACTTTCCAGGAAATTGTAGCAGTAGTTATTAGCCAAGTTCCTAAATCATGTTCTATTAATCTATACTTGTCAGTCTTTGATGTTTAGCATTTCTTCTATGTATAGGAATAGATTCCCTGTCCCACCCTTGATTCAAGTTATGGGTTACAAACCTTTTTCACTCCTTTTTTGGAGTAGGCCCTGATGTTGTTGTTGTTCAGTCATTCAATCATGTCCAACTATTATTGACCAACCCCATGGACCACACTGCCCGTGGGGTTTTCTTGGCAAAGATACTGGAGTGGTTTGCCATTTCATTCTCCATTGGATTAAGGCAAACAGAAGTTAAGTGACTTGCCCAGGGTCACACAGCTAGTAAGTGTCTGAGAGTAGATTTGAACTCAGATCTTCCTGCCTCCAGGCCCAGTGCTCTACCCACTGAGACATCTAGCTGCCCCTTTATGTTTGGTCCTAGATATGAGAAATAAGTAAGATTGTCTTTGTGCTTGGGGGGCGTGGGAAGAAGGACTTAATGAACCCTAGAGATGAAAAAAAGAAGCCTGTTCTCATTAGAGGAAGAATCCTCCAAAAGTAAAGCTGATCCAATCTTCAGGCCTAAAGCAAAAGGGGTCATCAGTAGAGAAGGGAATGGGTACAGTTGTGATTCCTTAAAGTTAGACATACAAAGTAATTTCATCTGGATGGGGATTACGAAAAGCCTCAGGTAGGAGGCACTTGAGATGAGCCTTTAGCAAGCTAGAGGTGGAGGTGAGGGTAAGGGAAGAGAATTTAAAGGGTGGGGGACGTAGCTGGCAAACTGACTCTTATCCTAGCTCCACTCTCTTTGCTTTACTGATATTTTTTGAAGAAATATGAAATAGGCGCAGCTAGGTAGTGCAGTGAATAGAGCACCAGCCCTGGAATCAGAAGGGCCTGAGTTCCAGTCCAGACTATGATACTTAACACTTAACTAGCTGTGTGACCTTGGGCAAGTCACTTAACCCCAACTGCCTTGCTTTCTCCCCTCCAAAAAAAAAAGAAAAAGAAATATGTAATGACATTCATATACCACTACTTACATTGTGTTGTAAGAATTGAGGAATAGGGGGGCGGAGCCAAGATGGCGAAGTAGAAACAGCGCGTCCAAGCCACTCTTCCCCCAGATCACCTCCAAACTATGTAAAAGGGGACTCTGAACAACTTCTGGAGCCCCAGCACCCACAGAACAACACAGAGAAGCTAACCTCCCACTGAGGACAGCCCAGCAGCCCTGCAGGAAGGACCAACGCAGTGGTCTGGGAGCCAGCAGCGCAGTGCACAGAGCACAGGGAGCCAAGCACAGCCGAGCGCCTGAGCCACGGTTTTAGCCCCAGGGCGGCAGGGCCAGCGGCCAGCTGGAGGGACCCCAGAACACCAGCAGCTGTGGTGACTCCAGAATTATCAACATAGACATGCCTAGGATAAAGTGAGAGTTTAGTGCCCTATGGACTTTGGAACCAGTATTTGGGGATCACGTCGGCTTCCTCCCCTGGGGGCTAGAAGCCACTGAGGAGACATGCCATTTTGCAGTTTTCAGAGGCAGCTCCAGCTCCTGGCCTGCAAACTGTAGGGAGATCCAGCGATCAGTCTTGGGGGGTAATCGCTCTTGCTTTAACCTCCCTGGATCTGGATTGTGATCTGGGATGGAGGTCGTGGGCGGGTTTCCAGCTTGCCAGAAATGGAAGTTGCCCCACCCCCACATTTGGGGTGAAAGTTCCTGTCTGGCACCAGGCCATACTGTGGCAACAAGCCCAAAAGTCAAGTAATTAAGTAGCAACATGCCAAGGCAAAGGAAACAAATTAAACAAAAAAATGCAACCTTAGACTCTTACTTTGGGGGCAAAAATGATCGAAGCATAGAGAGAGAGGAGGACTGTGAGGCCACAAGTCCTGCTCCAAAAGCCCCAGGGGAAAACATGAGCGGGTTGCAGGCCATACAGGACCTTAAGAAGGACTTTAAAAATCAAATAAGAGAAATGGAGGAAAAATTGGAAAGAGAAATGAGAAGGATGCAGGAAAAGTATGAAATGAGGGTCAACAACCTGACTGAGGAAAACAACACCTTAAAAAATAGACTAACTCAAATGGCAAAGGAGGCCCAAAAGGGCAATGAGGAGAAGAATGCCTTAAAAAGTCGAATTTGCCAGATGGAAAAAGAATCTCAAAAGTTCACTGAGGAGATTAATTCCTTCAGAGTTAGACTGGAGCAAATGGAAACTAATGACTTTATGAGAAACCAAGATGCTGTTAAGCAGATCCAAACAAATGAAAGATTAGAAAGCAATGTGAAATATCTCATGGGAAAAACCACTGACCTGGAAAATAGATCCAGGAGAGACAATTTAAAAATTATTGGACTACCTGAAAGCCATGATCAAAGAAAGAACCTAGAAATCACCCTTCAAGAAATTCTCAAGGAAAATTGCCCTGATGTTTTAGATCCAGAGGGCAAAATAGAGGTTGAAAGAATCCACCAATCACCTCCTGAAAAAGATCCCAAAAAGAAAACTCCCAGGAATATTATAGCCAGGTTCCAGAATCCCCAGATCAAGGAGAAAATACTACAAGCAGCCAGGAAGAAACAATTTCAATATTGTGGAAACACAATCAGAATAGCATAGGACCTGGCAGCTTCTACACTGAGGGATCAAAGGGCATGGAATATGATATTCCAGAGGGCAAAAGAGCTGGGAATGAACCCAAGGGTCACCTACCCAGCAAAACTGAGTATTTTTTTCAGGGGAAAATATGGTCATTCAGTGGAATAGAGGACTTTCAAGCATTCTTGAGGAAAAAACCAGAATTGAATAGAAAATTTGACATCCAGATGCAAGAAGGAAGAGATGCTTGAGAAGGCAATCAGGGAAAAGAAATCAAAAGGAACTTATCAAAGTTGAACTATTTGCATTCCTATATGGAAAAAAATAACTATAACTGATGAAATCTTTCTCACTATGAAAATAATGGAAGAAGGGTGTATGGTCATATGAATACATATGTGAATGTGTGTATATATGTTTACAGTTATGCATGGATAGAGGGCACAGGTTGAATTTGTTGGGAAGGGATGATACTTAAGGGGTGAAATTATGAGGTGAGAGAGGAAAGTGGCAAGAGGAGATGGGGAGAGACAGGGTAGGGCAAACTATCTCATGTAGAAGAAGCAAGGGGAAGTGGTTGTAAGGGGGGTGAAGAATAGGAAGGCAAAAAGGCAAAACCACATTCTCATTGAGTTTGGTTCTGGGAGAAAATGACACACATACTAAATGGGATATCTCAACCTGCAGCAGAATAGGGGGAAGGGGGATGAGAGGAGGGATGATGGATGGGAGGACACAAAGATTCACCTCCCTCTAATGGAAAAGTCGAAGGGGGTATGGGAGAAGATAGGGGAGAGAGCAGATTGGAGGGAGCGAAATCTTGTGGGACTGCTATTCTGGGAGGGTGGGTAGGGGAAAAACAGGGGGGGGAAATAATTGTAACTCAAAATCTGGCAGAAATGAATGATGTAAAACAGAAGTTAATAAAGCATTTGTTTAATAAAAAAAAGAATTGAGGTATAGATTATTTTAAAGAGGAATAGAAAGACTTATATGAACTGATGCAGAGTGAGCTAATCAGTACCAGAAGAATGATTTAATATTATGAAACATTAATATTATAAAAATGAACAATTTAGAGGACTTTTATAAAATGATGAAGAATGAAATGAGTAGAACCAGGAGAACAATGTACACAACAATACTATAAAAACAGACAGCTTTGAAAGTTGCAAGAACCACGATCAATACAAGGACCATTATGATTTCAGAGGGCTAATTATGAAGCATTCTATCCATTACAAAGAGGTGATAGATTTAGGTGATAGATACAGAGTGAGACACACACACATATATAGAGATACATACATATATGCATATATGTATGTATATACACACACATAAATATTTGTATATAGCCAAGGGGAGAATTTGTTTTGCTTGACTGTGCATATTTGTTACAGGAAATTTGATATTCTTTTTCAATGAAGCAAGTGGAGGGAGGGAGAGAAAATAGACTTCCATAATATTTTTTAAAATAGAGAGGGTGTTACAGATGTGAAATGTATGTACTTTCAGACAAAGTCACTGTATTATTCATTTTATGTAATTGTTTTATTTTTTTATGAAAGACCTGTCATAAAGCAGGAATAATTTGTAAATTTTTGTAATGTAAAAACAAAACATTAACAAACTGAAAGTATAGAAATGAAAAAAAAATTTTAAATGAATATATTTTTCTTATGTCCCACATTCATTTTATTACCTCCAAAAAGGTATATAGATTTTCTGGTGGCTGACTGTAATATAAAGTTTTCTTTCCATTCCCAAAGGGCTCATATTTTAACCAGCTACTATTCCCAACTCCCTGTATACAAGCCTCCTGGAACCTCTCACCTCTCTGTTCAACGGTTGGCATGGATTCCCAGTTGACTTCTTGCTTCAAGCCAAGGTTTTGGATGTTGATTTAGGAAACTTCATTAGAGCATACTACTCAAGACCTGTCTCCTCACACATCATCATGGCAAACAAGACAAGCAGGTGAACTTTATTTAAGTGTGTTACCTTTTTCATTTCCATGAGTTAAGGGTATGGCTTTGGCAACCAAAGTTCCTCACCTGTGGGATTCCTTTTCTGCCTGATCCAACATGCTCTTGCAGCTGTGTGTTTCTCTCTGTGTGTGAAAATCTCCAAATTAAGTAAAGTTCATATTGATTGAGGCAGGAAAAGCTCTGTAACCAATGGTTCCAATACATGGCAGGTTTATCTGGAAGAATCCTTTTAATGGACCACATCCTCATCATTCTGAGATTCTTACCTGTTTCCAATGGAACTGATGTCATTCCATTAGCCTATACCTGTAAATCCGGTGCTATATATAGTAAGGAAAGCCAGATGTCCATCTGGAACATTGAAAGAGGAAAGTTAGAAAACTGACCCTTTACTGACACATGGACCTGAATTGAGTTTTCTTAGGAAGAATGAGAATTTTTCTTTCGCCATGTTTTCCTTCAGTAATAGGAGTCTTGGACTTGTTTTGTGGAAATACACACATACACACACACACACACACACAAATATGCACACAAATACACCCCCCACACACACACACACAGATACACACACAGCCAAAAAAGAGTTTCCAATAACATTTAGATGTTTTTAAAATGCTCTGGAAAATTTCCTGCCCATGCCTGCTATTGTCTGCTTTCCAGGCTTGGGTGATAACTAATGCATCCCATTGTTCTGTTTTCTCAGAACTGCCAGCATGTTCCTTGTAATAAGAGATGGCCAGCCCTTCAGCTTAACTTGGAGTGGTATCCTGAGTCTATCTTCTGATTCCTTTAACATCTATGAGTGGCCTCAAAGAAAAAAAAAGTATGAATCATTGGCCTAATCTATTTCTTTCCCAACTGATCGATGAATTTCAGAAAGGTCAGAAGCTTGATTTAAAGAAGTGTTTAACTTAAGCTCAGGATACTGACTTGGCACTTTGAAAACCCTAAAGAATACTCGACCCATTTCCACTATATTCTATTTCCTGGCAAAGAGCTCCAAAAGCATTTCTCACACAGGGCAATATCTTCACCGTTTTCCATAGTTAGGAAACTGAAGTTGGGAACCGTGAAATAACACATGCTCAGGTATTGGTGTGAAAAAGTCCTTGGCAGAAATGGCTGCCTGTATTCCAGCTACTCCTTGACACTCTGGCTCAAGGGGGCACTCCAGGAGGGAAAAAAAGCAGGACTTAGTTCTTGCTTACCAGGCACTCCAAATAGGAAATGAAGAAAGCTTGCAGGGAACTGCTTTTTCCGAGTTCTCTTATCTTAAATCAGAAATTACTTTGTAGTAAGTAGACTATGTGAAACCAGAACAGCCCTCAGAGGTCATCTAGTCCAAACCCCTTATTCTACAGATGAGGAAACTGAGGCTCAGGATGTTGAACTGGCTTATCCAATGTCATATAGATAGTGTCAGAACTCAGGTTTGAGCCCATGGCTTCTGGTTCCAGAGTTTCATAATATCAAGTGATCATCAGAAGCCAGAGTGAAATAGCTTTTGAAGGTGCACTGTGGGAGGGAATGTAAATCCCTACTTCAAGGAAAGTACTACCTAATAGGAAACATAAGAAGTATGGATTGCCAATAGATATTAGGACATGGAAAAGGCAACAAGAGAAGAACAAGTATGAAAGTTCTGAGGAGGGATACATGACTTCTGGCTGGAAGGATCAGCAAAGAGGTACCATTTAACTGCATTTGGAAGGGATTTCAAAAGAAGGCAGAAGGGGCTAAGGTGAAGAAGAAAGAGTATTTCCAGGAATGGGAGACAGATTCAGCAAAAGGAAAAAAGGCTGACAAAAAACGGGATGAGTTTGGGAAATGGTGAATAGTCTATTTTAGTCAGGATCTCAGTATGTATCTATATTTATATCAACATTAGTGTAAATAGATATTGATAGATGTATGATATAGCTATAAGTATCACTGTTGAGATAAATATATGCTGAGGACCAAATTCCTTCCTTCAGATTGAACCATTTCAGAGTTAAGCAGCTGCTGGAAGTTCAGAGTTCTCTTCTTCAGAGACCATGACAGCAGTCTGAACTTCAGATTTATATTAAGCCTTTAATGGATCTGTTATTTGGGAGAGGGAAGGGCGGGGGAGGGGGGGAGTGTAACAATCTCTCCAAGCCTTCCTTTTCTTTTCGATACATGTCTTTTCCTTGCTAGATGAAGGGGGAATTTAGAGAACTCAGTCAGTAATAATGGCTATTCAATTGTGGACTGCTTCCACAGCTAAAGATAGAGAACATGAGAGATAATATAAAAACATCTTTTTCCAGATGATTATTTTAATTATTGTGACAAAATCAGATATGTGAACTTGATGGGGGGAAGGGAAGAAATGGAAAATGACAAGACAGTAGTAAATGCTTATCCTTCACTAATTAGTAAGTAATGGCGCTGTGTAAAGTACTAGGTCATTATGTTATTTAATATTAAGTAATATGTTCCTGCTGTTTTCCTCTAATAGAATTTGTATTTCTTTAGAACCAGGACAACTTGTTTTGGTTTAAAAAATTCTCTAGCATCTTGCTCAGTGCTTGGCACCTAGTAGGCTCTTAGTAAATACTTGATGGATTGGTTAAAAAGAGAAACTACTGTCCCTTTCATGTTGGTTTCTTCCCAGAGACTTTTCCATCAGCAACTTCAAGTGGGGTTGGCCTCAAGCATCTTCCCTCTTGAAGCTGGAAGTCAGAAGTAGCTGAAGTGACTTGAAGAAAAAGACAACGGAAATGACAATGCCTGGAAGCTTTCCCTCACTTAGCAATTCCAGCCAGGCCCTCATGCAGGGCAGGGCATTCATCTTCACCAGTAAGGACAGAATTCCATACCAGTGGGCTTTGGGCCTGGGGTTATAAAAATAAATGGATAAGACACAGCCCCTGTCCTCATGGCTGGGGAGAGGAGACATATACAAATCTAGATATCAAATATATAAGCATATAA
This sequence comes from Gymnobelideus leadbeateri, assembly GCA_011680675.1. Lineage (NCBI taxonomy): Eukaryota > Metazoa > Chordata > Mammalia > Diprotodontia > Petauridae > Gymnobelideus > Gymnobelideus leadbeateri. The sequence goes on along the minus strand of WOXC01010965.1, from coordinate 30,852 downwards.
GAGCTCTGAACAAAGCACTAAGACAATTCAAGGAGGAAAAATGGTATCTGGTGACCCGAGCAGTGATGGTGGATTTGGATAAATTAGTTGGGTTTGAGTCCCAGTTCAGACACTTACTGCAAAGGAGTTAGCCCCTGGGAGCCTCAGTTGGAAGCTCTATTAAGATGGAAATAATAATGCTGGGCCTGCCTACCTCACAGGGCTTTTGTGGGGCTAATTAATTTGTAAACCTTAGAATATAATATAAACATGAACTATTATTCATTCTGTATAGAGTGAAAATAAGGAATACTTCACATTTTCTCAACACTGAGAGTTCATAATTACTTAAATTTGTAAGTGATTCATTCTTCTCTCTTTCTTTGGTTTTCTCCTTTTTCTTTATCTGATCCAAGATGGTAGCAGACACAATCTCTCACAGATTCTTTGAGAACACTATGAGAGGGAAACTGAGGCATTGAATGCTGTTGTATAGTTGTAAGTTGTATTGAGCAACTAAGGGATCTTATGATCATCTAGCCAAACCCTATCATTTGACAGATGAGGAAACTGAGACCCAGACAAGTGATTTGTCCAAGATCATCTATAATGAGTAGAAGAGTGGGGATTTGGACCCAGGCCACTTAACTTCAAGTACTAAGCTCATTTCACTGCATAGTAATGATAAAGATGATGAGTATAAGAGGAGCCAGTGGATGGTACATGGCTAAAGTGGGGTCATAAAGTGAATACTGTTTATAAAGACTCAATGGGAATGCTTAGGTGGTAAGTTCAGCCTCACCCAAGTCAAGAGGCTGGACAATATTTCTGACTCTGTGCTGATTGACTTTGTAATGGCCTCTAGCAAATCAGTGAAACACCTCAGCTTCGTTATTCTTCTACTTTCCAAAGGGAGATAATTTGACCTTGCAAAGCAGAGAATCTCAACCTTATTCCACAAATAAAATCAATAGTTCGGAAAAATCATTATTTGCAGTATTCCCATGCCAACTTATTGCCTCCTTTTCTCTTTTCATTAATGATGACATATGTTGTTGTTGTTCAGTCATTTAGTCATGTCTGACTATTCATGAGTCCATGGACCATAGTCCATTGGGTTTTCTTGGCAAAGATATTGGAGTGGTTTGCCATTTCCTTTCCCAGTGGATTTTGACAGAGGTTAAGTTACTTTCTCATGTTCACACAGCTAGTAATTGTGTGAAGCCATTTGATCTCAGGTCTTCCTGACTCTAGGTGCTGTACTCTATCCACTGAGCCACCTAGCTGCCTGCAATGATGACATTTCTAGTCTGAGCATCTCAGTTTAAAGTAGACAGACCTCAGTCTACAAATGAGCTTTATCACAAATATTTTTAAGTTGGGTATTTAGAAGTTAGAATATATGTTCTTATAGAAGCAATGAGACAAAGGTGGTTAAATTCCCGGAGTGTTAGCCTACAACAGTTATTTAGCCCATAATAAAGCTGAACTAAACCACTGGGTTAGTAGTACTATAGATAGTACTATTTATTCTTGTAATAAACATTAATCAAGTACCTACTGAATAGAGACAGCTATACTAGGTTCTAGGAAAGATATAAAATTTAGATAATTCCTGACCTCATGGAGCTTACAGTCTAGTAGGCAGATAACATTTGGTATTCATAATATACTATATTATATTGTTAAAGCATTAGAGAGTCACCCAATAGCAATTCCTTGGTGTTAAATGTATAGATATCAGCCACAAAGATAACATGTTCCCTACTTCTAAAACAGAAAGCAAATTCCTTTGGAGTATCAACAATTACAAAAATATTAGTGAACTTACAATAAGATCCAGGTTAAGAGATGACCACCAGTGAGAATAATAATATTCTATATAATGTAGCTCCCATATGTAATATCAAAGTACATATGTAAAGAACTGCCAATGGAAAGGTTTAAGTAGGACAGTCATGATTGAGGGAGTGGCTGAAAGGGAGTCTTTTGCTCCATAAATATCCTCACCCATTAGGAAATTTCTGGAAAGGAAAACTTGAATAAGCAACAGTACTGAATTTAAAAAAAAAAAAAGGACTAAGGCTACACCCAAGGAAGGCACTCCCCTTCCTCTTTCATCTCTGCCTGGCTTGCTCTATTCAAGGGACTTCTCTTCCCTAGCCTAGAGCATTTTAAAATTTATTTCAGGCTATTGATCTCTCTCTATTGACAGTCTTTCCCATAAATTAACTTCAAACTGAAGACAGTTTGTGATCTGCCATAGGAGATCTCCAGATTCCCCATATACTTCTCACTAGAAACTTAATGCACCTCCCATTTTTCCAAAACTGACCAGTTATCCCACCTCTATCCATTACTCTAGCATTGACTATACAACAAGAGTTAGAAACCACCAATTTCTTTTTTAATAAAGAGGAACAAACGATACTATAATTAGAGCAAGAATATAAGGTGAAGGGTTTATATAGTGGACAGCACCTGATGTTTCCTATGGCAGGAATCTAAAATGGCTTTCCACCTAAGATTCCTTTCCCCTCACATGAAGAAGAGTATGATAGAAATCAAAGAAATCGCTCAGTTACAGGAGTAGCATCTTTCTCAAGCCTGGTAATGTTTCTAAGGGTTACTTGGCTTATTAAACCAACTATTGTCCTTATCAGCTCAGTAACACGTCAGATCAGCCTCAGTTGTTACAATTCAGCAAACTGTTACATATATTCTTTCTGAAGGGAAAGGCTGGGGAGACTTGGGTGCCCATCATTTCCCTACATGGCACCAAGATGGAGAATTCCACATAAACTCTGAACCAGCCTCTTTACTCTCCATTTTCCAGCATCTTTGCCCCAGAATTATCTGTGAAACTGTCCCACAATCCCTCAGTTTCACAGTGTCAGTGGTGGTAGATTCTGGGATAGTGTCTGCTTGAAATCATGGGACTAATCTAAATAACCAACCCAACCTAACATGACATGCTAAAACTCAAGGTTCTTAGCCATTACTCCTTTTTATTCTGTGGGCCTAATATAGTTTATCAAAAGAAATGCATCAAGCTGTCTATTCTGATTAGCTTGTCAGCCAGTTAAAATTCTACCTCAGGGATTTCTCAGAAAGATAGCTCTCTTAAAGCAGCAACTTCCAAGTAAGAATAAGCAACTTCCAAGCAGAACCTGGAACACCTGGCCTTTATGCCCCTTTACTCACATCCTTTACAATGGGACTTTTGTGGACCTAAAATGTTGTGAGCTAAGGATCATTTTCAATGAGTAAGGAATTTCTTGGAAATCAACAATGAATCACATAACAGATATGAAAAATTATATTTCTAGGGAAAGAGTATACTGAGGGACCCACAGAGACTAGTAATGATGATTGCTTAATTTTAAATCATTAGTAAACACGATCATTGGGAGGTGCAGAGTGTTTAGTGACAATTGATTTTGGCAAGATGTCCTCAGTTCAAACCTTTTTACAAGATCCAATGTAAAGATGGAACATACATTCCAGAAAATAGCATGTTTTATGTGGAGTCAGAATAGGTTAGAAGCCAAATGGAACAGGGCAAGGAGGAGAATACTTAACAACAGATGTGGAATGGTTCTATGGTTCAAGCCAATCAATTCTTATTGCCTTCTAGATGACCATCCAAAGTCCAAATGAACCCAAAATGCCAGGCAGTAAAAGAAAGAAGAACACAAAATTCCTCCCTCCCACCATTCCTTTGGAGCAAATGGACTTTAATTAGCAAACAATGGAACAAATAAAATTATTAAGTTTTGTTCTTTTAACAGTTCATAGGTGAGATGTGGTTTTTCACAGTACAACAGGTTATTAACAATAATAATAGGAGGAGGAGTGCCAACTGTACATTTTGTTTTATTCAATGGCATTTTCTTGAAGAGATCCCAGGAATTGCAAAGCTTGAATGTGTCACTTGGGTTTAGTATCTTTAAAGAAACCTTTGAGTTTCACAGTCTAAAAGAAAGACCCGCTAGAAATTCAATCATTATATTTTCCATCAAGGCAGCTGATTTTCAGTTTGTAATAAAACTCTGCCAACAAGAAGAAAATGTGTTGCTAAGTTTGTAATATAAGGCAGATAATAACACTGCAAGATAAAGGGGAGGGGAATTAAAATACCTTTTGTGTATATAAGTGAATTTTCATGTTCGAGTGAATCACATTTGAAATCATTTACACTCAGCATCTGTTTTATTCTCCAACTAGGGACCTTTTCAGATACCTTGGCTAACCTTTTCCTTTCTCTAAAGAGACATGCATGCCAAAAGGGGATTGAAATTGGCCAAGAGTGAAGTAATCTCAAATCATCTGAGCAACTTTTTCCTTGTCATGAGGGAGAGCTCAGATGGTATTCCAAAGATCCACGTGCAAATTGGGAATGAACTCTACGAAGATCATGGTAGCATTTTCCTGTATTCAATGGCAATAACTCTGCTTCAGTACTCCTTTGTATGGGATTCATTTTTCCTTTAAGAGGCACATGTGATTTATAACATTGGAAATAAACAAAATTTAATTGGGTGATCATTGTGGGCTGGGATGAGAGTTCAATTTTTGTCTGTCATACTAATAAACTAAACAAGATGAAAAGAATAGAGGGTCACTGAGACTCTTCCCAGTTCTCAATTTCTATGATTTTATGAATATATTTATGCTTTGGAGTTACCATGGCTTAATGAAGATCTATAGTCAACTCAACAACTTAAATTCAATTATGTCGTAAAAAAAAATAAAACACAAAAAACCTCTTTAGCTTCATAAAACATACAACGACTTCAAATTTTTCTTTTACTAACAAGATAACAAAACCTAATGAGTCAGCGTGGTGCCACATAACTCTATTAGACATTGGAGAAGCTGTGATTAGACAGTAGTTCATGTTAAAAAATAAAAAGCTTAGAGCTTTTATTACACAGGAGGCTCAACATAAGTCAACAGTATGATGTAGTTATCAGACAAGCTAACCCAATTTACATAATATTAATATAAATACAGGGCGCCTAGGTGGTGCAGTGAATAGAGCACCAGCCCTGGAGTCAGGAGGACCTGAGTTCAAATCCGGCCTCAGACATTTACCATAAAAACTAGCCATGTGACTTTGGGCAAGTCACTTAACCCCAATTGCCCTGCCTTCCCCTCTCCAAACAAATAAATAAATAAACGCAGTGTACAGAAGCCTATTGGCTGTGCTGGTCTCACTACCTCTAGAATGTTGTATTCCATTTGGGGCACTATACTCATAAGAGGGACATACAGACACACCCTCCAAAAGAGGGTGACTACTATGGTGAAGAGATTAGAGACTATGACATAGTGTGAGGAATGGTTGGAGAATTTAGGACTATTTTTAGTTTTGAGAAGAAAAGACTGGGTTGGGGATACATCATTGTTTTTGTTGTTCAATCATTTTGTCTATATATGTGAAGCACATAGTAAGCATTTAGTAAATATTGGTTGGATTGGGTTGAATTAAATTCCACTTTGGAATGCCTCTAATTGTCTGGAAGGTGAAGACCTTCTGATTCCTCAGAATAAAACAGACTTTTTTCATAAGGCAATGAGTTCCATCATGCAAGAAGTGTTCCTTAAGTGGGTAGATGCCAAATGGCCACTGGTTTGTGGTATTGTAGAGGGCATTCATCCTTTGAGACATTGTGGAACTAGATGATCTGAGAACTTCCTTATAACTCTTACACTGTAATTCTATTATTTTACTTTTGGCTAAATCTCTACACTAATTCACACAAAATTTTGTGTTCCATGTAAAATCTGAGATAGACTCATTAAAAAAGGTCTTTAAATGTACTTATATATGACATATATGTTGCATCTTACTTTTCTATTTGTATTTCCTATGTTTAGCACAATGCTTTGTATGTAGTAATCCTTTAACAAATCCTTCATTCATCCATCTGTTGAATTATTTGACTATTTTCAGAACTCTATAGTACTATGAATTTTAAGCATATTTGGTAGGCCTACTATGTTTTCCCAGGGCAGCCTTCCATCTTTAACTATAATGAGACTTCCCAGAGTCTTGCTCCAAATATAGCAGATTAATAAATCCTGATTGAAATGAAATGAGTGAAATCACATAAAGAAAATGTAGAATGTACTTGAGCTGAATTGATGTTGACCACTTGATCCATGATGAAAGAGTCCACTTGGTTATGCTACTTACCAGTTATGTGACTTTGGACAAATAATTTACTCTCTCTGGGTCTCAGTTTTCTCATCTGAGAAGGGGTTGGGAAAGATGACTTCCAAGGTCTTTTCCAGTTCTAAATCCTATTATGCTATTCCCTTCACTTTGAGGAGGGTGAGGTGGGAGGAAAATAGAAGTGTGCACTTGTGATTTCATTGATGTAGAGAACTCCTTATGTGGAAATAACCTCCATTGACAATGCACACAAGGAGCACAATAAACAAATTTAAAAGACTATAGGACTCAAGTCAATTCAGGGATCAATCAAGACTCCAGAAGCCAGATGGTGATGCATGCTGTTGTTTGTTCTTCATTCCGAAAAGGATCAGGTCATGGGATGAGGTCTTCATTTGAGTGTGAATTGGATTTAAGTGAGGCAGAGTTGCACAAGAGGTCAGCCTCTCTCTTCTAGAGCCATGGAAGCCCAATGGCAAAAGCAACGTCAGGAAGATGGGTGATGGCCTGGGAAACAGGATGTTAGACAATCTTGACATCTTCTATGCCTAACCAAGATCAAAGCATTCTATGGCAACAGCTTCAGTCACTTTCATGGCTATTGGAATGAATTGTTCTCATCTGCCCATTCCACTGGAGGAAGTCTTCACATAATTGGGGTAGACATCCTCCTAACTCACCAGTGGGTTTGAGGCTGGTCTGTTACCCTCAACCTGGTTTAGTCCACCTGTGAAGATAGATTGCCAGGGTGTGGCCACTGCCCATGCTACAGCTTCTTGGAGCCACAGGTAAGAGTTGAGTGAAGGTGGCCACCCAAGGTGGATGAGCAGCCCTGAAAAGGGCTCAGTAAGCCCTCATGCAAGAGGTGCTAGTCCTCCCTGCACAACCCATACATGACCTACCTCTCTGAAAAGGTACTGAATGAGACATGCATCCTAGAAACAGTGTGTTGATTTCTTTTGCTTTCCTGTATTTGTTTGTTACAAAGAAAAACTATTGAGGTTAGAGGAGGGAAGGATGAGTTAGTGGGTAGTGAAAGATGAAGAAAAGAGAAAGAAAATAGCATTAATAAAACAATAAAAAAATGGAAGAAAACTAAATGAAGTTCAAAGAATGGGACGCAAACAGGACAATTTTGTTATTACGAATTGAAAGATATTTAAAAACACTTAAAAAAAACAAGGTATGCACCAAATTCCTGGTTTTATATGCAATTCCCTATTTTGTTCTTTTTTGATAGTTGTTTATAGTAAAAAAATTTTTTTAACTAAATAAGAGAAATTCCCTCCACCCTGCAGCTAGGCATTTTCTCTGTAAATTACAGTTTTAGTTTCTTTAGGTGCTGATGTGTTGTGATTTGGGGTAAGACTTAAACCAGGCTTTTCTTGATCCTGAGATTCTCCCCCTAGCCATTATGCACACTGCCTCTCCTCTGATTACATTTCTGTGATGAAAGGGAAGCAAAGATGGATTCTTCAAAAATGTTCATCAGCAAGGAAATGTCACCAAGTGGAGCTCCATCCATCATATGCAGATTCTGTAGGTAGAGAGGGAAGTGACACGGGCATAAGATGGTCTCTTTCCTGAAAACTATGGGAACACACCCACTCAGACTCTCCTCTTGAGCTCATGAGACCATGCACAGTTCATACTGGTTCTTGGCTATTCCTGAACCAGACACAGGCCAGTTTAACACAACTGTGACCAAAGATGTTAGACATGGTTTAACTCAGTTTGGATTTTAAATCTCCTTTTCTGCTTTGTATCAGAAGTTTGGAAAGTCATAATCAGCCTCCAGCCAAAAGGCTTCTCTCAGATTTTATATGAGAACCAGCATATGCTATGGTCAGGCATCAGGAAGGTTCGGCCAAGTCTCACGGAAGCCTCTTGCCAAGGAGGAGGTATCTGAAAAGTAGGTACGGTTCACTAGTCCTGTCCTTCCATGCTGACCACCAGGGGTGGCATTCTCTTCAGAACCGTGGAGAGACAATGTCTTCTTCTAAAAGTCATTCATGTTTAGTATTCCATTGCTAATATTTTAGGCTTCTACTCTGCTAATTACAGGTCAAAAAGACAATCATTTAGAGGAGGCTCTCACTATCACTCCCTGAGTTTCTGCATCTGTAAAATGGATTACTGTGTTTGATCAAGCTTCTAAATTAGAGCTCTTTGGAATCATTCTCAATACAATAAGCTCCTTTCCTAGCACTGAATAATTTCCAATAGAAAGTTAGATGCTGATATTTTTAACTCCTTTAGGCTACAAGAGAAGCATTTAATATGCTACTCAGAAAAAAATCCATTACTTTGATTAATAACACATCAAAGATTCAATGCAAAGAAAGAATTTTAGCTTTCATGGTGGAGACAGTAGGGCTTGAGTTCTGGCTTTGGAATTAGGAGAGCTGAGTTCAAATTTCAACTTGGATTCTTACTATCTATATAACCCTCAACAAGTCATTTAATGGGGAGTTGGATTTGATGACCTCTTAGATCCCTTCTGACTTATCTATAGGTTATGTTCTGGGCTTGGAACCAGGTGTAGCTTCACCTCCATCCACTGAGCACTGAGGAGGCAAAGTTCTACAGTGGAAAAAAAACTGGATTTGAAGTCAGGGGACTTGGGTCTAAATCCAGACTTAGTCACTTTTCACCTAGAATTACAAAGGAAAATAATTATATTGATATATATCAATATATTATATATATAATAATTTATTTAAATTATTTTTTAAATACGTTCTCAGATCCTGGTTAAGAATCTCTGTATTAAATGATCTTTAAGGTCCCTTCAGGGTCTAAATCCTAGCATTCAAAGCTGTGGGGATCATAAGCAAGTGTCCTCTCCTTTCTAAGCCTCAGCTTTATCCTCTATAAAATGGGCAAATCAGAGCTGAACTATATAGCTCACAGGATTGATGTGGAGAAAGTGCTCTGGAAAGAACAAAGTTCTTTTTCGTTGGATAAATGGAAGTTGGGGCACTGTGGGAGCAGAATGTTGAATTCCTCTAATTTTAGTCTTTAGGCAATTTTTTTTTTTTGCTTGTGATCACAAGAGAAGGCAGAAATGTAGAAATGTGTAGAAATAATGTGGAAATGACTGTGATATAAAAATAAAAGGCATAAGGCCCTAGACTGAGATTTGGAAGAAAACCATGGGTATCTAATCCAACTCCCTCATTTTACAGAAGCAGAAACTGAGACCCAGAAAGTCAAGTAACTTGTGTAAGGTGCCCCAAATAACTAACTCAATGGAAGGGCTGTCATTTCAACTTGAATCTTCTCTTTCTAAACATATACTCTTTCTCCTGCATTATCAAAATAAAAAACAACAAAAAAATAAAGTAGTACATGAATATGAACGAATATTTTTGTTATTGTAAACAGCAGGGCAAAGTGTGTAGACTGAAGGTTCTGCCTTGGTTATTATAGGGGAGGAGAGGAAATGAAGCTATGGACTAATTATACCAATTCTACCCATATATCATGCTCATGTCTTTTTTTAATAGCAGCTGGGGAGCCAGTTCCTCCTCCAGTCACTGCCTAGAAGTAGCAGCAGTGCAGCCAGGGACACACCAGAGCTCCAGACAGGCCCAAGCCTTTTCCTTTCCCCAGGGACAGCTCAACTGACTCTGTGTGTGTGTGTGTGTGTGTGTGTGTTTGTTTTTGTTTTTGTTTTTTTTTTAAATAGGATTGTAAGCTGTGCCTCTTGCCTCTTGACAGCAGAGGGCAGCAAGAGACAAAGAATAGGATATTTGACATTCATTTCCTTGCTTTCTCCAATAGCATGGAACCTTTGTATTTTAATGGTAAAGGAAAACAAATCCCAAATTTCAGAATGGAGAGATACTCAGCTATATGCATTTAAACCTTTATGACCACAGAACTGAGTTCATGGAAGACCATGGTCAAATGTCCTCATTTGTAAAATGAAGGTCTTGGTCTCTACCATAATAATATAATAGAATTTACATAGCACTTTAAGGTTTACAAAGCACTTTACACATATTATTTCATTTGATCTTTATAACAACCCTAGTAGGATGTTGCTGTTATTATCCCCATTTTTACGGATGAGAAAACTTTGCAAGCACAGGTTAAATGACTTACCCAGATTCTTACCACTAGTGCCTAAGGCTGAATTTGAACTCAGGTCTCCCTGACTAAATCCAACACTCTACAATCTTATCATCCTAGGAAACTCCTTGAAAAGAACAACTTCCTGCAGAAGTCTTAAAAGAGAAGATCTTACTCTTTTCCATCAACTCAGCAGCACAAATACTGTTTGGAAAATAGCTCATTGCTTTTCAGAAAGGTCCATGCCTTTTGTTACTTTGTAATTAGGCAGTGGGTCACAAGGGTTATGGGGCCCTCTAACCCCGAAAAAGTGTATCTGTACTCTGAGGTTAGTATTTTGCTTCGGGGCTTACTCATGAAAAGAGTGTTTGAGTGATATAGCCATATCCAGGTAGCCATTAAGGAGCTCCCCCTGCTTTGAAAACCCAGATGTTGGTGCTTCTCTCTCTGTTAACTATGTATGTATGTAGTCGTCAGACAGTTGGGTCTGTCTGTTGATTTGTGATGTATGTATTATTTGGTCAGACAGTTAGAAGCCCTGTCTATTGATATTTATGCTATTATTTCTGCTTGTAATTTCTGTTTGTATTTTCTCTGAAATTCAGGGTACTGACTTTCCCCCCTGAACTAAGTAAATTATACATATATATATATATATATATATATATATATATATATATGTTTGATTAAAGCAAGATTGTTGGCCCCTTTTGAGTTGCTTTCCTTTAGAAAGGCAGATCAAAAAACTTGTGCTAGCAGCCATCCTGGGTATGCTAGAGTGAATGATTGTTGTTATAGCTAACTATGTTCCATTTTCCATATTAGATGCTAGGGATACAAAGATAAAGAATAAAAATATCCCCCCCCCAAAAAAATAGCTCATTTCTAAGTTGAATGAATTTGGTGCCCTTTAAATAAGAATTAACAACTGACACTCCTGTGTAATCCAAACATATTGATATCCTATGTGTCTTTTCTAGGTTTGGAATTCTGGTATATAATGTCTAATTATATTTTGATGTAGAATTTTTAGAACTCACATTTATGGAACACAAAAAGAACAGAAGATATTGGAATGAGAAGTTGATCATCCTGGTGGCAATGAAGTCTCTTCCTAGGCCCCTGACTTATTGCTATGTGTGGAAGTATGTACCAACAGCAGGTGGGGGAAGCAGAAGGAACATTGGTATAATGATCACCCAAGTGCTTCATACTGGGGGAGAGAGGGAACACCTAAAGGAAGGGTCAAGAGATCCCTTTTGAAATCTTTACCTGGATGCCATTTTTTATTTGGATCATGGAAAGGGCATATAAGCATGTTCCAGAGAGGAATTCTCTCCCAAAGGTCTACAGATACTATCAGATACAATGACAGTTTTCTGAGGTAAGGGACTGTTTTCATTTTTAACATTTTTTTCCATTAACTCCTGTTAATAAATGTTTGTTAATTTATTGGTTTAATACCAGGAATGAATAGGCAGGTATTCTCTTGGCTCTCCCTGCCAGCACATAGCTACTTTAGTCTTTGTTCTAGAAGAGCTGAAATTTCTTTCTCTGGTAGACCTCTGATTGACTAGCTGGCCTCTACCAAGACCTCCAGAATCTCTCCTTAAGGCTCTTGGAAGCCATTCCTGATTCCATCCCCTCTCCTAGAGTTGGAGGACCTGGCCACTGGGGCCATCATGGAGATGGGATGTTTTGTTGCATCTTCTAGTAAAAAGAGATAATTGCCACTGCACTGCTTTTATTGCTATACCCCCAGTCTGCTACCTCTCCCCATCCTCCACATCCTCTGAGGTGTTGGCAGCAGCAGGAGAACACAAGTTATCCCTTTCCTAACATGACCATAGTCAACTTGCAAGAATCCCTTGAGTCAAGGTCTCTCACAAAAGCTGTCCATGGGGCAAAGACTAAGAAAGTTGATGAAGAAGCAGATGCCTTGTGCCATTTGGACCCCTATCTCCATCGTGTACCCTAGGACATTTTGTGATACTTACTCTGGATTCTGGATCTGCTAATTATCTCTAGCATTACTGATGCTCAACTGCTTTTCTGGAACAGACCTTGAGGGCTTCACTCACTATCATATCAGGGAGGGCACTTAGGATTTTCTCTATTTGGCAAGAAATATAGCTTTTCCTATGCTCCAGTTCTAGTAAAGCAATGCTATGCTAGGCACCTTGCCTCCTGAGACTATTCCCAATTTCCATTACTTTTAGATCGAGGGATGGCCATAGAATAATGGCTCTAGACTTGAAAGGTCCCCCAGAGTCTATCTACTCTAACTTCATTTTACAGTTGAAGAAACTGAGGCCCAGGGGGTTTAAGTAACTTGCCCAAGGTTATACAGGTAATAAATGTCCTCGTAGCTACTGCCTTCTCAAAAGCTGCTCAGAGCGTAGTATCCCATCATTCCTAAAAGTAGAAGGAAGGAAGCAAGAGAAGAAGGGGCAGAAAAAAGAATAAAACAGCACAATAAGGAAGACAAAGTCTTTGTGGGCAGAGATCATCAGCTTTGCTTCTTCCTCTCCAATGTTTCTAGTGCTTTCTGAAGAGTTATTAACACATCAGGGCTATTTACATGGCCAGGACATGGTCAGAGAGGGGTTGGATTGGGAGGAACAATGAAGCATGAGGGGAACTGAAAGAACAAAAGAAAAAGAGGGTCCCATTTTCTTTTTTTTTTTAAAGCAATTGGGGTTAAGTAACTTGCTCAAGGTTACACGGCTAGTCATTATTATTTATGCGTGGGTGCTCATTTTCTGAGACCGGATCTGATCTCGGGTCATCCCAACTCCGAGGCCGGTGCTCTTACTCACTGCGCCACCTAGCCGCCCCTTTAAGGCAATTGGGGTTAAGTAACTTGCCCAAGGTTACACGGCTAGGTTTTTTTGTTTGTATGGATTAAGTGTCAGAGGCCGGCTCCGAACTCAGGGCCTTCTGATTCCAGGGCCGGAGCTCTATTCACTGCGCCACCTAGCTGCCCCAAGGGTCCCATTTTCAAGAGCCCCCATTGGAGGTGCTAACTGTATTTGAGGGGCACATTGCCAGCCTGCACCTGGAGACAAAGAGGTAAGTGGAATTCATTTCTCTGAAATCAGTTAGGCTTCCAAAGGGAGGGGTAATTCAGACTTCCTACAACTGCCCCAAATGCCCTTTTGCACAGGTTAAAGACTATAGGACTGATTATTGACAGAACTGAAGATTCACTGACTAGTTTAAGGCATGTGGTCTGGACAGTGTTATGCTAAAGGAGCTTTAATGCTTCTTTGATAGAGATTCAATGACAGCTATGGATAAATAGAAGAAAATAGTAGTACTGGGTGGATCCTTGACATATGGGAGCTATGGCAGCAGAAAGCAAGATTCCCACCCTCCATAAGCCGGATATGGGATGAAACTGACAAGCAACATATTTCCTAGGATTTGCCAAAGGGCTGCAAAAGATGGAGTCCTACAGATTCAAGCAGGAAATATTGTCCAGCGAGGATCCAAAATGCTTCCTTATCTCAGAACGTGATTTTTCCAGGACTTGTTTCCTTTTCCCACTAATGTCTGAGTCTGTGTGGAGGGACTGGGGAGAAGGAAGAAATTATTCCACTTCTCTCACATGGAGCCCAGTAGCATTGTGTCTCCCTAGAGGAGCAAATGGCTATTTCAGAAGGAAAGAAATGGGTTTGTGCTTTACTTTTCTACTAGTAGGATTTTTAGTTAGATTCTCAGTCAAGGGTTCTCAAATGTGGTCCACAAAGTTTCTTCGGTAGCCTACTGTCTAGTTTCCTCTAAAATTAAGGCTTATAATATGATAGTTTTGTTTTTGCTATGCATTAATTATTTACTTATGTGTATGTCTATGCATATGATACTGAATAAAAACCCCAAACTGATGTAGTGTTGTTTCAACAAAAGCAGTTTTTCATTGATTTGGACACATATGTATTTTCCAGTGTCACATGGGCATGCATGCAGTCAGAGAGCTCTAGTTTATACCCCATCAAAACAGATTAAGTCAAAAACACTTGAGAAACATCACTCTAGGTTTTTTGAGGTATCAACTCAAATCAGCATGTATCAACACATATGTGAGTATTTATGTTGTGCTCAGTAGGCTCTGTGGGATACAAAATCACAGAACATTTGAGCCCAAGACAATTCCAGTCTAAGTAGTAAGACAAGGTTTTCCATATCTAAAAAGCAACCAGAGAATGACTATATAAAAAGGCTAGATTGCATTAGATCTATCAGTGGTATAGTAGTTCATAGAAAGGAGAAGTTATTATGGATTGGAGGGACTAGGAAGGTTTTCTGAAGGGGAACTCAAGCTGGGTCTTAATTGTTGGATAGATTTTGGAGAGAAGGATAGAAAGCAGTATGAACAAAAACATGCAGTACTAAAGTGGCACATTTAGGCCCTGAATAGCATAGAGTGCTTGAGCCAGAAAGTAAAGAAAAATAAACTTGGATAGGGAAGATGAGACTAAATTATGAAGACTATTGAATGTCAGGGTGAGAAATTTGGACTCAATGGGGTTGTAATCCATATCCACATATGAGGTGAGCCCACAGATGAGTGACTTTTTGAAAAAAGTATTTAGGAACGGCTGGGTGGTGCAGTGAATAGAGCACCAGCCTTGGAGTCAGGAGGACCTGAGTTCAAATCCAGCCTCCGACACTTAACACAAAACTAGCCATGTGACTTTGGGCAAGTCACTTAACCCCAATTGCCCTACCTTCCCCTCTCCAAAAGAAAAAAAATTTATTTAATGATAATAATATTTAATAATAGCTAACCTATAAATACTTTACAAATATTTTCTCATTTGATCCTCCCAAACTTGAGAAGCAGGTGCTATTATTATTCCCATTCTATCGATGAAGAGACTGAGGCAGAGATTGTGACTTGCCCAGGGTTACACAGCCAGTCAGTATCTAAGGCTGGATTTGAACTTGGGTCTTCTCAACTCCAGACCTGGTATACTATGCAATATACCACTTCTCTGCCGCTAATTATTTACATACTTTTATATTGTTATAAGTTCCTAAGTCTCTCCTCCCCACCCCCACCCCCCTTCACCATCTAGTAGAACCGTCCTCTCTAACAAAGAAATATAGTTGTTTGTTTGTTTCTAATCAATCTTCCAGACATATATAAATATGTATACCTCATTCTATATTTTTAGTCCATACCTCTCTCCAGAGAAGTGGGAGCTGTGTTTCACGATCATTCCTCTAAAGTCATGATTGATGACAACATTGATCAGAGTCCTGAAGCCTTTCAGTCTTACTTTCTTTTACATTATTAATTAATTGTATAAATTGTTTTCTTGGCTCTGCTTTTTTTTTACTCAACATAAGTTCACACAAGTTTTCATGAATTCTTCATATTCATTATTTCTTACAAGGCAATAACATTTCATTACATTCAAATACCACAATTTGTTCAGCCATTCCTTGGTCAAGGGGGCCCATTTTCCTTCTGTCATGACTGCTACAAAAAGTGCTGCTATAAATAGATTTGTACAAATGGAATGTTTCCCTATTTTTTTGACCTTATTGAGGATATAGATCTAATGGAGTCAAAATACGTGTTTTGGCAATGGTTTCTAGTGCAATTCCAATTTATTTTCCAAAACTATTGGACCAATTCACAGCTCCACCAAGAGTACATTAGTGTGCCTGTCTTTGCAGAATCAACATTTACCATTTTTGACTTTGGCATCCTTCCCAATCTAATGAGTATGAGGTAAAATCTCGGAGTTGTTTTAATCTGCACTTCTATTATCAGCTATTATTTCATGTTTGTTTACATCTTGTGTTTCTTCTTTCAAAAATTACCTGTGAATATCCTTTGGCCTTTGAATTTTCTTTTCCTCAATTAGCTTTTATACTTTATGTTCTATTTGTGCAATTGTACTTTTAAGGAGTTGTTTTTTAATGGATTTTTGTATCTCCTTTTCTCTTTGGCTGATACTACTTTTTAAGCAGTTGCTTTCTTTTTCTAAGCTGTTGACTTTTTTTTTAATAATTCTCTTGCATCACCTTCATTTATTTTTCCAATTTTTCCTCTACCTCTTTTATATGATTTTTAAGCTCTTTTTTGAGCTCTTTCATGAGTTCTTTCTTGGTTTGAGTCCACTTCCCATTTTTCTTTGGGGTTTTGCTCATAGGTGTTTTGCCATTGTTGTCCTCTTCTGAGTTTTTGTCATTGATCTTCTGTCCCATAATAATTTTCTATAATCAGATTTCTTTTTTGTTGTTATTTTGCTCATATTTCTGACCTTTCCTTTCTTTTAAATTTGAGTTCTGTTTCCAGGGAAGGAGTACTGTCTCAGGCTTTTTATGCCAGGGACTGCAGGCAGGCTGTTAACCTTGTGCTGCATTGATGATGCCTGTGACCCTTGTGTCTAGCACTGAACTAAGGGGGTAGGTGTGGGGTGACTGGCACTGCTGGAGGACATGGAAGACTGGCAGCTTATCTGGTGCTGAGCAAGCACCAGTGGTGGTATGTAGTGTGTTGAGACTGGTGAGGGTGTTTCTGCATTTCCTTGGGGCTCCACTGAAATACCTAGAAACACATGGAGGTCTGGGTGCTGGAGATTGCCTGCTTGCTTGGGGCTATGCTGAAGCATGTGTAGGTTCTCATATCCAGAGTCTCCCATTGCCCTAGCTATTTTAAAGTAAGTGGGAGGCTCTGGTTGGCTCCTGCCTTCTCTAACACACTGGGACTCAGGATCTACCATTGGTTTGTTGCTGGTTTTCTGGGCCACTTCCTTTTATTTCTCCTGCTGATCCTCCAAGTTTCCTGGGCTCAAAGATTGTTTCACCCCATCTTTTTGCTAACTCTGCTGTTCCAGGATTTGTTTTGGGGGCACTATTTTATGGCTATTTGGAGGTGAACATAGGAGAGCTACTGCTTACTCTGTCTTCTTGGCTCTCAGAAATCCCATTTCTATTGAATTATCTTTCAAAAAATCTGGATCTTCAAGTTGTTTTTGTTTTCTTCTAAATAAAACTACCTTTGATTTTCTGTCTTTTTAGAATATCTTCTATTACTTTTGAGCAAGATCCAAAAAACCCTTATTTAGTTAGGGGCTACACTATATAGGGACTTGGTATAGCAGCTTTTGGAAGTAGCAGTTGGAAAAGGATTTATAAATGGAGACCAGAGATACTAGGTGTGAGAAGACACAGTATAGGAAATAGTGGAAATCAATTTTTTTTAAATTTCCTCTCCATGATCCAAAGGCATCATTACCCAACAACTGCTACAGGGTTTCTCATCCACTGGGGGAAAGTCTAATATTTTTCTGAATCAAGTAGACATACTCCCTTGAGAAGAAGTTGTTGTACAAACAGTGTGATGAATGGTCTTAGGTTTTGTTTCTCCCTGTGAGAAGTCTATTGAGACACTGTAAATATCCCCTTAAAGTTGAGATTCTGCCCCCTCTGGGTTATAAATTTAGAGGAAAGTTTTTATTGGACATTATTAAATTGCTTAACTAGAATTCAGGAACTTGCTTAACAGCTGGGATATTTTGGAAATATCATGATAAAGAGACAAAGAAGTATCAACACAGTAACTCTAAATAAACTAGGATGGAAAATACCATAGTTTAGGGGATTTTGTAGTGGTTCTTTTATTTTTTTTCCATTGGTTCTACAAATTGGCACAACTCACCATAATGTGTTGAACTAGAAAAGAAATGTTTTTGTGCTATTATAATGAAGTTTATCTTTATCATGGTCTAGCAATGTAGTCTAAATATGTAGGCTTATGGCATTGACTAAAACTTAAAGTAATTTTCAAGGATCTTTATTATTTTTTGCATTGTTACAAATTTCTGGCTGTTTGGCCTTGAAAGTATGTTGAGTTAGGAAAAAAGGATAAACTTTAAAAAAGAAAATACTTGGAGTTCAAAATAGAAACTGTGTCAACAAGATACACTTGCCATCACAAAATCTGGTTTTGGTAATGAAGGCACTGTTAGAAAAGTGAGAAAAGGCTGGGATGAAAAGCCACTGCACAATTTCTATTCTGTTCCTACAACTAAACAAAAACGTTATGATTTTGTTTTGAAGCTGCTACAAAGATCGATTATCGTAGTCGGGACTAAAATATTTTCCCTCCCTATTCTGTGGTAGTGCTGGAAGAAGTGTATGGCAACCTTTGTCCTCATTACCCCAGAGTTTTGAGGGAGCAGTTGTTTGAATATCCCTACACAACTGCCCAGAGGGAACCTCAGTGAATCAATTGAGGAGAGAATGAAGTGTCCCTTCCCATTCAAGGAAGCCCAGGAGGAGTGTATATACATTAAAATCTTGACCCTCATAATGGGAAGTTTAGATACCAACTGTGATAAGCCATTATGAGCCAAAATGGAACTGAAGAGAAGTCCACTTGCAAGGTACATACAAAAATTTTTCTTCCAGTTCCTGGGAAACTATGTGGGGAAATTGGGACTACAAGATCCTTCCATAATGTAAACTAAGGGTCTAGAAAAGAAATCACCTACATTTTTACGCTATAATACTGACAGACCAGATAGTTCTAGGACAAAGAGCAGGTCCCCTGGGAAAGGGAATGACTGCCATCTGCTGGGAGCTAAGGAAAATTTATAGGAGGCAAGGGATGTAAGCAATATTATGTTAACTTGCAAGAAAAGCTACAATGTGGAGCAGTAATATGGCACCTACAAAAGCTGTTAGAGGTTAAAGTTGCAAAAGAAGGAAGAGGATCCAGAGGAGCCCTCAAAGGAAGCCACTCACACTTAGAGGAGCAACTCATTTGGTCCTCCCTGCTGGAGTCTTCAATAGCTGCTTACTCTAAGTGGTTGAGAAGGCTGTTCCCTCATGAGCATTATTATTTTTTTCTGGGCTCTGATAAGAGTCTTAATTATTCCCTTTAGCCCCTAAACAAACTTGTTAATGTTTTGAGCTTTGTGACCATCTTCCTTTCCTATCCTAAGGTTCCTTCTGACCTTTTCTATTCCTGTTCTTCCTTGAAGTTCCTCACTGGTCACAGGCTGCAGCTGCTCCTACCTGCCATGAATCTCTCCATTGGGTCCTGGGTATGTTGTTCATTTTTTTTTTTTTGAATTTTTTTTTTTTTTTGCTTTTTGGAGGGCAATTGGGGTTAAGTAACTTGCCCAAGGTCATACGGCTAGGTTTTTGTTTGTGTGTGCGTTAAGTGTCTGAGGCCGGATCCGAACTCAGGTCCTTCTGACTCCAGGGCCAGCGCTCTACTCACTGCGCCACCTAGCCGCTCCCATGTTGTTCATTTTTAACTCTTTGGAGATTGTTACTTTGCATATTTCACTGCTATATAGCCATATCAGTAGAACATTGGGATTTTTTTTTTAAAGATGGGCCTTTGCTTTCCCAGGAAGCTTAAGTGCAGAAAGTCTTAATGGGACCAAATATCTCATGAAACAAGGTTTCTTGTTTGGAAGGACAATAAAACTCACTCGACCAGTTCCTTTCTTTGTCTCTCTAAGGAGTACCTGTAAGAGTCCTTTCATTTAACTGAAACTTTCTTCTCTCTTCTGGTCTCACTTATAGCAAGAATTTCAAGAGTGTGTCTTCAGCAAAAGATCAAATCTATTTCCAAGGACCAAACTAACGAATCCCAGAGGAGCACATCACCAGTAGACTAGGCACCTGGGGATGATTTTTTGGCGAAAGAAAAATATGATGGAAATAATTTTCAACAAATGATCAAAGAGTAAAAAAGATTAATGTCATACTTGTATGCAAGGATTGTTCTCCCACCCTCAATCATTTGAAGAGGAATAAAATGGCTACAATTGCACACACACACACACACACACACACACACACACACACACACTCATAGACCAGCTGCATTATGGCATAAAACCTTTGCTGTCAGAAAGACCTGGATTTCAGATCTTGCCTTGAACACAGTCTAGCTGCTAACCTTAGGCAAACCTCCTAACTTCAAACAACTTTCTAAGACTTAACATTAGAGGCAGTTGATAATCTTTCCTGGTAGAAGGAACTTCCACATTGGGAATTCCATATAGTAAGAAAGCCTCAGGTCTAGTTTTAAAAATGTTATATTATGTAATGTGTGTTTGTGTGTGTGTGTGTGTGTGTGTTTAATACTAGAACCATTAACGTTAGCTTTAACTACATTGTGGAAGCAGTAGATTGATGTTGTGTCTCATTAAGTGGTCAACCTGACTTGTATGTGCATGTTGGGATAGTCCAAATAATCTGTTCTTTTAGACTCTGGGTGACTAAGATGACGAGGAAAAACAAAATTAGATTATTCTAGGACAAATTGTAGAAAATGTGAATGTTCACTTGCATAAGAAATAAGTGGTAACATGATCTTGTTGTTATTGTTGTATCAGTCATGTACAACTCTTTGTGACTCCATTTTGGCCTTTCCTTGGCAAAGGTATTGGAGTGGTTTGCCATTACCTTCTCCAACTCATTTCATAGATGAAGAACCAAGACAAGTAGGGTTAAGTGTCTGAGGTCCAGGGTCATATAGCTACTAAGTGTCTGAGGCTGGATTTGAACTCAGGAAGATGATGAGTCTTCCTGACTCCAGGCCTAGCACTCTGCACTATGGTGCCACCTAGAGACCCATGGTAACATGATTGCTGTCTTCAAATATTTGGAGTACTGTCATGTCCAAGAGGGATTGGACATTCTTCTTGACCCCAACAGATAGAACTAGTACCAAAGAGTAGAAATTATAGAGAAGAAAATTTTGGCTCAATAAAATATATAATAATTCCTAACAATTAGAGCTGTCCAAAAATGGAAAGGCTGCCCTATGGTGGTAGGAGTTCCCTGTCATGAGAGGTATTTGGGCAGAGATTGGCTGATCATTAATTGGGGATGTCATAGATAGAATTCATACTTCAGAACAGGAGTGGGGTAGATGATGTCCACCTCTAAGGTTTCTTTACAATTTTAAGATTCTATAGGATGATTATATGTCAAACTGATCTATAAAGAGAACAGAGCAATTGTCTTTTATATTGGGTTTGACTTTGCTACCTTGGACCTCACCAATATTCTACTTTTCAGGTCTTTGTTAAGTTGATATCTATCCCCATATTTTCTTTTTTTTCCCAAATGCTTTATTAACTTTTGGTTTACATCATTCATTTCCACCAGATTTTGAGTTACAATTTTTTCCCCGTTTTTCCCCTACCCACCACCCCAGAATAGCAGTCCCACAGGATATCCCCTCATCCAATCTGCTCTCTCCCATATCTTCTCCCATACCCCCTTCGACTTTTCCATTAGGGCAAAGTGAATCCCTGTGCCCCAATGCCTGCACGTCTTATCTCCCAGTTACATGCAAAATAGTATTAATAATAGTATTTATATATATTTGAAACATTTAATTTTAAAACTTCAAATCCCAGATCCATTACCCTTCATCCCTTGTCACCCTCTCCTGCTGGGAAGATAAGCAATTCAGTATATGTTGTACAGGTATAGCTATTCAAAACATTACCATAGTAGATATATTGTAAAAGACTGACTATATTTACCTTCCATCCATCCCACTCCCCCAGCTGGTCCATTCCCTACTTTGATCCAGTCCCTCTTCAAAAGTGGGTGCCTCCAACCTCCCCTCCCCCCAGCATGCACTCCCCTCCATCCTCCCGCCTCTCATCCCCCTTCCCCCTACTCTCCTGCAGGGTGAGACATCCCATTTAGTATGTATGTCATTCTCTCCCTGAGCCAAATTCAATGAGAATATGGTTTTGCCTTTTTGCCTTTCTGTTCTTCCCCTCCCCTGAGACTACTTCCCCTTGCCTCTTCTACATGAGATAGGTTACCCCTGCCCCGTCTCTCCCCATCTCCTCTTACCACATTCCTCTCACCTCTTAACTTCACCCCTTAAGTATCATCCCTTCCCAACAAATTCGATCTGTGCCCTCTATCAAGGCATACTTATAAACATATATACACACATTCACATATGTATTCATATGCCCATATACCCTTCTTCAACTATTTTCATACTGAGAAAAGTTTTATCAGTCACAGTTACTGTTTTTCCATGTAAGAATGTAAATAGTTCAAATTTGATAAGTTCCTTTTGATTTCTTTTTCCTGTTTACCTTGTCAGGCATCTCTTGCTTCTTGTGTCTGAATGTCAAATTTTCTATTCAACTCTGGTTTTTTCCTTAAGAATACTTGAAAGTCCTCTATTCCACTGAATGACCATATTTTCCCCTGAAACAAGATACTCAGTTTTGCTGGGTAGGTAATTCTTGATTTTAATCCCAGGTCCTTTACCCTCTGGAATATCATATTCCATGACCTTCAATCCCTCAATGTAGAAGCTGCCAGGTCCTGTCCTATTCTGATTGTGTTTCCACAATATTGAAATTGTTTCTTCCTGGTTGCTTGTAGTATTTTCTTCTTGATGTGGGAATTCTGGAACCTGGCTACAATATTCCTAGGAGTTTTCTTTTTGGGATCTTTTTCAGGAGGTGACCTCCGGATTGTTTCAACCTCTATTTTGCCCTCTGGGTCTAAAACATCAGGGCAATTTTCCTTGAGAATTTCTTGAAGGATGATTTCTAGGTTCTGTCTTTGATCATGGCTTTCAAGTAGTCCAATAATTTTTAAATTATCTTTCCTGGATCTATTTTCCAGATCAGTGTTTTTCCCAAGAGATATTTCTTTTTTTTTTCTTTTCAACAAATGCTTTATTAACTTCTGGTTTACATCATTCATTTCCACCAGATTTTGAGTTACAAATTTTCCCCATTTTCCCCCTACCCACCATCCCAGAATAGCAGTCCCACAAGATAAAAGGCTGCTTATAATTCCCTCCCACCCATCCCACCCCCCACCTGGTCCATACCCTACTTTGATCCTGTCCCTCTTTGAAGGTGGGTACTTCCAACCTCCCCTCCCCCCAGAATGTCCTCCCCTCCATCATCCCCCCTCTTATCCCCCTTCCCCCTACTCTGCTGCAGGTTGGGATATCCCATTTAGTATGTATGTCATTCTCTCCCTGAGCCAAATTTAATGAGAATATGGTTTTGCCTTTTTGCCTTCCTGTTCTTCCCCTCCCCTGTAGCCACTTCCCCTTGCTTCTTCTACATGAGATAGTTTACCCTACCCTGTCTCTTCCTATATCCTCTTGCCACTTTCCTCTCTCACCTCATAATTTTACCCCTTAAGTATCATCCCTTCCCAACAAATTCAACCTATGCCCTCTATCCATGTACAACTGTAAACATATATACACACATTCACATATGTATTCATATGCCCATATACCCTTCTTCAACTATTTTCATACTGAGAAAGGTTTTATCAGTCACAGTTATGGTTTTTCCATGTAGGAATGTAAATAGGTCAACTTAGATAAGTTCCTTTTGATTTCTTTTCCCTGATTACCTTCTCAGGCATCTCTTGCTTCTTTTGTCTGGATGTCAAATTTTCTATTCAGCTCTGGTTTTTTCCTCAAGAATGCTTGAAAGTCCTCTATTCCACTGAATGACCATATTTTTCCCTGAAACAAAATACTCAGTTTTGCTGGGTAGGTAACCCTTGGCTTCAATCCCAGTCTGTCATAGTTGGTCATCACAGATATGGTATGTCTGTGATTGTATACAAATTTCTTCTGATTCTACTCTTCTCGCTCAGCATCAGTTTGTATAAGTCTCTCCAGGTAATTATGAAATCTGTCATCTCCTCATTTCTTATAGCACAATAAAGTTCCATTACATTCATATACCACAACTTGTTTAGCCATTCCCCAATTGATGGGCACCCCTTTAGTTTCCAATTCTTTGCAACCATAAAAAGGGCTGCTAAAAATATTTTTGTACATATGGGTCTTCCTCCCACTTTTATGATCTCTTTGGGATATAACCCTAGAAGTGGTATTGTTGGGTCAAAGGGTATGAAATTATTTACAATCCTTTGGGCATAATTCCAGATTGCTCTCCAGAATGGTTGGATAAGTTCACAACTCCACCAGCAATGTATTAGTGTTCCAATTTGTCCACATCCTCTCCAGCATTTGTCACTTTCTTGTTTTGTCATCTTAGCCAATCTGACTGGAGGGATGTGGTATCTCAGAGTTGTTTTGATTTGCATTTCTCTAATTAATAGTGATTTAGAGCATTTCTTCATATGCTTATAGATATCTTTAATTTCTTTCTCTGAAAACTTCCTATTCATATCCTTTGACCATTTCTCAATTGGGGAATGACTTGTATTCATATAGATTTGGCTCAATTCTCTATAAATTTTAGAAATGAGTCCTTTATCAGAGACACAAGTTGTAAAAATTCTTTCCCAATTTCCCACCTCCCTCTTGATCTTGGTTACATTGGCTTTGTTTGTGCAGAAGCTTTTCAATTTAATGTAATCAAAATTATCCATTTTGCATTTTATAATGCTCTCTAATTCTTGTTTGGTCCTAAAATCTTCCCCTCTCCACAGATCCATCAGGTAAACTATTCCTTGCTTTCCCAAATTGCTTACAGTATCATCCTTTACACCTAGATCATGCACCCATTTAGACTTGATTTTGGTATATGGTGTTAGATAGTGATCTATACCCACTTTCTGCCATACTGTATTCCAGTTTTCCCAGCAGTTTTTGTCAAATAGTGCATTCTTATCCCAAAAACTGGGGTCTTTGGGTTTATCGAACAATAGATTGCTATATTCATTAACTGCTGGGTCTCCTGCACCTAATCTATTCCATTGATCCACTACTCTACACCTCTGCCAGTACCAAGCAGTTTTGATGACTGCTGCTGTATAATACAGATTAAGATCTGGCATAGCTAGTCCACCTTCCCTAGCATTTCTTTTCATTAATTCCCTTGATATTCTAGACCGTTTGTTTTTCCAGATAAATTTTGTTATTATTTTGTCTAACTCTACAAAGTTTTTTGGTAAATTGATTGGTATGGCACTAAATATATAATTTAGTTTGGGTAAAATTGTCATTTTTATTATATTAGCTTGACCCAGCCATGAGCAATTGATATTTTTCCAACTATTTAGATCTGCTTTTATTTGTGTGAGAAGTGTTTTGTAGTTGTGATCATATAGATTCTGGGTTTGTTTTAGCAAGTAGATTCCCAAATATTTTATAATGTCTACAGTGACCCTAAATGGGATTTCTCTTTCTATTTCTTGCTGTTGAGTTTTATTAGAGATGTACAGGAATGCTGAGGATTTATGTGGGTTTATTTTATATCTTGCAACTTTGCCAAATTTATTTATTGTCTCAAGTAGTTTTTTACTTGATTCTCTAGGATTCTCTAAGTATATCATCATATCATCTGCAAAGAGTGATAGTTTGGTCACTTCTTTGCCTAATTTGATTCCTTTGATTTCTTTTTCTTCTCTAATTGCTACTGCTAACGTTTCTAGTACCAGATTGAATAAGAGGGGTGATAGTGGACACCCTTGTTTCACTCCTGATCTTATTGGAAAGGCTTCTAGTTTATCCCCATTGCATATAATACTTGCTGATGGTTTTAAATAGATGCTAGCAACTATTTTAAGGAAGGCTCCATTTATTCCTATACTTTCTAGTGTTTTAATAGGAATGGATGTTGTACTTTGTCAAAAGCCTTTTCTGCATCTATTGAGATGATCATGTGGTTTCTGCTAGTTTTATTGTTGATGTGCTCAATTATACTGATGGTTTTCCTAATATTAAACCATCCTTGCATTCCTGGAATGAATCCTACCTGATCAGAGTGTATTATTTTTGTGATAAGTTGTTGGAATCTTTTGGCTAATATTTTATTTAGAATTTTTGCATCTAAATTCATGAGGGAGATTGGTCTATAATTTTCTTTCTCTGTTTTATCTCTTCCTGATTTAGGAATCAGTACCATATTTGTGTCACAGAAAGAGTTTGGTAGGACTCCTTCTTCACTAATTTTCCCAAGTAGTTTGTAGAGTATTGGAATCAATTGTTCTTTAAATGTTTGATAGAATTCACTAGTGAGCCCATCTGGCCCTGGAGATTTTTCCCTAGGGAGTTCATTGATGGCTTGTTTGATTTCTTTTTCTGAGATGGGGTTATTTAGGTAATTCACATTAGTCTATTTTTTAAGATGTTATTTTCCTTAGTCAGGCTGTTGACTCTCATTTCATACTTTTCCTGCATACTTCTCATTTCTCTTCCCAATTTTTCCTCCACTTCTCTTATTTGGTTTTTAAAATCCTTCTTAAGGTCCTTGATGGCCTGTAACCTGCTCATATTTTCATTTGGGGCTTTTGGTGCAGGAGTTCTGACCTCACGGTCCTTCTCCTGTTCTATGCTTCGATCCTCTTTGCCCCCAAAATAGGAGTCTAATGTTGAATTTTTCTGTTTATTTTGTTTCCTTTGCCTAGGCATTTTGCCACTTAGTAACTTGACTTTTGGGCTTGTTGCCACAGTAGGACTCTGCCACCAGACAGGGGAGCTTCTGTCCCAAATGTTGGGGTCTTCTCAACTACCAGAGGTATTAGTTGGGTGCCCTCCCTGAAGCCCCCACACACTCTGGCAAGCTGGACACACACCCCAAACCTCCACCGAAGACCACAATCCAGATCCAGGGAGGTTAAAGCAAGAGTGATTATCCCCCAGACTGATCGCTGGATCCCCCTATGGTTCGCAGGCCAGGAGCTGAAGCTGCAAATTGGCATCTGTGCCCTGTTTCCTCAGCTGCTTCTAGCCCCCAGGGGAAGAAGTTGACACACTCCCAAATACTGGTCCCAAAATCCATAGGGCACTAACCTTTCATTTTGTGTTGGAAATTCTGGAAAAGCCACAGCTGCTGGTGTTCTGGAGTCCCTCCAGCTGGCTGCTGGTCTGACTGCCCTGGGGCTAAAACCGAGACTCAAGCTGTCCGGGGCTTGGCTCCCAGAGCACTGCGCTGTCAGCTCCTAGTTCGCTGTTCTGGTCGCTCCCTGCCGGGCTGCCAGGCTGCCAGGCTGCCAGGCTGCCGGGCTATCCTCAGCGGGAGGTTAGCTTCTCTGTGTCGTTCTGTGGGTGCTGGAGCTCCAGAGGTTGTTCAGAGTCCCCTTTTACATGATTTTGAAGTGGTGTGGGCTGGAGCACAGTGGAAGTGCTGTTTCTACTCCGTAATCTTGGCTCCGCCTATCCTCATCTTTTCTCAGGTAAAAGACAAATAACTCAGGAATTGGGTATGGCAGGCTCTTGTAGAGACTATAATCTAATTCCAGTCTTTTAAACTTCAGTACCTTTTGCCGGAAATAAAAGAAGGGAGTAGCAAACAGTGAGTGGATAGCATGGTTTAGTTCAGTTCTGATGTTGGGATGAAATGAGGCATTCACAAGACACTGAAGATTTCACAAAAGTGGCAGTTTTCTTTGCCCTAACATAGCAAAAATATGCTGTGCCTCCAATGAGAAATGCATCTGACCAGTAAACCATTAGGATTTGGTAACTTGTGTGGTCTTGGTCACACACCCAGTGTAAGGGGCCTAGATTATGCAGAGCTGGGACCCTGACCAGGAAGGTAAATGCCTCTGAACCAGGAAGCTGCATCAGGGAAGCTGGAGTATTCAGAACACTGAATTTAGGCTAAAAAAACCGCAACAACCTAGAGTCCCCGCTCTGTGACTTACAAGCTGTGTAACTTAAGACCTGTTTATGACTTAGCCTCACTGAGTCTCACTTTGCTTATCTGTGAAACAGGATTATCTCCCTTCCACTATCTGCTTAATGGAATGGGAGAGAATGGTGCTTTATAAAATTTCAAGTAATAAATAAATGGGAGCTATAGTTATTACTGGGAAAGTATACAAATGTAAGCAGACCCAGAATTAGGCTAGGGCCACTGGAGCTTTGCTACAGGGCACTGATATCTGAAGGACATGCTTTCTCCCCATGTCAGTTCTCTGGTCTATCATCAACTTTCTTCTGTAAGTTAGGGCATTGAAGGTCATCCTGATTCGGAGTTTCTGGGAGAAAGACATTTCTTTTCCCAAACATAACTGCATCTGATGAGATGGACCACCCTCTGCTTCCCATTCTCCCACTCAAATAAATTTGCCCTGGGTGCCAGCAATACTATTACAATTCTAAAGATAAGGAATTATCATTTGTACTTCTGAGATTTAGCCAGTACAAAGTGTGAGAACAGAGCAATATGTATAACTTTTCCAGAAATACATGAATGAGTATGAGTATATGTCCTGTTTTGATTTCAAATGGCTGAATTTGTCATTTGTAAGGAAGTGGAACAAAAGTCCCTTTGAACCTCAGCAATCACATTTGCATATCAAAAAGGCCAAAATTTAGCTGAACATTAATATTTAGCTGGGCAAATGGAGGAGCCTTAGAATTTAAAAATTAAGGAATCCAGAAGCCTAGAGCTGTTGAATAATTATTAAGCAAATACCTATCATCTGTTTTTTAGCCTACTCTGCAGAGATGAGTATTTGGGAAATGCATTAGGCAGTCCCCATAAACTTGGGTCAGGTCTCTAAGTGACCCAGGTCAGTACCAGGAAGGGACAATGAAAGAAAAGTCCAAGCTTGAGGACATTATTTTGGGGTGATAGCCCTATTCTTTGTTCTAGAGAATTTAGCACTTAAAGCTAAGAATTGGTGGGTCTCTGGGCCAAGACACCAAGGGAGCTGGGGAAGCTTTCTCTATTCTTAGGGTAGGGGCACCTGCTCTTTCAGAAAAGGGATGAGCAATACCCTAACTAAAGATTTCAGCCGAGCTAAAAATTGGAACCTGTGCAGGCAAGCAGTGTCTAGCAGTGACCACAGGGGAGACGATGTAGCTAGCCAAGGTCACCAGAAGCAATATGAAGATAGCAGCCAATAACGATGCAGCCCCATGGAAGGGCCTGAGTTGTCCCTCTTTGTATGTGCCTTGGCCACACCACCACACATATTATTTATATAGAATCCCCTCATATACTGTCTCTAGACTTTCTCACTCTCCCTTCGGAGGGTGTGTCTATTTGTGGAAGAGCATGCCCTAAGCTGCTGCTAGGAATACTCAGTATGCACTCTTTCCTGAATGCCTTTGCTCTGACTTAATTATTGTATTGTGACTGACTAGAAAAGAGAAGCAGCATCAGTAGGGGCTTGTGAGCTAGGTTTTAGTGGCCATAATCCCACAGGTAGGTCTTTGTGAGGTAACTGTTCTTTTAACTCCCTGTACCAGAGGTTGATGCAGGTGCGAATGATTTGTCCAAACAGTTGTGGTCTCTTGTTGTAGGTGCGACTCTAATGCCAGTACCCTTTCAGTTCAGTTCTGATGTTGAGGTAAAATGAGGCACTCACAAGACACTGAAGATTTAATAAAAGAGGCAGTTTTCTTTGCCCTAACATAGCAAAAATATGCTATGCTTCCAACGAAAAATACATCTGACCAGTAAATCATTAGGATTTGGTGACTCGTATGGTCTTGGACACACACCAAGTGTGAGGGGCCTAGATGATGCAGAACTGGGACCCTGACCAGAAAGGCAAATGCCTCAGGACCAGGAAGCTGCATCAGGGAAGCTGGAGCCAATCAGGTTGTGTAGAGGCAGGGAGAAAATGGGGTCAGGGAAGCTAAGGCCAAAGAAAGTTGTGCCAAGAAAGCTCTGGTCCTATCACACCTTTAAAACTATGACCTTAGGATGCTAGGCTTGCATCACAATCACAATGCCACCATCCACCAAAATATTCTTAGACCTTTTCGGAATGGTCTTTGAACCCTGCACCCCATTCTTTTGAATATCCTCAATGATGGAGTATCTTCATTCTTTGAGGGTGAACTTCTTGGGAGGAGTAGCCCTAAGTCTTTTGGAGCCAAGGTTGATGAATAAAATACAGCTGGGAAATATCTGGGGCTTAGGACTGAGGGATGGCTCATAAACTGACCAAGAAGGCAATCTTAAAGGAGAAACTCCAGAAATAATTTGAGCTGTGTTAGCATCATCATCATCACCACCATCATAGACAGTATTTTTATAGTGCCTAGGGCAGCTAGACCCTGCAGTTAAGAGAACCAGACACTGCCCACAGACACTAGCTACCTGTGTGACCCTGGGTCAGTCACTAAACCCTGTTTGCCTCGGTCCCTCATCTGTAAAATAAACTAGAGAAGGAAATGGCAAACTGCTTCAGTATCTTTGCTAAGAAACCTCTAAATGGGGTCACAAAGAGTCAGGTACAACCGAAAAACAACTGAACAAAAACAAATGTAGCACCTACTATAGGCACTGTAGTAAGTACTTTACAAATATTCTCTCCTTTGATCCTCACAACAACCCTGGGGAGTAAGGTGCTATTATTATCCCTGTTTTACAGATAAGGAAACTGAGACAAACAGGGTAAGTGACCCACCCAAGGTGACACAGACATTTAATGTCTGAAGCTGTATCTGAACTCTTGCTGACTTCCGACCCAGAACTCTGGGTCATAGCCAGCCTCCTTTGAAGAGTGATGAAGGAGGTGTGTGTTCTAGTGTGCTGACTTTTATAATTATACCTCTTGTGTCTGGGATGGGTCCTCTAGAATTTCCAAATTATACACAGGCAAGGAAGGGCTTTTTAGTTTGAGGAAAGCCCCAGTGATGGCAATTGTTGCACTTATCTTTCCCCCACTCCAGGTCATTA